>CM056060.1:30946337-32146337 GCA_029574335.1 Rana kukunoris
CAGAGAGAGGTTGCAGAGAGAGAGAGGAATTGAGAGAGGAGAGTTGGAGAGAGAGAGGTTGAGAGAGAGAGAGAGAGAGAGAGAGGCTTGAGTAGAGAGAGAGAGAGAGGGTTGAGAGAGAGCGAGAGAGAGAGGTTGAGAGAGAGAGGTTGGAGAGGAGAGGTTGAGAGAGCAGAGGTTGTGAGAGGAGAGAGACGAGAGAGGTTGAGAGAGAGAGTAGAGAGAGGAGGTTGAGAGAGAGAGGTTGAGAAGAGAGAGGTGAGAGAGAAGGTTGAGAGAGAGAAGAGGAAGAGAGAGAGAGAGAGAGGTTGAGAGGAGAGATGTTGAGAGAGAGAGGTTGAGAGAGAGAGCTGTTGAGAGAGAAGAGGTTGAGAGCGAGAGATCTGAAGAGAGAGAGGTTGAGTAGAGAGAGAGAGAGAGGCTGTTTCGAGAGACGAGAGGTTAGCAGCGTTGAGAGCGAGGTTGAGAGAGAGAGAGGTTGAGAGAGAGGAGGTCTCTTGAGAAGAGAGAGGAGATTCTCTGAGAGAGAGAGAAGGTTTCGAGAGAGAGATCTTCTGAGCGAGAAGAGGTTGAGCTCTCTTAAGCACGGTTTCTAGGAAGAGAAGAGAGAGGTTGAGAGAGAGTAGATCTCTGAGAGCTCTAGTGGTTTGAGATGGAGAGATAGTCGGTTGAGAGAGAGAGTCTTTGAGAGAGAGAGGTATGAGAGTAGAGAGGTCTGAGAAGAGAGATCTCGAGAGGTTGAGAGAGGAGGGTTGAGAGAGAGTTAATCTCTGAGAGATAGAAGAGCTCTCGAGGTTGAGCATTCAGAGGTCGAGAGCGATGAGAGAGTCTCTCGAGAGACGAGTAACGAAAGAGAGAGGTTTGAGAGAGACAAAAGAGAAGAAAGGTCTCGAAGCGAGAGAGAGGTTGAGAGAGAGATCTCTCTCTTGTTGAAGAGAAGAGTAGTCTCTTAGATAGAGAGAGAAGGTCTGCAGAAGAGCTTAGAGGTTGAGAGAGAAGGAGAGAGAGAGGTTGTAAGAGAGAGAGTTTAGAGGTTGAGCAGAGACGAGAGGTTGAGAGAGAGAGGAGGTATGTAATCTCTCTCTCGAGTCACGGTTGAGAGAGAGAGCTCTCTTGAGAGCTCGAGAGATTGAGAGAGAGAGAATGAGAAGAGGAGGTTGAGAGAGAGAGGTCTCTCTGAGAGATCTCAGGTTTGAGAGCAGGAGAGGTTGGAGCTCTCTCGGAAGATCTCTCTTGAGAGAAGAGGCTCAGTAAGAGGTTGTAGAAAGAAGAGAGAAGAGGCTTGAGAGAGTAAGAGAGAAGAGAGATTGAGAGAGAGCGGGTTGAGGCAGCTCAGGTTAAGAGAGTCTTATGAGAGAGAGAGGTTGAGAGAGAGGAGCTGAACGGTTGAGAGCTATAGAGAGGGTTGTAGAGAGAGGGCTTGACGAGAGAAGGGATTGAGCCTAGAGAAGGTTTAGAAGAAGATGAGCGGGTTGAGAAGCAGAGTAGGCTTGAGAGAGAGCTCTCTCGTTGAGAGCGTAGAGAGGTTGAGAGCAGAATGACGAGGTTGCAGAAGTCTCGAGCGGTTGAGAGCGCGACAGCGGTTGCGAAGCATCGACTCTCTTGTTGCTCTCAGACTCTTCTTTCTCTCTCGGTTAATCTCTCTCTCCTTTCTCTCTCTTAATCTCTCTCTCTACTTAATCTCTTCTCTCTCTTCTTTTCTCTCTCTCTTAAATCTCATCTCTACTTAATCTCTCTCTTAATCTCTCTCTCTTTTAATCTGATCTCTCTTAATCTCTCTCTCCTCTTTCATCTCTCTCTACTTAATCTCATCTCTCTCTCTCTTAATCTCTCTCTTCTCTCTCTCTTAATCTCATCTCTCTCTCTCTCTTAATCTCTCTCTCTTTCTCTCTCTCTTCTCTCTCTCTTAATCTCTCTCTTAATCTCTCTCTCTTAATCTCTCTCTCTTAATCTCTCTCTCTTAATCTCTCTCTCTTAATCTCTCTCTCTCTCTCTTAATCTCTCTCTCTCTCTCTTAATCTCTCTCTCTCTTAATCTCTCTTCTCTCTCTTAATCTCTCTCTCTCTCTCTTAATCTCTCTCTCTTAATCTCTCTCTCTTAATCTCTCTCTCAGTGCAGGCTCCTGCTCAATCTCTTTCTCTCTTAATCTCTCTTCTCTCTCTCTCAATCTCTAAAAGAACTCTTAATCCTCTTCTAATCTCTCTCTCTTTAATCCTCTCAATCCTCAATTGCTCTCTCACTCTCTCTCTAATCTCTCTCTCTTAAGAAAGCTCCTCTGGTAAGGAGAAATCTCTTAATCTCTCCCATCAAATCTCTCTCTCTCTAATCCCATTTCTTTTAAATCTCTCTCTCTTATCTCCTCTCATTCTCTAGTCTATCTCTCATCTCTCAATCTCTCTCTCTGCTCAATCAGCATCTGTCAAACTCTCTCCATCTTGTTGGGGGCCCTAAACTGCCCAAAAAAAAAACATTGCACTCACTGGGCCACCTCTGTGCCGCCAATTGTGTCACACCACTGTATGCCATCCACTGTGCCAACTTCACACAATGCCATGTAATGCCATTAAAGCAGTTGTGCCATCAATTGTCACCACTGTGCCATGCAATCAAACGCAGTCACTGTGAAATGCCATCAAACAAAGCCACTGTGCCACCAATTGTCACCACTGTGCCATGCATCAAACATAGCCACTGTGCCATCAATTGTCACCACTGTGCCATGCTCATCATACACTGTGCTATGCTCTCAAACAAAGCCACTGTGCCCTCTGCCATCAAACACCAGCCACTGTCCATCAAACGCAACCTGTGCCATGCCTCAATTCTCACTAACTGGCCACTGTGCCCTCAAACGCAGCCATTGTGCTATGCCATCAAATGCAGCCACTGTGCACCATGTGATGCCAGTGTGCCCATTGTCACCACTTACCCATTGTCACGGCTAGACAGAGGCAGCGGTTGCGCCTCGCGGCGCTGATGCAACCAATTGCCACTGTGGCTGCATCCCCTGCCCCCATGCTCAGAATCCTTTGCTTATCTATTCTCATGCTGATGGAAACTGATTAGTGCTGATGATGCTGATCTGGCCCATCTTGATGAGCTGATTGCTGATCTGCCAGTGCTAGCCCATTGCTGACGGACAGGCAAAGGGGGCGGCGTGCTTGCTATTGCTGCAGTTATCTGATCTGTTTCTTTTATCCTGTTTCATCTTCCTTTATGTCTACCCCACATCCCTATTAACCCTTCACTTCCTCCCCGGCTCATCTCCATCCTACCGCTTTTCTACTATCTTCTATCTATCTATCCTATCTATCTTCATTTCCTTTTTTCCTATTTCCTTTCCATTCCTTCCTCCCCGCTTCCCCCACATCCCAAGTATCCCGCCCCCCCCCCTCCTCCCGGGCTGCCCGCCCGGGCCTATTTTTTCGGTCCCAGGCCGGACCGCCTCTGGTACTCCTATATCACTGAAATACATATTTTATTTCAAATGCCTTTTGTTTGAATTGTTGTCCACATTAAATACTGACCAAGCTGTCAAGCAACATTGACCATTACAGAGGTTGGGACAAAGCCGATGTAGCGGTACTCCCGAAGGAGCTGCTGAGTTATGATGGGATGGCATGTTACCTCATGGCTCCGGTGAAGTGTCTAGGGTGAATGATGAATGCAATAACAATAAAGGAATGTCCGCAAATAGGAAGTCTCTTTATAGGTGCTCTTTATTACCCAGCCGGGTAAAAACAGTTAACAGGCGATGAGAAGGATAGACAAAGGTTGGAAGGAGAACAGCAGATTCAGGCTATGGATATGGAATCAATCTTGTCTCCGACAACAATTAGTTCTTTCGCCACTCCAGCCTGAGTGGGTGTAGCGTACCTGGACAAGTCTCTCTCACAGACCCGGCAGCCAGAGTATCACTCAGAAACTTGAGAAGGATGTCTCTGCCACAGACTCTTCTAAATGACCGTGAGAAAAGCGCCTCTGCCACCGGCCTCCCTGAGTAGAGATATGGAGGAACTCCTCCTGAAAAAAGCTTTGCCTGAGTCTTCCTTTTTAACGTCGCCCAGATACCAACTGAGAGAGGAATCAATCCCTCAGTGTCGAGTACCCTGATCCCCGATGGTTTGCCTCAACACTGCCGGACCACCAGCCCCCCAACGGCGCTCCCTAACTGGACTCCCCACCGAACAGCCAAACCTGCCCAGGATCTTCAGAGGTGAGAACACAGTCAGTCACTGGGTCCCGTGCAGCTTAAACTGCTCCGGACCAACTTGGCCCCGGAACCAGGAACCCCGCGTAGCACCCACGCCCCGGCCAGGTAGGCCATAACGCTCGGGGCGCGGTGATGTGGTCACCCTAAAGGTGGTTGCCACACTCCAGGGAGAACCCCTAAAAATGGCGTCTGCCTCAAGTACCCTCTCCCAGCATGCCCAAGCCTCCTGATTGGTCGCTTGGAGAGAACACTCAAACCTCAGCTTCCACTGCTGCCACCTGTCGTCCCGGGGTGGAACAACACCCCAGGCACAGCAGAATGAGCCCACAGTACAGTCAAGCTGAAACGGAGAGCCCTACAACGATCAGAATTGAGATCAGAGTCACTTACACTCTCACTTACACTCTGATTATCCCCTTAAATTTACTAGCACGCGTACTTGGAAGAACATGGGCGCTACACATATATCCCCGCCGGGGGTGCTACCAAAAGTCCACTTTGAATCAATTGGCTTAAATCTTTTTCAAATGATTTAAAACTGTTGCCCCAAGAATATAAACCCGAAAATAAAACAGAATACATTGCAGCTTACCAACATCGTTATTCATGTCATGGAAAAAATTGACTTTTTTCACTACGTGATTCCTCCCAAGCCTGCCTTGCATACACACGATCGTGAAAAAAAAAAGCGCAGTGACGTACAACAAGCACGACGGCAATATAAAGGGGAAGTTCAATTCGAATGGCGCCACCATTTGGGCTACTTATGCAAATTTCCTCGTCTCATAACTTGCTTCTGAGCATGCACTACCCCCACCCCCCTCGTTAAAGCCTGCACACAACTGTTTTTCACGTCATGAAAAACGACAAGAAAAAATAGAGCAGGTTCTACATTTTTAGCGGCCATTTTTCTCGTCGAGAAAAAATGCTCTGGAGCCTACACACAACCGCTTTTCACGACCAATTAAAAAATGGCATTTTTCTCGTCATGAAAAACGGTCGTGTGTACGCGCATTGAGATGTGATTGTTGCATTTGTTTTCTTTGGAGGGGTGGAGGTATGAGAAGAGAGTTTTCAGCATTACTGAAACTAGTTATTGATCTTGCCACCAACATAGGATTTAGGTGCCAACTACAGTGGTGATCGACGGTAATTTGTTTTGGGGGGTGGCAAACGGTATCACCACTCCCCGGCCGTTCGGGTCTGGAGCACATACCCCATCTATGGTGGGCAGCGCTTTCTCCCGGGCTTTAGCAGCGGCTTCCCCTACTCTTCATGGGCATCGCGGCAGCTTCCGTTTCCTCCCTCCTCAGCGACCAGTTGGGACTTTTCCCTTTTTGGCCAACGGGTTTCAGACCTGCTTCTGATTAGCCGGATTGAGGATCAGTGTTTCAATAGTGAATATTTATTCACTGTTGTAACACCTAGGTGGGCTCCTGGCGCAATACTCTGTGCCACAAGCCCACCCTAATTAGAAACTCTGGGCCAGATTCTCAGAGGCGCTACGACGGAGTATCTCAGATACCCCGTCGTATCGCCGTTTTTTTTTGCCGGGTATCTATGCGAGTGATTCCTTGAATCACTTTGGCAAAGATACGGCTGAACATCCGACAAGTGTAATACCATTACACTTGCGGATCGTAGTTGTAATGACAACTACGGCCACTAGGTGGCCTTTACGTTGTTTTCTCATTTGCCTATGCAAATGAGGCTACTACGCAGATTCCCGAACGCCTTTACGCTGCCCCGTCGTCCCGTCGACGCGTACGTCGTTTTCGAACGCGTAAGGTTACCCCTGCTAATATGAGGGGTAACCTTACGCATTACCGTCGGATGCCGTTGGGTGCCGTCGGATGCCATGTTAAGTATGGCGTCGGGTCAGCGTCGGCTTTTTCCGTCGCTTACGTCGTTTTACTAACTCGTTCGCGAATAGGACGATCACGTCGTTTTGACGTTGGTTTCAACGACGCTTTCCGACGTGAGCTGGAGCATGCGCACTGGGCTTTTTCCCTGGCCGGCGCATGCGCAGTTCGATCGACGCGGGGGCGCGTTTAATTTAAATACAAGCCGCCCCCTTTGAATTACGCAGCCTTACGCTTACTATTTACACTACGCCTCCGCAAACTACGGAGCAAGTGCATGGAGAATACAGCACTTGCTCTGTTACGTTGCGGCGGCGTAATTTTATGAGAATCTGGCCCTCTGTCTCTAATCAGGTGCTTCAAAAAAACACCCCCGACTGCAATTACTGTGCCCGGCATCCTGAAAGGGGCCGGATGCATGAATAAGGGGTGGCCGCTGTGGCCGTGGATAGCGCCCATGCTATGGTATCTATTAATATAGAGGGTGGCTACTACAGTAGGTGACCGCGATATTGTGTCAATCTCGCCGCTATTATCGGCGAGATTGACACCTACAAGCAACGTCGCGAGAGCCAGCGCTGAGCTGACTCGCTCATCTGGAAAGGAAACATTTTTTTTTTCCTTTCCCAAAGCCGACATAAGTCCGACTTTCAATGAACGGGGATCCGACTTGAATTCCCGCCAATACCAGGCACTGTGTTTGGTATGAATCATGAGGGGGAACTCCGCGCCAAATTTTAAATAAAAAAACGGCACGGGTTCTCCTCCAAGAGCATACCAGGCCCTTGGGTCTGGTATGGATTTTAAGAGGAAGAAGACTCCCGGAGCTGCCTAATTAAAGACTTAAACCTATGTAGTGTGTTTTTTTTTTTTTTCTTGACACTTTTTTTTCCTCCAGGTGAATGGGTAGGTGTACAATGTACCCCATACTTATTCATAGGGTGGGGGGCTGGGATCTGGGGGCTTCCGGATTCCGATAAACTCCCCACCCGCAGACTCTGACAACCAACAGCCAGAGTTGTCGGGAAGAGGCCCTTGTTCTCATCAACATGGGGACAAGGTGCTTTGGGGTGGGAGGGCCACAGGGTGCCCCCCATGTTGAGGGCTTGTGGCCTGGTACAGTTCAGGAGGGGGGGCGCTCGCTCGTCCTCTTCCCCTTTCCTGACCGGCTGGGCTGCATGCTCAGATAACGGTCTGGTATGGATTTTGGGGGGACCCCCACGCAGTTTTTTCGTAGGGGGTCCCTCTTAAAATCTATACCAGACCTAAGAGCCTGGTATGCTCTTGGAAGGGAACCCATGCCGGTTTTTTATTTAAAATTTGGCGTGGAGTTCCCCCTCATGATTCATACCAAACCATGCCTAGTATTGACGGGAATCGGATCCCCGACAATGTCCCCTGTTTCCCTCGCTCGCAGACGGCGAGATGTACAGTACCCTGTCGCGGAGAACCAGCGCAATGGGATTGAGCTGGAAAAACATTCTCACGGGCAGGTCCTGTAGGATGTTAGCCAACTTTAGTTCTTTTTGGCTCCTCTGTAATCAGTAGAGCAGGTGTTGGGCTGTTCAGTGTCTCACTGGCTGCAGGTTTACAAATCAAAATAAAAAATGCAACTGATGACCAATATCGTCGCTCAATTCAGGTGGCAGGTTACCGACTCGCCTAAAATTGTGGAGTTCCTTATCAAAACATGGGAAGTAGTCAAAAGAAAAGGAAAGTGGGAATAGGACCCAAGGTGTCCTTGCTTTCAATGAAGGAAAAGGAACAAACTGCGGTTTAACCAATTAAGGACCGCCTCCCGCACATTTACGTCAGCAGAATGGCACGGCTGGGCACATGCACGTACAGGTACGTCCTGTGCTAGTGCCCAGCCATGGGTCGCGGGCGCTCAGCGTGCTACCGCGACCCGGTCCGAAGTTCCGAGACCCGCGGACCGCGATCGGTCCCCAGAGCTGAAGAACGGGGAGAGCCTCGTTCTTCACTGTGGCGGCGTCATCGATCGTGTGATCCCTTTTATGCGATACACAATCGATGACGTCACACCTACAGTTGTAAACACGCATTAGGTCACACATAACCCCTTCAGCACCCCCTTGTGGCTAACTCCCAAACTGCAATTGTCATTTTCACAATAAACAATGCATTTTAAATGCATTTTTTGCTGTGAAAATGACAATGGTCCCAAAAATGTGTCAAAATTGTCCGAAGTGTCCGCCATAATGTCGCAGTCACGAAAAAATTGCTAATCGTCGTCACTAGTAGTAAAAAAATTATAAAAATGTAATAAAACTATAACTTATTTTGTAAACGCTATAAATTTTGCGCAAACCAACCGATAAACTTATTACGATTTAATACGTTTTTTTTTTTTTACTAAAGATAGGTAGAAGAATAAGTATCGGCCTAAACTGAGGGAAAAAAATATGTTTTTCATTGAAAGGAAAGCATGAACACTAGGAAATTGCACATGATAAAAACTGACACTGTTGTCACTTAAAAACACATGCCCATGAGCTCAGCCATATCCAAGTCACCCACACGTGTCAATAACCTCAACTTATTTAGTGTGACTTAACATATACTGCTTGTGTGCGTTAGGTGAGGTGACTTCTGGGAAACCTTGGTAGCACAGACCGGTATTGTGCTTAACCATGGACCTCCAGACTCCCTATATGCTTTTAAAGCTGCTACATTGGGTATCTAAAGTATTGAAAAAGGCATTAATCATCGCAGACAAATAAATGCAATTTTGGCTGGAGGGTATCCCTGCCAGTGAAGAAAGCAGGTTTGGTTTCTTGCTATAGCCCTATCCGTCATTAAGATGGTAGAATAGTGGAGTGCAGCACGCAGTGATGTAGAAATGAGGAGGAACAATAGATCCACAGTGAGCCTGTTAATCATTCAGCACCATGTTTCCATGAAACATTAAAGACAGCACTGCATATAAGTCGGATAGAAAGATATGGTCAAATCACAAATCCTCAACAAGTGTTCAGGCTGTGGTCGCCTGCTGGATACACCAGTTTGAAAAAAGCTCACTCTTTTTAGATCAGGGGTCTCCAAACTTTTTATACAAAGGGCCAGTTTATTGTCCTTTAGACTTTAGAAGGGCCGGATTGTGGCCAGCAGGGGCAAATTTGGCATAATTGAGAATAAATAACGCCTCAGGATTGGTGGTCAATAGGAGGGGGAATAGTGCCCCTTTTTTAATAGGAGGAATATTATCCCATCATTGGTATCGGTGAAAGAGTTGAGTGCCCCATTGTTGCCGTTAGTTGGAGGAATAGTGCCTTATATCAGTGGAAGTAATATAGTGCCCCAAGGGCCGGATAGAAGCTAGCAAAGGGCCACATCTGGCCCTCGGGCCGCAGTTTGGAGACCCCTGCTTTAGATGATATCCAAAAATGTCCAGTGAGGCCTAATACTGCTTTAAACTTTTTTTTGTATGTATATTTTATATCACACACATGTGCCACTTCAGACAGATTGACGGCATCCCCCAAGCGTGTTATTCAACGAAATTAGACTTTTTTTTTTATTATTTAGATGTATGCATTATTAAAATCGCTGCACCAATTTGATTTTTCTTTCATTTGTCCCCTGGGGCATTGCCCAGCTGCTATGCCATTTTTTTTGGGCAAACCCAATGCCTATTGTTTGATTAAGGCCCCCTGTTCCATTTGTTTGATTGGCCTTGCAAATGGCCAAAACTGATTTAAATATTTGGACTTATAATCGTATTCTTATGTCATTTTCAGGGAGCAGACCCATAATATCATTGTGGCACCTTCCAACTCACCATTAAGGTATCCCATTCATGGTGTCCAAGTCATGCCACTTAACACAATCCTATTACCAGGTAAGGCCAAAATCTTTTGAGACTAAATAACAGCCAGTGACTAAATGACTTTCTTATGACGTTAGGCATTGCATCTCCTATGCATATGTTTATTTATTTTGTTCACCAACAAAAAAGACCAATACCACGCACTAGAAAACTGCCTCTCATTGATCGACAATTGGATGACGGAGAGCTCCCTCAAACTTAAAGTGGATGTAAACCCCCAAAAAAATTATATTTTTTTGATGTCACAATGTAGAGTATAAGATTTCCTATCATCTGTGCCCAGTCTTGCCACACAGAGATAATCCAGCTCTGAGTAATCCTCTTTTAATGATCAGTGAAAATGAACAGCCTTCCAGATAAAAACCTGCCTAAATAAAAAGTCAGTTTTCTCTCTTCTTGCTTTGAGTAAAAGGTTATTTACATATCTAGCTTGGACATGTTTATCATATGTTATGTTTATCATAACATGAGGTATAAAAAGTGAGAAATGCACCCCTCCCCCCACATAATATACAATGAACTTTGGATCACCTCATGTTATGATAAACATAACATAGCATATGATAAACATGTCCAAGCTAGATATGTAAATAACCTGTCACTCAAAGCAAAAACAGAGAAACGGACTTTATGATTTGGCAAGTTTTTATCTGGAATTCTGTTAATTTGCACTGAACATTACAAGAGGATTACTCAGCGCTGGATTAACTCTGTGTGGCAAGACTGGGCACAGATGTTAGGAAATCTTATACTCTACATTGTGACATCAATTTTTTTTAATTTGGGGGGTTTACATCCACTTTAATGGATCCAAAACCAAACTCCTTCTCCACACAAACAGAAAGAAAAACCCTAGCACATGCACATCACCCACCATTCTTGGACAAACCATCACCCCAAGCACCAAAGTCAAAAGCCTCTGAGTCATCTTTGACTCAGACATGACTATGGATGGACAAGTAGGATCCGTAGTCGGTGGATCTCGCTACCTTCTTCACCTGATGCATAGACTCATCCCCTTCATCCCGGAAGGAGACATAGCAGTAGTAGTTGGAGCAATCATCAATTCCCGGCTCGACTATGCAAACTCCCTCTACCTAGGATTTCCCAAATACACAAATTTCACATCTACAAGTCATCCAGAACATAGGAGCTAGACTGGTAAAGGGGGAAAAAGAAACCTGAGAATTAATCACCCTGTCCCTGAGGACCCTCCATTGGCTAGGCGTTAAGATTCGGGTTGCATTTAAGGCCCTCTGCCTCACTCACAAATGCATACAAGAAAATGCTCTGCAATTCCCGATGCGAGAAAATAAAGCACTACACCCTCAACTAACCAAAACCTCCTCCACATCCCCAAGACCCGCTACAAATCAAAAGGAAAAGGAAGATTTGCAGTCCAAGGACCACGGCTATGGAACACTTTACCCACAGACAATCCGCATGAAAGAAAACCATCTGGCCTTCAGGAAGAAGCTTAAGATCCACCTCTTCTGAAGACGCAAGGCCGAGACTGGCTGCAAAAAGTGCCTTGAGCGATTTAGTTTGCATTTGTAGCGCTATACAAGTTACTCACTATTTAGATTAACCAAAGCTACAACTACTTTTAGGCAATTAGTCATTTATGAATGAGGGGTGAGTGTTGGGTATAACACCTAGATAAGGATATCTATTTTCATAAAAGTGACAGTTATTTTTTTAGCAGAGTGCAATGACATTTAAATGAAAATTGCAGTCACATGGCTAAAATCAAGATCTTTATCCTTTTGTTAAAGCTGTGCGAATTGGGCCTAATGTGTTTTAACTTGTATTACTTTTTTTTTTTTTTTCTGATACAGGTTTACAAATTGATGCTTCTTTGCCAATATACACGGTAAGTTATATGTACAGTAAAATTTTCAGGACATTTACAATACCTGGCCAAAGCACAGGTTAAATTTAAAATACATTTTCGAAAATGGTAATGTTACCACACCATGATGGATAACAGTAGTGTGAGTGGGCCCAAACGAATGTAGGAATTGAGCCTAGATTAGTGAGGCTAGTTTTCAGAGTTGTGCTTAAGTCTAATCTGTTGCCTTATTGTAAAAAGAATGCGCTTAAAACTGCCCACTGTCTAGTGTGTTTACGAATCAAATCTCCAATATTTCCAGGTTTGTTGAATAGGCCCACCATTCACTGTGATTCCTCTTGCAGTCTGCCATCTGGAACATTTGGCAATTTAATATATTTTGAAGAAAATGGAGTGTAGCGCCTAGCTATTTCTAAGAACCGGTGCTAATTTAAATTCAGAGGGGGTCAGAGAGTTAGTTAGCTTGGCTGTGTTGTGGGCTCATTCTGTCGTCTCTGGGGTGCAGATATCACCCCAGGGCAACAGGTGGCAGCAGTGGAGTCGAGGTTTGGGTGCTTTTCCCCAGCAGCCTATCAGGAGGGGTTTTCCTCGCTGTGCATGCTGTTGGAGGGTATTTTTTGGGACAGACGCCATTAATCTGGGTCTTCCAGTGTGGCGCCCACCTTTAGGGTGACCACATCATGGCGCCCCCACGAAATGGCCTTCCAGGCCAGGGTGCGCGTGCCACACGTTGGTTCCTGGTTCTGAGACCACGTTGGTCTGGAACATTTGAGCTGTGGCAGGGCCCCAGTAATCGACTGGGTGACTAATCCTGAGAAGATCCCAAGCATTGTTCCTTTTTGAGAGGAAGCTGTTCGGTGAGGAGTCCACCTGAGGAGAGCCAAGAGATGCTGGTGATCCAATAGGGTCTCGACCATCCACCGGGGATCAAGGTAACCGGGTACTGAAAGGCTGGACGTTGGTCACCTATCAGTCGGTAACCTAACTATAAACTACCTGAAGGAGATTCAGATGGGGAGTCTACTAAGGAGGATTATCTCCGCTATCTCAATTCTAAGGAGGGTCTGTGGCAGAGACTTATCCCTTAAAGTTCAGAGTGATACTCTGGCTGCCAGGCCAGTGAGAGAGGCCTGTCCAGGTACACTATACCCACTCTGGCTGGAGGGTTGAAGTAGAAAGTGTTGTTGGAAGCAGGACTGTTTCCCTATTGCTACCCCTGAATCTGCTATTTCTCCTTCTGCTGAATCTCTACTCTTCACCACACGTTTTATTGTTTTTACCCGGCTGGGTAATAAAGAGCACAGAAAGACACCTGTCATGGACATTCCTTTACTACTATTTCACCATACACCCCTAGACAGCGGAGGAGCCATGAGGTAACATGCCGCCCTAAACAAACCAGCAGCTCCTTTGGGGGTATTGCTACAGGAGATTTGGATATTTACTAGTCCCCAAGAGGACATCAAGGCTAAAATAAAAACCTGATAGGGGTTACAACCATACCTTGCCCTATCCAAAATAAAAAAATATTTTACCTTTTTTTTTTTAAATACTTTTTCCACAGTAGCATTTTTGCAACTATATACGTTTCATTTTAAAACTTTGAATCTTAGGTTTCGGAATTCTGTTCTTGTAGGTGGCACTTGAGGCATCTCTTGGAACGTTTGACTTTCAAGTTAATATATCTGAGATTCCTGGGGTTCAGATTAATGGCAGAGAAGAGAAACATCTGGACATTATTACCGATGATATCCGTGTGTTAAATCGCATTTTGGGGAATACAACTTACACAAGTACTCTTTACAGCATTGAGAGTCTGGACATTGGTAAGAAAAGAACGCAAGACTGAACCATTTTATGTGTCTGTAAAGCCTAAACTTATTTTTCTTGCCTTGGATGTAGGGTTGGCACCTGTACAGGATTCCCCCGTACAGTCCGGTTTCTGAATCATCTGTCCGGTTTTCAGACTGCCTGAAACCTGGACAGACCAATCTGGTAAAGGGGAGATGCTGGAGTAGTATAATATTAGAAGAAATGGTCAAGTTTTATTGCTGACTTTGAAAGAACATGAGGAACGCTTTGAATGGGGAAAAAGTACTGAAAACTCCAGTTGGTTGGAGAACATTGATCGCTTTATTGATAGTATATCATAAAACAATAGGCAACTCAGAAACTCTGGATGGCCACATGAATTTTGAGGAAGCACACTAAAGTCCAAACAACTGAAATACCAGCAAGCCCTGATATTATTATTATTATTATTATTATTATTATTACTACTATAATATACCAGCCTCTCTTAACCTGGCTGCATGGAACTCTGAGGTTCTTCTAGAAGTTGATAGGGGTTCCTTGAGCAATGAACAACAATTTCATCCTCTTGGTTAAGTAACCAATGTTTTTTTTTTTTTTTGTTTTTGTTAAGCTATCTGTAAGGCCCCCTTTAAATGGGCAGACTCCACCAACAGATCCACTTGCCCAGCAGGGAAACTACCCGCTGATCCCGTTAACCAGGTGAACACATGCCCCCTTTCCTCTATGGGTGGTCAGATGGAAACAGAACGCGTCTCCTAGGGGGTTATCTGATACAAGGAAGAGCCGCAGAGGGACCCCAGAATAGGAGGATCTGGGCCACTATGTGATCCGATCCACCAGACAGATGGGGAACAGATCCCAGTTTAGTGGATCAGATCGGATGTCAGTGGGCGTCAACAGACCCAGTCACTTTGCTCAAATTCTGCATTTGTTTATAGAAACCCACTTTGAAACCTGGGGATACGTGCTTTGGTAACAATCTGCCTTGTGTAGACAATGCACCAATTACTATTGGGCGTCGGCTGTAGAAATGGCCAGAGAGGTTTGGGGAGTTAGAAGCCTTCAGCTGTTCAAAATGAAGCAATTAAAGCCCCTATAAATAAAGCCTAGGGATAACGACTGATTGCTGCATCCTGGAGCTTTGGGAGTGAAGGAGCAGTTACAAGCACTTCTGAAGAGGTGAGGTGCTGATGGATATTTCTGTGTGAGAAATATCAAAGAGACTTTTTTGTTGTTTTCTGCTGTAGGACCAGCAGTTTCTGCCCAGCAGTAGGCTGTGCCAGACTCCATAGGTAGGTTCCTGTGTTGGGAAGGTAGACGCCCCAAGTGGCAAGGGTTTATTTTATCTTTTGTTTATGCTGTTTTGATGCTTGCACGTGTATCCCGCAAGATGTAAAAATAAACCATATCATTTGTTTCAGTCATCCTCAAGTGCGTTTTGTACAGTTCAGCGTGTAGTGAACCCATCCAGGGGGGTTACACACATCCGCTACCGAGTTAATCCATATATATATATATATATATATGGATTAACTCGGTAGCGGATGTGTGTAACCCCCCTGGATGGGTTCACTACACGCTGAACTGTATATATATAATTCTACAACGGTTATTAGAATACAGGTGCTTATCTGGAGAAGTTCACCGAAGAAAACAATCTAACCATCTGTAATCTTATCACGATAGAATAATGGAAGCTGCCATTGATGAACTCCTTTTTTGTTTTTTTCAGAATGAGAAAGATTCCATTCTGCCTGACCCTTAAAAGTTAGAGATAAGGAATTCTAAAGCCCCGTAAACACAGGCCAAATTTCAGAAAACATTGACCGGTTAAAAAAGAGAGATACGCCTGCCATTCAGCCCGTGTGTATGTCCTTCTTTTGGATGAGCATGCTGAAAAAACAGCAGCTGACCTACTCCTGATCAGCGTTCTCAGCCACCTTCCACGTTTTACTTACCTGAGTCCCGTATTTCCCACGGCGGAGACGCGTTCTCCCTCTCTGCACGGGGGCCCGACCCTTGATTGGATAGATTGATAGCAGCGCAGCCATTGGCTCCTGCTGCTGTCAATAAAATCCAATGATGGGCACGCCGGGGGTGGGGCCGAGTCCGGCATTCGTGTCTATAGACGCCGAATGCTGGACTCCGGAGTGCGCCCACAAGGTAACCCCCTGGAGTAGCGTGTCTCCTAGGGGGTTATCTGATACGAAGAAGAGCCGCTGAGGAACCCCAGAAAAGGAGGATCAGGGCCACTCTGTGCAAAACAAGCACAAGTATGACATTAAAAATTTAAAAAATTAAAAAAAAAGACGAAGGCTTGCAATCACTTTAAGTTGAATTATTTTACTTTTAATTCTCATGCATACAAAAGTTGCAAGCAACTGAAAAGTTTCAGACCGCACATGCAGCTTGATGAAGGGCATGTGCGGTCCGAAACTGTGCAGTTGCTTGCAACTCGCTAGACGGACAAGCTGTGTAAAAAAAAAAAAAATGACCACACTGGGATGGACGTTCTCTCACGCTTGGTGTGATCAGTTTGAAATAGTAAAGCAGAAAGGCTGGCAGGATCACCAGGTATTTCAAACAAAGGAAGCAATACAAAGAGAAAATGATACTTTTTAACACAAGTACATGGTACAACATCTACTGTACATATTGAGAATATGAAGTGTTGGGGTAATATATTAATTAACTATTCTTGTTTTTATCTTCATTGCAGTAACATTTTCTATGAACCAGTACTTGGCTCATATCCCCGTTTCAATTCGACAACCTCCAATAGCCCGCTTACATGACCCAGGACGGGGTAAGTATAGGGAAATACTAGATTGTTTCCACTGCTGTATGTTACTCAATGCAGCCAATCATTTTTTTTCAGGAAGGCTATACATGACTGATAACAATAAATATGATTTTGTAAGTTGGCTTATATAAGCTTTTAATAAGTACATAAGACTTTTTCAGGAGCTAATCAGAACTGAAGATGAATTAGTAATTGATCGGTAGTAGGAACTAGTAAAGACATATATAATTATAAAGAAATTATTAGACATTCAAAAAATCAGAGCAACAGCTACGAATTTCAAGAACTGTTTATTTTGAGTGTAGCACCCTCTACTATAGGTAGGTGCTAGAGGTGAGTCGTTTTAGGTGATACCTGTCAGGTAAATTTAGGCAGGCCTATGCTGCATACTAGGCCTGTTTGTTTTGATCTTGGGGGGCAGGGAGTGGTTAGTGTAGCAGTGGGTGAGACCACCTGTCTTTGAGTTCTTGGGTGCCTCCTCTGCTTCCAGGGAGAATGTTCTGGAAGAGGAGCAGGGCTGGGAACTGGAGTGGCAGAGAGCTCATGTGAGGAGCCCTGACCAATCCCCAACTAGGTTTTGTAGGGGGCAGGCCTCCTACTTAAGCTCAGGTCTAGCCCACTGAAAGGGAGTTTTCAGCTGGGTGAAGTGAAGAATGGAGTGTTAGACTGCAGTAAGAGGCCCACCCCCATCTGAGGGGGTGCAGGCCGCGGCGGAGGAGCTCGGGAGCTGGAGAAGCAATCGGTATGCACGGTCCAGGTAAATTCTTCACAAAGGACTCCTGGATGGCAAAATCAGCAGAGCTTCCCCTCATTTCAGATCTTCCCCTCAGATCTACAGCAAGTACAAAGTGGATTTGCCTTTAGTAAATAAACCCCATAGTCTACTTTACTTTTAACCACTAGGCTGGAAAATGCTAGTTACCTGGCTGTGATGCCTGCCGTTTGGTTTCAATACTGCGAGGAGCTGACCTGGAACAAGTATAGAATAAAGATAAAGAATAGAGATGAGCTTTATGTTCGGGTCGAACATGAGTTTGACTCGAACATTGGTTGTGTGCCCCAGTTCGCCAAAAAGCAAGCAATTTGGGTTGTTCACGGGAAATTCGAAAGCCGCTGAATACCCTTTAAAACTCTATGGGAGAAATCAAAAATGCTAATTTTAAAGGTTAATATGCAAGTAGGTTTCCCGTGGTACACCAGAGGGGGGCAGGGTCACCCGTGACACCACAGGGAAGCCGCAGGGAAGCCGCCGGAAACCCCTGTTACGTCAGTACGGGGTGGTGGTAACTCATCCACGTCATGGGTGGCCCTGCCTTTGAGTATAAAATAAATGTTACATGGCTCGCGCGTCATGTCTTCTATGGAGGAGGCTGCATCGTGGGTAGCGGCAGGTAGCGCGGGTCCGGGTCGTGGAAAGATGTACATCGCTGGAATTGTTTTTTTGTTTTTTTTTAATTAAAGGACTTGTCCCAAGCTGTCTGTTTTTTTTATTTTATTTTTACCTTTTTTTGGTGAAATGGTAGAGGTACAATGTACCCCGTTACCAATTAACATGGGGGGGCGGAATCTGGGGGTCCCCTTTGTTAGCCCCCCGCCCGCAGACATGGGGACAAGGTGCTTTGAAGGTCACACATGTTGAGGGCATGTGGCTTGGTATGGTTCAGGAGGGGGGGCGTTCTCCCGCCCCCTCCTCTTTTCCTGCCAGGTTGCGTGCTCGCATAAGGGTCTGGTATAGATTTTTGGGGGGAACCCCACGTAATTTTATTTTTATTTTGGCGCAAAGTTCCCCTTAACCACTTAAGGACCCTTTCACGCTGATATATGTCGGCAGTAGGGCACAGCTGGGCACAAGCACGTACCTGTAAGTCCTCTTTAGGATCCCAGCCGTGGGGTCGCGAGCGAGCTTTTGCGACCCGGTCCAAAGCTCCGTGACCGCGCCCACGGGACCCGCGTACCTGATCGCCGCTGATGTCCCGCGATCGGTCACAGGAGCTGAAGAACGGGGAGAGGTGTGTTTACACATTCTTCATTGTGGCAATGTCAGTGATCGTCTGTTTCCTGATATAGGGAAAGACGATCGCTGATGTCACATGTCCAGCCCCTCCCCCCTACAGTTAGAAACACAGTGCCCCCTAGTGGTTAACTCCTTTACTGCATTGTCATTGTCACAGTAATCTGTGCATTTTTATAGCACTTTTCGTTGTGAAAAGGACAATGGTCCTAAAAATGTGTCAAAATTGGCAGATTATAATGTCGCAGTCACGAAAAAATTCGCTGTTCGCTGCCATTGGTAGTAAAAAAAATATTAATAAAAATGCCATAAAACTTTCTAATTTCTAAAAAGCTCTATTTGTGGCAAAAAAGGACGCCGATTTTGTTTGGGAGCAACGTCGCACGACCGTGCAATTGTCAGCTAAAGCAACGCAGTACCGAATCGCAAAAAAGGACAAGGTCCTTAACCTGCATAATGGTCCGGGTCTTAAGTGTTTAACCACTTGCCTACTGTGCACCTACACCCCCTTCCTGCCCAGACAAAATTTAAGCTTCCGGCACTGCGTCACTTTAACTGACAATTGCGCGGTCGTGCGACGTGGCTCCCAAACAAAATTGGCGTCCTTTTTTTCCCACCAATAGAGCTTTCTTTTGGTGGTATTTGATCACCTCTGCGGTTTTTATTTTTTGCGCTATAAACAAAAATAGAGCGACAATTTTGAAAAAAATGCAATATTTTTTACTTTTTGCTATAATAAATATCCCCAAAAATATATATAAAAAAATTTTCCTCAGTTTAGGCCGATACGTATTCTTCTACATATTTTTGGTAAAAAAAAAAATGCAATAAGCGTTTATCGATTGGTTTGCGCAAAATTTATAGTGTTTACAAAATAGGGGATAGTTTATGGCATTTTTTTTATTTTAATTTTTTACTATTAATGGCGGCGATCTGCGGCTTTAAAAAGACATCACGTCATATGACGTGATGTCAGGATAATGGAGTCCTCCACCCGCCGTCATTTGATGGTGGGCGGTGGACAAGTAGTTTAAAATTGGTTCCTTGCACAAAATATAATTTTTGAAGGAAAAAAAGTAATTTAAAACTATTCCCGCTATTAATGAATTGTTGGGTCCCGGCAATACAGATGAAAGTCATTGAAAAAATGGCAGGTTTCCCCCTTAATATTCATACCAGACCCAAAGGGCCTGGTAATGGACTGGGGGTGACCCCTGTCGTTTTTTTCAATGACTTTTCTCTGTATTGCCAGGACCGACAGTTCATGAATAGCCGCGAGTAGTTTTAGTTCTTTCATAAAAAACATTTTGCGCAGGGACTGTTTTTAAACATGGGAAATGTGCACTACTTTACAGGCATAATTTAGACACCCCCCAGGTACAACATTTTAAAGGAACATTTCACTTTTGATTGTTTCACTTTAAGCATTATTAAAATCGCTGCTCCCGAAAAAAAAACTGCAGTATTTAAAACAGTTTTTTGCATTAATACATGTCCCCTGGGGCAGGACCCGGGTCCCCAAACACTTTTGAGGACAATAACTTGCATATTAGCCTTTAAAATTAGCACTTTTGAATTCTCACGCTCGAGTCCCATAAACTTTAATGGTGTTCGAATGTTTGCGTGAACTTTTGGTCTGTTCGCATGTTCTAGATGCAAACCGAAACCGGGGGGGTGTTTGGCTCATCCCTAATGATGATATTCAGTATGTGCTGACATGACTTTTTAGGTATCTCATATTTTGTATATTTTATTTGTAGATGGAAACATTAGCTCCTTGGTGACAATCACCACAAAGACCTTCCTGCGCTATGATAAGTTACGGGAGCTGATAAGAAGTATACGTCTGTATTACCCCGACATAAAGGTCATCGTGGCTGATGACAATGAACAGTTTGAGAAAATTGAAGAGCCAAATGTAGAACAGTACATTATGCCATATGCTAAGGTATAGTCCATTTTTCTAAGACTTAAGCCGTGTACACACGATCGGTTTGTCCGATGAAAACAGATCGATGGACTGTTTTCATCGGACAAACCGATCGTGTGTGGGCCTCATCGTTTTTTTCTCCATCGGTATTAAAAAATAGAACATGTTTTACATTTTTCCTATGGATAAAAAAACAATAGAAAAATCCGATCGTCTGTGTGGAACTCCATCCGAGAAAAATTCACGCATGCTCAGAATCAAGTCTTGATTCGGAAGCATTGAAGCATTGAACTTCCTTTTTTTTTTTTTTGGCTTGTCGTAGTGTTTTACGTCACTGCGTTTTGGCACGGTCGGATTTTTGACTGATGGTGTGTAGGCAAGACTGATGAAAGTCAGCTTCATCGGATATCCGACCAATCCATCAGATTAGATTCCGATCGTGTGTGCGCGGCTTTAGGGATGTAAAAGTGTGTTTGTTTTTTTAGATTGCTTGTCCTGGTTGTAAGCAGGGGGAAGTACTGCCCTCTGCTGGGGTAAACACATAAAAAAAAAAGAGAGGGAATCACCTAATTGGGGCCCCTGTAGTTAGTAAGATGGCTGGAGCATGTGAACTACTGCTTGCACTTATCCACCCAGGGTAAGGTGACCAGATTTTTAAAATGAAATCCGGGGACATATTTTTTCTTTACTAGTAATGGCAACAATCAGCACTCTCTGCCCTTCGCCGCCCGCCTCACAGTCTCTTAAGTCTTACTTTTCGGGCCCCGGCTTCTACTGGGTGGGGAGCAGAGGAAGATCACTCCACCAGGGAAGGCAAGAAGATAAGCAGGTGGCTGGCCAGGATTTGAGCCAAGGCAGAAGAACATGCGAGCGGAGCTGAATGGGCATGCACCCGAAACGGAAGAAATATTCCCTCAGCTTCGACTAGCACATGATCATCAGAAAGGGGCACAGATAATGGGGAAAAATACAACCCCCCTATGCTAGTAGGCACAGCGGAGTGGGGGGGGGGGTGTACTTCAATTTTAATTCTGCACTGCCTGTCTTTGAAATTGCCCCTGCCCCCTATTAAATCCAATCTGGGGACAAAACCAGGGACAAACTTGGTCCGGGGACATTGTCCTCAATCAGGGGACTGTCCCCTGAAACTGGGGATGTCTGGTCACCCCCCCCGTGGGAACTCAGGGTTCCAGGGGTTCAGACTCATGCTTGATCAAAGGGCTCAAATGACTTTCTCACTTATTTAAGGTATGACTACCCCATGGGGCAATCAGGGGCACCAGTGGCTAACTTAAGGGGCACTTAGAAGATTATGTACAGGAATATGTATTGAAGACAAGTTGTTTTATTGATCATGTGTTATATTTTAAACCACTTCAGTAAAGAATGTTTACTACTATTTAACTTGGATTGGGCTGAAGTTACTTGAGGACAATCTCAAAGGGTTGCAGTGCATCTATGGCACATCACAAGAACAGGGCTTATTTCTGGGACAAGATGAGGGAGAAAAAATGCAGTACCGATGTCTAATGGCTATTAGGAGGAGGCTATATAGCTATTGCTAATGACTACAGTACTTTTGTAGAGTGCATACGCAGCCAGCTGGTTGGGAAATTGTGAGACTTAGCAAAGGTAATGGAAGGCCCTGGTAGTGAGGAAGCTTGTGTGTAGCGCTACCCCTGTGGGGGCTGCTGACAGACTCTATACCCCACTGGTTACCTTGAATCTGCAAATCCTCTCTTACCTTGGGTTCCATCCTGAAATGTTAAAAAAAAATAAAAGTTAACGCTGCGCTTTAAATAAATGTGAAAAACTAAAGTGAATTTAGTATGCAAAAAGCTGCCAGCACCAAAAGTCTTAAATACAAAAACTCAAAAGTATGGTTAGAATATGGGTGCAGCGCTAGTATTCTACACATGATGATGTTAGGTTATCTTTATATTTTATGGTTACTTTGGGATCACTTTCACATTTTTTTTTATTTTTTAATTATCACCATTTAAAACAGATTGTTTGTTTTTACCACTTTCAATATTTTTAGTACTATATTAATTACATTTTTGTTACATATTGGGTCAACTTACTCTATGAGTTCTTTCATTCTCCTGGGTTTCAGTATTTGGTACCCCGCTTTTAGTTTTTTTTATTAGGAATTTATCACGTGTAGAATACTAGCGCTTCACCCATATTCTATCCATTCTGAAATGTTGGGTTGGTAATGAGAACTCAAACAGTATCACTGAACCACTCAGATATGTTTACTGAGATAAAGAATGAACACAAGAAATTATATATAAGTAAAACCATAGCTCTGTCCCTGATTTGGATCAATGTCCACCTGTCCTCCTCATTTTGTCCCTCATTTTGGTCTATTTATATACTGTAGTTGTATATAAAATGCACTTTTTATTTATCAAAAAGTGTTTTCCAGCACTAAACCGTTCATCTGATTTCTAAATTGCTGCCTTTGGAAATTCCAAAAGCCAATATAAAGGAATAGCAGTGGTAAAAAAATAAAAATCACTTGTGGGTTTACCAAATCTTGCTGTATTTTTGTACAATTCTCCTTTAAGCTAACATGATGGAGTTACATTGTGGAGAGGGGTGAGGATGTTTATGGGGAAAGATGAGTTACATTGTTAAGAGGCTCTCCAAAATGTAACTCATCTCCACCCAGAATCATCCTCATCCCTCTCCACAATGTAACTCCATCATCCTCATCCCCACCCAGAATTATCCATCCTTCTCCATCATCTTCATCCCCACCCCGGATCATTAATCCCTCTCCATCATCCTCACCCCGGATCATCCATCCCTCTCCATCCTCATCCCCACACAGAATCACCGATCCCTTTCTTGGAGAGGGAGGCAAATGATTCTGGGTGGGGATGAGGATGAGAGTTACATTGTGGAGAGGGATGCGGATAAGGACCAGTGGGCAGATTCGGTACGACAGCCAGTGGACGGGCCCTGAGGAATGTTGGTGATCAGGCCCCCGGGGGGCCCAGGCCTAAAGCTGTGTAAGGGGCCCCAAAATGTCTCATGGCTGCCCTGTCAGGTGCCTTAAGAGACCAATCAGGACCAAGCTTCACAGATGGTGTCTATTCTGTATTGAGAAAAGTCGATAATTCCAAATCTAAATTTTTCCCCTTGTTCCTTTTTGTTACATTATAGCTACTTCCTATCTTTATGCACTCACTCCAGCATCAGCTGTACAACATTGGCTTTCTAATAGTGACAATGGTTCACAAAGCCTGGGCATGATTCCTTTATAGGAAGTTTTATACCTCCAATTTCTGAAGACTTACCGTTAACTCAGGAGGCTACAAATTGGAGAATAAAAATATTTCTAAGCAATAAACATGCCTTATTTTTTTTTCCAGGGATGGTTTGCGGGCAGGAATCTTGCTGTATCCCAAGTAACCACCAAATATTTCCTCTGGGTGGATGATGACTTTCTGTTTACGGAGAAAACAAAAATAGAAAAACTAGTGGATGTATTGGAAGGAACAGATTTGGACATGGTGAGATCTGCTGCTACTTTTCTCCTGCCGAATGCCTGATTTACCTAGGTATAGGGTTGCTTTAAAATACACAACATGGCTTTCAAGTGTATGTCAACTTCTTTTCCAGCCGGTAAGATTCTCCCGGCCTTGTCCTGTTACCTATTGTCCCCAAATTGGAAATTGATGGAAAAATCTAAATTGGAAATTGAT
Source organism: Rana kukunoris (assembly GCA_029574335.1). NCBI lineage: Eukaryota > Metazoa > Chordata > Amphibia > Anura > Ranidae > Rana > Rana kukunoris. Next base: position 30,970,387 of record CM056060.1, read on the forward strand.
GGAAAAATCTAAATTGTTACAGTTGTCCCTAGAATAGAAATGGAGGGGTGATCTTCCATTAGGCACAATTGTTTTGGGGACAACTGCTGATTGGCCGGGGGGAGAATTAGTGTCTCAATGGCGAATATGTGGGCTCGGGGCGCAGTACTATATTTATTAAAGCCTATTCGAGCTTCTGGCTCTAAGAACGTACTTAAAAAAAACACCACTAGAATTAATGACGCATGTAGATTAGGGGGGCGGACACATGTATAGGGGCGGCACCCCTGTACCCTGCATTACGGGCCACCATTGGCTAGAACCTTATTGAAAGGTCACCAGTGGCATTTCATTTAGTTCCATTGCTGGCAGCACAATGCAAAGCAGTGGATTGCGTCGCACAATGCTGCCCTAAAAATATACTACATTGGTAACCCTCCTTGACCACACTACAAAAGGGAAAGTCTCAGAACTCATCTCGTCCCCTCAGAGGGAGCAGAAGATGAAACCTCTTTAAGACATACATCTAGCAGAGTTTATGTAATGCCTTTCCCAACTCTGGTAGGTTGCAGTCTGGTGAAAAATGTTGTTTTGAGGCTTCTGTTGGTCAAGAGAGGAGCGGTGGAAAAGGACGCCGCCTCAGTGATGCCTTTTCAAATTTTGTTTTAGTCCTCATAGCCCAGGGCTGTCGGCTTCCACATCCTATCGACAGCGTCTTCATTATATGGTGGGAGATTATCTAGGGCGAAAACAGATATGGAGAGCTTTCCAGTTGGCAATCCACTGGGTTACTGGGTCATAAGAATAGGTCACTGGTCAGAACTTGCCCAGTATGCAATACAGCTGCTGGGCTGCCCTGCATCCAGCATGCTTTGGAAACGGGCATTCAGTGCTGCCAGAGGTTTTGTGACAGATAAGAGAGCGTGTCTGTCCACAGGCTCCGTGGACCGGCTGACATTTATCAAAACAAATCGGTTCTGCATTAGCAGCAGCTATCAAGCCCCTAAGGCTGATGTCGCTTATTAAGTGCTTTCCGGATCTCGAATCTCTGAAAGACTGCCTAGACTTCTTAGCTTTGTAGGTGTTGATTTTGTCTGGAAGAAATTTTTGGTGTAGGTTTCATGGGCACAATTAACACCCAAGGACCAATTTTTCCACACAGGTGCATATAATTGCAATGTTTGAAAGCAAGGCCAATTCTTGCTTTCATCAACAGTACCTGTATAGGGTTACGGTGTAAAGGCACCACCAACACCCAAAGACCAATTTTTCCGCATCTGTTATTTCTATACAAAGTCTGTGAAAGAGACACCAGAATTTATTTCTAAAATCTCTAATTTTGTTCCAAGTGCACTAAATTGTAGCCTTGTCATACAGAGTGGCTCCCTAAGGCCTCGTACACACGAGGGGATATGTCCGCTGAAAACGGTCCGATGGACCGTTTCAGCAGACATCTCCGCTCGTGTGTATGGGCTAGCGGACAGATTTCTCCACCCGACAGATTTCAAAGCATGCTTTGAAATCCATCCGGTGGAATCTGTCCGCCCGACATGTCTGCTGGTTAGTACACTTACCAGCAGACATGTCGTCCCCCACCGCCGCCGCCGAATGGATTCGGCGCATGCGCGGAAGTGTTTAACTTCCTGGTGCGGTGACGTGGCGGCGTCAACGTCACCGCCGCATCACCGCGCCGTCCGGCGGCGGGGAATTTGATCCGATGGTGTGTACACGCCATCGGATCAAACTCCCGATCGGACATATCCGATGGAAATGGTCCGCGGACCGTTTTCATCGGATATGTCCGATCGTGTGTACGAGGCCTCAGCCGTTGTTTTATAAAATAAAGAATGCTTTAATGGAAAATTTAATTTTCTTTTGGCTTTATAAATGTCATTATTGCTGCAGCAGGTTCTATACACAATGCAGATGTGCCACTTTACAGGCAGACTAAGGACCCCCCCAGGCACTATATTTAAAGGAATTTATTTGATTTTGATGGTTTCACTTTTAAGAATCAGTAAATCGCTGCTCATTTAAAAAAGTTTTATTGCAAACTTTTTTCATTGATACATGTCCCCCAGGGCAGTACCCAGACCCCCATAACCATTGTATGCCCAATTGCTTGCATATAAGCCTTCAAAATGTTTTTTTTTCACAGTTTGGGTCCCATAGACTTCAGTGGGGGTTTGTTATTTGCAAACCGAACAGGGGGTCGTTCGGCCCATCTCGATTCCCAAGCTGTCATAGACCCCACTAAGTAAAAGTTTCTATATGAAAGTCTCTTTGTTTATTCGCTTCTTTAATGTCCTGCTTGTGCTGGCCTTTAAAGTGCAAGTAAAGGCAAAACCTAACTAACGCTAACTCTAAACATACTCGCAGCCACATTCTAAGCCTAATCTATCTAGCCCTGTAAAGAAAAAAATAGCTGTACTCATCTGTTCTGAAGTTGCTCTGGTGTCCAGCAGCATCCACTGTGTGTAAAAGAAAACTGACGATGGCTGGGAAATGCCTAGGAAGTGATGTCATCCATAAACTTACTATGGGAGTTCCATTGTCGGGTGCCTTTCCTACACACAGAAGCCACCACTGACCGCTCAGCCTGGGACTGGATCGGAGTGGCTGCAGAACAGGTAAGGATGGATGTGCTGCAAATGGAGCAAGTACAGAGAAGGGCAACAAAACTAATAAAGGGACTGGAGAATATTAGTATGAAGAAACGTTGCAAGCATTGAACTTGTTCTCTCTGGTGAAGAGACGCTTGAAAGGGGATATGATTTCAATTTACAAATACCATATTGGAGACCCCACAATGGGGATAAAACTTTTCCACTGAAGGGAGTTTAATAAGACACGTGGCCACTTAAAATGAGAAGAAAATAGGTTTAACCTTAAACTGCGTAGAGGGCAAGCATGTGGAATTCCTTTTGGGGTCGCCAAAGCCAATGGTGTACCAATCAGGGGTGGTGCCACACATTGCTGGGATTGACAGGCTTGCATCACCTACTGTGACGGCTTTGATTTTTATGCTAGGTGCCAGCCGTCACATAAAATCCTGCCTCCTGGATCGGCTCCTTTGATAGACAGCACAGTGGTCCAATTCCGGGACATGTGATGTCTATTATAGGAGCCAATCCAGGAGGCGGGACTTTGTGTGACGGCGGGCACCTGGAGATTGAAATTAAGCCCCCATAGTGGGTGATCCCCACTCTGTGATGATCCGGCTGGCTCTCCTCTTCCTCTCCTGTCTATGATCCCCGGCACTGGCCAGGCTGCGTTGCTGGGCACTTGCCAGGCTGCGTTGCTGGGCACTGGCCAGGCTGCGTTGCTGGGCACTGGCCAGGCTGCGCTAATGGACACTGGTGAGGATTCATTGATGGGCACTGATGAGGTAGCAGTCATTGCCATAGATTTTTTTTTTTAAAGGGGAGGAGTTGGTAAGATAACCATGCCCATGTGGGGACGCCAGAAATATTTCTGCACCCAGGCGTCTGTGACCCTAAGATTGACCCCGAGGCTTAGAATGTGGCTGAGACTAGGTTTGGAGTTGTTTTTTTTTCCACTTTAATAAGCTTAGTCTGGCACAGGTTTCAAAGTACAATTTATTGACAAGAATTGTTTTTTTTTTGCAGTTTAGCATTTGCATATCTGCACAATTTGATCATCATCTATCCTCAGGGATATAGGGCCAGATTCAGAGAGAATTAGATTATCTTTGGGTGGGTTTGGTCCAGTAAACGCGGCGGCATAGTGTATTTCTCCCGTCGCAATGCATATACGCGAGTGGGGGCTAAGCATTTAAAATAGGCGCGTACGACGGCCTACTTAACATGGGCTACGCACCGTAGACCAGCAAAAAGCTTAACAGTAAAAAAAAATAGGCATAAGCGATTGCGAAGACCGCTAATATCAGCATATCCACGCATAAAACGACGCGAACTTTTGCACGTAGCCTATTGCTTTAGGGTGTGTGTGCACCACAAAGCTCAAACAAACGTATGTGTGTGTATATATACTGACAGCAACAGTAAAACAGTGGACAGTGTCAGTAGGGTGGTGGACGGTTTTACAGTAGTTTTTTTTTTTTTTTTTTTTTTTTTACAATTTGTGTGTGTGCCCTTTTTTTTTTCTACATCTTTTTAGGAGTCCTGTTAAGAGGCTTTTGTGAAATATCAGGAGTTTAAACAAGGGGAATCTGCATCACACGTACGGAATGATTAAGGTGTGTCCAGGCACACTTGGCACATCCTGTGTGCATGCTGATCATCTTTATTTAAAATTTCCAGGACTAGTGATTCTGTTTTTTAGATGGCAGATTAGCAATTAAAACATTTGAAACGCTGTCAGTAGCTACTATGTATGCTTTCCGTCCTTTTTTTTCTTCTTCAGGGTCTTTGGCTGTAGATGGGCCCATAACTTGTTGGAAAGCTGCTGCAGATTAATGTTGGGAGAATGGTTCAGCCTGAGCATGAGTTTGTGCCGAACATTGGCTGTTTGCCTTGTTTGGGGAACACCTGAATTTGCAGGGTGTTCGGCAAGTGTTTGCCCTGCAATGCACTGCACCCTGATTGGACAAAGCTTTGCCGAAATGGGATGCAGTAAAAGCTGTTTTTTTAAGGAGCAGGGCCGGGGAAGCCCTTAACAATCAATGAGTCATCAGTTGTCAATGGGTTTCCTGGCTGACAGCTTAAAAAAAATAACATGTCGGTAAAAAAATAAATTGTTGAGGCCCCCACTAAGTCCAAACCAGACCCGAAGTCCTAGCCTTTTAAACTTGATTGCACCTGCCTACAAGCCTTGTAGGCCAAAACGGTAGTCTAATTTCTCCACTGCAGGTGGTACTTTTGTTGGAGAGAATGTCAAGTGAAACAGGCTTTCTCTATGGTTTCCTGAGTCACTGGGAAAGCTATCCTATTGGTTTCGGCTGCCCTATGTAAGCAGCTATATTGGGTCAGGCCTATTTAGGACAACTCTTCTAGGCACCCTTCTGAATAGCAATGCTGTATTCTGGCCTAGGCCAACAAGGCCCAGGCCTAGGGCAGCACTTTGCAGGGGGGCAGCACAGACGGTGTCCCCGCCAGCTTGCGCTACGCTGTTGGGCAAATTAGTTTAGCGCCCCCATAAATCGGCCGCACTGCTTCCAGTATGTGGATGGTTGGCATTCTGCAACTGTGGGGGGGGGGGGGGGTCGCTTCTAATTTTTTTACCATCCCTGTCCCATTGCAGAGATTTCCCTTCACTTCCTGTCCCATAGCTAAACAGGAAGTGAGAGGAAATCTATGCAAATTAAGGGAATACATTGCCCCCCCCCCCCCAGACCATCAGAACTAGTGTCCCCACTTGAAAATTTCAGGGTGGGTCTTAAACCACAAGGGGTGTGGCCTTGACAGCAAGGGGTGGGTCATATTTAAATTTGGGGTGCACAAGTTTAGTCAGGCCTAGGCCAGCACAAAACCTAAATACACCCCTGCTGATTAGGAACTATATGGCCAGGCTGAATTCTGCCTCTCTCAACAGATGCTGTTAGTCTGGCTGGAATATCTTCCTTTTGCGTTACTGCAATCCATGTGTGTACCTGGCCAGGTTGCCTGCCCATCGATTTATTGTATGGCCCCTTTCACACTGGGGCGGTTAGAAGGCGCTATTGCGCTAAAAATAGTGCCTGCAAACCGACCCTAAACAGCGGCTGCTGTTTCTCCAGTGTAAAAGCCCAAAGGACGGTGCGCACACCAAAAGTCCTGCTAGCAGCATCTTTGGAGCAGTGAGAGGAGCGTGTGTTTATCGCTCCTTCCCATTGAAAGCAACGTGAAATGCGGCTATACCACCGGCAATGTGACTCTTCAGAGGTGCATTGTGGGCGGTATTAACCCTTTTTCTGACTGGTAGCGGGGGTTAAAACCGCACCGATAGTGGCCGAATACCGCCACAATTTCGACGGTATAGCTCCGCTAAAAATAGCGGCGCTATACCGCCACCGCACCTCCCGCCCCAGTGTGAAAGGGGCCTTACTGTTGCTGAATTATTTCAATGCAAGTTCTGCCCTGCACCTGTCTGTTTGAATTATTGGTACTGTACACTGCACCCACAGGCTTTGTTTTTTTGGGGGGGGTTTACATTTATTTTATGTAATGGAGAATATAACAGGAGTAGCTGAAACACACAATGGTGGCCATGAATACCCAAATCTAACAGGTAGACAGGAACAGATTTGGAATTATGGTAGGAAAATCAAATTTTTGGAATATCCAAGATCAAAAAGGAGCTAGGGAATGACTCCGCTACAGGGACACCTTAACATTACTTTTGTGCGGACTGATCCTTTAGTCATCTTCTCTCCAAACTGATTCTGAGTGTCTGTATCACTGCCCTAGGGACAAATTTGATTATAATCTCATATAGAAGCAAGGACTGACTGCATGGTATTATTCTTTGTAACCTGGTGAGGAATTTCTTTGTGGTGCTGCATAAGAAAAATGATAATAAGAGATTTTTTTAGTGCTACTATGCAGCGGGTTCATAAGCAATGGCCCTGGGACAGCCATTCCCTCTGTTTTTAAGGGAAATATATTACTTTGAAAATAAAATACACAGTCTGTTAATGAAAAATTAGCTTTGTTAGAAAAAGATGCTCGTCTTTGCTCCTTTTAATCTAACTAGGACATGGTGGATATGCTGTACATTCAACTCTGCTTTGGTCATGTGACAGCAGCTCTCTAATAATGTAGTGTAGGGTCTCCCTCTTCCTCAGGTTTTTTTTTTTTCAATTCTAATTAAAAAATCTCGTAAGTTCACTTCATTGCCAGGACTGACAATTGTGTATCAGTATCATCGTCCAATATCTATTAACATTTTGCTTTTGTTGCAGGTAGGTGGTAATGTGGCAGGCAATCATTTCAGCTTTCAACTTATCTGGGAAGAAGGTGACGATGAAGGCGATTGTCTACATTGGCGAGGAGGTGGATACCATGCAATCAAAGGATTTCCTGATTGTGTCCTGACTGGAGGAGTAGTTAATTTCTTCCTGGCCCATACAGAGAGAATTCTTGGTGTTGGATTTGACCCAAAGCTGAACCGTGTAGCACATACTGGTAAATACTGTGTTTTTGTACTTTTTTTTTTCATGTTTCCATGATATCTATGTAGCACCCTCTAGTGCTAGATTTTTGAATAGTTTTTTTTTTCTAGTGCAGGCAAATTTGTCTAATCTTGGCTGGCAGCCAAGCCTGTCTGTGTGTTTTTTCATGGGTTGGGCAGAGATCCAGGGAGATGACTTGCAGGCAGCATCACAGAGACCTCCCCCCTATTTTTTAGAATGTGCTGGAACATTCTAAAAAGATGGGTGGGGAAGTAAGGTGGAGCTACCTGGAGTATTCTGAGGGCCCTGACTAATCCCCAACTTTGATTGGTAGGGGGGCAGGCTCTCTCAAATACTCTGGGTTAGCCCAGCTTGGGGAGGAGTTGTTCGGGTGGAAGCTGGAGTTGGAATTTTAGGCTGTTGTGGCCTTTGGCGGAGCTTCTCAGTCTGGGGGGGTGATCTTGGACCTGGACTTATGTGCGGACCGGACCTTCCCTCAACCACAAAGGTGTCCTGGCCAGAAGGCACTGAAAGCAAGGAGGACAGTGGGAGAACACTGCTGGGCAAATCTGCAGGAGCAACAGAAACAGCCAAGAGGGCTGGTGAATGACACATGTTTTGGATCAGACAAATAACCTGGTGAGTATCTGCTCCATCCTAATTTAGGCCTATATGATTTGGTGGATGCACAAGAAGAACCACACTGAGAACGTGCTCAGATATGTGTTAGTTCCTTTATTGCTTCTGGGTGCATGGGGTTTTATAGGTGAGTACGTAAATGGATGTGAATAATCCAAACACTCCAGTGATGAACAAAAGTGAAAACAATAATAAACAGTAATAATACATGTATCAGTGAACAATTGAATGTCTTTGATGTGAAAAATGTAATAACGATTCTGTGAAAGTTCAAAACTTTGTGTTGACATCAAGCAAGAACAAACGGTAAAAGTGACAAAAAAAGCTGGAGTAAAGAAACCACCACCGACGGGTAGAAGGCTTACCGGAGCATTTGAACCCAAGAGGACATACGTTCTATGGGTCAAACAAGCTTTGTATTGTGGGGCCACTGATGGAACGGGACACTCATGTGTTCTCCAAATGACTGGGCCAGGAATAGCCAGATATTGACAGGATAGGGATATCCACAAAATAAGGGTATCCTTACGAGGTGATCTTGTGAGAGATGATGGTCTGAGAAATCTCAGAGGTGGTATGGGTAGATATATTTTAAAAAAATAGGAGAAAGAAGAGGCCACATAGCATGATTCCATATTTAAGTGTGAAAAATACTTTAATGTAGTAGGAACACTTACATTTAAGAAGATGAATAAGTGCTTTAAAAGTATGTATGGCAACAGTAGAGTCCTTATGACGCGTTTCGTCTCCTAGGACAACAGCTCAGCTTGCAGACATTCTGCAGACAATAACTCAAGCCTGTAGGGTCAGGTTTTGCTCCGTTAATAGGAAGGCTTCAGCCCAGCACAGCACACCTGCTATCGGCATTAGCAGTATTGCAGACAAACCACAGCCTGTGAGGCAATTGTAACAGACTGAACAATGGACAAGCCAGAAAATTTCAAACCAGCATTATGGTTGTCCTCAAAGGGCCAGTTGTATCTGTAAGACTATATACATTTATGAAGGGCTTTTTTACGCAGAGAATGGGTGCAGGAACTCAACCATGTAACCCACTGAACTGCATTGAATGATGGGTTTGGCCAAATTGCAAACAGAGGTAGGATCTTAGATGGGCAATAAATACCAGGAGTGTATTATGTGTGGAGTTTAGGGTGGCACTACGTGCAGAGTGCAGGGTTCAGAGGTGGGCTACGTACGGAGTGCAGGGTTCAAAGATGGGCTACGTACAGAGTGCAGGATTCAGATGTACAGGGTTTGCTATGCATAGTGTGCAGGAATCCTCTTTCACAGGTTGTTCACATCTCATTTCCAACCCTCCCCCTGGGTGCAAGGGCCACATGAAATGGCCTGGAGGGCTGGATTCGGCCTGTGGGCCTTGTGTATGGCACATGTGCCTTAGTCAGTTCACCTGCCAGGGTGGGGCTTTAAACATTCCTGAAATTGTGCTTTAATTTACTTTATGACATTTGTGCATATAGCAATTTGTGCTTGTTTAGACTGTCTTACAGTAGACTTTAGTTGTACTTTAAAAAAAACAAATTTTATTTTTATTTTTTATTCCAGAATTCTTTATCGATGGTTTGGGACGCCTGAGAGTGGGTTCGTGTAGCCATGTCACTATTGAACACCAGAAAAAAGAAGCACCAAAAGATGAAAAACTGCTTAAAGCTTCAGGAAAATACAATTCATTCCGACAAAACACTGCACAGCAAATAAAGACTAAACTTGGACTACTTTATTTCAAGAACCGGCTGAGCTGTTTCACAAAGCACTGAGTTTATTTTTGTTTTGTTTTTGTTAATGGACGGTTGCTGATCAAAGGATCTAAGAAGTATTTTTTTTTTTAATATAAATAAATATCTAAATATCGGTCTAGTTAAGTTTTTCATCTGATTTACAGTAGTTGGCATTGAGTGAGTCTTTCTGATGAGCCTTAGCATTTAACAAAAAAAATATTATATTTAAGGATAATATTCAGATAACGTGAAGAGAGTGATATTTTTCGGTTTAATGATAAAGTTTCCATGCATAAAACACCTCTGCTTGGACATCAGTGGGAAGACACTTACGGATCACATTGGTGCTTTATGATGATCACAAGTGATTGCTCCAAAAAATGTAGGCGTTCAATTCCAGCCCAGATGGGCCCATATCTCCTAGATTAGAAAAACCTGTCTCCTGCCAGTATGCTGGAAAGTGACGTAAAACACGACATGCTAAAAAAAAAGTTCAATGCTTTCAAGCACGGCTGGGCACATGCACATACAGGTTCAATGCTTCAGAATGGCACGGCTGGGCACATGCACGTACAGGTACGTCCTGTGTTATTGCCCAGCTGTGGGTCGCGGACCCGATCGCCGATGGAGTCCCGCGATCGGCCCCCTCATCGATCGTGTGATCCCTTTTATAGGGATACACAATCGATGACATCACACCTACAGCCACACCCCCCTACAGTTGTAAACACATATTAGGTCACACGTAACCCCTTCAGCGCCCCCTTGTGGTTAACTCCCAAACTGCCATTGTCATTTTCACATTAGACAATGTATTTTAAATGCATTTTTTGCTGTGAAAATGACAATGGTCCCAAAAATGTGTCAAAATTGTTCGAAGTGTCCGCCATAATGTCACAGTCATGAAAAAAATCGCTGATCACCGTCATTAGTAGTAAAAAATAAAAAAATAAATAAAAATGCAATAAAACTATCCCCTATTTTGTAAACGCTATAAATTTTGCGCAAACTAACCGATAAACGCTTATTGCGATTTTTTTATTTTTTTTTAACCAAAAATAGGTAGAAGAATACGTATCGGCCTAAACTGAGGAAAAATATTTTTATATATATATTTCTGGGGGATATTTATTATAGCAAAAAGTAAAAAATAATGATTATTTTTCAAAATTGTCCCACTATTTTTGTTTATAGCGCAAAAAATAAAAACCGCAGAGGTGATCGAATACCACCAAAAGAAAGCTCTATTTGTGGGAAAAAAAAGGATGCCAATTTTGTTTGGGAGCCACGTCGCACGACCGTGCATATGTCTGTTAAAGCGACGCAGTGCCGAATTGCAAAACCTGGCTGGGTCCTTTAGCTGCCTAAAGGTCTGAGTCTTAAATGGTTAACCACTTGCTTACTGGGCACATCTACCCCCTTCCTGCCCAGGTGAAATTTCAGGTTCTGGCACTGAGGAAAAAAAATTATCGCAATAAGGGACTGGTTTGCACAAAAGTTATAGCGCCTACAAAATAGGGGAAAGAATTATTATTTTATTTTTTTACTAGTAATGGCGGCGATCTGCGATTTTTATTGGGACTGCGACATTATGGCAGACACTTTTGCACTAAATACTATATAAATGTGACTGGCATTGAAGGGGTTAACACTAGGGGGTGAGGAAGGGGTTAAATGTGTATCCTGCATAGTGTTCTAACTGTGGGGAAGGGGACTGACTGGGGGAGGTGAACAATTGGTGTCCCTATGTACAAGGGACACAGATCGGTCTCCTCTCTCCCTTTACACACACAGATCCACGTCCTTGTCTCTTTAACCGCCGATCGCAGGGTGCCTGGCGGACATCGTGCCTGCCAGGCACACGCATTGGCATCTCAGTGATGCGGCAGGCACACGCGCCCCCCAGTGGCTGGAGGCCGTATATAAATGGCCTCCCAGAAATTTAGATCCACACTGCGGCCGTACTACCCCCCTCCAGTACCACCACCATCACCCCCCTCCAGTACCACTGCTATCAGCCCCCCTCCAGTACCACCACCATCACCCCGCCCCCCCCCCCTCCAGTACCACCACCATCACCCCCCTCCAGTACTACTGCTACCACCCCCCCTCAAGTACCACCACTACCACCCCCCCTCAAGTACTATCTCTACCACCCCCACCCCTCCAGTGCCACCACCACCACCCCCTTTAAAGTTGAAATCGGAAACAGAAATGTTTTACTTTGTTGTACAATGAAAAAAATATAGTATCAAAATCATGCTTTTCGGATGGGGGGGGGGGGGCCTTCATGATTTCTTGCACCGGGGCCCTGAAGTTTCTAGTTACGCCTCTGATGTGGTTTATAATTAAATGTCAATTAAATGTCAAATTTTATATACATCTGTATTGTAATACATATGTATGGAGTTGACCGTTAAACGCCCACTTTTCTTCTTTTTTAGTGTATGATCTAACCTAATTTTACAAAGAAGAGCTAAACCGATCAATATAGTTTTTTTCCCCAAAACAGTGACATTCATGGTATGCCGTGAATGATAACTTTCACAGCTGCTTGTGCTCTCAAGCAAATTGTCAACCATTAAATGGTTGGTGTCATAACTGATCACATGTGCAACACCATGGTAACTGCAAATTAAACAGAGGCTAAGATGATAGGTTTCGTGGCAGTAAAGGATATGAGGGTTTAGTCCCACTTTCAATAAGGCCATTTAGAATAGGAGGATGCCACCAGTAACTAGGTAAATTACCTAGCAGGACAGTCACAAAATAAATGTAAATGCCCCACAAATATTTATCTATTTTTGGTACTATTTATATAGTGCTGACATATTTTGCAATTTTTCTTACAGCTTACATGGATCTATCGACAGGGGTTCCCATTAAAGATCAAAATCTAACTCCCCTGTCACACCTACACCCATTGGAGGACATTTGGGATGAAGTCAACTAATGTTTTTGAATAGTAGGCTAAAAGTCGAGTACATCTATTCAGGCATGAGCAGGACACACAAACTCTCTGCAGACAGCATTCCTGGTGGGTTTAAAACACCAGACCTACAGCACATAGGGTGACCACATTTCCAAACTGCCATTCAGGGACACCCCCACTTCCAAAAAATCAGCTTGTGCTGTAACGAATCACAGCACAGTGATTGGACACAAGAGGTGGGATTTATGATTTCTCCAATCACAAGCAGGGGGCGGGGATTTTGCTTCTCCAGGCATTCCCAGCCAGGACAAATACTGTCAGTGAGTAAAGCGGTGATGTGGTGGCCTTTTTTGGGGGCATCAGATTGGCCCGGGGGGTGGCTGTGTCAGTTTCATTACGGGACACTGTATTGCCCTGGAATGAAGGTGCCCGGGACAGACCTGCAAAATGCGGGACTGTCACGGGCAATTTGGGACACGTGGTCACCCTAACAGCATAGCCTGTAGAATTAAATGATTTAAAATTGGGGCACATTTAAAATATAAAACTATAACGACTCAGTTAATCAATGCATCGCCTAATAGAGATTCGACCTCCAATTGTGGTCACACCCAGAGAAATAGGAAAAATCGCCTTGTGATAGCATAGACTCAACCCTACGAATAATTAAAGCGGAAGTAAACCCACACAGGAAAAAAAAAAACTGCAAGGCAAAGGCATAATGAGTTAGCATGCAGCGTATACTAGCTCATTATGAAATACTTACCATAGAATGAAGCCCTCGTATTGGAGTCCGGTACACTCAGAGGGAGCTGACATCTTGCCCTTGACGTGTCTTCTGGGTTTGCGGCTCCGGCTCTGTGAGGGGCCGGAGCCGTGATTACATCACTCCCACACATGTGCACGGGAGTTTTCTTCCCGGCAAGGTCCAGCAGCGCCTGCCAGACCTTCAGCCGGGCATTCAGGGTGCATGTGCCTCTGCCGTCATCGGCTGCATGCAAAGGGAATATCTCCTAAACTGTACCAGTGGCGGCTGGGGCTCTACATTTTGGGGGGGCACAAACTGAAAAAGAAATCATAAATTGCAGCCTCACTGTGCGCATCAATTGCAGCATTTCATATAATTTTTTTTATTTTTAAATAAAACATACATACATAAAAAAAAGCATTTTAGAGAAGGATTTTTTCACTTTAAGTTTATTTGTTAACCACTTAAGACCCGGACCAATACGCTGGCAAATGACCCAAGGGGTTTTTGCGATTCGGCACTGCGTCGCTTTAACAGACAATTGCGCGGTCGTGCGACGTAGCTCCCAAACAAAATTCGCGTCCTTTTTTTCCCACAAATAGAGCTTTCTTTTGGTGGTATTTGATCGCCTCTGCGATTTTTATTTTTTGCGCTATATACAAAAATAGAGCAACATTTTTGAAAAAAAATCAATATTTTTTACTTTTTGTTATAATAAAAAACCAATAAACTAAATTTTAGTCAAACATTTAGGCCAAAATTTATTTAGCCACATGTCTTTAGTAAAAAAAAAATCGCATTAAAAAAAAATTAGCTACCTAGCGGGAACAGCGACACTAATACAGCGATCAGAAAAATGATCGCTTAGTGATGCTGGCAATAGGGAGTGAAAGGGTTAACTAGGGCAGTGATCAAGGGGTTAAAACTTTATTGGGGGGGTGGGGGGGCTACCCTGACACTAACACTGACTGACTGTCACACTGTCTGTCACACTGACACTAAATACAGTAATCATACATGTATGATTACTGCATTCAGTGACACTGTGACAGGGGGGAGGGGGGGGGGGCAATCGCGGGGGTTAAATGTGTGTGTGTGTAAGTGTGCTGTTGGTGCAGACTTACTTGTAGTGTTGTGATCTCTCCTCAGCGGCGCTTGAAACAAACGCTGAGGGAGAGATCACGTCGCTTCCTCCTTCCTGTGTTTACACAGGAGGAGGAAGTGACAGGGCGGGCGGGCGCGCGCATTGGCTGGGAGCGATCCGGAGGGGGCGGGTGAAAACGGATAGCCGCCCCCACTTGTCGGATCGCTCCTGCAGCCGCGCGGACCGCCGCATGTACGGGGGGGGGTCCGATCGGACCCCCGATCCCCCCCAAGGCACCAACGTATATATACGTTGATGTGCCTGTCGGTGCCATTCTGCCGACGTAAATGTACATGCGGCGGTCCTTAAGTGGTTAAAGTATAATGAATGTAGCTTGAGTACAACAGACGGTACAACTGTATTCATTCAGCAAACAATTATGTCAGCAGAGTGTAGTGAAGGCAGTTAACATCCAGTGGTGTAGGAGTTAAGGTTTCGTCCTTTGCAATACTTTGTCCAGACGCTCCTGTCAAAAGAAAATTTTATGAGTTAATTTCAATTTGTGCGATGTTTTATGTATGGTTTACTTTTTTCTTTTTGATTATTAGCCATCTCAACATGATGTAATAAATAGATATAAAATGTATTTTGGACTGGGTACTCTTGGGCCAGTATGTACTACTAAGACTTTTTGCACACTTGCCATGTCTTGTCCAACAACATCCTGTGTCCCCCTTAGTGTGCTCACCACTGTAATAATGGCTGCTGATCCATGATGCCGTAGTCAGGTTAGGTGCCTTTGTCATCCCACTACTCTCCTCTCTCCCTCTCCCTCCCTGCCTGTCAGCTCCGCTGTGTGTGAGCAAATCTCTTCTCCACCCCTCCCCTTCTGCCGTTATTAGTAGTTTGGCAGTAAAGTTGATTGATTGATTTAATGGATTTATAGTGCGCCAAATACTGACCCGTCAGGGCAGTGTCTAAGCGCAGAAGACATAACAAAAATAGATAAATCAAATCAGGGAGAGAGAGAGAAAAAGAGAAGAGCAAGAAAAAACAAGAGACAGATCAACAGGGCACAACAGGGGGAACTAACATAATTGGACCTGCTTTTTCTCGAAAAGCCAGGTTTTTAATCTTTTACGAAAGGCCATATTAGAAGGGAGGGACCGAATGGAAGCAGGGAGACTATTCCATAGAGCCGTAGCTCTCACAGAAAAGCGTCTCCCCCCAAAGGTAAGCAAACGGGCAGATGGACAAATGACAAGACCGGCTGTTAGTGATCTGAGTGCTTGTGCAGGGGCATATCGCGTTATCAAGGAATTCAGATATTGCGGGCCCATCCCATGATAAGCACGATAGGCTAGACAAAGAGCCTTAAACTCAACGCGATCTACCACAGTGAGCCAATGCAGTGATCGTAGAGTAGGGGTAATGTGCTCCCGCCTGTTTAGGCCGGAGATTAGTCTGGCAGCCTGGTTCTGGACGAGCTGGATTTTCTTCAGCCACTTTAGAGGCATGCCCAGGTACACAATGTTGTTAAAGTCAATCCGGGAGTTGACGAGAGATTGAACCAGGACTTTCCGGTGGTTCTGAGAAAACACATTTTTGACCTTTCCCAGACACCTGATGTAATACAGTGCATTGCGGATACATTGATTGACTTGGGGTATCCAATTCAGATTACAGTCAAAAATTGTCCCCAGAAGTTAAAGAAGTTAAAGAAAGATTACGGGCAGCCCCTCTGTTCCACCAAGTTATACTGTACTGTGTACATTTTTGTACATGTGACCATTCCAGCTGACGTCAGAAGGGGATCTCGGCTCTTCCCGCTGTAGCCCTAAGTTTGGGGGAGGGGAGTAGCCAAAGGTCACGTGACCGGCCAGAAATGAGCAAAAGCAAGGTATTTAGAGGGATATTTTGTAGAATGGTTTGGTAGAGCAGATGGGCTGGTAGTAATCTTTCTTTGAGTTTGCAACCACTTTAAGCATTTTGGAAATGAGGGATCCTTAGAGCAGAACTTCAGTCACAAGTACCAAAATTAAAATCAATAACCCATATATTAATAACTCAATGCAATTTGCCCTTTCACTACAAAACATATTTTTTTCTGCAACTGCATGTCCTCAGTCTGAAGAACCCGCTTCTGGGGTGCCCAACCTTTTGAAAAGCGAGGGCCAATAAAGCAACTTGGTAACCAGTCGTGGACCACAATGAGTAGAGTGGAGGGATGACAGGTCACGGCTACTCTATAGGCCCTCAGATCTGCTCAGATGGAAGGGGACAAATTCCCTTCTGTTTTTCAGATTTGAGGTAGGCAGGCGTAAATGGACATCTGTCGCTCTATAGAGGTGAATTGAGGGTCCCATTTGGTCAGGCTGATCGTGTGAAAAGGGCCTAAGACTGTAAGACTGATGTGCTGTGGTTTACCCACACCATGGGTGCAGTGTAAGGCACCTGTGTCTATCCTGCAGGTTAGCTGAACTTTACCATAGACATCGCCTGTGGCAAAAGCCAGCATTGTAGAGGAAGCTTCGGCTTATGGGGCTCTGCTCCACAGCCGCTTTCTTCCTCTACCACCAGCTTCATTCATAACACTGATGCTGTGGTATGGCGGGTCAGCAACCTGCAATCTAGGCTTGCCAACCCACCATTCCAGAGCAGGAGGTCGCGGGCCACATCAGAGGGCTCTGCGGGCCACATGTGGCCCCCGGGCCACTGGTTGGCCACCCCTGCTCTAAGCCCTGATCATCCTAGATGCAGTCAGTGGTGTAGCGTGAGTTGTCAGCACCCAGGACAAGGCAAGAAACTTGCACCCCCCCCCCCCCCTTGCCAGACTTTTAGCACTCTTTGAGTCTCTTCCACTAGTACAGTAGTACTGACCAAGTTGATTCCTACACTGACCTACCTGAACAGTGCACTAACCACCTGATTCCTACACTGACCTACCTGATTCATACACTGACCACTACACTGACCTACCTGATTCCTACACTGACCTACCGAATTCCTACACTATCCACTACACTAACCTACCTGATTTCTACACTGATTTACCTGATCCCTACACTAACCACTACACTGACCTACCCGAGTTCTATACTGACCACTGCACTGACCTACCCAATTCCTACACTACTCATACCCCTCCCCTACATGAACAGTATAGATCGGTTGATTTTGCTCACTTCTCCATGATAATCTATCAGAGCAGAGCTTCTCCCAGCACAAGGTACTGTCTCTGACACCCAGCCACTCCTCAGTATCCCCTGCGAAGAGCTTCTCCAATAGCCCCGTACGCTTGGCACCACCCCTCCCCTCCGCTGTTATCACACCCACAGACCGCCTGCACCAGAATGATCATAGGGGACAGGTTGGACCATAGGAGGGGGGGCAACACAGTACACTTGGGGGGGGCAGAGTAATGATTTTGTGCCCCCCCAAATGTTGCATCCAGGGCGAGAGCACCAGATGCCCTCCCCCAAGCTACTGAAATCTGTGGACAAATCCGGGGACTGTTCCCAGAAACTGGGGATGTCTGGTCACCCTACTCAAACTGCTACTTCCTCTCATGCAGCCCTGCAAGAGACTGATACCATATTAAATTTGGGTACTTTTTTTCTCAGAGAATAGGTGCAAGTACTCCCTTTTCCAAGTCACCACTTGTCTTCAACCTCTACCCAACTTTGGGCACTGTCTCTTGGTTTCATCCCCTACCCACCTCCCAGTAGCACCCTTTTAGAGAATACAGAACCAGGTATAATTTTGTGGTGCCAAGTTATTTGTATAGAATGTGTCAATGAAAACAAGAAAAGCAGTAAAATAAATCCCCTGCAGCCAGCAACACGAGACCTCCCCAGCAACAATAGATCCCTTCCCAACAACCAAAGAACCAACCAACACCAACTGACCCCCAAGCAACATAAGAACCCAGCAATAAGCGATCCTCCACCATCTATGTGTGACCACTGCAGTAGCCAATGGGAGGGGAGAGAAGCCAGCCATGCTGTGGGAGGGGACACCGGGCAGCAGGGGGACTCTGCACTGCAGGGAGTGATATGGGTGTGCCTGGGCACACCTGGCACACCCTGTGCACATGCCTATGATTACAGATGGCTATTAACTTGTATAATTTATATCTACCGAATGTAGCTTTAAATCATGATTCCGGTGGCTCCTTTGCCCTGGCTAACTGGAGTCCATACTTTGAGAGGTGCCACTATTGGTCTTTACCAAAATATACAAATTATAAAAGAGGGTAGTGCTCTCTCTGAGTGATCTGTGAGGCCGCGTACACACGGCAGGGAATCTCGACGGGCAGAACACATCGTTCCGCCCGTCGAGGTTCCCTGCCGGCCGTCGAAATCGGCGACCCGCCCGTCGGGAATGGCAACCAGCCATTCTTCCAGGCGGGCCGTCGAGGAAATAGAGAGTGTGCTCTCTATTTCGGCTCGACGGGCTTCCCGACGGGAAGCTCGCTGAGACCGTACACACGGCCGAGGTCCTCGCTGGAATGTGCATTCCAGCGAGGTTCTCGCTGATTTTCAGCGAGAACCTCGGCCGTGTGTACGGCACCTAATACAGAACATAACTTACCAGGCACCCAATCCATTTGGATCTCTCACAATTCTCTTTAGACATCTTACGTCATCTGTAAGATCTCTGTTCAGTAGGCCTAAACACACAGAAATGTAATGTTATTTTTTTTTTTATTTAAAGGTGTGCAACAGATAACAATGGGAAGTCAAGTTCTTAAAACATGTAAATTTGCCATTTTAAGTGCACACAAGATATTCTCAAAATACATCAAGTAAAAAGTACAGTGGTGCAAACAGAATGATTCACAAAAAAATAAAAATAAAAATACCAGCATGAGATACAATGATGTGTTTATAAAATTGGAAAGTTGGTTGAAGCTTGCGAGAACTAGACATGTGCAGACTGGAATATTTTGTTTCGTTTTTTCGTTTTCGTTTTGGAAATACATTTATTTAGTTAGTCCCGAAAATCGTTTTGATTTATTTCGTTTTTCGTTGGGGAATAGCTTTCGTCAGAAAATCCAATAATACTTGGTTTCTGTTCGAATGGTCAAAAAAAATATTCGACGGAACGTCGAATCTTTTTGGCTGATGGCGAATGGGCAAAGAATATTCGACGGAAGGTCGAATCTTTACATTGAATCGTACATTTCCTTTCGAATATTACGCCTACAAGAATTCTAATGTTGTATGACTAGTAATAATGTCGAATCTATTCTCTATAATGTCGAATCTATTTTCTCATAAATCGAAATCTATTCTCTGTAATGTCGAATCTATTATTTCTATAATGTCGAATCGTTTCTCTATAATATCGAATATTTTCTCTATGATGTCGAATCTTTTCCCTATAATGTCGAATCTCTCTATATCGAATTTTTACCGCAACGAAAATGAAAATAAAGCATTTTTTATGTCAGGTCTTTCGGTTTTCGTTTCTTGCACTTTCGTTATCGTTTGTTAAAACGATAACGAAAAAAACAGATTTTCGAACGAAAATGCATTCTAACGAAAACAAATGCACATGTCTAGCGAGAACTCACACTGGTAATCCCTCATGGAGGTGAAGAAAGAACTGCGTTTTACACAGAGGGTATCCTACAATTCCCAAGTAGTGACAACAAGATGCAAGTCAGCACTACTAGGAAGATGTTACACAAGAAATTGGGGTAGGGAGAAGAACCAGCCTGAATCCATACGCTTTAGGCTTTTGTGAGAGGTGTCAAAAGTCTGGGAAAAAGAGGGTGGGGACAGATAGGGCCATCTTTAAGGCAGGGCAAAAGGGGCAGCTGTACTGGGCCCTGTCATTGTTGTGGAAACCAAAGCAGCTGCCTCATACTTGCCAACTATCCCAGTTTAATTTCCCTTGTCCCTTGAAGTTTTAGTCATGTGATGTGTCCTGATATTTCAGTGTGAAGTGCTGATACTAATGCTGCAGAGCTCTGCCCTGTTGTTGTGTACAGATGACTCACCAACAGACCCTGTTTTTACATGTAAATAACCATCATTGATATGCAAATAAATGGAGCATTCATATGCAAATAGTGACAGGATTCATATGTAAATAGTAGCAACCAATCAGTGAGCAGTAATACTGTACGGTAATCTCTAGCAACCAATCAACAAGAAAAAAAAATCATGTGCTGTAATCTCTAGCAACTAATCAGTGAGCCGTAATGTGTATTGTAACCTCTAGCAACCAGTCAGTAAGTGGTAATGATATGCTGTAATCTCTGGCAACCAATCGCAATCACTGCCTGATCTGATACAGTAAACTGATTTTGAGTCTAGCTGATATTTATTGTATGTCTCAGAGCAGATGGGGAGCAAAACTGCATGGGGGGCCCCCAAGAAAAAAAATTCCCAGGGTCCAATCAACATTAAAGACTGCCGAGCCCAGCTAGAGATCCTAGAACAGACTGTAAAATGTAAATTACACTGATTGTCATTTAAATAAACGACAACATCCTTTAATGATTTGCCATCCCCATCCCACATCATCAGCAGGTCATCAATATAACGATAACAACATAACCTGGGGAATGCCCAGGAAAAAACCAGGCCCCCTTACCGACCAACCTGCAGAACAACCAAATTAACCTGTCTAACAGTATGCGTTAAAAACAGGGGTTTGTCAGCACGCATTTGCAAACGCATCAATATAACGACCATGCCACCTGATATTATGTGCAAACAGATTATTAGGGGAAAACAAAACACATTTCTTCCCACCACCCCATTTACAAATTAGCCACGGAAGGCGAGAATCTAGCCCCCATCGATGCCCCACAGCGCTGGGCATAAAAGCAACATCAAAAAGAAAATAATTGTGTGATAAAAGAAACTCCACACTTACAAGAATAAAGTGCTGCAACTCCTGTGAGTAGGTACTGTATCTATTCAAGTGATACTCTACGGCCTTTAGTCCAGCACTGTGGGGAATGGAGGAGTACAGAGCCCAAACATCTAATGTGGCCCATAGAAAGTCAGGTGTCCATGCAATTAATTTTATATGTGAAAACAGGGCCGCCATCAGGGGGGTACAGGCAGTACACCTGTAAGGGGCCCGGAGGTCCCCAGGGACTTGGATGGCAACCCCTCTTTTTTCTGTAAAGGGCCCGGAGGTCCCCAGGGCCCCTCATGGCAACCCCCTTTTTCTACATTTTTTTCTTTATATATATATATATATATATATATATATATATTTTTTTTTTTTTTATTATTAAAGGACCCAGAGGTCCCAGGGGCTTGGAGGTTCCCAGGGCCCTGGATGGCAATCCCCCTTTTTCTTACACAAAAATGTTTTTATATATTTTTTTATTTCTTTTTTTTTTCTTTTTATTAAAGGGCCCAGAGGTCCTCAGGGCCCTGGGTGGCTAAACCCCTTTTTAAAAAAAATGTATATATATATATATTTGTTTTATGTTTTTTATTTTTTGTAAGGTCCCCAGGGCAACCCCCCTTTTTTTTGTTTGTCAAAAGCCCCCCAAACTCAATTTGTGTTGGCAGCCCCCCCACTTCTCAACCCCCCCGATTCTCTGCTCCAGGGGGCCCATGCCTGAAGCTGTGTAAGGGGCCTCATAATTCCTGATGGCGGCCCTGTGTGAAAAAATATACATAATATACCCTGGTAGTCTCAATACCAGTGGCTGAAGATGATAATCTACCCACTCCCCCAAGCGTTCAAGTAAAGAGCTGATACCAGCTACTAATGGACGGCCTTGAATTACTTTTTTGGATTTGTGAATCTTGGGACGATGGTGGAACACTGGTATGATTGGATCCTCTACATTTAGATATTCTGCACTTTTGGGGACAAAACCCCCATTTCTTTTCTTCTATGCTGAAGTGCAAATAAGGATGATTGAAAATCGGCTGTAGGATTCCCTGGCGGGGGGGATAAGTTATGGGATAACTGATCTGACGTGCACTCAAGTACACATGTGGATTTGGCATACTATGTGAGAAGCAATAGAAGTCTTGCCAATCCCAAGAAGAGTCACTTTTACTCAACCAAGGATTTCAAAGAGTTTCTTAGTTATTTACTTCAGTTATTTGTTTCTAATGAGGCTGGCATGTTTTGCTGTGTTGCTTCAGAATGCAACAACAGTACTTTACAGAATTACTGAATCTTGGCCTCCGTAAAATTCTAATCTTGCAGCATAGGTTTGTGAGATTTTATTGTCAGGAAGCCTGGCAGGGGCATCACCTTTCTTTAACCATGATATTCATCAAGTCTGGTTAAGACATCGGGTTGCTTGTTTGCAGTCTTCTATCTTCATTGCAGGTGGCACTCAATCACAACAGAATTGCAGGGAGAGAGGAACTCCAGAGGAACATCATTCCCCTATGCTAGTGATGGCAAACCTTGGCACCCCCAGATGTTTTGGAACTACATTTCCCATGATGCTCAACTACACTGCAGAGTGCATGAGCATCAAAGCAAATGTAGTTCCAAAATATCTAGGGTGCCAAGGTTCGCCATCACTGCTCTATGCTTTCCTGGGTCACTGGGGAAGCTATTTATTGGATTTTGCCACCCCATGTGACTCTGGCAGCCATCTTGGGTCAGACAGAGCCTATTTAAGGCCCTGGCTCCCAGGCTTGCTGCATATCTCACATGTGTGTAGTGTAGGGACAGGTCAACCGTCTGACAGAGACAGTGATTAGTGGCAGGGAGTGGTTCCACCCAAGTAGGAAAATAAGAGGGACACACCATACTTCCTGGAGACCTCACCATTTAGGTACGGACCGGCCAGGCCAGGCCTCATTCCAACCCCCAAGACAGACACTGTTGGCACATCTGAGACCTGCTCTGTTACACTTGGCTGTTACATGCCCTGAGTGTTGTTGTGAATTACTAGATACATTAATACAAGTTCTGTTTTCTGTGTGTTTACATGCTGCACATTTACACATGTTGCTAAAAGTGACTGAAAATCAATATTTCTTTGTAAATATACCCTAGGTTAGGATGATGGAATAGGCCATGTGCAAAATGTCGACAGCTAAGATGTTACCATTATCATAGTTATACATTAATTACACATTACCATAACAAGATGTTCCACATAGATTTTTGCGCCCAGAGGTGTAGCCATCGTTACACCACCAGTAACTGTTGATCTGGAAGATGCCATATTCAGAGGGACTTCTGTTCAAGGTGTGATCATAGTAACTGGCATAATGAACCAAGCAAATATCTAAAAAAAAAAAAGCAAAAAATATATTTTACTTATGAGTGTTTAGAAGAACTCTGGTGAGACCCAAAACCTTTTTTATAGCTACTAATTGCCATTATATATAACGCATTAACAATTATGTTTCAATTTGTGAAGCTGGTAAATTTCTAATAATAGCTAATCTGCATAAAGTGTTTTTTTTTTTTCCAGAATGAAGACTAATACTTACATTGAATGAGATGTGTCCATTGTGACTGCTCTCTTCCTTTAAATCTTCAGTCCACTGCATTCCCTGCATACCCCTTCGGTCCTCTACATCCCCTGTATACTCTCCTGGTGCTGCAGGGGTTAATACAAGCTGCTAGACCTGGGACAGACACTCATCATGTGTGCCAAATATGCCTCCCTTTCTGCCCCCTTCTCCATTAATAGAAGCTGTACTATAGTCTTTATTAATGAAAATATTTCTATGAATAGAAGATGGGCGGATGGATGAAATGTCTGCTGCCTTCTCCATTCACAAAGCATTTTCATTATGGGAAGTGATAATAATAGACTTAAAGGGGTTGTAAAGACAAAAGCTGCACTAAGTCCAAGTCTTTAGGGTAATTTTAGTTTCTCTTAAAAACATAAACAAAGTATGGCATAAAGGGGGAGGAACGATCCCGGAATAGGAAAGAAAAATAAAATAAATGAATAAAGTATTAATCATTTGCAGAGCTATTAATTCTGCAAAACTTTAGTCCTGGGTGAATGATGGCAAAATCAAATTCTACTGGGCTATTTTATCTCCAGGGTGGATGTCATTCACTCATAAGAATAGTATTCATCAGGAAAAGACCACATTATGGCCCCTAGATGGAGCTGACGATCCTAGTAATTTCGTTTTTTTAAATCATCAGTTCCTTCTAATGGCCATATTGTGGTATTTTCTTGATTTTTCACATATCCGACCTGGAGAGAAAAAAGCTTAGTAACGTTCAATATTGCCAGCATTCATACAGAACAAAATGTACGTGCAGTTTTGCAGGATGAATATTTGCATTTTTTACAAATACACGCCTGAGTTGTATATGTGCATTTGAATAATTATTTTCTTATTCATATTTTCATATTCCTTTTTTTTGTTGGGCTGACTGGAAGAAAAAAACATCTGCTCCAAATTGGACCTATAGGAGTAAACATAGGAAAAGATGCGCTACTTTACAGGCATACTAAGGACACCCCCCAGCCACAATATTTAAAGGAATATTTTTATTTTTTCACTTTAAGCATTATTAAAATCACTGTTCCTGAAAAAACAGACATTTTTAAAACTTTTGTTTGCCTTGATACATGTCCCCTGGGGCAGAGCCGGGGGCCCCCAAACACTTTTTATGGCAATAACTTGCATATAAGCCTTTAAAATTTGCATATTGTTTACTGTTCGGCAAACGGGGCGAACACCCGACTATGGGCTATGTTCTCATTCTCAGATCCAACATGTAACACGCCATCTCCCTTCAATGTTGTTGTTCAATTGTGGCTTTGATTTGAAGCTGAAATCCAGGACTCAAGTTCGAACATGCATCCAGTATTTGGTTCCCTGGGTCCATGGGGCCAAAAAAGAGACCAGAAAAATAGCAGTTGAGCCATTCTCATATAGTATTGGAATTGTGGCTGGAGTGGGGGGGGGGGCTAAAATAACTTTGAGTTGAAGCTGAAATCAAGGGCTCAAGCTAGTATTTGGTTCCCTGTGTCTTTTGGTCATAAAGCAAGACCAAAAATTGTCAGTTGAGACATTCTTATTTAGTAAATGAATTGTGGCTGGGGCTCAAGCAAACCTCCCAACTTTCTGAGATGGTAATGAAGGACACCTATTAGCAAAAGTAAGTAGGTCTAGGACACACCCCCTGACACACCCAATTGGGGAATTATGCAAAAGAATAATGGTAAAACACACAAGTGTTTTTCTTACTACTACTTGTCAGGACTTGGGCTCGACCAGAACTATATAGATCAGACCAAAACTGAGGGACAAATGAGGAGGAAAGTGGGACTTTGTTCACAATCAGGGACAGACCCTCGAAATCAGAGACAGTTGGGAACTATGCTTACAGGGCCAAAATAATTTTAGCTACAACCAGTACTTTTTGGCACCAACTTTGATTATGTAAGCTTTAGGTAACATGGCTCCCTGCACTCACAGGCATACCTCCCAACTTTCTGAGATGGGAATGAAGGACACCTATTAGCAAAAGTATGTAGGCATAGGACACACACCCTGCCACACCCAATTGGAGAATTATACCAAAAAAAATATGGAAAAACCAACAAGTGTTTTTAACTACTACTTGTCAGGACCTGGGCTCGGACAGAACTAACAATTTCACCGCCGACTGGAGTGTCTGCAACTTCTCCAAAGGAAGGAAGAGCTTCGGCTCCGAGGAGTCCAGGATCAACCCCAGGTACTCCAGATGCTGAGTCCGTACCAACCGACTTCTGGATGTTCCTTACCCTGAGGGTCTGACTGGCTATAGACATGTCCTCCTCTAATTCTGAGACAGAAGCAGCTCTCAGAAGAATATAGTCTAGGTAGCCCACAATAGCAATGCCTCGATGTCTCAGCAAAGCCAGAATCGGGGCGAGCACCTTGGTGAACACTCTGCTTTTGATTTTTTTTTTAAAGTTGAAAAACTATTCTTTTGCATTTTTATAACATTATTTTAATGACCAGTGTGCATGAGGCCTCAAGATGAATTACAGCCAGAGATTGAAGACACAAATGAATGCTGCTCTTAATTTGTTATTACACCATTAAATGAGTACCTGAATTAGTCTCCTGCAGTCCCAATAAGGCAGAATTTAGACTGGGTAGGATGAAGCAGCACACAAAGCCAATAAGGTATGCTACAATGCTCATGTGATCACAAGGAGTATGCTGAGAGGAAAAAAGAGGAAACTGACAGAGATGGGCTCCTTGGTCTGCTGCTACCTTTTAATGACTAATTCTTCCATGGTCTCTGGTTTTATCCATAGTTACTCCTATATATGGCTTTATAACAGAGAGTCTCAAAGAGAAAGCGCCCAGAGGCGATTAAGTTCGCATGTGCTGCGCTATATAAGTTTCCATTCATTCATTCATAAGTTTTTCATTCAGAAAAGGAGTATCTGCATTAGTAGAGAAGGTTTGACCAAATTACAAAAAGCAATACTTACAATCTCCGAGAGTGTAGCCTTTAATGCCGATAACGTTACTGCGTTTAATGGCTTTCATCACGGTACATTTGTGCAGTGCCCAGGTGCCCAGGTGCCAGCAATAAGGGCGACCAGAACGAACAGAGTGAAAACCTTCATCCTGAAAATAGTTTGAGGAGCATCGGCGCTTTCCCTATTTATAGTAAAAAATGGTGAGACAATCCAGGCGATA
Source organism: Rana kukunoris (assembly GCA_029574335.1). NCBI lineage: Eukaryota > Metazoa > Chordata > Amphibia > Anura > Ranidae > Rana > Rana kukunoris. The sequence goes on from CM056060.1 coordinate 30,997,206, forward strand.
AGCACATTCAAAGTAAACAAGACACGGGGATGTCATCATTTATACTATTTCGGGTCTTCAGACTGGAATATAAAACATTTCTGGAAATAATTCTGATTAGTTGCATTACCTGCCAGAAAATAAAGTTGTGCAATTAGATGTATTTGCCGTTGGCAAACAAGCAATACACATTATGTGAAGGTTTTCTGTGGCAGTTTATTTTTTGGAAATGAAATGAAATATTAGTTATACACCCATATAAATATTCCTAAATCCTAGAATATAAATGTTAATTACTATATGGGTTAAAGTACACTTATAATTTAGTAATAAAATAATATTATAAAAACGTATTTAAAGCCCAATTCTAGGCAATTAAAAAAATGATCCCTTGCATTGGGTCTGTGACTGCACTTCAAGAGTGAATTGATTGTTTTGGTCTAGGTGAACTTACCCAATCTTTTGCTCCTCTCAACCGCATCTTCTCCCCTAAATTCCAGCGCTCTAGGGTCCTAACTACATTCAAAACCAAGGCAGAATCCATAGCTTTGCTGAATTAAATGTGAGGATGTCAAGGGACAGGCCCCCATCCGAGCGTGGGCATCGTCATCTACCGGGGAGCAGAAGATCAGGTAAGTAAAAGGATTTTTCCTTCCCTAACACAAAAAGAGCTATTAGGCCGCGTAAACACACGATCGGTCTTAACCGATGAAAATGGACTGAAGTTCAGTTTAATCGGTCCAAACTGTCCATGTGTACGGCCCATCGGTCTGTCGTCCTTCGGACCAAAGTTTTAAATGTGCTTTAAAATCGGACTGATGGACGCCTGACCATCGGTCCAAACTGATTGTTAGTACGCAAATGCATCGGTTCAAAAACCCAGGCATGCTCAGAATCAAGTCGACGCATGCTTTGGAAGCATTGAACTTAGTTTTTTCAACACGTCGTTGTGTTTTACGTCACCACTTCAGCGGTGCCCCGATGAAAACGGTCCGTCGAACCATTCTCATCGGGTTTGACCGATCGTGTGTACGCGGCCTGAATCCTAGCAGTGAGGGTGCAGCCCCACTGCAAGCGATACGTTTTCCCGAAGTCGTGCTGCATGTTATTGTTACTGTGTTTACTTCAATGTACATTTTATGTGAGTGTGCAGCCTACATTCTCCACTGCAGGTGGCACCCATCTGCAGTGGCATTGCAGGAGCAGAGGAAGTCAAGATTTTTCGATTGGCGACACCCTTTGGGCTGATTATGCAAATTTCCCTTCTCGTAACCTGCTTCTGAGCATGCATGTTTTTTCCCCGTGAAAAACGACGAGCAAAAATAGAGCATGTTCTAAATTTGTAATGCTCATTTTTCACGTTGAGAAGCCTACACACGTTTTCAATGACCAGTTTAAAAAATTGCATTTTTTTCGTCATGAAAAACGGTCGTGTGTACACGGCATGAGAGTTGGTCTTAATCAACACTGTGGCATAAATACACACACAAAAAAAAAGCGGACAAAAATGCGCATTCCCGCTATGTGAAGTGCGAATGGGGCCTGAACGAGAGTAGTAAGAGTTACCTGGACCAGGTAAATGTATCCATAGTAGTACCAAAACAGGATGTGTAAAGGAGCCATACTGCTACAAAAGTGTCCTTATTGTTTACTAAATTTATTTTAGTTATCTCATTTTTGTTTTATGTAGTAAATTACAGGTGTAATGCCACGTACACACGATTGGAAATTCCTACAGCAAATATCCGATGTGAGCTTTTGTTTGATAATTCCGACCGTGTGTATGCTCCATCGGACATTTGCTGTTGGAATTTCCGCCAACAAAAGATGGAGAGTAGGTTCTCAATTTTTCAGACGGAAAAAAGTTCTTGGGCCAGATTCAGGTAGATTGGAGCATCTTTGCTCTGGAGTAACGCTTCTCATTTACGTTACTCTGGCGAAATTTTAGGAGCAAGTGCTGTTATTCATGAAGCACTTGCTCCTAAAGTTGCGGCAGCGCATCGCAAATGAGCCGGCGGAATTCAAATTGAGCGGGTACGGGGTGTGTATTATTTAAACTAAGGGCGATCCCGCGGCGAACGTACTGCGCATGCGTCGAGTGTCAATGCATCCCAGTGCGCATGCTCCAAATTCTGTCAGTGAACGTCAATGACGTCACATCCCCATTCATGAAAGTTTTACGCAAGCGACGCGATTTTTTTTTTTTCCGACGCGATGACGACGCCTATACTTAACATAGGATACTCCACTAGGGGGCTGCTTTATCTTTACGCCGCGTATCGCTTCCGGAAACGTCGGAAAGTCACTGCGTCGCGCCCGAATACGATCGTGAATTGCCGATTCCCGCTGATTAACATATTTTTTAGCGTAAATCAGCGGGAACGCCCCCGGCGCCATTTTTAAATTAAAGTTGCGATGCGATGGCGAAATTCAATTGCGCTGATCGCATCGGAACTCCAGCCCGGCGTTTCTTGTTTTCTGGTTACAGAAAACAGAAACGCCGGCTTAAAGTGACAGTTAGGCTGGAGTATCACAGATACTCCAGCCTAACTCTACCTGAATCTGGCCCCTTGTCGGAAATTCCAATCGTCTGTATACAATTCCGACGCGCAAAAAAAAAACGCATGCTCAGAATCAAGCAGAAGAGCTGAACTGCCTATTGAACTTTATTGATCTCAGCTTGTCGTACGTCTAATGCCGCGTACACACGACCATTTTTCGGGTTGTAAAAAATTAAGTTTTTTTTTTTACGTCATTAAAAACAATCGTGTGTGGGCTTCAGAGCATTTTTCGGGATCTAAAAAACGGGCACATTTTCGAACATGCTCTATTTTTTCACGACGTTTTAAACGTTGTCGTTTTTCGAGTTGTAAAAAAATGGTCGTGTGTGGGCTTTAACGACATGAAAAACCCGCACATGCTCAGAAGCAAGTTATGAGACGGGAGCGCTTCTTCTGGTAAAACTACCGTTCGTAATGGAGTAAGCACATTCGTCACGCTGTAACAGACTGAAAAGCGTGAATCGTCTTTTACTAACTCTAAATCAACTAAAAAAGCCCAAACGGTGTTTTAATGATCAAGTTGAAAAAAAAAAAAACTTTTTTTTTCTAGAGCCTGAAAAACTTTGGCCCAGATTCACAGAGAATTAGATTCTAGTAGAGTATCAGAAATACACTACGCTGCCGTATTTTACCTGGCTCTACGTGGAATCCAGGTAGATTTTGTCCAGTAAACGACAGCGGCGTAGTGTATTTCTCCCATCGCAATCCATCTGCGCGAGTAGGGGGCGTGAAGCATTTAAAATAGGCGCGTTCCCGCGGCGATCGAACTGCGCATGCTCCGTTCGCTAATTTCCCGCCGTGCATTGCGCTTAAACACGTCGTCACGTGGTAGTAGCGTCGTTTACGTACATTCCTATTCCCGAACGAGTTACGTTAAAAAAATATATATATTTTCAAATCGACGCGGGAACGACGGCCATACTTTACATGGGTTACGCACTGTTAGACCACCAAAAAGCTCCTCTAACATTACGCAGCCAAAAAATGACGTAGGCGATTGCGAGGGACACTCGTACCTTCATGGATCGCCGTAAAAACGAATTTGCATACCCCGACGCATGAAAACGACGCAAACTCCTCCCAGCGGCCGCAAAAATATTGCAGCGTAGATCCGAAGGCTTACGAAGACGTAAGCCTCTCGGATCGAAGCCCGAAGCCGCCGTATCATGGTTTGAGGATTCAAACTAGTGATACGGCGCGCGAAATTTGAAATTACTCCTGTCTAACACCAGTTAGACAGGCGTAATTGCTCTGTGAATCTGGGCCTTTGTTTTTTACAAGCCGAAAAATGATCGTGTGTACGCATAATACATCACTGCGTTCTTGACGGTCGGAATTTCAGACAGGATTTGTGTGACCGTGTGTATGCAACACAAGTTTGAGCCAACATTTCGTCTGAAAAAATCCATGTTTTTTTGTTGTAATTTCTGATCGCGGCATAAGAATATTAGACTTTTACATTAACAAAAAAAACTGCACAAAGCAAAATGTAAAGTGCATCCAATCAGAATTAATCTTTTACTGGCCTGACTTTTTTAAAGTGCATTTTGATGGGTTGCCTTAGTTAACACAGGGTTTGACAAATTTGCTTGGAATCTAGGAGCCGGCTAAAAATGTTAGGAGCCAGAAAACGCACCCCGTCCCACCGAGCTCGCATGCAGAAGCGAACACATACGCGAGTACCGTCCGCATATGTAAACGTTACTCAAACCACACATGTGAGGTATCGCCACGATCGTTAGAGCAAGAGAAATAATTATAGCTCTAGACCTTCTCTGTAACTCAAAAATAATTTTTTAACCATTTAAGACCCAGGCCTTTAGTCAGCTAAAGGACCCGGCCAGGTTTTTCGGCACTGCGTCGCTTTAACAGACAATTGCGCGGTCGTGCAACGTAGCTCCTAAACAAAATTGGCGTCCTTTTTTTCCCACAAATAGAGCTTTCTTTTGGTGGTATTTGATCACCTCTGCGGTTTTTATTTTTTGCGCTATAAACAAAAATAGAGCAACAATTTTGAAAAAAATGCAATATTTTTTACTTTTTTGCTATAATAAATATCCCCCAAAAACATATAACATTTTTTTTCTTCAGACAATTTTGACACATTTTTGAGACAATTGTCATTTTCACAGCAAAAAATGCATTTAAATTGCATTGTTTATTGTGAAAATGACATTTGCAGTTTGGGAGTTAACCACAAGGGGGCGCTGAAGGGGTAATGTGTTCCCTAATGTGTGTTTACAACTGTAGGGGGGTGTGGCTGTAGGTGTGACGTCATCGATTGTGATTCCCTGTATAAGGGATCACACGATCGATGAAGCCGCCACAGTGAAGAACAGGGAAGCCGTGTTTACACACGACTCTCCCCATTCTTCAGCCCAGGGGAGTCCCACGGTCCCGGAGCTTCGGACCGGGGTAACGGGAGCGTGCCGGGGCGCGCGCCCGTGACCCACGGCTGGGTACTAGTACAGGACGTACCTGTACGTGGATGTGCCCAGCCATGCCATTCTGCCGACGTATATGTGCAGGAGGTGGTCCTTAAGTGGTTAAACGTCGCCTATGGAGATTTTAAAGGGTACAATTTTGTTGGCATTCCACGAGCGGATGCAATTTTGAAGCGTGACATGTTGGGTATCAATTTACTCGGCGTAACATTATCTTTCACAATATAAAAAAAATTGGGCTAACTTTATTGTTGTCTGAAGCGCCGTACACACGCCCGAGGTTCTCGGCAGAAACCAGCGAGAACTTCGCTGGGAGCCGCATTCTGCCTAGAACCTCGGCCGTGTGTACGCTCTCGGCGAGCCCCGCCCGTCGGGAAACCCGTCGAGCAAATAGAGAACAGGTTCTCTATTTGCTCGACGGCCCGTTGGGATGAATGGCTGGTTGCCTTAGCCACGTCATGTTGGACTTAAAGCGGAGTTCCGCCATTTTTTGTTTTCTTTTTTAAGTCCAACATGACGTGGCTATGCAAGAAAAAAAATATTATGGAACAAGACATATCGGCCCGAATTCACAGACATTGGTGCATATTTATGCCACCGTAGCGTATCTCTTTTACGCTACACCGACGCAGCGCAGAGAGGCAAGCATGGAATTCACAAAGCAAATGTTCCTAACGTTGCACCAGCGTGGCGTATATTTCGTAGGCATAAGTCGGCGTAAGTGGAAGTAGGTGGAAGTGGGCGTGATCAATGCTAATGAAGCGTGACCCCATGCAAATGATGGGCCGGGCGCCAGACAAGTACTTAAAACAAACTGCGCATGCGTCGAGACGTGGACGTATCCCCGTGCGCATGCGCACAACCACGTCGGAACAACTGCCTAAGATACGCCGGATCACTGTGTACGCCGTGAACGTAACCTACGCCCAGCCAGACCCACGTCGGCCCATATTCACAGACGTCCAACGTACGGTACAATACGTAGGCATGTGTTCCCTGGTCCATACCTTTGCATGGGTTGCGCTTTATATATGGGGAATAACTTTACGCCGGACGTAAAACTTACGCAAACCGCGTATATCATGCGCTGGGCGCAAGTACGTTTGTGAATTGCCGTATTTCCCTCATTTGCATATGTGAATGCCTAAACAATGGGAGAAGCAACATACGTCCAGACCATATTTGCACCCACGCCACGCCGGCGTAAGTAAGATACGTCGGGGTAGGATGACCTATTTTTAGGCGTATCTTGGTATATGACTCTGGCGCACACATACGCCGGGCGCATATCTACTCTACGCCGGGAAAAGGTGAGTTACGTCCGCGTAAGTGCTTTGTGAATCCGGCCTATATTTATATGTGAACGTCCCAGTTGGTTCCTCAAAAGTGGTTATTCCGTGTCAGTGCTAGATATTCAAAGTGTATAGCACCCAAACATGTATCTGGCACTGACACAGAATAACCACTTGCTGCGGACGAGGGTACCAAGATGGTGGCGGCGTCACTTCCGGTTAACTCCGCTTGCTGACTTCTAACTGCAGCCTTACTGCGGACGAGAGTACCATGATGGCGGCGACGGAACGTCAGTTCGGCGCGGTTCTCCTCTCCCGTAAGTGACGTCTTGCTGGCCGAGACAGACAGACTCAGGCGTAAACAGTAATTTCGGGTCCTTCTCGGCCAGCGTTACAGTTTGGACTAGCATTCGCAACCCCCGGCAAATTGCCAAATGACCCTCCGGGGGGTCGCGACCCCCGGGTTGAGAACGGCTGCTCCAGAGTATAAAAGAGAAGAGAAGCGCCTCTAAGGCCTCGTACACACGATCAAATCTGTCTGCTGGAAACGGTCTGCTAGACCGTTTCAGCAGACAGATTTGATCGTGTGTACGGGCAAACAGACGGATTTGGCCACCTGACACATTTCAAAGCATGCTTTGAAATCTGTCGGCTGGGAACCCGTCCGCCCGACATGTCTTCTCGCACACGCGCCGAATGGTTTCGACGCATGCGCGGAAGTGTTTTACTTCCTGGTGCAATGACGTGGCGGCGTCAACGTCACCACCACGTCACCAACACGTCAGCGCGCTGTCTGCTGGCGGGGATTTTGGTTTGCTCGTGTGTACACGCGAGCAAACAAAAATGCCAGCAGACAGATTTGTTCAAATCGGTCGGACAGACCGTTTTGAACAAATCTATTTACTCGTGTGTACGAGGCCTAAGTGTACAATATGTTGCTAAATGTTGTATCTTCATTAAATGTAGCCATATTGCTACACTTAAGCCTCGTACACACCGGCCAGAATCTCGTCAGGAAAAATCTCTTGCCGCCCGAGTGTACAGACTCTCCTTTCAAAAGAACCGCGGTTCTCTTGAAAGGCAAGAATGCCGTGACAACATCACGTACGATGAACATGCGATTGTCACATTCGATACCATAGCCGCCATCTTGCTGCACCCTACCCATGCCTTGGAAGCTACCGCACATGCGTCAAAGTCATTTCGAGCATGCGCATGCACGGAGTATACAAACTCTCGGGTTTCTCGGCAGGAAAACTGCAGAGAATCTCACAACGATAAAATAGAGAACATGTTCTCTATTTTTCTTGTCTAGATTCTGGGCAGTTTTCTTGTTGATAAACCTAAAAGCCTCGTACACACGCTCGGTATACTCGGCAAGAAAGCTCTGCTAGTAGTTTTCTTGCTGGTTCCTGCCGAGTAAACCGAGCGTGTGTACGGGGCTTCAGAGGCGCCTCTCTTCTCTTTTATACTTAGTTGTAATGTAACACTACTTGTATATCAAGACATTGCTTGTATATCAAGTCAAAACGTATTAAACAATCTTGCTTGTCTTGCAAAACTCTCTCTAACCAAGTTACTATCAAACGTTGTATGCAAAGGTTTTACTGTACATACTAGACAGTGGCAGCTGCTCATAAGGGGCACAGGGGCGCCACCCCCCTAATCAATGTGCCAGCCCCTAATCTCCATGCAGGGTGCCACAGGCATGAATTTCAATAAAAAAAAAAAAATTAAGCACATGATTAGAGCATGAGGCCTGAGCCCACCCACTTGTGTAAGAGACCCAATTGGCTGGGAGTCCTAGACCCGATTGGCCAGGAGAAGAGGTGACCGCTGGGATTCAGGAGAATATGCAGGGGGGGGGGGGTAAGCTGCCAAACCTGGGGTAAGTGCGGGGCTGGCAGGTGGTTTGACAGGCGGGTGGCATCTGTCAGTGCCCAGCTATCAATCAGTGCTCAACAGTCAGTGGTCTTCAGTCAGTGCCCATCCATCAGTGCCACTGCCAGCCATGAGTCAGTGCCGGCCATCAGTGCATGCCATCTACCAGTGCACTACTTACCAATGCTGAATCAGTGCCACTTATCAGTGCTCATCAGTCAGTGCCATGCATCAGTGTGTGCCACCTATCAGTGCCCAGCCAGTGCCACTGCCAGCCAACAGTCAGTGCCACCTTTTAGTGCCCATCAGTCAGTGCCATCTATAAGTGACAGCCATCAATGCGTCACTGTCACATGACATTAAAAAAGGATCGATAATCTGTATCGGCGAGTACTTAAAAAAGTGGTATCGGGACAACCCTAGTTTGAACGTTTGCTATTGCAGTTTGTTTGGTGGAACTACAAGTGAACACATAACTAGTTAGTATACAGTTCTAATCACACTTTTAACAATATGAACATATATATATATATAACTGTATTAAATACTTATCTAAGGCCTCATTCACACAGGCAGACTCCGTCGCAGTCCGTTGCGACGGAGTCCGCCAGCTCAGCGGGAGATCAGTCCGCAGATCTCCGCTGAGCCGACGGATGACAAGCTCCTCTCTGCTCACTGAGAGGGGAGGGGCTTGTCAGGCACTGCTGATTCCTATGGAGCGATCTGATGAAAACGGACAGCATGTCCCGATCCGATCCGAATGGACGGATGGGGACGTATCCCCCATACGTCTGTTTTTATCGGATCGGGTCGGATGTCAGCGGACATGTCTCCACTGACATCCGACGCTTCATAGGGATGCATGGTGCGGCCGTTCAGGTCCGCCATTAAAACTGACAGGCGGACCTGAACAGTCCGTCAGTGTGAATGAGGCCTAAAGGAAAGCTGTATTTGTGGGGGAAAAAAGAACATCAATTTTGTTGGGAGCAACATACACGACCGCACAATTTTCTGTTAAAGCGACACAGTGCCGAATCGCAAAAAGCGGCCTGGTCCGGGGCTGAAGCGGTTAATAAGTTAATAATAAAAAAAATTAAAGTGCCCCCGTCCTAGAAAACAAAGGCGAGTGCGTGCGTCAGTCTCGCACGCACGCAAACAGCGATCATCCCACACATGTGAAATATCCCTGCGAACGTCAGATCACGAGCATTACTCATGGAAAGTAAAATGTACATTGTTTGTTGCCGCTGCGTAGGCGTGCCCAATTTTAATGTGCAGCATATGTGGTATTTAATTGGTGTGACATTTTATATTTATATTTTCCCCAAAAATTGGATTGTCGTGTTTTTTTTTTTTTTGCATTTAAAATTTATTTATTTTTCACCTAAAAAATTGCGTTTGAAAAAGCACTGCGCAAATACCGTGAGGTAAAAAAAATTGCAAAACACACCAATCTCTACCTTTCACACTTGTACGACTTCAAAGTCGCGCGATTTAACATCGATTTCACGGCCGCGATTTTACCGCGATTTTGCCGCGATTTCACCGCAATTTCGCCGCGATTTCAATGAATGCCTGTGTAAGTGGCATCAGAATCGGACCAAATTAGTGCAAGGACTACTTTGAAGTAGGCACAATTTAAAGTCGTGCCAGTATGAATGGTAGTCATTGAAAATAATGGAGAATGACTTGTCATACGATATTGCAGTTCAAAATCGTGGGACAAGTCGTATAAGTGTGAAAGGGGATAAGGCCGCTTACACACGATCAGTCCATAACCGATGAAGCTGACTGATGGTCTGATGTGCCTACACACCATCGGTTAAATAGCCGATGCGTCAACTTGATTCTGAGAATGCAAGGATTTTTAACCGATGATCGTGCGTACTAACGATCGGTTTTGACTAGGGTTGTCCCCATACCACTTTTTTGAGACCGAGTACAAGTACCGATACTTTTTTTCAAGTACTCACCGATACCGATTACCGATACTTTTTTAATGTCATGTGACAGTATTTATTTATTTTTTACAATTTTTTTTATCAGCCCTGTTGGGGGTCTTTGGAGAGATATCAGGGGTCTTAACAGACCTCTGACATCTCCCCTTTAAGACAGAGAAAGGGACTAAGGACACAGATTCCCCAGCCCCTTATAAACTGAAGCATTGTAAACACAGGTTACGATGCTCAGTTATATGAATGGACAGAGTCAGTGATCACTGACTCTGACTCTGTTTATTCTGAAAAGGTAGGAGCCGGGTTTAGTGGCTCCCACCTCTGCTCTTCATGCTGACAAATTGAGGGGGAGAGAGGACAGCACGAAACACGGGGGGGAGAGGGGACAGCACGGAACACGGGGGGGGGGGGACAGCACGGAACACGGGGGGAAAGAAGGACAAGCCACGGAACACAGGGGAAAGAGAGGACAGCACGGAACACGACACGGGGAAAGAGAGGACAGCACGGAACCACGGGGGGAGAGGGACAGCACGGAACTCAGGGGGGGGACAGCACGGAACACAGGGGAAAGAGAGGACAGCACGGAACATGGGGGAAAGAGAGGACAGCACGGAACATGGGGGAAAGAGAGGACAGCACATGACACGGGGGAAAGAGAGCACAGCACGGGACACGGGGGAAAGAGAGCACAGCACAGGGGAAAGACAGCATGGGGGAAAGACAGCACGGGGGGAGAAGACTTGCAACTCCCCTGCCTGCCCAGGTATCGGCTGAGGCATCGGAGCATTTCCCACTCGGGGGAAATGCTTGGTATCGGTACCGATCCCGATACTAGTATTGGTATCGGGACATCTCTAGTTTTGACCTATCGGTTAGGCGTCCATCGGTTAAATTTTAAAGCAAGTTGTCTTTTTTTTAACCGAAGGTTAAGTAACCGATGGGGGCTACACATGATCGGTTTTGACCGATAAAAACGCCTTAGGCTTCTGCGTTTAAAAATATATAGACACATAATATTTGGGATAAAATATAGAAAATTACAAGCAAAAAAGTAATTTCATAAAATGTACACGGGTATGAGAGCTGACGCACTCTTCGTAATCTACAGTTTTTTTTCAACTTTGGCGCAAAATGAGCAATCTGCATGTGATGGAAAAATGTTCAACCTTTTCTACGCTTCCCGTAGACAGTTCCTTATGTACGTAAACTGTACTTTTTCTCCCTTTTGAGCATTCTAATCCCGTCATGCAACGGGCCAGGATCTGTGTAATCTGTCAGACTGGAATGTGTTCTTTCTCCTTGTGTCCCAGATAAGAACTGGAATGTGGGAATGGAGGAAACCAACCACAAAAAGGTGAGCTTTGCCGTTTTATTTCATTTTATTGCCGCTCTCAGCGACTTTCGGTTGCCCTGCAAACCTTTTTATGAACCGAGAATGTTCATAAAAGGTACAAATTTACCTTGGAATCGTCGTTATTGAGGATAAATGTGGTCATGTTTAAAGTCCGGATTGGGGGAAGGGGGTGATTGATCCGATTCTTTTTTTTTTCTTCTTCAACTTTACAAGAGGTTTAGCAGACTTTTCGTTGTGTTAAAATGTTTTCCCGCTTGGCTTGGATGTTATTTTAAAGCTTAAAAATGGGACATGTGGAGTGAACGTAAAAGTAAAGAGTGGACATAAAAATAAAGAGGCTCACTTTTGAAAAACCTGGTCCGCTATATTAAATAATATTAATCGTGCAATAAGATTTGTATTTTATTGGGTTTTAAATGTAGGGGTTTTGACCAACGTTTGCATAAGAATAAAAGTCATTTTTAATTATTTTTGTACATAACAGTTGAAGGACTGCGTTTCTGAGTTAAAAGTGTATCTCTTATAATAAAAAAAAATACAAAATATAATTAAGTAAGAGGGGGATCAAAAAATTAATTTTATTTCATATTTTAAAGCTTAGATATTTCTGTTTTCATCCATGGAGGCTCTTTTAATGTCATACTTTTTTTTTTTTTTTCGTATTGATGTCTAGGCTTTCTTTGTTCTTTATAAGGTTAAACACAGGCAGTTTTTATGACATTTTATTATTTTTTTAATTGATTTTATATTGTATAATATAGCAACAACAAAAAAAATGATATATAAAAATAATGTATTATAATATAATATAAAAATTAATATAATAAATATAAAAATAATGTAATATAATATAAACATAATATAATAAACTATAAAAATGTATTATAAGATAAAAAAAATAATGTAATATAATATAGTAAAATATAAAAATAATGTAATATTTGTAAAGCGCCCAGATGCGATTTAGTTTGCATGTGCCACGCTATATAAGTTTTCATTCATTCAATTATAATATAAAAAATTATGTAATATAATAAAATATAAAAATAATGTAATATAATTAAAAAAATATATAATATAATATATAAAATCAATGTAATATAAAAATAATGTAATAATTGTCGTCTGCGCTTAGACACTGCCCTGACGGGTCAGTATTTGGCGCACTATAAATCCATTAAATCAATCAATCAATAAGATAAAAAAAGTAAAAACAATATAATAAAATATAAAAATAATGTAATATAATATAAATATAATAAAAGATACAAATAATGTAATATAAGATAAAAAATAATGTAATTTAATGTAATAAAATATAAAAATAATGTAATATAATATAAAATATATATATATATATAATATAATATATAAAATCAATGTATCATCAAAATATTGTAATATAAGATAAAAAAAAAGTAAAACAATATAATAAAATATAAAAATAATGTAATATAATAAACTATACAAATAATGTAATATAAGATAAAAAATAATGTAATTTAATATAATAAAATATAAAAATAATGTAATATAATATAAAATTAATGTAATATAATAAAATATAATATAAAATATTATACAATCAATGTAATATAATATAAAAATAATGTAATATAATATATTTCATTCTGATTTTATTATGAATTTATAGGTTATAATACAAACATTGATAAATTCATACACATTTAGATTATTATTACTATTATTAGCAATTATTTCATCTAGTCAATTTCAAATACATTCTCACATGAAAATCATAAGACAAGACAAGATAAAGCATATTGAGACAGTACATGACAAAACACAACAAAACAAAGACGAAACAAAACAAAACAGGACAAAATAAACCCAAAACAAAAAGAAAAGTAAAAAAAAGAAAGAAAGAAAGAAAGAGGGAAGATGGGAGGTGGGAGGGAAAAGGGATGGCAGCAAAGACCCTTGCCTGTCACAACTATTTTCCTTACTTTGTTTTATTACTCCAAGGACTTTCTAATTTCTTGTTATTTCCCTGTATACCCTCCAAGGGGCCCATAATATAATATAATATAAAAATAATATTATAAAATATAATATAAAAACAATATAATATTATAATATAAATAAATAATATAATATAAAAAAATTATATATAATATTTTATTATAAATAAATCTTAGTTGAACATTGTGTTGCCAATTATAAGGCAATAAGGATATCTTCGTGTCTGCATGGGTTGGGAAAAAATAGTTTAATGCGAATGAGGTGCCTAGGAATTAGGATGGAGAGCGAAGACATACTAGCGGCATGCACTTCATGACACTTCATGACACTTCAGTGTCACTGTTGCGGTGGGCATTCCAGACGTGAAGTGCATTTCAGCAAACTGAAAATGGCTCACTGTGCACGTGCCAATGTAATTTCCTTACCAGGTCATTCAACAGAAATCGGTAACTACCGTTAACAAAAGGCGAACCACCAGCTATCAAAATAAAATGCAGTGTATGGTATCGCAGTACCGGTGGATGACAAACTAAAATTTCATGTAGTCTAAAGAACTATGGACAAATATTATGGGGTAGCAATAAATAAACACCATAAAAATAGTTTTTTTTTTTTAATAATGAAAAAATAAATCTAAAGAATATGAATTTGAAATAAAACATTCCTATTCCCGGACGACGTAGGCTTGAAATTTGAATATTAGACTTGCGGAAAAAAAAAGATGTGTCCCAGCTTTTGGTGGATCCCAGGTCAGCATTGTAAAAACACAGATCCTCTCCCGTATCTGAAGGCTATTGATCCTGTCTTATCACTTGTCGTAAATCAAATTACTCCTGTTAAAACATTAGTAAGCTTACAAAGTTAGTCAAAGTATGAATTTTGAAATAAAGTAGGCAGGCTGAAAAAAATCATTGTGTCAGAAAGTTACATAGTTAGTCAGTCAGGCTGAAAAAAGACACAAGCCCATCTAGTTCAACCAATAAAAGGAAAATAATAATAATACAATCTCATATACACAATCCTACAGGGCCGCCATCAGGGGGGTACAGGCATTATACCTGTAAGGGGCCCGGGGGTCCCCAGGGGCCCGGATGGGAACCACCCTAAAAAAAAAATATATATATATATTTTTGTATTTTTTATTTTTTTAGGGGTCCAAAGGTCCCCAGGGGCCCGGAGGCCACCAAGGGCCCCAGATGGCAAGCCCTTGTTTTTAAATATATATATTATTTTTTAAAATATATATTTTTTTAATTATATTTTTTCTTTTTATTTTTTATTAAAGGGACAATTTTTTTTCTTTTATTTTTTTTTTAAAGGGCCGGGAGGTCTACAGGGGCCCCGGAGGCACCCAGGGCACTGGATGGCAACCCCCCTTTTTTTATTTATTTTCTATAAAAAATATATATATTTTTTTAATATATTTTTATTTAATATTTATTTTTTTTTATTAAAGGGCCATTTTTTTAGGGGTCTAGGTGCCCGTAGGCCACCAGGGCCCCAGATGGCAACCCCCTCTATTTTATTTATTTTTTTATAAAAAAATATATTTTTTTTTAAAAAAAATATATTTTTTTATAAAAAAATATATTTTTTGAATATATTTTCTTTTATTTTTTATTAAAGGGCCAATTTTTTTCTTTTATTTTTAGAGGTCTGGAGGTCCACAGGGACCTAGAGATCCCCAGGGCCCCAGATGACAACCCCCCTTTTTTTATAAAAAAAAAATAATTATTTTATATATTTTTTATTTCTTTTATTTTTATATTAATATTATATATATATATATATATATAATATATATATATATATATATATTTATTATTATTAAAGGGCCCAGAGGTCCCCAGGGCCCCCGGATGACAATCCTCCTTTTTTTATCATTTCTTTTTACTTTTTTATATTATTTTATTTCTTTTTTTTAATATATAGATGTATTTTTATTAAAGGGCTCAGAGGTCCCCAGGGCCCCATATGTCAAACCCCCTTTTTTCCCGAATGGAAAGCCCCCTAAGGTCCCGGGGCCCCAGTTGGCAAGCACCCTTTAAAAAAAATATATATATATATTTTCTCTATTTTTTTTTCTTTTTTTTTAAAGGGCACAGAGGTCCCCAGGGCCCCGGATGGCTACCCTCCTTTTTTATATATATTTTTCTTTATTTCTTCTTTTTGTAAAGCCCCCCCCCGCTTCCCAATTCGCGGCAGCACCCCCCCCCCCCCGTTCTCTGCTCCAGGGGCCCCCCCCGGTTCTCTGCTCCAGGGGGGCCCATGCCTGAAGCTGTGTAAGGGGCCCCAAAATTCCTGATGGCGGCCCTGCCTACAATACATTGTTATCAGCTGTGCCATTGTAGGGGTGACAGGGTCACTTTAAGAGAATCTATGTATACTCTGATTATACTATATTTCTGTACCGCCCACAAAGTATTGCTTCATAACTTTATTAGTCTACTTACACCGACAGTTTATCTTAATTCTAGCTTTAGAAAAAAACATTGAACACACCCACACAGATGAAAAAATTGCATTTATTTATTTTTGCATTTGAGCCTGAAAATCATTCCAATCAGGATCAGTGGATGGCGGGTGCAATGCTCAGCCTCCTGCAGACTATTCCTCCAGCTGCAGGTCTATACAGAGGTACGGACATTCAGTTACAGGGCTGGAGGAAGTGATCAATGGACTCCGGTGCCGTGATGTCCCACACTTATGTTCCATTCAGTGGAGGCACCAGGATGGGGGGCGCTATACCACCTTCAATATTTATTTATCACCCCCCATCCATTGGGCATCTGTCTGGGTATCCAAACACCAGAACATTCCCAGTGCAGTGCAGGATCTACCTGTGTTCAAGCACAGAGGCGGGGCTACTGGAGCTGCTCCGCCTCCTTCCTCAGCTGATAACATGCTGTGAGTTGCCCTGGAAACGCCTCCTTCCTCTTCCTGAACTGTCACCATGGATACAAAGCTAGCCTAGGAGAAAAGCCAGGGGACCCAGTTGTCTGCCACTTCTCCATCTCCATATCATGTAGGAGGAGGAGAGCCTGACAGCAAAGGTAAGTGTCTATGACCAGCGCACATGGATCTTTTCTTTGACTAGTTGGGTGACCAGTTGGGTCAGCGGTCCCCACCCCAGAAGTCATGGCATTAGAGGTTATGTGTGCGTTCATCTTTCCATTCCTACCCCAGTCATAGTTTGTCTTCTTCTGGGTGCCTCCTCTCCCCTCCCCCCAATCTGTTCCGTTCTCTCCCCCCTCTGTTTATCACAGGGGTAGGCAACCTGGGGCCCTCCAGCAGTTGTGGATCTACATTTCCCATAAGGCATTGCAAGGCTGGCAGTTACAATTACTACCAGAGGCATGATGTGACTTGTAGTTCTGCAACAGCTGGAGGGACCCAGGTTGCCTACCCCTGGTTTATCACTTTCCACACTCCCCCCCCCCCCCCTCTGCTCTCTCTCCAATGATGGGACTTGTTTTATTCTCAGTGACACAACAATGGGGCTTATCCCGCTGACACCAATGATGGAGTGTACTTTATCCCCCCCGACACCAATGATGGAGTGTACTTTATCCCCCTGACACCAATGATGGAGTGTATTTTATCCCCCTGACACCAATGATGGAGTGTACTTTATCCCCCTGACACCAATGATGGAGTGTACTTTATCCCCCTGACACCAATGATGGAGTGTACTTTATCCCCCGACACCAATGATGGAGTGTATTTTATCCCCCCCGACACCAATGATGGAGTGTACTTTATCCCCCTGACACCAATGATGGAGTGTATTTTATCCCCCTGACACCAATGATGGAGTGTACTTTATCCCCCTGACACCAATGATGGAGTGTACTTTATCCCCCTGACACCAATGATGGAGTGTACTTTATCCCCCGACACCAATGATGGAGTGTACTTTATCCCCTGACACCAATGATGGAGTGTACTTTATCCCCTGACACCAGTGATGTAGTGTACTTTATCCACTGACACCAATGATGTACCCCCCCCCCCCCCGTGCCCCCCGTGCCCTCTTGGCAGCAAATTTCACACACCTAATCTTTCTTCTCGGACTCTTTGAGGCGTCCCTCTTATTTATTTTCTATTGTTTGAATTTGTACTAAAGGAAATATCTTTACTGAGAGCCTCAGATTAAATCGGAATAAAATGCCATTATTGCTCCTAGTAAACAATGTGGCCAATAGAAATAAAGATCACCTTCTCCCCTCTTCTGACACAAACTTCATCCATCTTGTTCCAGAATATTTCTAAAATCTGCACAACAGAATGTGCCGTGCGCCACAACAAGCGACTTTGCATTGTGCGCTGTGTTGGGAGAAAATGATCTATAAATCAATGCTCTGCACATTGATATTCACCCTTTCCATATCAAACAAACTGTATAAAATGAGGGATGTTTGGTTCACATATATCGCAATACATGTTTAAGCCGGCCAACTGCGTCAAAGTAATCCCTCTCTGGCCAGTTTATTTTTTTTATTCACATTTTATTTACATACATTTTATTTACATACATTTAAATTACATACATTTAAATTACATACATTTAAAGCATAGCTTAGCAGTTCCAGTATAAAAACGCTGCACCTACAGGGAAGAAATTCTTGGTGGTTTCTTCTCCATGTATAGGAATTGATGGCTTGTATTACAGGTGAATTCCATAACACCCATCTGGGGTGAGCTGTCAGTGGGCACATGGCCTGTGTAGTGGCTTTGAAATCCCCACTCTTCAGAAGAGTGAGGATTACAAATCCCCCCCCACCACACAGGTTTCTTGGACACTAACAGTTCATCCCCCTGGGAGGTAAGTACAGCTGATTGTACAGTATGGAACTTGCCTGTAGATCCAGAGGAAGGCGAAAAACCCGTATGAAGCATGGTATAATTTACTCCAACAGGAAAATTCCTTCCTGACCCCCGAAGGCGATCGGATTACTCCCTGGATCGGCCATCTGTGGTGTAAACAATGGTGGTAACAATTCTGTGACATTAAAAAATTGTATAAAATGCGTAGAATCGCTTCTTCTGAATCTTCGCAGGACGATGTCGTCATCTAATGCAGATTCACATGCGTGCCCACATACTGCTGATGTATGTGAACTTGGGTAGGTATATCTCCTCTCCTGGCTTCTCTGATGTATATGGCATTAGAGCCGATGGAGAAAGTCGCTCGTCTATATCCAGGTCCATGGGCTGTAAAAAGAAAACACAATGCGTCATATTCAATGTTTATAGATCTCTGGACTTATTGTTTAATAATGACCGGCATTGCGCCAATCTGTCGGATATATAGAAATATCGTCCCATTAGGATTTGGGTACTTACCATGTCCACTTGGAAAGGGGGCGATGCGTTCCCTTCCTCTACTTCTTCCCAGTCGATGCATTCCATGAAGATGTGGGATCGAATGTCTTCACTGATCCCCAGTCTCTCCTCTGGATCTTTGCAAAGCAGCTATAAAAGAATGAAGAGATATCTATTAGGACTTGTATACATGAGTAATAAAAGTTACATCACTTGGCTCTGTATAGATTAGGAAAGATCTGTGACTGCTGTGCGGCTCCTCCTGGGCGGACCCCAACCCAATAGACATCTTAGCGTGTGAAGACTCACATATAGACCAGTACAGGTGCTGGATGCAAACATACATGAGTTGTTTGGGTTCTGCTTTGATATAATTATGAAATGTGCAGATCAGTGATTTAACCCCATGTGGCATCTTCTGCCCCCTCAGTCCCATGATAAAGTGTTACTATGGTTGTGTAACTGAACCTTTACCGCAGGGCAAAGAAGCCAAACTACCCAACAGTCAAGCCAATGAGCAGACTTGTCAGCAAACCTCCATTGTACCCCGAGAGCAGCAGCAGTAGTATGCCCACAAGTCTTTCCTCTTACTATTTAGAGCTAAAAAAGTTCTTCTCCTACTTACTCCTTTTATGAAGTCCTCCAGGTCCGGGTCCATGTCCGGAGGGTAATCGGGATAGCTGTAGTTCACCTCTCTCCGGTATTCATCAGTGGTCATGCTCCCAAATGGCATATGCTTTGTGGCCAAGATGTAGGTAATGACTCCCAGTGAAAACCAGTCGGGTTCAAACTGGTAAAAGTCATTGTTGACAACCTGCCAATCCAAAGAAAAGACATGAATAAGTACATTGGTGAGATAAATAATAATAGTAATAATAGATAAATGATGAGTATGGAGAAATGTACAAACCTCCGGAGCCATGAATCCTATGGTTCCAGCCATACCGGTGATCCTTTCCTCCTGTAGACCTACTGACAGTCCATAATCAGCAATGCGGATATGTTCTTCTTCATCCATCAGGATATTATCAGGCTTCAGATCCCTGCAAAGAGAAAGACGTCATTAGAAACATTTCTAAAACACATTCTGAGGATCACTTTCCCGCCAACTGATATTCCAATTCTAGGTGCTGCTAGTGACAGACGTTTCCCATTGGCTTCTTCTATCAGTTGGTTGGTAAAGTGGGAAGACTTTAGGTGCCCATGTATATATGTGCCTCTCCTCAATCTCCCCTCCCCCGCACACATTGGTCTACAATACAATAGAATACAATGACTTACCTATGGAGGATCCCATTATAGTGAAGGAAATCCAGTCCACACGATATTTCTGCCACAAGGACTCTGTAAAAGAGAAAAGAAAGTTAGATTGACACAAAATGACATTTAAAAGAAATGAAATTCACTTGGTAATGAAACGTACTTGATGGCGTCGGTGCCGACTGGCGCATATTTCCAGATGTAGTCACTTAAACTCCCTCCGCTGGCGTATTCCATCACAAAGCAGGCGGTGAGGGGGGTCTGGAAGGCGGCATAGAGCTGAATTAGATAGGGGCCCCCTTTTGTCTTCTCCATGACGTAGCGTTCTATGTCCAGGCCGTAGGTATCTCTAGACTTAATCACAGACTTGATGGCCACTTTCTGCTGGCTCTTTCGGTGAGTCGCCAGAACAACCTGAATGAGAGAGAAGAGAACAATTAGTGGGCTCCTCGGTGATGAAAGGGTGTTTTGTGGGTGGAGCTAGTCATTGAGGTAACGGGGAGTACTTACCTTTCCATAGCTTCCTTCTCCGAGCTCATAGTGCAATATGAAGCTTGACAGCGTTATTCTCACGTCCTCGCTTGGTGCGCAGGAGTCGTATCCGGTGGTTTCAGTCTCTGAGGTGAGACATCCTGAAGGTCCTGAAAAGACACTCGCCATGCTTAGGGCAGTGTCAGGGGTTCCAGCCTCAGCCGAGGCAGGATGGGAAGGACTGCAAGGTCCTGAAGGGACACACTCTGTGCCCAGGTTGGTGTTGGGTGTTCCATCTTCATGTAGACATGCAGGGCTGCAATGTGCTGCAGGTTGTGAATGGACCTCCGTGATGCTGGAGGTGCTGTTGGTCCCAGCCTTAGCCAAGGCGGGACAGGCAGGGCTGTGACACCCTGAGGGGATGGGAGATGACTGGTAGTGGTCCTCATCTCCAGCGATGGAATTGGTGGCTGCTGTCACCTCAGCCGAGGTGACACAGGAAGGGCTACCAGACCCTGAAATGACACTGATGATCAGGTTGGTGTCATTGGTTCCAGTCTCAGCTGGATAGACAGGGCTTGAATACCCTGAAGAAACCTCCATAGGGTTGGAGGCTCTGATGTTACTGGTCCCAGCCTTAGCCAAGGTGGGACAGGCAGGGCTGTGACACCCTGAGGGGATGGGAGATGACTGGTAGTGGTCCTCATCTCCAGCGATGGAATTGGTGGCTGCTGTCACCTCAGCCGAGGTGACACAGGAAGGGCTACCAGACCCTGAAATGACACTGATGATCAGGTTGGTGTCATTGGTTCCAGTCTCAGCTGGATAGACAGGGCTTGAATACCCTGAAGAAACCTCCATAGGGTTGGAGGCTCTGATGTTACTGGTCCCAGCCTTAGCCAAGGCGGGACAGGCAGGGCTGTGACACCCTGAGGGGATGGGAGATGACTGGTAGTGGTCCTCATCTCCAGCGATGGAATTGGTGGCTGCTGTCACCTCAGCCGAGGTGACACAGGAAGGGCTACCAGACCCTGAAATGACACCAATGCTGAGGTTGGTGTCATTGGATCCAGTCTCAGCTGGATAGACAGGGCTTGAATACCCTGAGGAAACCTCCTTCAGATTGGAGGCTCTGATGTTACTGGTCCCAGCCTTAGCCAAGGCAGGACAGGCAGGAGATGACTGCTGGTAAAAGTCATCATCATCATTACTGATGCGCCGGCGAAATGTGAAGCAGTTTCCCATTGTTGGAAAATATGAGAAACACAAGAAAAACAAGCAAAACAAGGAGCAGAAAAAAGCGATGCTTCCTCTACAACTCTCACAGCTTGAATGAGCTTCACACACTGAGCACCCCTGGCCCTCAGCTATTTATAGTCACCGAGCTCTGATGTCACAGTGACACTGTGACCGTTATTTTTTTCAAACACATGTGAAGTCACATGGCTGAACATGTGACTAGCTTCAAAAACATGTGACGTCCAACAGTTAGGGACTTTCCCAGGAGCCAACTGCCATTTCTGGAATTCTCTGGAATTCTGTTGCCATGGTTACCAGAGCTTCTTTTACACAGTGATGGTTGTTTGGGGGAGGGGCTGGAGAATCTCATCTCTGATTACATACAGAGCCCGGGGGAGGGGACAGACACACCATTACTAATCATTTATAATAGAGGACTATGAGGGGGCAGGCTTAACGGTGGCAGTTTTTATAGTGCAGTTTCTCCCAGGGCTGCAGAGCATCGCACCTTTCACTGCAGAGAATCACGCCTTTCCCTGCAGAACATCGCACCTTTCACCCAGGGCTGCAGAGCATCGCACTATTCACTGCAGAGCATTGCGCCTTTCGCTGCAGAGCATCGCATCTTTCACTGCAGAGCATCACGCCTTTCTCCCAGGGCTGCAGAGCATCACACCATTCGCTGAAGAGCATTGCGCGTTTCGCTGCAGAGCATCGCACCTTTCACTGCAGAGCATCACGCCTTTCCCTGCAAAACATCGCTCCTTTCACCCAGGGCTGCAGAACATCACACTATTCGCTGCAGAGCATTGCATCTTTCCCTGCAGAACATCGCACCTTTCTCCCAGGGCTGCAGAGCATTGTGCTTTTCGCTGCAGATCATCGCACCTTTAACGGCAGAGCATTGCGCCTTTCCCTGCAGAACATCGCTCCTTTAACCCAGGGCTGCAGAGCATCGCGCCTTTCACTGCACAGCATCGTACCTTACCTGCAGAGCATCGCGCCTTTCACTGCACAGCATCGTACCTTACCTGCAGAGCATCACGCCTTTCTCCCAGGGCTGCAGAGCATTGCACCATTCGCTGCAGAGCATCGTATCTTACCTGCAGAGTATCATGCCTTTCTCCCAGGGATGCAGAGTATCGCGCCTTTTTCTGCAGAGCATCATACCTTACCTGCAGAGCATTACGATTTTCTCCCAGGGCAGCAGAGCATCTTTTGCTGCAGAGCATCGTACCTTACCTGCAGAGCATCGCACTATTCTCTGCAGAGCATTGCACCTTTCCCTGCAGAACATTACACTTTTCTCCCTGGGCTGCAGTACATCGCACCATTCGCTGCAGAGCATTGTGCCTTTCCCTGCAAAACATCGCACCTTTCTCCCAGGGCTGCAGAGCATTGTGCCTTTCACTGCAGAGCATCGCGCCTTTCCCTGCCGAACATCGCTCCTTTCACCCAGGGCTGCAGAGCATTGCACCTTTCGCTGCAGAGCATCGTACCTTACCTGCAGAGCATCACACCTTTCTCTCAGGGCTGCAGAGCATTGCACCTTTCACTGCAGAGCATCGCGCCTTTTCCTGCAGAACATCGCTCCTTTCACTCAGGGCTGCAGAGCATTGCGCCTTTTGCTGCAGAGCATTGTACCTTATCTGCAGAGCATCATGCCTTTCCTGGGTTGCCGAGCTTCGCACCATTCTCTGCAGAGCATTGCGTCTTTCTCCCAGGGCTGAAGAGCATTGCGTCTTTCCCTGCAGAGAATTGTACCTTTCGCTGCAGAGCATCATGCCTTTTTCCCAGGGCTGCAGAAGATCGCGCCTTTTGCTGCAGAGCATTGTGCCTTTTCCTGCAGAACATCGCTCCTTTTACCCAGGGCTGCAGCGCATTGCGCCTTTCGCTGCAGAGCATCGTACCTTACCTGCAGAGCATTATGCCTTTCTCCCAGGGTTGCAGAGTATCACGCTTTTCGCTGCAGAGCATCGTACCTTACCTGCAGCGCATCACGACTTTCTCCCAGGGCTGCAGAGCATCGCGCCTTTCTCTGCAGAGCATTGTATCTTACCTGCAGAGCATCATGCCTTTCTCCCAGGGCTGCAGAACATCGCGCCTTTCTCTGCAGAGCATTTTATCTTACCTGCAGAGCATCATGCCTTTCTCCCAGGGCTGCAGAGCATCCCACCTTTCACTGCAGAGCATCGTGCCTTTCCCTGTAGAACATTGCACCTTTCTCCCAGGGCTGCAGAGCATTGCGACTTTTGCTGCAGAGCATTGCACCTTTCGCTGCAGCGCATTGTGCCTTTCACTGCAGAACATCGCTCCTTTCACCCAGGGCTGTAGAACATTCCATTGTTTTCCAGGGCTGCAGAGCATTGCACCTTTCTCCCAGGGCTGCAGAACATCGTGCCTTTTCTTGCAGAGCATCACACCTTTCGCTGTAGAGCATCGCACCTTTCCCTGCAGAGCACTGGACCTTTCGGTGCAGAGTATTGCACTATTCGCTGCAGAGCATCGCACCTTTCCCTGCAGAGCATCACGCTTTTCCTCCAGGGCTGCAGAGCATCGCACCTTTCTTCCAGGGCTGCAGAGCATCGCGCCTTTTCTTGCAGAGCATCACCCTTTCGCTATACAGCATTGCGCCTTTGGCTGCAGAGCATGTCACTTTTCGCTGCAGAGCATGGCGCCTTTCCCTGCAGAACATCGCTCCTTTCACCCAGGTCTGCAGAGCATCACGCCTTTCATTGCAGAGCATCGTACCTTACCTGCAGAGCATCATGCCTTTCTCCCAGGGCCGCTGAACATTGCGCTTTTTCCCGATTGCGTCAGTCGCGTAAATCCAATTACACCTAAAAGCATTTTTTTGTCTTTTGAAAAAAAAAATACTTTTAAAAAAAAGAAAACTTTTTTATTATTTTTTTAAAGAAAAAAAGGCTAAGTATGAGATCGGTGATCTTTTTCCCCCGATCTCATGCTTTCCAGCCTGAAGGAGAGATGTTGGGGGGAAGGGGGAGGTCTTATTGACCCCCACATCTCTCCATAAACAGGACCTGTCACAATAGATTCCTATTACAAGGGATGTTTACATTCCTTGTAATGGGAATAAAAGTGATTAAAAAAATTTAAATGTAAAAAAAAGTGTAAAAAAAATATTAAGTAAAAAAAAAAAAAAAAAAATTTAAATGCCCCTGTCCCGGTAGCTTGCGCCCAGAAGCGAACACACACGTAAGTCCCGCCCACATATGTAAACTGCATTCAAACCACATAAGTGAGGTATCGCTGCGTGCGTTAGAGCGCCAGCAACAATTCTAGCACTAGACCTCCTCTGTAACTCTAAACTGGTAACCTGTAAAAAAAAAAAAAATGTTGCCTATGGAGATTTTTAAGTACTGAAATTTGGCGCCATTCCATGAGTGTGCGCAATTTTAAAGCGTGACATGTTGGGTGTCTATTTACTCAGCGTAATTTCATCTTTCACATTATACAAAAAATTGGGCTAACTTTACTGTTTTGTTATTTTTTAATTCATTTCCAAAAAAAAGCATACAAATTCTTACTTGCATAGAATTTATCTCACCCTGGCGAGACTAGCAACACTCTCTATGCTGGAGACGCACTGCACCCTTAGCAAACCTCATGCATCTATTTTGGGATTGCCCACAGACAGGGCCGCCATCAGGGGGGTACAGGCATTATACCTGTAAGGGGCCCGGGGGTCCCCAGGGGCCCGGATGGGAACCACCCTAAAAATAAAAAATAAATAAAAAAATTATTTTTTTATTTTTTATTTTTTTAGGGGTCCCAAAGGTCCCCAGGGGCCCGGAGGCCACCAAGGGCCCCAGATGGCAAGCCCTTTTTTTTAAATATATATATATTTTTTAAATATATATTTTTTTAATATATTTTTCTTTTATTTTTTATTAAAGGGACAATTTTTTTTCTTTTTTTTTTTTTTTAAAGGGCCGGAGGTCTACAGGGGCCCCGGAGGCACCCAGGGCACTGGATGGCAACCCCCCTTTTTTATTTATTTTCTATAAAAAAATATATATTTTTTTTAATATATTTTTATTTAATATTTAATTTTTTTATTAAAGGGCCATTTTTTTAGGGGTCTAGGTGCCCGTAGGCCACCAGGGCCCCAGATGGCAACCCCCTCTATTTTATTTATTTTTTTATAAAAAATTATATTTTTTTATAAAAAAATATATTTTTTGAATATATTTTTCTTTTATTTTTTATTAAAGGGCCAATTTTTTTCTTTTATTTTTTTAGAGGTCCGGAGGTCCACAGGGACCTAGAGATCCCCAGGGCCCCAGATGACAACCTCCCTTTTTTATAAAAAAATATATATATTTTATATATTTTTTTATTTATTTTATTTTTATATTTATATTAATATATATATATATATATATATATATATATATATATATATATATATATATATATATATATATATTATTATTAATTAAAGGGCCCAGAGGTCCCCAGGGCCCCCGGATGACAATCCTCCTTTTTTATAATTTCTTTTTACTTTTTTATATTATTTTATTTCTTTTTTTTAATATATAGATGTATTTTTATTAAAGGGCTCAGAGGTCCCCAGGGCCCCATATGACAAACCCCCTTTTTTCCCGAATGGAAAGCCCCCTAAGGTCCCGGGGCCCCAGTTGGCAACCACCCTTTAAAAAAAATATATATATATATTTTCTCTATTTTTTTTTTCTTTTTTTTTAAAGGGCACAGAGGTCCCCAGGGCCCCGGATGGCTACCCCCCTTTTTTATATATATTTTTCTTTATTTCTTATTTTTGTAAAGGCCCCCCCCCCCGCTTCCGCTTCCCAATTCGCGGCAGCACCCCCCCTGCTCCAGGGGGGCCCATGCCTGAAGCTGTGTAAGGGGCCCCAAAATTCCTGATGGCGGCCCTGCAATCCTATACCCACAGTTGATCCAAAGGAAGGCAAAAAATCCCAGCAAAGATTGGTCCAGTTTTCTCCAGCAGGGAAAAAATTCCTTCCTGATTCCCCAGAGAGGCAACCAGGTGATGTGAAATTGTTGTGGGTTGTCACCAGTACAGGAATAGATGTGACGTGTAATAGTGCATATAATTGTTTCGGTGATAAATGTCTTTGGCCCGGATTCACAAAGCACTTACACCGACGTATCTCGAGATAAGCCGCCCACAGAACTTAGCCCGCGGTGACGGTATAGCCGCGCTATTTGTAGCGCCGCTATACCGTCGTGTTTACCGCGATATTCGGGCGCTAGCGGTGAGGTTTTAACCCCCGCTAGCGGCCGAAAAAGGGTTAA
Organism: Rana kukunoris; assembly: GCA_029574335.1. Taxonomy (NCBI): domain Eukaryota; kingdom Metazoa; phylum Chordata; class Amphibia; order Anura; family Ranidae; genus Rana; species Rana kukunoris. The sequence continues at coordinate 31,024,254 of CM056060.1, forward strand.
TACCGCCCGCGTTGCGGGCGGTATTACCGCGCTATTACCGCGGTTTCCCATTGATTCCAATGGGAAGGCGCGCTATAGGAGCGGTGAACACACCGCTCCTATACCGCGGTAAAGATGCGGCTAGCAGGACTTTTGGAGCGTTCCTGCTAGCGCACCGCTTCAGTGTGAAAGCCTTCGGGCTTTCACATTGAACACTACAGGGCATGATTTTTCATGCGGTATAGCAGCGCTATTTTTAGCGCTGTACCGCATGAAAAACGCCTCAATGTGAAAGGGGCCTAAGATACGCCTAAAAATAGACTTCATCCCACCGACATAACTTGCCTATGCCAGCGTATAGTGGGCGCATATTTACGCTGGACGCATTTGTCGCTCCCATTTATTTTCGATGCAAATTTTGCGTAAGTCGTACGTCCGGCGTAAAGTTATTCCCCATATTGGAAGCGCAACTCATGCAAAGGTATGGACCAGGGAAAGAATGCCGTAGAATTTTACGTTGTACGTGAATAGGGCTTAGGCGTAGGTTACGTTCACGTCGTAGGCAGTGATTCGACGTATCTTAGCCAGTTGTTTCAACGTGATTGTGAGCATGCGCACTGGGATGCGTCCAAGGCATGCGCAGTTCGTTTTAAGTACTTGTCTGACGCTCGGCCCATCATTTGCATGGGGTCACGCTTCATTACCATGTATCACGCCCACTTCCACTTACGCCGGCTTACGCCGACGAATTTACGTTAAGCCGGTGCAACGTTGGGAGCATTTGCTTTGTGAATGCTTGCCTCTCTGCGTTAAAGAAGATACGCTACAGCGGCATAAATATGCGCCGATGTATGTGAATCCGGGCCTATGTCTCTCGCTTTGGAAAGATTTTCTCTTGCTTCTTGTTGGCTCTGCAAAACATAGAAGTCTCCCCAATAGGGAAAAAACCCAATAGAAGTTTATAATTCCCTACTCTGCCAAAATGAAAAAAAGTTTGGGCTTCAGATATGCTTTAGGCCGGGTTCACACCTATGCAAATTGAGTGCGGCTTAAACCGCATCCAATTCGCATTACATCATAAAATATATTGATTTTAATGAGGCTGGTTCACATATGTGTGATGCATTCGCACTGCGCATTGCCCAAAAAACGTGTGCGTTTTCTAGGCATTGTGGTGCGGCTCAGGTGCGAATTCAGGCCCATTATCTTCTATGGGAACGCATCAGATTCGCACATGTGTTCAGTTCTCTCATTCTCCTCAATACACTTCCCCCCTCCCCCTCCCCCTCCCCCTCCTCCTCCTCCTCCTTCTCCCCCTCCCCTCTCCCAGGTCTCCAAATTTGCAGCTAAAACAGAGATGATCTGCTGAACAACTCTCTTATCTCTTTGCAGAGATAACAGAGCTGGAATTCGCACCACACAAGTGTGAATCCAGTCTTAAAGAGGAGGTCCGGTTAGAATTTTTTTTTTTTTAAGTCAGCAGCTACTAACACTGTAGCTGCTGACTTTTAATAAGGAGACATACCTGGTCCAGGGTCTCCGCTGCCCCGCCGCCATCCTCAGTGAGGGAATCAGGAAGTGAAGCCTTGTGGCTTCACAGCCCGATTCTCTACTGCACATGCGCGAGCCGCACAGCGCCATGTGAATGGATGATGTCTCCTGGGAGACACACAAGGGTCCCAGAAGACACCGCTCCACCATTCCACAGGAGGCAGCCGAGGAACAGAAGAAAGAAGACGGACCGCGGATCAGGAAGTGGCAGATTAGGATGATCTGCCTAGCAACAGGCACTTCAGGTATGTATGAAAAAAAATTGCAGCATTTAAAAAAAAAAAAATAATCTTAGTGGAGCTCCGCTTTAAGTAGAACTAAAGGGTCACTAAAGGGAACATTTTTTTTTTTTGCTGAAATGACTTTTTACAGGGTATAGAGACATAAAAGTTAACTGATTCCTTTTAAAAATGATTAAAAAATAGATAAAAATCAATCATATAATGTGCCTACAGTTTTAGTTTCACTTTTAAACTGGTTTCATGTTTCTGTTTCTATGTTAAAGAGACACACAGAACAAAAACAAACAAATACAGGGCAATGTTTGTTTTTAAAATGAATCTGATTGGTTCTGATGAGTTTTAGACACATAGTAATCACACCTCTTTGATCATGGACCACAGTGAAAAGCTTGAGTTTTTTCATAAGGAGCCAGACAAGCAGGAAGTGTGGAGATCAGAGTATTACAACTACTTCAAAGCAAAAACAAACAATGAGGATATGAAACCAGGACTGCAGTAAGGTAAAGGAAGCTATTTAGCTAAAAAAAAAAAAAAAATCCTTTAGTGATCCTTAACGACTTCCCGCCCGGCCAATAGCCGATTTACGGCAGGGAAGTGGTTATGAAATCGTGACTAGACGTTCTCAAACGTCTAGCACGATTTCAATGCCGCGCGCGCCCGTGGGGGCGCGCAGCGCGGCGATCGGTGATGCGGGGTGTCAGTCTGACACCCTGCACCTCCGATCTCGGTAACGAGTCTCCGGCGGAGCCTCGTTACCACGTGATCAGCCGTGTCCAATCACGGCTGATCACGATGTAAACAGGAAGAGCCGCCGACGGCTCTTCCTCACTCGCGTCTGACAGACGCGAGTACAGGAGAGCCGATCAGCGGCTCTCCTGACAGGGGGGGTTCGCGCTGATTGTTTATCAGCGCAGCCCCCCCTCGGATCGCCACACGGACCACCAGGGAAATAAAAAAAATACAAAAAAAAATGACAAAAAAAAAAAAAAAAATATGACAAAAAAAAAAATGACAAAAAAAAAAAAATGACAAAAAAAAAAAGGGGGGGCAGTAAAAAAAAATGATGCCAATCAGTGCCCACACATGGGCACTGATTGGCAACATTGATCCATCAGTGCCACCCCTCAGTGATCATCAGTGCCACCCCAGTGTCTGTCAGTGCCACCCCACAGTGCCAATCCATGCCCAGTGCCCACCTACCAGTGCCCACCTGTGCCACCTATCAGTGCCCACCTGTGCCGCCTATCAGTGCCCACCTGTGCCGCCTATCAGTGCCCACCTGTGCCGCCTATGAGTGCCCACCTGTGCCGCCTATGAGTGCCCACCTGTGCTGCCTATGAGTGCCCATCAGTGCCGCCCATGAGTGCCCATCAGTGCCGCCCATGAGTGCCCATCAGTGCCCAATACCAGCGCCGCCTATCAGTGCCCATCAGTGCTACCTAATCAGTGCCCATCAGAACTACCTCATCGGTGCCCATCAGTGCCACCTCATCGGTGCCCATCAGTGCCACCATATCAGTGCCCATAATTGAAAGAGAAAACATACTCATTTACAAAAAAATTAACAGAAAAAAATAAAAACTTTATTTTTTTTTCAAAATCTTCGCTCTATTTTTAGTTGTTGCACAAAAAAAAAAAAACGCAGAGGTGATCAAATACCACCAAAAGAAAGCTCTATTTGTGGGGAAAAAAGGACGCCAATTTTGTTTGGGTGCAGTGTAGCATGACCGCGCAATTGTCATTCAAATTGCGACAGTGCTGAAAGCTGAAAATTGGCTTGGGCGGGAAGGTGCGTAAGTGCCTGGTATGGAAGTGGTTAAGGCTAGGTTCACACTGCTGCGAATTCTATTGCGAATTTGGGCCGTTGAGATTTCTCAAATTTGCAAGTCATTTAAATTACATAGTTTAACATTAGTGCCGTTCACATCAATGCGTTGAGAATCTAAGCTGCGTTAAAAAAGGGTCCGGTGTGAGTTTGATCCGTGTGCGATGCAAATTCAGCTCTAGAGACTGGCATTCCCTGAAATCGCAGCCGCGAATCGTGGCAAAAACGCAGCCGCGAAATCGCGGTAAAATCGCAATTTTACATTCGCAGCAGTGTGAACCTAGCCTAAAGACAAAAGTTTTTTCTATTGTGGCTGGTTCACGCGATTTTGCGGCCGCGATTTTGCCACAAGGGTATTTGATCCGTTGCGATTGCTCAAATTTGCAAGTCATTTTACTAACATAGTTTTCCATGAGTGCCGTTCACATCAATGCGTTAAGAATCTAAGCTGCGTTAAAGGGTCCTGTGTGAGTTTCATCTGTGTGTGCGATGCAAATTCAGCTCTATAGACTGGCATTCCATGAAATCGTGGCAAAATCGCAGCAAATTCGCGGCAAAAGCATGGCCAGCGAAATTGCTGTAAAATCGCGTGAAGCGGGCCTCAAGGGTGGGCTATACCCCTTTCAGTTTTGGAGAGAATTCCTTTCACTTCCTGTCCCATAGCTAAAACAGAATGTAAGAGGAAATCCCTGGCTGTCCCCATAACTAGCATCCCATTGGAAGATTTCTCCTGTTTATGTTTTGGCGACCACTTGAAATTTTCTTTCATTTCACTCTCAGTGATAATAGTAAGCAGGACAAAGAGAGAGTGGCACAAAGAGAGAGTGGCATAGACAGCAACAGAAACTGCCAGGTGTTCTAATCCCTCTGAACTCCCTCTTGCCACATGCGCAAAATCATTAACCACTTAACCCCCGGACCATATTGCTGCCCAATGACCAGAGCACTTTTTGTGATTCGGCACTGCGTCGCTTTAACTGACAATTGCGCAGTTGTGCGACGTGGCACCTAAACAAAATTAGCGTCCTTTTTTTCCCACAAATAGAGATTTCTTTTGGTGGTATTTGTTTTTTTGCGCTATAAACAAAAATAGAGCGACAATTTTGAAAAAAATGCAATATTTTTTACATTTTGCTATAATAAATATCCCCAAAAAATATCTAAAAAAACATATTTTTTCCTCAGGTAAGACCGATACGTATTCTTCTACATATTTTTCGTTAAAAAAATCGCAATAAGCGTTTATTGATTGGTTTGCGCAAAAGTTATAGCGTTTACAAAATAGGGGGTAGTTTTATGGCATTTTTATTAATATTTTTTTTTTACTAGTAATGGCGGCGATCAGCGTTTTTTTTTCGGTACTGCGACATTATGGTGGACACTTCGGACACTTTTGACACATTTTTGGGACCATTGGCATTTTTATAGCGATCAGTGCTATAAAAATGCATTGGGTTACTATAAAAATGCCATTGGCAGTGAAGGGGTTAACACTAGGGGGCGGGGAATGGGTTAAGTATGTTCCTGGGTGTGTTCTAACTGTATGGGGGGGGTGACCTCACTAGGGAAAATCACTGATCTTCTGTTCATACATTGTATGAACAGAAGATCAGGCATTTCCCCCGCTGACAGGACCGGGAACTGTGTGTTTACACACATAGCTCCCGGTCCTCGTTCTGTACCAAGTGATCGCGTGTGCCAGGCTGCGATCGTACCCGCTGGGCACGCGCGCGGGACTCGGGGGGCGCCCCCCAGTGGCCGCAAAAGTAGCCGACGTAGAGCTACGGCTCTCGCCCAGGAGAGCCGACCTACCGCTGGTCGGCAAGCAGTTAAACTTAATTTTTTCTTGGCTTGTCCTAGTGTTGTATGTAATCGCGTTCTTGACGTTTGAAATTTCAGACAACATTTGAGTGACCGTTGTGTATGCAAGACAAGTTTGAGCCGAAATTCCATTGGAAAAAAATGTACAGTTTTGTTGTCGGTATTTCCGGTCGTGTGTACGCAGCGTACAAAAAAAAGTAAGATAAATAAAAACAAAAGAAGAAAATGTAAAGCCCCCCCGAGCCATCCGTGCTTGCGCACAGAAGCAAACACATACGCAACTCGCACACACATATGTAAATGGTGTTTGCACCACACATGAGGTATCGCTGTGAATGCTAGAGTGAGAGCAATAATTCCAGCGCTGAACCTCCTCTGTAACTGTATACAAGAAAACTAAAGCCATGTACACACGATCGGTTCAAACCGATGAAAACGGACTGAAGTTCGTTTTCATCGGTCCAAACTGATCGTGTGTAGGCCCCATCGGTCCGTTATTGATCGGTCCAAAAACAGAGGGCTTGCTTTAAAATTGAACCGATGGGCGGCTAACCGATAGGTCAAAACCGATCGTTAGTACGTACAAGCATCGGTTTAAAATCCATGCTTGCTCAGAATCAAGTCGACGCTTTCTTGGAAGCATGCAACTTTATTTTTTTCATGACGTTGTTGTGTTTTATGTCACTGCGTTCTGACACGATCGGTTCATGAACCGATGGTGTGTAGGCACATCAGTCAGCTTCATCGGTGAACCGATAAATACGGTCCGTCTGACCGTTCTCATCAGATGAACCGATCGTGTGTACAGGGCTTAAAGCGGAGTTCCACAGTGGAAAAAAAAAATTCTTTCAAAAATCAAAAAAAAATTTAAAGAAAATTAAATGAAAAAATAAATAAAAATGTACTTACCCTAAATAGCTGTTGCTATGCGGAAGTCCCGAATCTGCCCCTTATCTTCCACGGTGGAAGAATCTGCCCCTTCTCTTCCTCCTCCTACACTCGTGTATTCTTGTGAATGGGGTGCGCTGCATTCTGGGAACTGTGTGTATTCCAGAAAGTAGCCGGCCCATTCACAAAGCGCCGCGCCGCTCGCACATGCGCAGTAGGAAACGGGCAGTGAAGCCGCACGGCTTCACTGCCTGTTTCCCTTACTGTGCATGGCGGCGCCTGGAGCTGCCAGGATCGAGGATCGGCATCGGGGGGGCCATCAGCGCGGGCAAGTAGGACAGGTAAGTGTCCTTATTCAAAGTCAGCAGCTACACTGTTTAAGGGTTTTAAAACGTGTCCTATAGAGACTTTAAATACAGTTTATCGCCATTCCACGAGCATGTGCAATTTTAAAGCATGACATGTTAGGTATCCATTTACTCAGTGTAACATCATCTTTCACATTTTACAAAACCATTGGGGTGAATATTGTGTTTTTTGTCTTTTTTTAATTCATTAAAATTTATTTTTCCCAAAAAATTGTGTTTGAAAACTGCTGCGCAAATAAAGTATGACATTAAAAATTGCAACAATCACCATTTTATTTCCTAGGGCTTCTTCTAAGAAGAAAAATGTATAATGTTTGGGGGTTCCAAGTAATGTTCTAGCAAAAAATACTTTAAACTTGTAAAGAAAAAGTCCCCGAATAAGCTTGGTCGGTAAGTGTTTTTTTTTATCTAGTTCTTCCTACTGTGTCTCATATGTTGCTTCCATACTCATGCAATACATCAATTTTAGATACAGTATACCGTATTTGCTGGCGTATAAGACGACCCCCTATTTTTCCAGGAAAAATTTGGGTTTTGGGATATACTCGCCGTATAAGACTGCCCCCTTCCTACTGGTCTTTCTGGAAGCTGAGGGGTAGCCGGAAAAACCACTGACAGGAACAACTGCTGACAGAAACAGGCTTTTTTCAAATCTCACTGTGCCATTACATGCCTCACTGTGCCATTACAAGCCTCACTGTGCCATTACATTACATGCCCCCACTGGGCCATCACTTGCCCCCACTGGGCCATCACTTGCCCCCACTGTGCCATCACTTGCCTCCACTGTGCCATTACTTGCCCCCACTGTGCCATCACTTGCCTCCACTGTGCCATCACTTGCCTCCACTGTGCCATCACTTGGCCCCACTGTGCCATCACTTGGCCCCACTGTGCCATTACTTGCCCCCACTGTGCCATCACTTGCCTCCACTGTGCCATCACTTGCCTCCACTGTGCCATTACTTGCCTCCACTGTGCCATTACTTGCCTCCACTGTGCCATCACTTGCCTCCACTGTGCCATCACTTGCCTCCACTGTGCCATCACTTGCCTCCACTGTGCCATCACTTGCCCCCACTGTGCCATCACTTGCCCCCACTGTGCCGGCCAAGACGATCTCCCTATCTTATGTTTTTGCAGGATCCGTCTTCCAGGCTGCGGGCATCCATGATTCAAAAGCCGCGCCTTCTCCTCAGACTGTCCTGTGATAGGCGGAACACAAATTTTCCCAGCAGGGCCTCTGTTCAGTGTTCCACCTATCACGGATGTCTTCTCGTCTGAGGCCGAGGCTGAGGATGGGAAGGCATCCGTGATAGGCGGAACACTAAACAGAGGCCCCCACTGGGAAAATTTGTGTTCCGCCTATCACAGGACAGTCTGAGGAGAAGGCGCGGCTTTTAAATCATGGATGCCCGCAGCCTGGAAGACGGATCCTGCAAAAACATAGGTAGGGAGATCGGACGGAGACTGTCCTCGGCGTATAAGACGACCCCCAACTTTGGATGCATTTTTTTGCATCCAAAAAGTCGTCTTATACGCCGGAAAATACAGTATTTGTTTTAGAACATTTATTATGCGTTTTTGTCAAAAAATACATACATAAATTTGAACGCATCCATACAAATATATGTATATATAATTACCTCTTTAAACTTTTTCTTTCTTCTAAGTAACCCAACTAATCTAGAACAGCAGGAATTTTAATCCTATTAAGGATTTTAACTTTCATGTGCTGGAAATTACAGACTACATCAGCTTTATATAAAGCTATTTTAAATTTCAGAAAGTTAACAGCATAAATATATAATGTTGTAGGAAAACTACAGTACAATATGTTCTGCAAGAGAGTTCAGGTGTTGTCTTAAAGCGGAGTTCCACCCAAAAGTGGAACTTCCGCATTTAAAGTGGAGTTTTCATCCCAAATTATAATTTTTTTCATTATTGTGCTCAGACCTAAAAAATAAAGGCCCAGATTCAGATAGAATTAGATTCTCGTAGAGTATCAGAAATACACTACGCCGCCGTTTTTTACCTGGCTCTACGTGGAATTCAGGTAGATTTTGTCCAGTAAACGACGGCGGCGTAGTGTATTTCTCCCGTCGCAATCCATCTGCGCGAGTAGGGGGCGTGAATAATTTAAAATAGGCGCGTTCCCGCGGCGATCGAACTGCGCGTGCTCCATTCGCAAATTTCCCGCAGTGCATTGCGCGAAATCACGTCGTTACGTCATTTTTTCTTGAGTAGCGTCGTTTACGGAGATTCCTATTCCCGAACGAGTTACGTAAAAAAAAAAAAAACTTTTAAATTCGACGCGGGAACGATGGCCATACTTAACATGGGCTACGCACCGTTAGACCAGCAAAAAGCTGGTCTAACAGTACGTATAAAAAAATAGACGAAAGCGATTGCGAAGACTGCTCGTATCTTCGTGGATTGCCGTAAAAACTCATTTGCATATCCCGACGCATGAAAACGACGCAAACTCCTCCCAGCGGCCGCAAAAATATCGCAGCGTAGATCCGAAGGCTTACGAAGACGTAAGCCTCTCGGATCGAAGCCGCCGTATCATGGTTTGAGGATTCAAACTAGTGATACGGCGCGCGAAATTTGAAATTACTCCTGTCTAACACCAGTTAGACAGGCGTAATTGCTCTGTGAATCTGGGCCAAAATGTTTTACTCATCTGGAAATGCCTGGTGTGCAGTCCCACAAAATCTGCCTTTGGAATCACCTAGGATTCTGACATCATCTCCCTCTAAGATCCCTTTCACACTGAGGCATTTTTCAGGCGGTACAGCGCTAAAAATAGTGCTGCTATACCGCCTGAAAAACTCCTTCACTGCCTACTCAATGTGAAAGCCCGAGGATGACATTTTTGAGCGTCCTGCCAGTGCACCGCTCCAGTGTGAAAGCCCTCGGAAAGCCAGGATTAAAGCCTCTGTGGTGTGCAGTACCGTATTTGGCGGCGGCGCTGGAGCCGATCTGAATCGTTTGTAAATCCTCAGTTTTCGAGCCTTTCCAAGGGTTTCTGAATGCAGCCAAGCGGTCTCCGAGTATTTACGAGTCTCTCTGGCGCCCCCCCCCACCTCTGGCCACATGCGGTATTGCATGCCATAGAAGTCAATGTGGAACTAATTATTTTTGTTTCCATTAACTTCTTTTGGGAAATTCGCTTTGATATGCAAGTGCTTTGGATTACAAGCATTCTCCTGGAACGGATTATGCTCGTAATCCAAGGTTCCACTGTATACATTTTTCCATATCATCTGGTCCAGGTCTTGGTACATCCAAATAATTGTCCATGTGCATCTCAACCAGCAGTCTGGAGGTCAATGACATCTACATAAAAACAAACATCTGTACTTGAATATAAAAACCAAAAAGTAGGTGAAGGAAAACACCCCATTGGCCCCATGGCATGGGGACCATGGGATCTAATTCTTTCCCACTCTATATAAAATGGGGGGGGGAGGCTTGGCTGCCCTTTTCACGAGTTCCATATTTAATTTGTTTATTGTTTTGTGCTTTTACATGTACTTGGGTTGATGCATTGTCCGCGTATAAGCGTGAATCTATTTTTCGAACCACAATGACTCTTTTATGGAGCCTTGTAGCGTCCTGGTTCTTAGAAGTCAACATCTCCTAGAACAGTGAACCTTACAAGTACGCTGTAGCATGCTGGACAGGTGGGGCATATGACTGATAGGGTCACGTCATAAGGCCGACATAAAACAATGTTCACGCCCCTTCATCCATTCTGTTAATGATTCAAAAGGAAGACAAACGTAGGCAAGAAATGTTTACCCTCTTATGTATCAGTGTGAGGCCTACACGGAAGTCATTTAGACAGCGAACCTCCGTGTCTAAATCTCGGTAAGAACATTTAATTCAACAGATAAGAGGGTACCTTGGGCAAAAAAAAATGAAATGTTAATGGACAGGTTTGATGCAGCGGTTATAAAACTTTTCAGGATTTTTATGTGCTGTTTTATGTTTACTATGTTATGTTTTTGTTTAGCAGCAGCCGTCATAATCTAGTAAAACAAAGTGGTGCTTGTATACATTTATTATGAAAACTGTATTGGATATTTTAACCAACTCTTCGGGTTAATTGCAAAAGAATCACAAAAAGTGTTGAGTTATAACATTGTTGTTTTTTGTTCTGTTTTTATGAAGTAATATGCTTTTGTTTGTACTTGGAAATGAGAACATATATTTTATAAACACTTTATGTCAGCCAATTCTATGTATCTTTTATGTTTTATAAGATATTTTTATACACACCAAATGAAGTGGGTGCAGGTTGCTAAATCCATTAAACAACATCATTTTTAAAGTGGGTGCATGTTGTTGATTTGTTGTAATCTTGTGCATGTGGAATGTTTAAATCCACGAATTAAAACCCATTAAATAGATTTTCCCTTGGTTCGCACCTATGCGCTTTTTAATGCATTTTGCAGCTTGTTGAAAAGCAACCACAGTCCATTTAACATGGTTTCCTATGGTACACGTTCACATCTATACATTTTTCAGCCGATGCATTTTTGGAAAGGGCCAGGGACTTTTTTTTCCAGCAGGGGATTGCATTTTGCAGGTACCTGTAATAGACTTCAATGGATCAAGTGTTGCATTTTTGATGCGTTTTTATATGCCTTTTGCATTTTTTTTTCTCCATAAAAAAGTGTATAGCTGGGGGGAAAAAAAAGTCGGCAGCTACAACTACTGAAGCTGCTGACTTTTAATACAATGACACCTACCTGTCCAGGGAGTCCGTGATGTCAGGCACCCCAAGCCGATCCATCCATCAGCTTCGGGTGCAGGCACCGGCATTGCAAGTAAGGCAAACCGGCCATGAAGCCTTCGGGCTTCACAGCCTGTTAACTATTGCACATTCACGAGCTGTGCGGTGCTGTCTGAATGGTCCCATCTTCTGGGACACACACAGGTTCCCAGAAGGCGGGGGCGGGTAGAGAAGGGCCAGATGCAACCGCAGAGGTGACGTGCTTTTCCGCAGTGACATAGGGCAGAAGTCCCGAAGAAGAAAAAGGCAAAAAAGTACCAAAAAATAAAAAAATTAAAAATCAAAAACGAGGGGAGTGGGGTGGTCAATTGTTGAAAACATATATGTCTTTTTGCCTGAAACTCCGCTTTAACCGCTTGCCGAGGTTGGCTCGGCTGCACGAATTGCCGTAGCTGTACATCGGTCCGTTTTATAGCTATAGCAGGCGCGTGGCTTGCGCCCACAATGCCCGCTGGCCACCCGCGATCGCTCCACAGAATGCCAGAATAGGGATCTGTTAATGTAAACAAACAGATTCCTGTTCTGTCAGAGCCGGTTCACACTGGGGCGACTCGTCAGGCGGCTCAGCCGCCTAACGAGTCGCGTCCTATTAAAGGCAATGGAACCGTTCTAATAGGAGCGACGCAAGTCGCTCCGACTTAGAAAGAGGTTCCTGTATGACTTTGGGGGCGGCTCAGGGCGACCTGCATTAACTTCTATACAGAAGTCGTTTTGCAGGTCGCCTCTGAAGTCGTCCTCAGGACGACTTGCAGAGTTGCCCCCGGAGTCGTGGCGCAGCTATGTGAACCTGGCTCTCAGGGGAGCAGAAAGAGAGAGAGTCTGTTTCTAGTGATCAGGAACAATGATCTCGATCTACTCCCAGTCAGTACACAGTTAGAAACACCTCCCTAGGGAACACTTAACCCCTTGATCGCCACCTAGTGTTAACACCTTCCCTGCCAGTGACATTTATACAGTAATCAGTGGTTATTTTTAGCTCTGATCACTGTAATAATGTCACTGGTCCCAAAAAAGTGTCAAAAGTGTCCGATCTGTCCGCCACAATGTCCCAGTCCCGCTAAAAATAACTGATCACCACCATTACTAGAAAAAAAATGAATAATAAAAATGCCATAAATATATCCCCTTATTTATAGACACTATGGGGAAATGAACTCTGCACTACAAATGCACTTGTAAGTCCAGTTGCTGTAGATCTGAAATGGGGGGAAGCTTTGCTGATTTTATCATCCAATCATGTGCAAGCAAAAATGCTGTTTTTTTATTTTCCGTGCATTTGCCCCTCAGATTTACAGTGACTGCACTTGAAAGTGAACTTACAGTGCACTTGTAGTGCAAAGTGGAGTTGCCTTTGGTAAATAACCCCCTATGAAGTTTGCGCAAACCAATCAATATACGCTTATTGCGATATTTTTTTTCTTTTTACCAAAAATATGTAGAAGAATACATATTGGCCTAAACTGATGAAGACATTTCACTTTTCTTTTGGGGGGGGGGGGGGATATTTATTATAGCAAAAAGTAAAAAAAAATATATATATGTCTTTTGGCCTTTTTTTTGTTGACAGCGCAAAAAAACTAAAACAAAACTGCATAGGTAATCAAATACCACCGAAAGAAAGCTCTATTTGTGGGGAGAAAAAAAGGATATCTATTTTGTTTGGGTACAGCGTCTCATAACCACGCAATTGTCAGTTAAAGTGACGCAGGGCCATATCGCAAAAAATGGCCTGGATATTAAGACGGTAAATCCTTCCGGGGCTGAAGTGGTTGAACAGTGGGCCAGGGAGGCGACCACCACGTCCTTAACCGATGAGTCATTAACTCCGCTGACAGCAGAATGTAAAAACAACAATAAACAAAATGCTAAAACAACATTGTGGAGTTGGATCTGGTATTAATCTTAAGGGGAACCCCACGCCAAAATGTAAAACAAAAAAAGTTGTGGGGTCCCCCCGAAGTCCATACCAGATCCTTATCTGAGCATACAGCCCAGCAGGTAAGGAAATGGATGGGGAAAGATGGCTACAGCTGGGTCAACTGACATCCTCCGAGAGTCCCACCCTGTGACGCGTTCTGTGACCAATGTGTCCTTAGGACTCAGCTGATTACAGAGTGGGGTAGACCATATCACAGCGGCCCTTTACCATGACATCAGCTGTGTACCATCACAGCTGATCACATGTAAACACACTTGCCGGTTATCGTTATTCTTTTCCTCCCACGCTGTGTTTGATGGAGGAAAGGAGAGCCCTAAACTGGTGATCTGCCTATCTGGTTCCAGCTAACGAGCTGGTTCCATTAAGGACTGCGCAGGCGCAATCTGATCTGATGATCTGGTTCCGGCTAACGAGCTGGTTCTGCGCAGGCGCAATCCTTGCCGACGGAAATCTCCAAACATCGGCCGGCATCCAGGGCGACGTGGAATTTGAGGAAAGTGGCCAGTCGGCCTCACGTCCTCGCTTCACTCGGCTTCCTGGCTCTTTTTTTTAACATCCTCCAATCCACGGGGATGTTAAAGAATGAGCCTGGATGCCGGCCGATATTCAGAGATTTCCATCGGCAAGGATTGCGCCTGCGCAGTCCTTAAAGGAACCAGCTCGTTAGGGGAGCAATACAGACAAGTCACCGGCAAGCCTGTCAGAACATTGTTTTCAATGATATTCAGGGCACCGATCATCAGTGCCCTGGTGATCAGTGCAGCCTCATTATTGCCAATCAGTGGCCATCAGTGCCGCCGATCAGTACCGCTACATCAGCGCACATCTGTGAAATAAAAAATGACTTATTTGCAAAATTGTATAGCAAAAAAACAAAGAAAAATTATTATTATTTTTTTACAGGATTATCAATCTGTTTTTAGTTTATCAGCTTCTGTCTGAACATTTTGGGTACAGTGTTGCATAAACCATATAATTGTCAAAGTGTGACAGCACTCAAAGCTTAAATTTTGCCTGGGCAAAAAAAAGGGGTAAAAGTGCCTGGTAGGCAAGTGGTAAAACATGTTTAGGATAAACAGAGGTCCATACTCAAATACACAAAGGTCAAAATAAATTGAAAAGTTAAGACTCAGTGGACCACTTTTTGTCCTGTCAGCCCTAAATATATTTACAATTTCTCTCATATGTATGGGTTACGCAACTAAAAAGTTCTTACCAAGTCCTTAGATGTAACAACTTAGATTACTGAAGTAACTGCAGGGCAATGTGTACAACTAGATAGGATATCCCCAGGGATGGACTGGCCATTGGGACTATCGGGAGTTTCCCGGTGGGCCGATGGCTCAGTGGGCCGGCTTCAGTGACAGTGGACCACTGCCCCCCTCCACTCTTTTGTCTCTTCCTCCCCGACAGCGCTCACCTGGGTGGGAACAGAGAAGCAGGGGGGGACCAGAGGGAGCATGGGGGAGGGGACAGACAGCTGACTTAACAGCTATGGCCTGGGAGTTTCTCACTTCTGCCTAATCTTGTCCTATTGGGGGGGGGGGGAACCAAACTGATTCTTTGCCCCGGGTGAAATAATGTCTAGCTTCCCCACTGGTACTGCCTATAAGAGTACCAATCACTCTATTCTAATAAAGTAGAACGGCTAGTGGCTAGTGAAGGGGCAAAGGGGGGCCGGAAGTTGTCCGGCCGCCATGGGAGAGAACTGTCAAAGTGGGCCAGTCTGGATGAAGTCCAGGGACAAATTTTTGTCCCAGTCCAGCCCTGGATATCCCAGAATAGATTTTTTATAAAACATAGCAGTAAGTTCCAGTATAGATGAACAATAACAAGGGTTGATCAGTTGTGTTGACACTTCTCTATCAACCATTTATGATGTGGTGCTACACTATTTGTGATCTTTGGGCTGTGGTTGCACATCAAGTTGCTTAGCATTCACCAGGAAAGCAGTGCTTAGGACATTACCAGCAATGTTGCAGACCCTGATTTTGAGAATACAATACACAATTTCCCACTAAGACCAAAACATGCTTTATTGGTTACTTGAGCATTGAACAAACATTTGTGTATTAGCTTTCAGTAATTCAAACAGCAGGGTATAGGAGGTTGGTGTGCACTATCCTCTCCGGATGGAATATCTAAGATCAAAGGAGGGGAGTTGGATGGCCTTTCAGAAACAGCTGGGGGGTGGGGTGGGGGGGTCTGGCTTATTCAAGACTTTGGGCCTCCATTGTCATTTTTGATTCTCTAGAGTTGGCACAGGCTGTTGAGTGCTCACCTTCATTTGGCTTCTTCTCTGGGGCCCTTTGAAGTGTCCCATCTGCTTCACATATAGTATTTTCCTTAGCACCTCCAAGGCTTTTTCTACATCCGCAGAGTGCACTCTGAAGTGCCCCCCACAGCGTTGACATCGCTTTCCAGAGGGTGGCATTGTATCACCTTCCCTGATGCCTTCCTTTCTATGACCAAAGCTACCACCACCTGCACATCAGTAAGGGACTTCTGCATCCCTGTTTAAGCTATCACCACCTTTCCAACCGTCTTCTAAACCTCAGTGAAGGCTTGCTGTAAAGTAGACTGTGACCGGGCCATCTGTGTGATTGAGTGCTGCCTTGCGCATGACCCATGGGAGCGTTGGGTTGCTGGATTTTGGTTGCAATCAGGGCCTCTTCTTGAATTGTCTTGATTAACTTGGAGTAGTTCAAAACGGTCACTTTGGTCTCGTCAGTAGTTTAAGCATTTTGAAATCCAGAGGTTGCTCTCCTTTTAGAACCTGGGTCAGCAAGGCTTTTCTTGCCGTATCAGTCTCGTTTGACCTTGGAGTATCTTGTCCAGGCACTTGATGAAAATTGACAACTTCTACTCTTCTGTGGATACTTCTAAGTGTAGCACTAGTAACACTACATTCCACCATCGATTGCAAAATATACATTCACATATAGGAAATAGTTTCTCCATGCACAAATGGAAACACCATACAGATAAGGCACCTAATCCCATAAAGTAAATATTTGAAATAAGGAAGGAGATTGGGATAGATTACGGGCAGCGTAATCTATCCCAATCTCCTTCCTTATTTCAAATACATTCACATAGTTACATACTGTAGTTTGTCAGGATGAAAAAAAGTCCATCTAGTTCAACTATAAATAAAATATCATAAAAATAAATAATATATCATAAAAATAAATAAAATATCAATTTGCACGGGCATCTAAATTTTAGAGTTTAGCTACATTTAGAAGACTTTAATAAAAGCAGCTGAACTCACACAATGCAAAAAAAAATACTTTGTTCAGGGTCAACTTTTCGTTCCTATCTGCAGAATTACAAATTATGTTTAGCTGCAGTGAATTTACCAGCAGAAAATGATGCACCTCCCATTTTTTTCCTAAAATGTTGATATTAATTCTCATGGGGCTAAAGGAGGACACAGCCTCTACAGCCAATGGCGAATCGAGGAGTACAGACTCGTGACATCACAGAAATCTGTCTCCCATGTGAAGTCCCAATCTTTAGTTAAGGGAGCCAATCGCAGAAATTATAGGTCTACCGTGTAGGGGTTCTAAGCCCTTATCGGTTTTCGGTAAATAGTAGAATGTAGGAATAGTAGGATATTCCAGAATAAGTGACTCCATTTCTTTCTTTTGAAAGATGCCCAACCTGAAACCCCTATTGATTAGTATGGATTTAAAGTTTCTCGTGGGGTCTCCTTTGTATGTGTGGCTGTCTGACAACTGTTGTGCAGCTTCATCCAAATAGGACTCCCCATTCATGACAACTATCATGCCTCCCTTATCAGCATTTCGAATAATTATGGATCTTCTAAACATTTTAAGGCCAAGTACTCGCTGTTCAAGATGTTGTCCTGCCAGGGCTGCACACCCTCAGTGACTTGATGAGCCAATACTGTCAGATCCAGCTCGACCAACTTCTGGAATTGACCCATGTCAGGTGTGCGGGAATTTGCAGGATAAAATTCAGATCTAGTTTTAAGGAATGCTGATTTGGCTCTACATTTACTCCCCTCCACTAGCAAGTGAGAGACACTCTCTTTGGCTAAATCTTCTAAATCTCCAATAGCACACAACTGTCTAAATGTCGACTCTGTTTTGTTCATATCTGTATCTCTTGATGCAAAGTCTGTGTCAGTATAATTATTTGCTGCATTATAGTGTTAATGAGGTTTCTCACAAACTTGTTTACATCTAAAATTGCGTCAAAGAGATTGAAGTGTCTATTAGGACAAAAGTTCACTCCTTTTTAATAAGAAGGAGGTTTCATGTGGGGTGAGCACTCTATCGGAGAGATTGAGGACATTGGATGTATCCCATACTTCCTCTGTGGTTGTAATCGAGAGGGGTATCTCTTGCTGCCCTCCTTTGTGGGTTTTTTTTTCATTATAAATAGCAAGGAGTAATGCCGCGTACACACGGTCGTTTTTTGTGGTGAAATAAAACAACGTTTTTTTACATCACAAAAAGTGATCGTGTGTACGCGGCATTAGAGAAGATTTGTTATGTCAGAAGAAGAATAAGAAAGATTTATGTCATGACAAATCATCCTTTCTACTACCTTTAGTGCACAATTCGTCCAGGTTAAAGAAATCATTAACAAATACTTACCAATCCTTAATAAAGACGAAACCTGTGCAAACATTCTAAAGCCTTGTACACACGATCGAACATCAAACAAACTTTCCCTTGGATTTTTGTCCGAAGGGAGTTGTCCGGGCACACCCATAGCATACACACGCTCAGACTTTTTCGGCAACAAACAGGAACGTAGTGACGTTTCAACGTACTGACGAGAGTTTAAAAGAGGAAGTTCAATTCTCTGGTGGCACCCTTTGGGCTCCTTCTGCTAATCAAGAGTTAGTACAGGTTTCGTCTGTGTGCATTCGCGATTTTCAGTTTCGTGCAATTTTGTTTGTTTCTGAACGTCCGTTAGTCAAGCAGACATGTTGCGCAATGGGGTTGTGCTAACTTGACCCACAAAATAATATAAAAATATGTTTGATTTATATAACCAAAATACAGTAATCCAAAGTAAAGACATTTGTTTTTACTCCGTCAGTATCACCAGCAAAGCAGCTTTTAGTATTATCACATTATAAAGAAGAAGAGAATGTGCACGCTTTTCTTGATTTCAGAACTTGCCGCGTCACGAATGTGCTCTTTCAAATACGAACGCTAGTTTTACTAGACAGAGTGCTTCCGGCTAGTCTTTGGTTCTGAGAATGCGTGTTTGAACTTTGTACAAAAGTCTGATTGCTTACTGTACACACGGTCGGACTAGGTACCATCGGACTCTTGTTGACGTAAAGTTTGTCCGTTTGCAGACCAAAGTTTTTGCCTGATGAAACCCGAAAAATTTTGTCCGATGGAGTGTACACACGTTCGGACTATTTTAAAAACTTTCTCATTTTGAAGTTTGTTGTCAAAAAGTCCGACCGTGTGTATGGGCCTTAAGACATGGTGTCAATATAGCTTCTAAAAGAGCACCCACGGTAGGTCAGTTGTTATCTTCAAGCTTCTTCAATCACAAGTACAGTACAGTCATTCACTGGCTGCACTTTAAAGGGAAATATAAAATGTGGAGCCCATGTTGTAGCCACATTTGGGGGGCAACACATTTCGGGCCACAGACACTCAGAAAATATTTGACATTTCATAATTTTATAACTGTAACACAAGGTATGTGGTTTACCTCATTATGTGCAACATGTGCCACATACAGTACGTTGAGGGCCCGCTTCTACGAACACGTCTATAGTGTACAGAAATACAGAAATGTAGCCAGACATTTTAGGGGGAATCATGCTGGGGACACTCTGTCATAAAAGTACAAGTCATTGAGAAGATCTGCACTCTCAAGAGAGGTAGGGATATCTTCTGCACCTTATTCTGCAGGGAGGTATTCTGGATCTTTATGCTCCAGACTCGTATTCCCTCTGGCTTAAGTTTTAAATGGGATGTAAGTCATTATTACAATTAACAATGCAACTATATTGTGTTTTCCCAACCAAATCTTTGACATACTAGAGCCTTTAAGGCCGCGTACACACGATCAGTCCAAACTGATGAAAACGGACTGAAGTCCAGTTTCATCGGTCCAAACCGACCGTATGTATGGCCCATCAGTCTGTTGTCCTTCAGTCCAAAGTTTTAAAACTTGATTTAAAATCGGACTGATGGACGCCTGACCATCGGTCCAAACCGATGGTTAGTATGCAAAAGCATCGGTTCAAAAACCTGCGCATGCTCAGAATCAAGTCGACGCATGCTTGGAAGCATTGAACTTCGTTTTCTTCAGCACGTCGTTGTGTTTTACGTCACCGCGTTCTGACACAAATCGGTTTTTGAACCGATAGTGTACGCACATCAGACCATCAGTCTGTGAACCGATGAAAATGAGCTTCAGTTCGTTTTCATCAGTTTGGACTGATCGTGTGTACGCAGCCTCAGAGTTTCTTGGCCATTCGCACACACGTATTTATCTGTCTGACAGGGGTTTGTGATTGGCTAGTATGAGTAATATATGTATAGCATGGTTATAATATATTAAATTATTATTTTTCCTTATTTCTGCTTTTTAACTTAAATTATGCTCATTTCTACTGATGGTGTAGATCTTGACCAGCTTCTCAGGTCCCTGGACAGTAGAGTTGTGTCTTTTCTTTCCTTTTTGTTGCTCATAGATACTTTATAGATATTAAGTATCACATTGTGTTAGTTATTTTTCTATACACTGCAGAATTTTATATCTACAAGCATGCCCAAAATGTTTTAACTTTAATTCTGATTCTGTTTGTCAAGATGTTTGGGAAGCTGATCACATCAACCGACACCTGTGTTGGGTGGGAATGTTCTCTATTTAGAGGTGAGGTGGTTCAGTCTTGCCTTGGGTTTTGAAGAAGCACAATGTATGTGTGAAACGTGTCACGACCTGGGTCTGTGTAGTGGTCCTGGTGGCAGTTTTTGTATCCATAAACTTGTTGGATTGACATAGGTGTGCAGCTATGAGCCGATGCTGGCTGTACACATTACAACAACCATGTAGTGTGTGAGCCTCTCTTATTGGATGTAAATTGAATGGATTGCTCAGGTGGGCCCTTTGGAACATCTAAAGGAGATAAATTGTGTGAATATTCTCTTTGATTATCCAATCATGAATGTTTTTTTAAGTGAATCCTAACACATTTTTTGTGTTTAAAATTCTCACATTCTTTAATAAATCAGTCTCAAAATGTTGATAACGAATGGGGGGGTGAAAACAGAATTACCCCCCTCACTCCTGGAACTCCAGCGATGGTCTCTGATCCATTTGTTTCATTGTTGTTTGTGTTTTTTGCTAATGAAAAGTTAAAACAAAAATAGCTAGGATGCTTTCTAAGCAAAGAATCCTACCAATAATTACTCTATTTGTGTTGATGTTTCAGATGATTTAATCTCACTCCATGTAACACGCCTGGTGACCAAGTGAAGAAATGGAGACTGTGGTCATTGTGGCCATTGGTGTCCTAGCCACTATATTCCTGGCTTCCTTTGTGGCTCTGGTTGTGGTATGTCGACAACGATATTGCCGGACCAAGAATCTTCTGACACACTACAACAACAAGTAAGAACAGGTTGTCAGGGGACTAATAGGTGGGAACGGTTATGAACAAATTTTAAAGGGATTCTCCCCTTGATGGACCATGACATTTTATTCCATTCCTTTATTTTTATTTTTATTTTTTTATCACTGCTTTACACATACATATATCCGACAGGCAAAGGTACAAGTGGTTTGTTAGCAAATTGCATAGATAAAGATTAACACGACTAGTTACCAAACCCCTGACGTGTTAATAAGTCGTGCAGTGTTACGTAGGTGTTGTATTGTTGTAGTCCTCCCCCCCACCCATGTTCCCACCTCCCATCCCCTTGCCCCCCCACCCTCCCCATCCCCGCCCTTGTGAGCATACGGCCCTGGTAATAGGTAGGTTAAATTATATATAATTGCCGCCTTTCCTGTTGTTTATTATTTGACGCAGGTGAGAGTGGGCCCACGGGGGCTCGCTCTTGAGCGAGCCCCCGTAGGCCTAAGCTCCCGCGTCGGGGATGCCTACCCTGGTTCTTCGCCTGTTAACTGCCATAGTCTCCAAGACCATGACATTTTAGCATTTCTTTAGTGCAATGTTTCTAGTGTGAGGAACTTTATTCTGAAGGTGTTTAATGATTCCCTAGTTGGCTTACATGTGAGAAAGAGACTAATAGGCATGGCTATGAACTATCATGAAGCCCTGCTGAAACTTAAAGCAGACCAGTCTTGAACTTGAAAGTAAACACTCTGGTTTGGACTTAAGCTTCTTCAGAACAAGATGGGCATCAGGGGTATACTTAGAACACGCAGCATACTGTAGATGTGCATACCTTCCAACTTTGTAAGATGGGAACAAGGAACACCTATTAGCAAAAGTATGTAAGCATAGGACACACACCCCTGTCATGCCCACTTAAAAGGACAATTATACAAAAAAACACTATTTCTTTATATCGGCTTTTGACATTTACAAATGCAGTAATTTAGAAATTGGATGAAATGTTTAGCTCTGGGAAACACTTTTCGATAGCGAAATTGTGCATTTTATATAAAACTATATAGATCACACCAAAATGAGGGACAAATGCGGAGGATAGAGGGGCAGAGGGACATTCCCTCAAAATCAGAGGCAGTTGGGAGCTATGGATATGCATACATTTTTACTATGCAGTTAGATCAATTGCAACCCTACAATAGCTGTCTAGAAGTTGAGGTTTAGCTTTTAGATGATCGTAGACTTTAAAGACAACTTGGTATTTTAAGTGATCACATGTTTTTAGTTCTTGCTTTCATATTTAACAAGATCCATACTTTCTTAATTGTATTAAATACAATTACAGAATGGCCACTATAGGGAGCAGTCAGTGGCTCAGTTAATAGCTGGCCATAGATGATTAATTTCTTTTTCGTCCAGCAATATCAAACAGATTCGACCACACAATCAACAAAATAGCAGACCTGAGCCTTTCATGCATCAACAGAGGAAAATGTTTTAAATGGTAATCCTGTTAATCTACACATGGTTGAAGATAATGCTCCTTTTTTTCCACAAAAAAAGATTTAGCCCCAGCTGGAGAAGTGGGAGGGTGGATAAATCCTTTTCAGGAAGAAGATTCAGTCAAAGATCATTTCAGCCCCAGGAAGCAGTTCTATTGAGCAATTATAAGGTCTATGCGTTGGTAGAGTGTTAGCTCATTGCTTGTTGAACAAAATGGTAAATCGCAGGAAATGATGGGCATTCATTGGTGTCAAAGCCTATACATAGTAAGGTTGAGGATTGGGTAGATGACTCTTGAAGACAGTTTAAACTGGGCACTAGAGTAGTTTTAATGCAAAAAAAATGAAATTGATGAGTGCATCACAAAACCCTATCTAGTTCCACTTTGTGATTCATTTAATGTCGCTCTCATGGCTTAAAGATATACCTTGACACATTATGGTTTATGGTCAAAAGCCTGGTCTTACACAAAAGATTTTAGGGTACAAATAGGGTCCTTAGTACATGCTAGCAAATATTTATAATGCTCTACTTATTAAAAGGCCAACCGTGGATTTAATTGGAGCAATGGAAACCCAGTCGGAGCCATCCGAACTAGAACTGGATGATGTTGTCATCACAAACCCTCATATTGAAGCAATTCTGGAAGACGAAGACTGGATTGAAGATGCCTCGTAAGTTTACAGTATTTATAAACTCTTCTTATTGAAAAAGGCAGAAGATATTGGCATTAATCAAAGCGCTCAACATAGAGAACAATCGGGTTACAGTGTACAAAGGTTTTTCATAATTACAATTATGCAGCATTCCCCTTCAAACCAATCCAGATACATATGTTTATTAGTATAGAATCACAGCTGCTGACTTATAAAATAAGGACACTTACCTGTCCAGGGCGCCTGCGATGTCGGCACCCGAAGCCTATCTATCGATCGGCTCTCGGGTGCTGCCGCTGCCATCTTCAGTAAGGGAATTGCGGCTTCACTTCCAGGTTCCCTACTGTGCATGTGCGATCCCACTGGCCCCTGCTGTCTTCTGGGACCTGTGTGTTTCCCAGAAGACAGCAGCGGGACAGAGAAGGCAGCGGAAGTGGCATAGATACCTGCAGGTGGCTTGGGTATCTATGCCCGGAAGTGGGAACAAAATACCTGTATTGCATAGGTATCTGCTCCCCCCTCCCCCCTGAAAGGTGCCAAATGTGACACCGGAGGGGGGAGGGTTCCAAAAAGCGGAAGTGCAATTTTAGGGTGGTACTCCACTTTAATACCCTTAGCGACATTCTCAAGCGTTGTTTCCATTAGGCATGTGCAAAAGTGAAAAATTTGTTTTGTTTTAATTCGTCATTTAATTAATTTCGTTAAGTTAGGTTCGTTACATGTGTTGAATTCGTTTTCGGAATTCGTTCGTTTTCGACCAAATTTCAAAAAAAATCCGAAGAAAATTAGAAGACAAATAGTCTCTTTTCGAATGGAATTTTTTTCAAATTCAATTTGAATATATTTATTCCTTTCGAATTCCGATTGAATTTTGTCCACGGGTTTTCGATTTGGAATCTAAAACGTTCGTTCGGATTCGGTAAATTGTCCGAATAATGAAAAATGTGTCCGAATTTTGATTCAGAACGAACGAAATGCACATGCCTAGTTTGCATTAAGAGCTGAAGAACACCAAGCATCCCACACCATTTTATACTTAGCTGGGCAACCTCTGTGTTCAAAAATACGTTTTTCATAAGGTAATACCCGATTTACAAACCGAACCCATCTGTATGGATGAATCCACTTAGGTGCTACGGCTTTACGTGAAATAGTGTTTCCATTAATATGGTCCTAGTATGTCTCGGCCACAGTTCCTCATCCAGGACCCATAGCAAACACACCAGTAGGGAACAGGGAACAGGAACTGTTAAAACTGCAGTCAAAACCTCTGTTACCTGCTGCCAATACCTTGCTATGACTAGACAAAGCCACATAACATGTGTGAAGTCCGCTCGTAGACAGGGGTAGGCAGATATGATTGATGTAACATAAAAGTGGATCCACTTATTATCGACAGCCGGGGGTACAGATAAATGGGTTGAGCATGCCTCCTCCCAGTCCTCATCAGATAAATCAGGGATAAGTTGGTGCCCTAAGTTTACAGTATTACCCAGTATTTTAAAGACTTGTAATGCCCTTAGCTTTGAGACACCACTCCCCATTGTCAGGGTCCGGTTTTTGTGTAGTTACTTTAGACCAGGGGTCTCCAAACTTTCTAAGCAAAGGGCCAGTTTACAGTGCTTCAGACTTTAGGGGTGCCGAACTGTGGCCAGTAGGAGTAAAAAATGCCCTGACATCAGTGCCCCATCATTGGTTTTAATAGGAGAAAGAGCGCCCCATTGTTGGTATCAATGGAAGAACAGTGCCCCCATCAATGGAAGAACAGTGCCCCCATCAATGGAAGAACAGTGCCCCCATCAATGGAAGACCAGTGCCCCCATCAATGGAAAAACAGTGCCCCCATCAACGGAAAACCAGTGCCCCCATCAACGGAAAAACAGTGCCCCCATCAACGGAAAAACAGTGCCCCCATCAACGGAAAAACAGTGCCCCCATCAATGGAAGAACAGTGCCCCATCAATGGAAGAACAGTGCCCCATCAATGGAAGAACAGTGCCCCATCAATGGAAGAACAGTGCCCATCAATGGAAGAACAGTGTCCCATTGATGGTATCAATGGAAGAACAGTGCCCCATCAATGGAAGAACAGTGCCCCATTGATGGTATCAATGGAAAAACAGTGCCCGATTGATGGTATCAATGGAAGAACAGTGCCCCATTGATGGTATCAATGGAAGAACAGTGCCCCATCAATGGAAGAACAGTGCCTCATTGATGGTATCAATGTAATAACAGTGCCCCATTGGTAGTGTTAGTAGGGGGACTAGTGCCCCATCATTGGTGGCGGTTGGTGGAGTAGTGCCCCAAGGGCCAGTTAAAGACAAGCAAAGGGCCACATTCGGCCCCCGGGCCGCAGTTTGGAGACCACTGCTTTAGACCATGGTCTAGGTTTGTAGGTCTCCAGAGGCAGCACATAACGAGCTCCATTTGATATTGATGATGATTAGTAACACATTCCAGCCTGCCATGCCATCCAGTCCTCATTGTTGTCCCTCTACAGTTATTAAATTATTGCTGGTGGAATCATAAAATATATTTTTGTCCTTTAAAAAATGATCATGTATTTGTATTTGAAATTTTTTGAAATTAAGACCATGAAAACAATGTTTTTAACAATAGTGACTTAGATTAAAACAACATTTTTTTCTTCTCGTTTTGTAGCGGTCTTGTGTCACACTGCATTTCAATTCTAAAGGTATGTATACCAAGAGCCTAATAAAGCTGAACTCAACGCAGGGAAAACACACCAATTAATGCAGCTATGAACTTATTTATTTTTAAAAATTGTTTTAAATGCATCTGCTGTAAATACCTGCATTTTACTTGTTTTCGGGATCTTGCAATGCCTATTAGGTAGAACTCTTGGGATTGGGAGTGGTAGGGGCATCTGGTGTGAACTTGTCCTTATAGGAATAGAGGTCTGCCACAGACACTATGGCTTGAGGTTGGCTCTAAAGCCTGCATTCCCATTCTGTATTGCCACATATTTGGGCCAATTAACATTTTGGAATAGAAGGCCTTATCTGCAGCCTTGCCATCTAACCTGGTTAATTTTGGCCCATTTATTGCTATTATCTCTTCCATTCTGTAGCATGAGAAGTTCTAAAGCTACAAAGTGATTTCCTTCTCTCTGTGAGAGCCTGTTTTTTACCACTTCCCAACTTCACTATAGACAAAAGACAGCTACAGCGTCCAATTCTGGGAGGTGTCCATGGACCTCCTTCCCGAACCACGCCTGCTGCGATCGCTGACCTTCAGACACAGCTGTTCACAGATCAGACTAAATCACAGTGCCCCTTTACCATGTAATCAGCTGTGTCCAATCACAGCTGATCACATGTAAACATAATTGCCAGTTACCAGCATTCCTCTCCTCATGCGCTGTCACTGCAATTGTCATTCGAAGTGAAAGAGCGATGAAAGCTGAAAATTGGCCTGGGCTGGATAGGGGGTGAAAGTGCCCAGTATTGATGCGGTTGGTTGTATTAAAAACTAATATTTTTGTTACTTTGACACTCTCAAGAAACAGGTAGGTCTCAGAACAGCCATAATCCATGACTTGTTGGTCTCTGGACACTATAAACATAAATGCATTCTGAGCCAATTACCATGTTTTGGGGGATTTTGCAGTTGTATTTTTTAGCTGTTTTTTTACTACATATTATATATGTTTTCCAGAATCAGTTGCTGGAAGATCAATAGAAATCAATGTATATGGGGTAGGACAGAGAGGGCTTTGCTATGGGGACACCCAACCAGGCTTGTTCCCGAGCCACTGCTCTGTGTATCCATTCGCACATAGAGCGTGGTTCGGCCCCGCCTCCACTCTTACTGGCTGTAATTGATAGTAGTGGAAGCCAATGGCTCCCTCTGCTGTCTCAACCAATATGGAGGAAGAGCCCCTCCTCTTGTACACATTGCTGGATTGAGATGGGGCCAGGTAAGTATTACGGGTGGGGCGTAAAAAAAAATGAACCTTTAAAACCACTTCAATACTGGGCACTTTCACCCTTATCCTGCCCAGACCAATTTTCAGCTTTCAGTGCTGTCACACTTTAAATGTCAATTGCGCGATCATGCAACACTGTACCCAAATTACATTTTTATAATCTTCTGAGGTAGAACTTTCTTTTGGTGGTATTTATCAGTTTTACATTTTTTGCTAAACAAACTAAAAAGGACCACATTTTTTTTAAAAACGTTTTTCTTAGTTTCTGTTATAAAATTCTGCAAATAAGTTTCTCCTTCACTGTTGTGCACTGATAAGGTTGCATTGATAGGCTGTATTAATCATCAGGACACTGATGCGTCCCCCAGGGGGCGTGGTTATGGGAGGTTGTCCATGGACGCCCTCCCGGAACGAGAGAGCCACTCTGTAATGCCGCATACACACCATCGTTTTTCCTGACGTTCAAAAACCCGTTGTTTTTCACAACGTGTTTCCTCTCCAGCCTGACTTGCATACACACATTCATGCAAAAAAAAGTCCGACCAAAGCGCAGTGACGTACAACATGTACGACGGGACTATAAAGAGGACGTTTCTTTCAAATGGCGCCACCCTTTGGGCTGCTTTTGGGCTGCATACTTGATTCTGAGAATTTTTTTCCCCTCGGAAGAGCATACACGACCGTTTTTCGCGACGAGAAAAAAACTGACGGGAAACACGACGAGAAAAAAGAGAGCAGGTTTAAAAAAAAATTGCGGGCAGTTTTTTCGTAGACAAAAACTGCTAGGGAGCATACACACGACCGGTTTTCTCGACCAATATAAAAAATGGCAGTTTTCTCGTCGTGAAAACCGGTCATGTGTACAAGGCATAACCGTCTTTTGGCTATAGCATGGTTAAGCATAAGAATTTTTTATTGATGGGAATTGTACTAATGGCTTATTAAATCGAAGCCTTTCCATTTCTGGATATACAGCAGTACATACATGGGCAGAACAATAGGTGTAATCTAATCTATGCAACAAATTTGGCCATTTGCACTACTGGATGTGGATGCAGTACAGTGGTCCTATCAGAACCTTGTACACTACTATTTTTACTTCTCCCCTCCCCTTACAATCACATACCACCACATTTACAAGCCTTTTGTATTATTTGTTCGTAGATTTGCCACACCCTGACAGAAAGACTGGTGGCTATGACAATGGGATCTGGAGCGAAAATGAAATCTTCATCCAGTCTTAGCGAAATTATTATTGTTGCCAAGAGGATCAGCCCACGGTGAGTCTCTCAGTGCATCTAAATATATATATATATATATATAAAACGCACATTATGGAAGTTGTCTCCTAACTTAAAAATGGTTGTGACAGGCTAAACAATTTTCTTTTAAAGCTAGCTGGACAGGTATACCCTGTGTTAGTCCATGCGGCAGGAAGCACTTCTTTCCTAGATTGGGGATCGCACCAGAAGTAATCTAACAGGGCCACCAGGACTACTGGGAAGAATCTGCTGATGACCAAACACCAATGGGGCTTAGATTGCACCAACACACAGTGGGAATGTTTCAACCTCGATGCACCGGTCCAAATCATACCAAGGCGTCAGCATACCAAGACATTTTGGACAATTTCATGCTCCCAACTTTGTGGGAACAGTTTGGGGATGGCCCCTACTTGTTCCAACATGACTGCGCACCAGTGCACAAAACAAGGTCCATAAAGACATGGAAGAGTGAGTTTGGGGTGGAGTAACTTGACTGGCCTGCACCTCAACCCAATAGAACACCTTTGGGATAAATTGGAGCAGAAACTGCGAGCCAGGCCTTCCCATCCACATGCCTAACCTCAAAAATGCGCTTCTGGAAGAATGGTCAAACATTCCCATAGACCAGGGATCCCCAAACTACAGCCCTCCAGCCCTCTACCCATCCCATGAGGCATTGTTACACACTTACATTCACAGACATGGCTAGGCATGATGGGAATTGTAGTTCCTGAACAACTGGAGGGCCGTAGTTTGAAGATCCATGTCATAGACACTCCTAAACCTTGTGGACAGCCTTCCCAGAAGAGAAGCTTTTACAGCTGCAAAAGGTGGGCCAACTCAATATTGAACCCTATGGACTAAGACTGGAATGCCATTAAAGTTTATGTGCGTGTAAAGGCAGGTGTCTCAATACTTTTGGTAATATAGTGTACTTGCCTGAATTGATGTATTAGGCTTCCTACCAGCACCATCTTGTGGACAATCTTCCCAAGCACTCTGGTTTCTACTAAGATCAAACAACGCAACATCCTATATAATGTTTTGGGAGGGTTGAAGTCATTTTCCTACAATATAAAAGGAAGAAAAGACTGATTAATGACTTTAATATAATAAACAATATTTGAGAGGATTATGAAAGGATGATGATCCACAGTGTTTGCCAGTTGAAATAACTTTAGCTCATTTTTTTTTCTTTATTTAGAGTCGATGATGTGGTCCGATCTATGTACCCTCCTCTAGACCCAAAATTGCTTGATGCAAGGTACGTATGACAGCAGGCCAATATGATTTCCTTAACAAGCTATTCATATATGGTAATAGTTTAGCTAGACTGATGGGCAAACAAACATACAAAACAGGACTTTATACTTGTCCATAAAATCTGTTTCTTGGAGTACAGTTTGGGACACAGAATCTTTAGGCCCCTTTAGACTGGGCGGGAGCCGCGTTGGCGGTATAGCGCCGCTAAAAAAAGCACCGCTATAGCGCCGGAATTCCTGCGGGAATCAGCCGCTAGCGGTGCGGTATTAACCCCCGCTAGCAGCTGATAGAAGGTTAATACCGCACACAATGCGCCTCTATCGAGGCACATTGGGGGCGGTATTGCCACGGTTTCCCATTGTTTTCAATTGGAAGGAGCGGTATACACACCACTCCTCTCACCGCTCCAAAGATGCTGCTGACAGGAGATTTTTTTCTCTCCCGCCAGGGTTTCGCTAAGTGTGAAAGCCCTCGGGCTTTCACATTGAGGTTGCTTGGCAGGAGTTTTTCAGGCGGTATAGCAGTGCTATTTTTAGCGCTGTACCGCCTTAAAAAAACTCCTCAATGTGAAAGGGGTCTTAGTCACTAACATGGGTCATATATGCAGATCTCCAGTTGGTTGAACACTGGACAAAACGAGAAGTCTGCAGGAACATCCCTTTATATAATCCCACTTCCAGTTAGCCTCAGTTTTATTAGCAAGCAATGATTGAGAGAGATCACAAGAACAGGGGGAAGGGACCTGTGTTATGGAACTGCACTCCAAGAAACAAATTATACTGGTCGAAAATACTATTTTCTTAGTTGTACACTACGGGACACAGCATCTTAAATAATTACCATGGGAAGTCCAACTGAGGGGTGGATAACAAGTTCTAACAAGTTAATGTAACAAGTGGGTCAAGATAGGCTTGACAGAAATCAGTTTGGAGCACCTTACATCAAACTGGCTTCAGATGAGGCCAAAACATCCACTGGGAAAACAGAAGACCAGATGCCTGATGCTGAAAAGCCAGTAAAGCACTAATAGCTCTGGTAGAATGCACCTTAACATGGAAGGGAAGAACTATAGCCTTTTAACTATAGGCTTGAATGACAACTTGTGTGATTCACCTAGCAATGGTGGAAAGATGAAAAGCATGATCCCTCTGGAAGTATTAAAGGGGAATCTGATTGCCTAAAAAGGGTCAGTACCTGGAAAGGTAGAGATTGTGCGGTGCGTACCTTGTCAAGACAGTGGAGAGAAATTTCTTTAGGGTGTTTGAAGTAGGACATAAAGTAGGAAGGCCAATATCCTAGTTGAGGTGGAAAGAAGATCACATTATGAATACAGGGGGGCTTTAGGCATCAAGACAATCCTGTCTTTGTACAAAACTAGGAAGGGCTCCTTATGGCATAAGATTGATAACTCAGAAATGCTCCGTGCAGAGGCGATAGCAACAAGGAAAGGGTGGCCCTTGCAGGGTCGAGAGAAGTAGATTAATGGTCCCATGGAGGCGCAGGAGGGAGATGTGTATGACACCTTGTATAAAGGCATTAACTAGGGCAGGGATATGCAATTAGCGGACCTCCAGCTGTTGCAAAACTACAAGTCCCATCATGCCTCTGACTCTGGGTGTCATGTGTTTGGCTGTCAGAGTCTTGCTATGCCTCATGGGAATTGTAGTTCTGCAACAGCTGGAGGTCCGCTAATTGCATATCCCCGAACTAGGGTGTGAGAGGCCATATGTCTGTGAAACCAAATGAACAAAGCCAAGATTTGCCCTTGATGGTACTCAAAGCCAGTTATTAATCAAAACAACACTGGAAGAAGGACAAATAAGTTCCATTGAGTATTTGCTAGGGTAAAATTCCTCTACACTCATTAAACAAGTCTTAAACAGACTGTCAATGCCATCTTTAGAAGAAAAAAAATCAGTGACCGAGAAGAAAGCCTTCTAGATGCGATGGTGCAGTTTGCAAGAAGTCAATTTCATAGCCTGCAAAAGGAGTAGGACGGACCAAGTCTTGATATTTATCTCAGAATCTTGGCTTTAGCAGCCATCCTAAAGCTGGTGACCAAGAAGCAGAATGGAGCACTGGTCCTTGGGACAGAAGATCCAAACAATCCAGGAGAGAAAATGTCAAGTCCCAAGTGTGTCAGAGTACCATTTCCTCCTAGGCCAATTTGGTGCAATTAGAATCACGGAAGACTCTCTATTTTGAAATTGCAGATCAGACAAGGGAGAATCTGGGCAGGACGTAGATTAGATTGAACTGATCCCATGGCATCCTCAGAGCTTTCACTGCAATTGCAAGAGGCCCCACAGACCTGATCACAAACGTGTCCTGTTTTTTGTTGAATCTGAATGCCAGCTAAACCACATTCAGTGTCTTCCATCTCGGGCAAAGGGCTTGAGCCCATATCTCTGAATCCAGATACTGATGTCTGAGAAAGTCAGACAATCAAGACAATAGAAGAAGCTTAATGCCACTAAGGAAAAGAGGGCTTTAAAGAGGGCATGTAACTTCTTATCTACAGGGTCTTTTGCAGGAGCCATGAGGGACTTTTTAAAGAAAAGAAAGAAACTACGACAGGAACCACCCATTTTCACAGGAAAAACGTTGGGATATTGCTGTGCAAAGCATTCTGGAAATGTAAATACCTTCCCCAGGTAAGCAAGGCCAAGTAGACAGGGACCCCTATCCTGGAGACCTTTGATTGAGCAGGAGCAGACTGCCACAAAGATCACCAGAATGTCCTCTGAGTTACCAGAGCGTCTGCTGCAAAAGTTTGAGGATCGCTGGAACTAGCAGTAAACCTGCCGAGTCTGTTGTTGCACCAAGATACCAACAGGTCAACATCTGGTGTCCCCCATCTGCTACAAACGTATTGAAAACACCTCTGGCTGAAGTCACTACATGGTCCAGTCACTGATCTTTGAGGAAATCAATCTGCTAATTCTCTATACCTGAAATGTGCACTGTGATGAGAGCCAGAACGTAATGCTCTGCCCAGGTCAGAATTAAGTCAGTTTCCTTTTAGGCTGTACAACTGCTTCTGCCTTCTTGAAAATCGATATAGGTCATGGTCACAGTGTTATCTGACTAAACCTATGTCACAAAAAATTTGAGACATCCAGTGCTGAAGAGACAGTCAAATGGCTCTAGGCTCCAGAACGTCTATCTGAAGCTTTGATTCCACTGCCGATCAGCTTTCCAGAACCGGCAACATCCCTGGCCTAATAGACTGGCATCTGAGATCTTCCCAAGTCATTGAGAAAAAAAACTACTTCCAATTTCAACGCTGGAACAAAGGAATCAAGATCCAGGCATTGATATGGTAATTTGGATCCAGTGCAGAGTTCTGAGGTTAAAGGATCCACCAAAACTTCTGCAGAGTCTGCAGAGTCCATTTGAAGCCTGGATAGGTTCACTGGTTAGTTGTCCTAGTAGCCGACAATGTGGACATTCTGAAAACAGATCCGTGAAGACTGGAGGAGCAGTGCATAGGCATGGTGGCAGAGCCCCAAACTGCCCAGTTGACTGTCCTATCAAGCATTAAACCTTTAGTGCAAAATTTCCCAGACCCGTAATTTCCACCTACAATTCATGTCAATGTGGATATCCACAAAAAGGTAGCAAAAATCATCTTCCTAAGATATGTAACATTTGGTGGTACTTGACATGAATGGGGGTAACCACTGCTATGACCAGAAACCACAAATGTGTAGTATGTGATATTTCATTTTCTTTTTGCAGAACCACTGCTCTTCTCTTGTCTGTCAGCCATCTTGTATTGGTGACCAAAAATGCATGCCACTTGTCAGTTGGGCTGGACTGGATAGACCAATCATTGTCAGCTGCAGAGGAGCACATGCAAGTTCTTCGAGAAGCCGCTATGGCCACAGAACCAGAAAGAATCATCCCAGGAACGGAAAACTTTCTGCAAGAACAGTCAACAATATAACACTTACGATTATACTCATGCTGACAGCAGATAGAACCAAGCGCACACAGATACCTGTATTTGAGAATTACATATTTTTTTTACTCATTATTATAATTTTGTTTACCTATGGGACTTGTACCAAATTTTTCTGGTCAGTGTCTATGCTAATGCCACATAGTACACGTTTTTTTGCTGTACCCTACCTAGGCTTTGGGTCACATTTCTGGATGATAAAGTTATATTTCTCAAATCCAGTCATCAGAGAATAATGATTATGCTTATAATACAACCAAAAAGTAAAACAAAAGTTTTGCATAGAGTGTGAAAGGTGTACAACCTCTGGAAATTCTAATGTTATATTGGGAAGATTTCACCCAGTTTTTTTCTCCCGATGACACAGCAGTAACAGAGTTGCTCATAAGAACAATAACCATAAGAGGGTTCGCCTGTCTACTAATGTGATAGAGTTGCTGTCACCCTACCTTATGTTGTGCCACCCATTCCTGTCCAGGTGTCTCAATAGTAAAGTGCAAAGACATACTTGGGGGGCACACCCAAAAAATGCTATACATCCAAGATTGTGCTGCTATAAGACCAAAGACAATACAAAACAGATTATAGCGCACAGATGCAAAAATTACCTTTATCCTGCAAGGCTAGTTAAAGGGGTGTTCCAGCCAAAAAATGTGTTTATTAAAAGTCAGCAGCTACAAAAAGTGTAGCTGCTAGCTTTTAATAAACACTCACTTACCTGCTCCTGCGTTCCAGCGACGCGCCGACCGGGGCTCCGCTCCTCTCCAGCCCTCCCCGGCCGGCGTCTCCATCCCGACTGTGGGCACCCAGCCGTGACAGCCTTCGGCTTCACGGCCGGGCACCCACTGCGCATGCGCGAGCCGCACTGCGCATGCGCGCGCGGCTCGCCGCTGATTGGAGAGGCGATCGCATAGGACCTGTCAGTGTCCCATGTGATCGCCTAGAGGGAGGGGCTGGTGTAGGCGATTAAGGCTTAATCGCCTAACCAGCCCCTCGGCCGAAGCAGGAAGTGGGACAGGAAGTCCCACTCCTACTGAAGCCCCCACTCCCCCCCAAAAAAAATTACATGCCAAATGTGGCATGTAAGGGGGTGAGGAGTGGAACAAGAGGAAGTTCCAAATTTGGGTGGAACTCCTCTTTAAAAACACCTGAACATATTCAAAAATACGGGGGTTTGGTCACACTATATGGTCATATAGTGCTAAGCCCACTTACTACAACAAAGTCCCCCAAATTAATAAATCAATAGTAAAGTGTATCGGCCCAAATGGGACATAGAGAGGTTTCAAGTCAACCCTTCTTCGTTCTCATCAAAAGTTCTGAATTAAGAGCTTTTAAATTTAGATTTTAAAATGGAGATTAAGGTGAACTGTATGGGGATACAAAACAACCAGGATGGGTAGACAGGATAAGCTGTTAGCACTTACTATAATGGTCTTCTCTCTTGTACCACCCCAAGAATTCCACAAAAGTTAATGCAAACAACTTTGATGATGGTGATTGTTAGAATAAACATAGTACTGGGGGCTTCTGACCCTTTACATTGCATTATGTGATTGAGATGTTGCATATTTTTCCCACTACCACAAATTGGAGTTAAGTCAGCTGCTCCAAGAAGCAGCACCGCACAGCTGCCTGGCTTTACCACTTATCTTAAAAGATATCTAATGTTGGTCACCCCACCAGAACCTGTTTGACTTAAAGCCAAACTTCGGGTTCATTTATAAACTTCAGGGTTGTCACTTGGCCAGAAGACTGAGCCCCCAGGACAGCAACCCATACTCACAAGGACCCCTGGTTGTTCCAAGACCAGTCTGGTAAACACTACAATTATTTATTTTTTGTTCAACCCATCAGGGCTGAATAAAAAACAAACACCTGCTCAGGAGGAGCCCATGTACTAACTGCTCGATGTTGGTACAGCGACCTACCCTGCTGTGCTATTGTGTTCTGATGGGGGGGGGGGGGTGTCAGCCGGTTTCTATTGAAGCTGATGCCGCTTGACATTAGGCTCATGTGTACTAGGCTTAAGGCATCTGGAAAAGGTGAAAAAAAGTTGTGAAGCTTTCAGGATCCAGATCTATCAGGGCTTTCATAAGCAAGGGTGCATTTTTAAAGAGTTGACGTAGAGACATCATCTTGTAAATAGTCACAATATTAGTAACTACAGCACTTTTCCTAATAAGGTAAAAAAAAACGGTTTCCATTTGCTTCGCTTTAAATGCTTTTCTTTGTACGTTTTCTTGTTCGTATAAAATATATATTTTATGTAACTTCCGTTTCTTCTTCTTGGTTTTACTTTAATGTTGCGTCTTTAATGTTCACATTCTTTATTAGATGTAAACCTTTTCACAACTCTTCATTGTACAGAATTTAAATAAATTATGCATTTCAAGACCACGCTGTTGAATTTACACCAGATGCATGATTTCAGTGATTAGCTTTTAGGATTAGTATGGCCTTATTTATTCTAGCTCATGGCTGGTGTGTTTACATTTACCCCACCCACACTCTAGATAACGACTCTTTGACCTTCTTCAGACAGCAAGAAAACAGGATTTTTGTCTTACCTATAAAATCCATTTCTTGAAGTATAGGACATAAAGAGAAGCCTAAAACACATGATCCGAAAATTGTAAGAAAATGACTGCTTTTGAAGCGAACGTACAATAATCTAATTGTTAAAACACAGCATTCAGAAGCCAATTACAACAGTTCATTCGAAATTATCCGAAGGGACAACCAAAAAAAAAAGTGTTCTTGCACAATACCAGATCGTATGATTTACATTTAACCAGTACAGTTTTCAGCTAAAAATACAATACAAATATAATGCATTACTTCCAAAGCTATATTGTGTCGTACGAGAATTTTCATAAGTTGGGTAACTGCTTCATTTTCGATACGAGACTAGCATGCAAAATAAATAAATAAATAAAAAAGGACAATCATTCGTCTGATATTCTTATCGTGTGTACAATGCTTTAGATGACTGGGTTACAGGACGATAGCGTCAAGTGATTGAAGACTGGCAAAAGCAGAGCTTAAGAACCCCATATAACTCCTTATATCCTGTACATTACCCCAAGAAACAGATTTTACTGGCAAAACAAAAATCTATTTTTTTTTCTCGTACAGTGCAGGACACGGCAGTCTTAAATAACTGGGAGATCCAAAAGCAATACAACATAAGGGGTGGACAACACAGCAAAAACCAACAGGCCCAACACAAAACCAAAAGTCAAGGGAGCCAATGTTAGAAATCAGCCAGGAGGAATCTGGGGCCAAAGCAGGTATCAGCAGAGTCCTGGCCACCCATATAGTAAATCTTATAAGACGAGTGAACAGAACACCAGATGGATGCCTTGCAAATCTGTGCAATGGATAACTGTAGCACGTAGTAAAACCAACTTGTATGTAAGGTTAGCCAAGAGATCTCCCTGATATGCTTAAGGGAAGATTCCTGAAGAGCTGACAGGACCAGATTCAAATCCCACAGCTGTCACCGGAGTGACCCCTTGTATGAGTCACTAAAAGAGGATAGTCAGGGATGATATTTGTGCCTTGATGGTGTCTAAAGTCAAACATTGATCCAGACCCAACTTGATAAAGGCCAGAACATGTTCTACGGAGTATTGACCAGGATGAAGTTTCCTTTGCTCCTCCCTTGCAGACAGGAAAATGAGGTGCAGCAGCTTGGAGTGAAACTGGACAAAAGGCATGGCCTCAATGAGGCTACCATTAGGTACCGGACTATAATTAAAAAGAGAACTGAGGGGCACTTTCTGGATAGAAGAGTCCATGCTTGAGTGCAAGTGAAAAGGATCTTTTCCTTAAGTACTTGCTCTCTTTTTTGCTCGTCGAGTTCCTCCACCATTTCCTCACTGAAAAACGTACACACGGCCGGTTTCCTCGGCAAAAAAGCTCTCCCACCGAGTTTCTTGATGGATTCTGCCGAGGAAACTGGTCGTGTGTACGGGGCCTGACACCATGATCATTAAACCAGGTATTGCTACTTTTGGCACTGTGGGTTGGTACAAAGTCCTGCTGGAAAGTGAAATTGGCATTTCCATAAAGTTTGTCAGCAGAGAAAAGCATGAAGTGCTCTAGAATTCCCTGGTTGATGGCTGCTGACTTTTGACTTGATAAAATACAGTGGACCAACACTAGCAGATGACATGGCTCCCCAAATCATCACTGGACCTCTGGACATCATGCAACTTGGATTCTGTTCCTCTCCACTCTTCCTCCAGACCACAGGACCTTGATCCAAACGAAATGCAACATTTTCCATATTATCTGCTGGTGTTTGATCAACTTCAAAGTCAGCATAGCCCTCTACCAGGAAATTCTAGCACACTTTATGCTTCCATCTGCTGACCAGCTTTATGAAGATGCTGATTTAATTTTCAAGCAGGACTTGTCACCTGCCCACACTGCCAAAAGTACCAATACCTGGTTTAATGATCATATAACTGTGCTTGATTGGCCAGCAAACTCACCTGACCTAAACCCCATAGAGAATCTGTGGGGTATTGCCAAGAGGAAGATGAGATACACCAGATCCAACAATGCAGACAAGCTGAAGGCCGATCTCAAAGCAACCTGAAAGAACGTCAAAGGGGGTGGATCCAAACAAGATTGTCAGAATACAAACCAACGAAGACTGTAACCGCTCCAACCGGTATTTACCCTAACAGAAAATGTACACTTCTCAGAGCGCTGGAAAGATTTTTTATGTATTAGCAGCTCACAGGGAAAAGGATTAAGCTTTACAAAAAAGAAAAAAAGAAAAGAAAGGGAAAGCCATACTTGTCTTGTAACCACTTGCTTACTGGGCACTTAAACCCCCTTCCTGCCAAGGCCATTTTTCGGCTTTCAGCACTGTCACTCTTTGAATGACAATTGCACGGTCATGCAACACTGTACCCAAATGACATTTTTATAATTTTTTTCCCCATAAATATTGCTGGTGGTATTTAATCACTGCTGGGTTTTTATTGTTTGCTAAAAAATGAAAAAAGACAGAACGCTTTGAAGAAAAAATTTTTGTTTTATAGTTTGTTAAAAAGTATTGCAAAACGGGTAGTTTTTCTCCTTCATTGATGTGCGCTGATGAGGCTGCACTGATAGGTGGCACTGTAGTGCATTAATAGGTGGCACAGATTGGTGGCATTGCTATGCAATGGTGAGCACAGATACTCGGATGATGTCTCTTTGAGACCGCTGTCCCTCTGACACAAGTCGGTGATTGCCTTTTTTTTCTGCTCACGCTGTCAGCGCAAGCAGGAAAAAAGCAGATTACCGATCTTTTGTTTAAATCACATGATCAGCTGTCATTGGCCGATAGCTGATCATGTGGTAAGGGGCCAGGGATCAATCACAGAATGCGCCGCTTAATACGGGAGGACATCATATGATGGCCTCCCAGCAATTAAGCCCCACGCTGTAGCCACCATTCAGCTATAGGACAGGCACGAAGCAGTTAATATTTATGCTCAAAGTTTGGTTTTATCCATTGCAGTTTTTTTATGAATGGCAAAGTGGTGAATACCTAATTCTACAATGTCATTTATAAAGTATACTGCATAAATTAACCTCCTTATGTCTCCATCCTCCCACTTTATGTGACCCCTTTACCTCCCTGTGGATAACCTATACATTGTCATTTATATTTTAAACCATTAGCATAATGAACTGTTGATTTATTCTAACCATTTGCCCTTCATTGCGGGATTTTTTTGGACCCACCTTCACTGTTCATTTTGTGAACAGCAATCATTGTTTTTAGATACATACTGTATTCATTGGCGTATAACACTCACTTTTTTACCCTGAAAATAGAGGGTAAACTGTGCCTGCGTGTTATACGCAGGGGGTTGTGGAATGTTTTTTTCCTAAAAACTTCCCTCTTAAAGTTAGGGTGCGTGTAATACGCCGATAAATACGGTAATAGTTACACTTTTATTAACACATATTCACTAATGATTTTGCTAGTTTGTTGCACTGCACTGTGTGCATGTGTGTT
Source organism: Rana kukunoris (assembly GCA_029574335.1). Lineage (NCBI taxonomy): Eukaryota > Metazoa > Chordata > Amphibia > Anura > Ranidae > Rana > Rana kukunoris. Next base: position 31,063,887 of record CM056060.1, read on the forward strand.
TTTTATTTTAGGTTGGAGTGAGAACGCCTTTAAGTGATAAGCAGCAACATGATTATTCATTTACATTCACTTGGATTCATATATGTTAGTGAAATGAGAATCACAATTTTTTTGCCTAGAATATCACGATGCACAGGGCGTAACATCATTGTTCATATTATACAACAAAATTGGGCTACCTTTTCACCCCTCCTCCAGGGCGTCATCAACAACAATCCTTGATGACGCCCTGGAGGAGAGGCAAAATGCGTCAACGTGTTTCCGGTTTCACATACCAGTGACGCAATTTCCGGTATCTGTGGAACGCACGCTGCAGATAGGAACTCGGAACACACTGGGATTTAGTGGAGACATACCTACTCAACCTATATGGAGGATTAAACCACTTCCCGGCCGCAATGCGGCTCTCAATTGCCGGGAGGCCGTCTTTATATGCCAATGGGGGGTGCACTAGCGGCACCGGCAGCGTTGCCCACGCCCGCCGCGTCAGTCAGTTGAGGTCGGCGGTCACTGAGACAGGGACATTGAGCTCTGTGTGTAAACATAGAGCTCCACGTCCTGTCAGGGAGAGGAGACTGATGGTGTGTCCCTTGTACATAGGGAAAACCATGGGTCACCTCCCCCAGTCAGCCCCCACAGTAAGAATCACTTATTAGGGAATACATTAACCCCTTCCTCGCCCACTAGTGTTCCTCGCCCATTAGTGTTAACCCCTGCCCTGCCAGTCACATTTATACAGTAATCAGTGCATATTTATATCATTGTTCATTGTGTGAATGGTCCCAAAAATTTGTCAAAAGTGTCCGATGTGTCCGCCGCAATATCGCAGTCCTGACAAAAATCGCAGATCGCCGCCAATACTAGTTAAAAAAAAAAAAGAAATCATCATTCTATTCTCTATTTTGTAGACGCCATAACGTTTGCACAAAACAATCACTATACGCTTATTGCGATATTTTATTTTTACCAAAAATATGTAGAAGACGACGTATCGGACTAAACTGAGAAGAAAAACTTTTTTTTTATTGGATATTTATTTTAGCAAAGTAAAAATATTTAGTTTTTTTTCATAATTGTCGCTCTATTTTTGTTTATAGCGCAAAAAATAAAAACCGCAGAGGTGATCAAATACCACCAAAAGAAAGCTCTATTTGAGGTTAAATAAAAGGACGTCAATTTTGTTTGGGAGCCACGTCGCACGACCGCGCAATTGTCATTCAAATCGTGACAGTGCTGAAAGCTGAAATTTCATCTGGGCAGGAAGGGGGTATATGTGCCCAGTAAGCAAGTGGTTAAAGAAAGGCAATACACAGGCTTGTTTATAACTGCTTTTTGGCAAGAAAATAGATTGGATGGTGGTGGTCAATCACAACCAGATTGTTTTGAAAGTTATCATTTGTCCAGCACGGTGGATCAACTTAACTGGACTTTATTGTTTAGTTCATATTTCAACAAATGTTTGTTTGTTTGTGTTATGGAATTTTCCACATTTGTAGATTTTTTTTTTTATGGCAAATCATTAGAACACCATTTGATTTATGCATTTAAAGGGCCAGCGCAGCTACACAAACAATAGTTGTTTTTTTGCACTTATTTCACATCTGACCGAGTTCAGCTTTAAACTTTTACCTAGTACAGAGCAGTGTTCTATGTCCACCTTCCCACACAGCCTGAACCCAAATTACATCTCTGTATAAAAGGTAAAAAAAAATTAAAATGGCCAAGCATCTACTAAAGAACGGTCACAGAAACATTATGCCAAATTATATTTCAAGTAGAATTTTTAGAAACTATATTACATCATGCTGGCAAAGTAATTTACAGTAAGGGGGGAAATATATTGATCCCCAGCTGAATGTGTACGGTTGCCCACTGACAAAGACATGATCACTCTATAGTTTTAATGAAAGGTTTATTTTGAAGGTGAGAGACAGAACAAAAATATCCAGAAAAACTAAATTTCCATCAGTTTAGGCCAATATATATTCTAAAACAGTTTATTAACAAAAATATTGCAATAAGCGTATATTGATTGGTTTGCGCAAAAGTTATAACATTAACTATGGGAACGATGGCACTTTTATAATATTTTATTTTTACTAGTAATGGTGGCGACTTGCAATTTTGCAGTATTGTGATGGACAGATCGGATACTTTTGACACATTTTTCGGACCATTGACATTTATGCAGCAATCGGTGCTATAAAAAAAAAAAATGCAGATTACTGTATAAAAATGTCACTGGTAGGGAAGGGGTTAACACTAGGGGGCAATCAAGGGGTTTAATGTGTGTTCTAACTGTATGGGGATTTGGATTGAGTAGGAGAGGAAACATATCGATGTTCCTACTTACTAGGAACAACCAACATGTCTCCTCTTCTCTGACATCACAGGGATTTGTGCGATTACACACACACAAATGCTCATGCACGCGATCACGCATTGCCGGCAGCAATCGCGACCAATCGCATCGGATCTCCCGCCGTGCAGCGGGCGCTCCCTCTGGCAGCTCCTAAAAGGAAACCCTGTACGGGTACGGGGTTTCACACAGTTGATCCATTCTGCCCCCATAGACGGGAACCAGTTAATGAGCGAGATAAGCATGACACCTTCGCAAAACATGACTCTGTACTTGGTGGTAAAACCCTTGTTGGCAATCGCAGAGGTCAGAGGTTTCTTGTAGTTGGCCACCATATTTGCACACATCTCAGGGGGGATTGTGTTCCACTCCTCTTTACAGATCCTCTCCACATCATTAAGGTTTCAAGGCTGATGTTTGGTAACTAGAACCTTCAGCTCCCTCCACATATTTCCTATAGAGTTAAGATCTGGAGAGGGTCTAGGCCACTCCAAGACCTTAATGTGCTTATTCTTGAGCCACTCCTGTGTTGCCTTAGCCATGTGTTTCGGATCATTGTCATGCTGGAATACCCATCCACGACACATTTTCCAAGCCCTGGCTGAGGGAAGGAGGCCCCGTCCATCTTCCCTTTCATGTAGTGAAGGTGTCCTGAACCCTTAGCAGAAAAACACCCCAAAAGCATGTTTCCACCTTCATGTTTGACAGTGGGGATGGTGTTCTTGGGCTTATAGGCAGCATTCCTCCACCTCCAAACACGGCGAGTGGAGTTGATGCCAAAGAACCCGATTTCGGTCTCATCCGATCACATCACTTTCACTCAGTTCTTCTCTGAATCATTTAGATATTCATTAGCAAACTTCAGCTGGACCTGTACATGTGCCCTGAGCAGGTGCTGCCGGATTTCAGTCCTTCATGGCACATTGTGTTACCAATTGTTTTCTTGGAAACTATGGTCCCAGTTGCCTTGACAAGATTCTCCCATGTAGTTCTGGGCTGATTCCTCACCGTTCTCAAGATCAGGTGAGATCTTGCATGGAGCCCCAGACCAAGGGTGATTGACAGTTATTTTGCTTTTCTTCCATTTGCAAATAATCGCACCAACTGTTGTCACCCTCTCACTAAGCTGCTTGGCAATAGTCTTGTATCCCATGACAGCCTTGTGTAGGTCTACAATCTTGTCCCATCTCAGCTGGTTACCCGTGTAGAAGACACTTGGGAGCCAGAAACCTTGCCAATTGATAAAGGGACCAAATTATTATTTCACTCATTAAAAGCAAATCAATTTATAATTTTTTTGACATGCATTTTTTTCTGGATATTTTTGTTATTCTGTCTCACTGTTAAAATAAACCTACAATTAAAACTATAGAGTGATCATTTCTTTGTCAGTGGGCAAACATACACAATCAGCAGTGGAGCAGTGGATCAAATACTACCCCACCCCCACTGTAAACTACCTTGCCAGAATGATGTAAGAGACATCTAAAGATCTACTTGAAATATAATTTGACATGTTTCTGTGAAAGTTCTTTAGTAGATACTTGAGCGTTTTCTTTACCTTTATAAAGAGACGCAATTTGGGTTCAGGCTGTGTGGGAAGGTGGGCACATAAAACTGCTCTGTACAAAAGTTTAAAGCTGAACTGGGACAGAACTGAAATAAGCCAATTAATGCAGTCAAATATTCATTAAAAAGCACTGCCCCCCCCCCTCCCCCCAAGCAAGTAGCTTAAAGTGGTTCCAAAGCCTATACATTTTTTAGTTAAATGCATTGCTTGCAATAAGGTACATTTTTTTTAGGCCTCAGCACCCCACCCCCTCACACCCCCTTCTACTTACCTGAGCCCTAATTTGATCCAGCACCATGCACAGTTGCATTTTTTTTTAACCCCTCACTTCCATGTCTTGCTGGGGCACTGGTTCTCTTTAAACCACTTGCTTACTGGGCACATAAATCCCCTTCCTGCACAGGCCAATTTTCAGCGCTGTCACTATTTGACAATTGTGCGGTCATGCAACTCTTTACCCAAACAAAATTTTTTTTATTTTTTTTACACACAGATAGAGCTTTGTGGTGATATTTAAATCACAGCTGAGTTTATTTTTTGCAAAAAAAAGTTCATAAAAAAACATTGAAAACATGCAATTTTTCTCCTTCACTGATGTATGCCAATGAGCACAGATAAGGTGGCACCGATGGGCAGTAATGATATGCACTGGCAGATGGCATTGATGGGCAGATAAGGCAACTGCTCTCCCCGTTTTGGACCGACGTCCCTCTGACAGACGCCATTGATCAGGTTTATTTTTCCTCCTCGGACTGTCCGCAGAGGGGGGGGGGCTTGGGGGGGTAGAAATAAAAATGTTTACCAATCTTCTGTTTCCTAACGATCAGTTTTCATTGGCTGACGAGTGCCCCTTTGGAGAGCCACTTTCCCTCGGGGCAAACTTGTGTCCTGCATCTATTGCCACAGACAGCAGGACTCACACATGCCCCCCCCTGGTCATTGGATTTGATTGACAGCAGTGGGAGCCAAGGGTTGCGCTACTATCTTTCCAATCAGGACCAGAGACACCGGCTGGAGCTGGTGTGCTTGTCCCCTGTCACAGGTGGTTTTTCACCTTAATGCATAGAATGCATTAGGTTGAAAAACCTCAAGGGGGTTTACAACCCCTTTAAGGTCCATGCTGTAGCGGTCTTTCGGCTATAGCATGGGCAGGAGGTGGTAAAGGGATAGTAAGAGGCCAAATCTAACTAACCTGTATTAAAAAAAAAAAAAAAAGTGTACTTATTTTTAATCTTCTCTGGTCTGGTTATGTCATACTGCAGCTCCAGCACCTCTGTGTAAGGGAGAGCTCAACGGCTGTGAACTCCCAGAGCCGTGGTGTCATCCACAGGTTGCCATGGCCCAGCCGTGGCTGATTCACCCTCTCCTGTGCAGCAGCTGGCATAGGGGGGCCAGAACTGTAGAATTCACTTGACCAGACTATAATAATATAATACAGGATAGGTAGGAGTGGGAGGGAACATAGTTAAAAATAGTATTAGCCTTTTCTTCCACTTTAAAGTGGTTGTAAACCCTTTACTACAGGTAAGCTTATAAGGCTTACCTGTAGCTACCCCGGATATCTCCTAAATCTACACGGTTTAGGAGATATCCCCCATCAGCATGTGCCAACGTCATTGGCACATGTGCACTAAAGCAATGGCACGTACGCTCCCGCATGCATTCGATACCCAAAAGTAACTCTGGGCTTCGATCCAAGGGAAGTAATTCATAAAGAGCTAGTATGCTATGCATACTAGCTTATTATGCCTTTGTCTTGTAGGTTTGGTTTGTTTTTTGTTCGTGGGTTTAGCCAAGCCTATACAAAAGACTAAGTGGAACTTCAGTCCCCCAAATCAACATTTTTAATCCTAATGCTACAAGCATTAGTAAATAGATAAGTAGATCATATTTACTAGTTTTAAACTTATTCTTCAGTTCTTTGATGTTTTCCTGCCTAGGCAAATGTCATACATCCCAGGAGTCTTCATGAGGGGAGAAGGGGTTTTCTCAGCTAGGCATACTCTCCTGTATGAACACTTGAGCTAAGGGAAGGAAGCAAATGCTACAAATATCATTTGCCCTTACTTAAGATGGCCACGACCAGAAATCCTAGGAGGTGTTTTTCAAAGATTTCTCACCAAAATAAAGCATGGAGGGAGGATGGATGGAAGGAGGAGTTTGCTTTGAATAATAAAAATGAATTAAAATAGTGTTTTTGTTTTGTGATTCTCAGATGCAGTGAAGATCCGCTTTATTACCAGAAATATCATAAACCACAAGAGCCAGGTTTAATGTAAACAATTTTTATTTAGGATCCACAAAATCCAATCCCTCCCCCCCTCAAAAAAATTTAAAAAACTTTCACGGATTGCCCCCAAAAAAACATTCTGTAAACGTGGATTCCCATCAGCAGAAGATAAATTCATATTCTCTATTTCTTTGTCCAAAATGTTAAAAAAATGTAACATATTGCTTGTCCATGCTGTTTTTCTGCCGAAAGCTACATAGATTCAAAATACTTCTGGAATTTGGCGTGTCTGGACAAAGTTCTGGAAATTTTTCAAACAATAGTAAACTTCATCTCTCTATATATATATTCTTATTTATTTATTTATATCCATATATATATATAAAAAAAACTGGGCCAATGAGATAAATTGCAGACATCTTATACACTTGTGACTTGATAATTTTAAAACACACATTGCATTGCTGTAGTGTATAAATAGACCATTAACAGTACATACAAAGGGACATAACGAAATTACACAGGAAAATGTATGATCATGGTAAATAATACTTCCAAGTTTTTAAAGTATGTTCTCAGAGGAATACAAATTAATCCCCAATGGTTTAAAAAACAAAAACACACACACTTCCACAGCAGATTTGAATTGTCGGTAAAACAGTCCGAAGACCCAGCTCGACACTAGCTACCGACTTGAGTTTGACATTAAGTAGCCTGGTTACCAACTTAACAGTTTGTCCCTTACATCGTTTTCAAACTTATGTGATTATTGTTGCAGCAGCAAATATTAAAGGCCAACTCGGCTCAAAACCAACATTTCAGTCATTCATGGGCCCGAGCAAAATGAACCACAAGCTGGCTTTTTATCCCAGAAAGTGCAATAGTGAGATGTCCCCATCATGCCCAAGCCTTTAAAAATCCTACCTAACATTTTCGTTTAAAGTCCAAGTTCACCTTTTCACAAGTAAAAGGTAAACTTCCACCCAATACCCCCCACCACCCCCTTGGACCCCACTGCTCTTACCTCCATGGGTGATTAGTCATCACTGCCCGTGAAGCTAGTGCAACAGTCTGGGGAGTTAACGCTCTTCTTCCCCATCCTTCCTTAAGGCTTCTGGAATAGTTAAGACCAATTCCAATTGGTCGTGTGCTGCCATTATGACCAAATCAGAATTTCTCTGATCCACCCCAAAAGCCGTAAGGAAATTTCTGGACCACTGCAATCAGCCAATCACTGATGGGAGTAAGTGCAGAAGGGACCAGAGAGGTCAAGAAGGGTGTAGAGTGTTGGGTCGCCTTTTTATTTTCTCTGAAAAAGTGAGCTTACACTAAATTAGAGGTGCATAACAAAAAAAAGTGAAGCCTGGCATTCTATTTTATTTAGTAAAGAATGTTCCCTAACCAGCATGCTCTAGAGGAAAATCCTTGTGCCGTTTGTGGAAACAGAGGACTCAGCAGAAATACACACTACCTACTACTCGGGGGTGTCCGAACACTTTTTCTCAGAGAACAAAGGTCCTGGCCTTCAGCATGCTGGAAAGACAAACTTTTCTACTCTGGCTGCGACTGCTTTTAAAGAAAAACTAAATTTTTTAAGACCTCGTACATTTAACAGATTTAAAACATAACCCCCCCCCCCCCCCCTAATCCATAATGTGTAAGGGATTGTTTACAATGGGGCCAAGCAATGCCACTCATCTGACAGGTGAAGAGATATGTCCTCCTCCCCACTGCCTGTTTTGCCCCCGTAAATGCTGCACCGGCACAGCTGTAAGGTGGTTGCAGTGTTGCCTCATTCACATTCGGCAGGTGGTAGTGCCAGCCAAAGGCAAAGCAGGTACAATTCTTGCTATGACAACCCCCAGTAGTTGCCCGCGTAGCTAAAAGGGGAGTGGGGGAAAAGTGGGGGGGGGGTGCGCTTAATGAGGTTTTACTGTTCAATTGCTAGTATAAACCAGTCCTAACAAATTGAGGAATCAAGTAGTTTTTGCCATATATCCGAGACATAAAAGCCTGCTTCTGATTCAACTCACTAGAGCCAATCCAACAGATATTTCAGTTTTGGCTGGTGCTGGTCTTTAAAGTGGACCTGCAATTCTGCAGTAGCACTAGAGATAAAAAGGTAGAAATTGGTACCCAAACAATTTTTTTTGAACATGCCATGTAGCTTTTCCCTTATTAGATATGCCTGTTACTAGACCCAGTGCCATGGGGTTTTGTTAACGAGACATTGCTGTCCACAAATGCCAGTGTGATGAGATTAAACCTCAAGTGGAAAAGACATCCCACCGCCCTTGTTAAATTTGTTCTCAGTGTAGTCTGCTAGTTTCCTCGACAGCATCTCAGATAAAAAAAAAAAAAAAGTGGCACTACTTTAATCCAACATGAATTACCGGTAAATTCTTCAGTCTGTATGAAGCTCAAATCTCCCGTCAGGTCAGCGTCTCAGGCACCACTAATAAAACCAAATGACACACTACACCAACTGATAAACCATTCACTGGCCCTTCCTATCTTCTACCTGCAGAATGAATGCTCTTCAAAATAGGTCCACATTAACAAACACTTGCATTACTGTACTAGAAAAAAATGGCTTAAACCGTGGCAATTTTACATAGAGAAACAGGAAAAAAAGCAATTTATAAAAATGTGCATACTGTTGCGCAGGGTTAAGAAAATCTGAAATGTTTTATTGCACAAACAACCCATATATACACACAAACATACACACACACACACACACACACACACAAAAAAAACAGACATTCCCCTTAATACTGAATTTTTAGCATGTACCCGTTTGGAAATGGACAATGCATTTAAGTCAAAGTGTGGAGCAGCCAACTTGTGGGCATCAATTGTATGAATGCGAATTATGGATGGCCTCAATATCAACCAGGGACATCGAATACCCTGTATGTTGCTGGTTCAGCAAAACAGATAAGATTCACTCTTCCAGAGTAGACCTTACTTTGGATTCACTGTCCAAAGTAAGGTCTACAGTTTAGGCAGGTGATGGGTACAACATAAATATGTAATACATACAGAAGTAGCTCCAGGATCAGGCAAATCTGCATAACTATCGAAAGCAAAAATGTAACAGTATCTAGTACAGGAATTCATATTTCCAGCCTACTTCTAAAAAGATAAATACACTTTAAAAAGACCAAATATTTTTTGTCCCGACCTATCCAAAGTCAAAACCCCTTTAGGGCCATTTCACACTGGTGCGTTTTTGCCGCGATTTCGCGCTAAAAATAGCGCTATTAAAACGTCCCCCATGCACCCCTCCATTGAAATGAATTAAAAACGCGGTAAAAACGCTGTAAAAACGCGGTAAAACGCGGTAAAATCGCGGTGTTTTGCCGCGATTTTAATCGCTGAAAAAACACCGAGATTTTACCGCGATTTTACCGCGTTTTTAATTCATTTCAATGGAGGGGGGCATGGGGGGCGTTTTAATAGCGCTATTTTTAGCGCAAAAACGCGGCAAAAACGCACCAGTGTGAAATGGCCCTAAAAGATGAGTAGCTACCTCCATCTGTTAGATGCAGTCTCTAGCGTTTGTTTACATCCTGGCACGCTATAGGGATGTCTGCGGCCTCAAGACAGTCCCCAGGTCAGTGGGGCTTGGGGCACTCAATGTAAACAATCACCAGCTGGTTTGGCCACCAGATCAAACATGCATGCATCTGGGAAGTGGGTTGTTTGGTCAAGCAAGTGAGAGACGCATTTGGTCTTAAAGAGCATTTAATCTTTGAAGCTGCAGACATGGGAACTGTATTTTAAAAGGGCATTAACAGTTCAAAAAAAAGATCTCAGGATAATTTAAAATGAGAAAACTTTCAAAATCTTAGAAAAACTTGTTGACCTACTTTCCTTGCTATGACTGAGCTTCTGAATTAGCAGCTTTTCAGTACCTGACATGCTCACTAACTAGGTCCATGTGTTCTCATGGTGCATCATAGAGCTGAACAGGTAAAGTGACCAATATACAATAATGGAGGGTTTTCCTGCTGACCCAGAATAAATTAGGACATGCCTAAAGAGTGACCAGTAATAAGAAAAACAAAAGCCAAACAAATGCAATTGTATCTGGCTAATGAGTTTGATAAAAAAAAAAAAAGAAGAAGAGGTTCTAAAACAATAGCCAACATGTAATTTAATGTCATCTTGGTCTGTACCCCCACGCACTATACCCTGGAGACCAGATTCAATTATGGAAGGTAAGCTCTACTTGCTCAGACCACCGATATGTTGAGGAGCAGCCATCCACAGATCAGCTTCATAACTTTTCTGACAAGAAGAGACTCAAGAGGCAAGGGGACAATACCATTTTCTTCTTTATACAGCAAAAGCTGCTTCTCGAAAATGCAAATCGAGTCAAAATGCTACTAGTGCTGAATAGAGCTTTTGGTTAAGGATACTTCAGACCTCTGAAGTTCATTGTGGTGCATTAGTGCACTCATTAAAGTGGAAGTCCATCCTAAAACTAACTCTAAAGCTACTGGCAACCACATTCTAAGACTAGTCTATTTAACCCTGTAAAGCAAAAATTGCTATACATAACTTTTCTGCAGCCGATCCGGTCTGGTCTCCAGCATCGAATGCCGAGTAGTAGAAGAGATGGCCGACAATGGCTAAGAAGTTAAGCTACCAATAGAGCTACTATGAGACTTCTGTCGTCGGCTGCCTCTTCTGCACACTTCTCCACACAGAAACTGCCGCCGACAGCTCAGTGTGACTGGATCAGCTGCAGAAAATGTATAGCAATTTTTGCTTTACAAGGTTAGATAGATTAGTCTTATGCCGCGTACACACGGTCGTTTTTTGCGATGAAAAAAAACGACGTTTTTTAAAACGTCATTTAAATTGATCGTGTGTGGGCAAAACGTCGTTTTTTGTCTTCAAAAAAACGACCAAAAAAGAATACCAACATGCTTGAATTTTTTGTGTCGTTTTTCAAAACGTCGTTTTTTGTTTCACAAAAAGTCACCGTGTGTAGCAAAAATGTCGTTCAAAGCGACGTTTTTCAACCCGCGCCTGCCCAGAAGCTAGTTATGAAGCCAGCTTCAATGGAAAAGAGTGGTGAACGTAACCTCGCTTTTTGTGAAAAAACGATGGTGTGTATGCAACATCGTCTTTGAAAAGTGACGTTTCAAAAACGTCGTTTTTTTACTTCACAGAAAACGTCTTTTTTCATCGCAAAAAACGACCGTGTGTACGCGGCATTAGAATTAGCTGCCAGTAGATAGAGTTTTAGGCTAAACTTCTACTTTAAGGTAAACCATTTATCTTGAATTCACTCCCACTATTCAACAAAAAAAAAAAATACAAAATTAAGAACTGTACTATTTTTAGTCTCTTGGCACCTAGCGTTCTTGTGCATTCAGGTGCTATTCAAAAGGAATAGCAATGTACAAACTGTAAAGATAACATGCAGGAAAACTGTAGGGCTATCGCACTGCATGTGCCCATAACACCTTAGGTCTCCCTTACCTTATGGTCTAAAAGAGGCCCTCTGATTGCCGACTTCTGTATGATAGTTAGCTGGTAGATATGCTGCCCCTATGGCCCTAATGCTTTGAGTGACAGACCCACAACAAATACTGTCTGGGCCGTCTACAGATCAGTAGCCTTAAAGGTATTAAAGCCACAGGCAACCCAACTGGCATTTTCAGGAAGTAGTTGGCATGGGAAGCTTGAAATAATTCTTATTACAGGTTTCTTTTTTTTTTCCCAAAGTGCTTTTAAACCCTGTATGTTTTTTTTATTACAGCAGCTGATGTCCAGACTTAAAAGTATAGCCCGCCCGCCCCTGCATGTTTGAAAGGTTTCCACTCTTGCAGTTTGAATCAGTCCCCTTATAGCTTGCAGCTCTTTCCCGTCCTTGTAGCAAGTAGTCCTGTCGCTAGGAAGGTGCCACTCGTAGCAACAGGACAGAAGGACATCACATATGGGGAGTACAAAAGGACAACACACAGAAGATACAGCTCTGTTCCATCTCCAAAGGAAGTCCACTGTTGAGCACTTCCCTATCAGTAGGCGGCAGAGCCAAGTCATCTTTGTGGTGTCTTCTTGGGCTGCCCGTACATACAGTGTCCTCACATCTGTCCAATATTAGAAATGCTGGGCTATTCTGCATGCAATGAAAATAGTCCCTATGCATTTGACTAGGTGACGAAAGAGGTCATAGTGTACACTCCTTGACCAGAAGTCAGAGAAAGCTGTGCACTGCAAGCCAGAGAATGTCAATTTATGAGCAGCAGATTGTTGTCTTGTGTGTTAACACCAAGGAGTTTTTTATTTACTACTATACCATTCTTGGAATGACATACATGCCGGGGAGATGCAATGCGCAATACAAGGGCTCCAATACATAGAGCCTATTGGTGAGTGGTTATTCAACCGGGGTTTTCATTTGTTAAGCCAATAATGACATGCTTTGAAAGACCTGACATCTTATTTCACTGACAGCCCGTGGTTATACAGGCTTCATCTATAGGCCATTGCAAAAGTGCACTAACCAATAGCAATTCAATTTACAGATCACGGAAAGATTGCTGCTGACTGGTTATTGGGCACTACACTTTGCTTTATTGCTTAAGCCTGTTAAAGTAAACTTTTATCAATTAAAAATGTGTAATCCTGACATCTGAAATAAATGGATTCATCCATAAAAGTCTGCACCGTCATGCTGTATATATGTGCACATAAACTCACCAGCAAACAGACAACCGGAAGGCTTTCTGCCTCGAGTCAGAGCTGGTGTTGCGAATCATAGTTTCTATATACACAGCACCATCTAGTGACCTAGGGTGAAACTCACCTCTACGGAAGAAACAGACGTCAGTTTTTATATCTATTTTTGAAAGACAGAATTGGCTAAAAGATATCCCAGACTTATGCATTTAAGGCTCCATTCACACTCGTGAAACTAAAAAGTCAAGCAACTTTGGATGGGTGCAACTTGGATGAGACTTTGGCCTTGACCAATGATAATAGACAACTGTTGCATGTACAATATTCAGGTATACTTTTGAGGGTTAACAAAAGTCTATGATCCTCAAGCTGCATGAAAGTTGTCCCAAAGTAGTGCATGAACTACTTTGCAGTCGCTGCAACTTTAAGTTGCACATATATATGAATGGTTATATTAGGAAAAGATGGGGCAAGACTTGTCATCCGTCTGATGTCCAGAGCTGCATGACAGTGTCCATTCACACTCGTACGACTTAAAAGGGACACTGGAAAACTGGGTAGCGACTGTCAACTTAACAATTGCCAGTGAAAGAGTGGGGTTTACTAGACAGGGCAACTATGGGAAATTTGCAAGAATGTGGTGACCTTGGCTAGGGGCTGCCCTCTGTAGAGGGGTTGGCGAGGTTATCTGCCCCAGATTTCCAAGGTCCCACTTGCCTCTCTTACCTCTCTCCCTCGGTCTAGTCGCCTCGTCTTTTCCTCTCCCCCCCCCCTTTTTTTTCTCTCCATACTATTCTTAGATCCTGGAAGGCCACCACTTCAAGACCGCACTGAGCCTCCTCCTGTGATCTCTTTTTTCTCTGCTAGACAACCATAATGAATGAACACCGTTTAAGGACTGGGTAGGTAGGGTGGGAGGGGGAAAGGGGGGCAGGAGGGAATAGCCTAAAGAAAAAATAGTAACATGATGGTATCGCTTGCTGTGTTAAAACATTTGTACAATGTACTTTCTGTAACTATCATTTGCATTTGTCAACTGCTGGGTTCAGAAACTGAAATAAATAAAAAAATATAATTAAGGATTCCATACACAGCTGTGACTAACAAGTGAAAAAGTGTGCTGTGTGTAGCTGCGTACACAAAAAAAATATATATAAAAGTAAAACACAGATGTGTAGATTTTACACTTGTGCCTGAATAAACGTGAGTAATACACACACACAGATAAGCCATGAGAAGAACTACTGTACTTTAGGAAGTTTTTTTTATGCAAGATCTTCTGTTAGCTCTGCCAGCAAGAACCTACATTTCATGAACACGTGTGAATGAAGCCTTAAAGAAAATTTACAATAAGGAAGCCACTGATGTAGGCCGCTATTCTCCATCTCAAACTGAACAAATCCTGGGGCAATAAGCTTGAACATTAAAACAGCCCACACAGTTTTTTAACCAGCGAGTTGTACATAAAGAATGAGCCGCTTCACACATTGAGTGTGTGGATGGGCGAGTCATTCTATTCTGACAGCAGGGAGACTTCTCCGGCCTCATCAGACTACACTAATCAGTGCTGCCAGCAATAGCAGGCGGCACTGATCCATTGAGGGAAAACCTGACCGGGTGGTTGTAGAGAGATTTATCGGTAGATCGATTTCTATACAACCAGCCTGCACATACATGGATTGAAGTTTGGGCAGTCCCTGACAAATTCTGATCTGTGTATAGCCGGCTTTAATTCAACTGGGAGCGAGTATGTAGTAGGAGTTTCAATAATCGATCAGGTTTTATGTACGTTCCATCCATACAGATGTCTACAAATGCTATGAATCATGGATTAGTTGAGATCTAAATCAGAGACCACTCTGGCAAGTAGGTTTCTTCACAATTTGCTGTCTCTGCTGTCATATCTAAACTTGCACATTTCAAAGCAATTTCAAAGCATTTCAAAGCAATATCAGATTATTAACAAGCTACTTATTTATTCCAGAAAACAGTTTGATCACTGTGCTGCTCTTTTACAAAAATAAAAATAGAAAAAATGCAATTGGCAAATCATCTAAGCTGGCTAAATCCAGCAGGCTGGCTGGCTGTATCCAAATTGAGCGATCAACTTGGGTAACATTCAGCCTTCCCATACATGGTTCAAATCTCAGCCGATTGATGCTGAACTGCCCAAGTTTCGAACCGTCTATGACCTGCTTAAGGAACTGGCCCATTGGTGGGTGGTCGAGTAGAAAGTCAATGGACAGCCTCAGAAAGGCGGTACTTTAGGACACTTGAACACTTTAAAGCGATGGGACAGCTAAACTGAAAAAAGTACCTCACGCACCCTGTTCCCCTGTAAAAAAAAAAAAAAAAAAAAAAAATGGCTTTCCAATTCAGGACTTAGCCTAGCACACACGGGCCAAATGGTGGGCGGTATTCTTTTCAATAGAAACTGGCCGACATTCGGCCCGTGTGTACAGCAGCCCGTCCGACGGCTTCTGACGAAGAGACATGATCGAAAGATCTGCCGACCGGAGTTTTCCCCCTGTCAGAAAACAATAGAACAGCAGGGGAGGTTGCTGTACATCAGATTTTTCCCTGTTAAGCCCGCTAGGTTGAATGAAAAAAAAAAAAAAAAAAAGACACAAGCAGTGTGTACTAGGCTTTAGACATCGAAGTTGGTGGCTCATACCACGTGCAAAGGCCATCATATAAAAACCTTGTCAAAGGGTTCTCAATTTATGCATTTAATTTTGACCGGGGAATAAAAAAAATGCGCGACTTCCTCATCTGGATTGGCCACACTGTGGGAGGCAACAGAAGAAAATCTCACTGGAGACCTGGAAAGATCCCAAGAATTATTGGCCAGTGCCTGTTTTGGTTTTAGCTGTTACATGGAGACAAAAATGAGGGTGCCATTTAAATAAGTAAGGAAGGCCACATTGAAAGAGGTCTATCGATTCTTAAGCTATAGCCAGTAAAAGGATGAAATAGAAAAAAAGGCTTCAAAACATAAAACAAACCAAAAGCGCTATATCAAAAAAAAAAAAAAAAAGAAGGTCAGGCTGTGGGACAGATTGCATTTTGACACATAGCCAAACCACAGCCTGCCATTTGATACTTTTGGCAATTTTAGGGTAAGGAGAAGTAGACCGCGGTATCAGTCAATACCACAAAACAAAAATGGATGGTGCAAAGGAAAGTATCACACTCTGGTAAGCTCCTCAATCATTCAAATCTCCTGCACAGCAAGGCCTGGCTCACACCGATGTGACGGGTGCTCCAGCTTTGGAGTACTTGTCACATCTGAAGTTGGACCCCATTCAGTGCAATGGAACCGTACAAAAAAAAAAAAAAACGGTGCAAGTTGGGTCGCTCAGACTTCGAAAAAGGTTCCTGCACTAGGTTTGGTATGATTTGCACTGACTTCTATAAAAGTCACATGCAAGTCATGCCGAAGTCGCGCTGGGGTCCGGCTTCAAAGCCGCATGACTTTGAAGCTACAGGCAGAGTGAACCCCGGCTCGGACCACATCCTTGACGAATCGGCTAGCCTGAACTGGACACACGTTCAGTGATGACCCGCACAAAGCCCTGACACTGCTAGGCACTATAACACCCAACTCATGTATAGGATTTCTCTTTTGCTTTATATTCATTCCCTTAACTCTCTACATAAAATACTGGTCCTGAGGCCAACAGCTAACTTGGTGTGTGCAAAGTTGTTTTCGACTGTTTGAAAGCAGCCAGGAAAATAGCCCTATAAAGTTTTTGCTCTCCACACAAAAAACACTGAACTACATACAGACAATACACACATATAAAGCATTTAAGAGACATCAACGCTGCATAGGGGAACGGCTGCATTCATACAAGCTCCACTTGCATCCTCTTTACTTGCTTTTATATGACCCATCAGGCAGCAAATTTAAGTTACGTCACATTCTTATACATCAACAAAAAAGAAGGATTTCAGTGCTACATGACAGGGAAAACGGATTGGTCACCTTAAAGTGGTTGTAAACCCCCAAAAAAAATTTTTTTGTTTTAATGTCACAATGTAGAGTATAAGATTTTTTTTATCATCTGTGCCCAGTCTTGCCACACAGAGTTAATCCAGCGCTGAGTAATCCTCTTTTAAAGTTCAGTGCAAATTAACCGGACTTTAGATAAAAACCTGCCAAATTAGGTTAAGTCCGTTTCTCAGTTTTTGCTTTCAGTAACAGGTTATTTACAAATATAGCTTGGACATGTTTATCATAACAAGAGGTGATCCAAAGTTCATTGTATATTACTAGGATGTGTTATGATGTTATATCACCTCATGTTATGATAAACAAAACATAACATATGATAAACATGTCCTAGCTATATTTGTAAATAACCTCTCACTCAAAGCAAGAAGACAAAAAACTGACTTTTGATTTAGGCAGGGTTTTATATGGAAGGCTGTTCATTTTCACTGAACATAAAAGGGGATTTCTCAGATCTGGATTAACTCTGTGTGGCAAGACTGGGCACAGATGATAGGAAATCTTATACTCTACATTGTGACATCAAAAAAATTTTTTTTTTTTTTGGGGTTTACATCCACTTTAAGGTCACATCTCAAATTATTATTTCATCCAAATAAGACTTAAACAGCTCTATTCAGTTTTGAGCATTAGACAATTATATGAAGACCAGCTAAAATATAATCTTGAACAGCGAATAAACAGTCTTACACTTTTGTTAATAGATTTCGGCAATTAAACACTCCCGTTCAAGTTAGAGCCAGTAGTCTGAAAACTCCTCTCCCAAAAAAAAAAAACCCCACCTTGCAGCTCAGCCCGTTACATTAAAACAATTGCAGAGTCAGGTGTGAGAGCATTTTTGACACCATTGTACAGTAAATAATTTTCAGTGGTCCTTTATATAATCATCCTGCTTTCTAGGGAGTTGTCTTATAAAGGAAACCTGAAGAAACTAGCACTGCTAACTGTTCTGAAGTCACTGGCTTCAATACGTTAAGTAGCTACTCCAGTGCATGCAATAAAAGGCAGAGAATGTCAGCTACTAGTCTGCATACTTGCACCTGGTTTGCGACTCAAGAGTTGAAGCCAGTGGATCGGCACAGAGCCAGGCTTCTTTCGAACTTAAAAAAAACCTCTCACTAAATGTTCTTTTCAGTATAAGGCTTCAAGGAGTGTCAGTAATATTTTCAATTTTGTTCAGAGGCAACAGACGCTCCTGCACAGCCGTCAATTTTGACACGCATGGTGTTCATACAGCCACTGCATCCTCCTCCATAGGCTGCATGCACACACCACTGGTCCTCATATAGAGGGCCCAGGACAGCAGGGTGAATCTGATGTTGGCAGGGAGTGAATTACTAGAACCAATCCCCTGAATGACTCCCTCTGCAGCAGCTGAAAGCTGGCCACTTCTCCTTGCCCTCCCTCCAGCTTTCAGCCATACAGGGGATTGGTTTCAGCAATTTTCTGTTTTGCTGCAATGATTACCCTCCCTGTAAACCATATGTTTCCCCCTGCTGTCCTGACCCAGTGTGCCCCTTCACCCCTGCGATGCTTCCGGCTCCCCTTCTCTCCTTCCTGTCGGCAGCTGTAAGCACACACTAGGACCCTTCAAATGGAACTGCACGCTCAAATCAACATCGACTATTTTTAATACTTATGCTACTAGCATTAGTAAATAGGAAGGTATATTATATCTACTTGTTTTAAACTTTTTTTTTTTTTTTAATTAGGTCTTCAGTTACTTCCTGGTTTCCATGCGTAGGCAAATCATTTCATACATCCCAGGAGTCTTCGGGAGGAGAGGAGAGAAGGTTTTCTCAGTCAAGTACACCCTTCTGTATGCATCAATGAGGACAGATAGATTCCAGGAAGTAAATGCTACATGAATTATCTGCCTTTACACAAGATGGCCACTGCCAGAAATGGTAGGCGGATGGTTTTCAAAGTGAATTCTCAGCGAAATAAAAGCATGGAAACATGGGCGGATGGGGGAAATTTGCTTTGGATATTGAAAATGAATTAAATGGTGCTTTTGGGTTTGTGGGGCTCAGATGCAGTGTAGTTCCACTTTAAGGATGGAGAGTGGGGTAGGGTCCCGTAAATATATTTACCAGCCCCTTCCTTCTCTGAATGAACACGAGTGATCGGTCCTGATCATTCATAGCTAAACATTTTATTTTTTGGGGGGGCCCTGCCAGCACCATCAGGACGAATCCTTAGGCGTTATGCATGTAGACCTAATCATGCATTCATTGTGTACCTAGTTCTGTGCATTGTTCAATGGTCAACCATTTCAGAAAATACACCTGTCAGGATTCATGGGTCAGCATCAAAATAAATACACTTCTTACTGCCTTGCAATTAGTGCAGAAAATGACTAAGGACTTGTGTCCAAGGGCTTTTATTTGCATCTGGCATATTTAGTATTCCCATACAAGTCTATAGGAAACAGTAGACCAACCATAGGTCAAAATTCAACAGTCAATCAGTTGTGAATGATCTGAGAAGTTCCTCAAACTGTTGCCAAATAGATGCAATCAACACAAACCCAAAACCGGCCACAGGCCCCAACAGCCACAATTTTTTTCCTGGATCACTGTACAGTATATGCAGCGATGACTTAATAGAAGGAAGTTGAACAATAAATATGGGGGGTGAGAAGGTCTGAATACAAGACCCATAAAATTGGGACTGAGCCTAATTAGGATAGCAATCTACAGTAATAACTATTGATACTTTTTTTTTTATTAACATTTTAGCATTTTGTGGTAATTTGCCAACCACTGGGGCTCATTTAACACCGTTTACACATGGAAGAATCCATCCTCAGAAAAGGTATACATGTATGATCATTGCTATACGACTGAGCCAATAATACGTTTGTACTTTACATAGGCAATAGAATTATAGAGAACAGAAAAACGGCACGTATACCAGTCAACGGCACTGCTGTCTACACACCCCTATAAAATCATTTGAACACAACTTTCTTTTTATTATTTTTGAAAGATATTGCAAAATACATGTTCCTGAATGCTGCATGAACAGTAAAAATGAGGTATATCAAAAAGAAAAAAAGAAAAAAAAAAAGAACACTGTACATACATAAATTTGTCAAAAATTGATAGTAAATTTTAAGTTTGTTAATTTAAAGCTATTGCCAAGAATATTAAATATATGACAGAATACAGGCTACAGACGTGACCTACGTTGAAGACAATATGTCGCTGGGACGAGTGAACACAACATGTCATGGTTTAAAAAGTAAATCTTCATATATTTATGTGCCTTCAGCTCAAAATTTCATTCCTGAGTCCAAAAAAACTATTTTTTTTAAATCAGTTAACTGTATTTTCAGAAATTGTTACAATGGGCATCTTTCTTTTGTCCTTCTGGATTTTATAATCAAGAAATCAAACTGACCGCTGAGCCGTGATCTCCCAAATTATGTTTGGCTACCCTGTTCCCGCACCCTCCCCCCCAACTAACTAATTTCAGTTTAAAAATTAGGTACAATCTGAACTATCACAACACTTTAGAGTAAAAATTAAAAAAAAAAAAAAAAAAAAATTGCATTGACAGGGCATAGATTACATAATTCTTAACGATTGTGTAGAAACATTTTGATGGCAGTGTTATCCAAACAAAAAAAAAAAAAAATACACCATGTTTAAAAAGACCTCAAAAAGTTAGGGGGGGCAACTTAAATCCTCACCTGAAACTTTGACTATTTGAAGTCTTTACTCGTGTGCTACCCGCTTCATTTACATCAGATAGCAAAGTTGTGTACCCTGAGAATTCTGGAGTTGAAGTCCTCAACCTGTGATCCACTCCATCAGTGCTAGTGTTATATGAAATTGGCACCCTGTTGCCAGATTTAAACGAACCAAACGCTTGTGCAAAGTTCTCGATCTGGCACATCTGCGGCCTGATGTCTTTCCGCTGTTCTAAGGAATGGGCCAAATCCTGAGGTTGGAGGTGAAAGCCTGGAGATGCATTCAGGCTTTTTCGCTGATCTTTCTGCCCATTCAATTCCTGAGATGAGATCTGGTAGCTGGAGGAGTTCTCCAATTGTTTCTGCGATTCAATCTGATCAACTAACTCTTGCGATGGAGTTAGTTGCTGCTGTGTCGACATCTGCTGTTGCGATGTCATCTGCTGCTGCTGCTGTTGCGCTGACATCTGCTGTTGCGATGTCATCTGCTGCTGCTGCTGTTGCTGCTGCTGCTGTTGTTGTTGCTGTTGTTGCTGCTGCTGTTGTTGCTGCTGCTGCTGCTGCTGCTGCTGCTGCTGCTGCTGCTGTTGCTGCTGCTGCTGCTGCGCTGACATCTGCTGTTGCGACGTCATCTGCTGCTGCTGTTGTGCCGCCATCTGCTGCTGCTGTTGTGCCATCTGCTGCGCCATATGCTGTTGAGCTGCCTCCAGCGATAAGGAAAAGCCAGCCTGGGGGCCCACCACCATGCCAAAGTTTGACTTTTGCAGCGTGGATGGCAATACTGATGTGACAGACTGGCTAAAGCCACAGTCAATAGAAGATGTAGTGTATATGTGTTTATCCGAAAAGAGAGAAGGACTGGGTAGAGATGAAGCGAGGCTAACGAACTGTAAACTTGGACCCAAAGGGAATGACGACGTATGGCTTGTTCTTTCCAAAGCTTGCTGAAGGTACTTTGAATACTCCTGAAACATACTGGCCTTATCAATTGGTGTAGACTGAGAATCCGAACAGACATTTTCCTCCTGAACCAAATCATTCTCATTTGCCGTTTGCAGTTCTACATGTTGTTCGCCTATGCTGAATGTAACATCAGGGTGCCCAACTGATTTATGAGTGTAGTGATCCAAGATACTCTGAAGCACCTCATCAGGAATGACGGATTTGTCATGGCAGTTCTTTATTTCGACATTCAAGGCATGGGAATCAATAAGAGCTAGTGGGCCGTCCCCTTCCATAACACTGGAAACTGCAGACTGAATGACAGACTGTTGTGACCCCATATGCCCTACATTCACAGCATAGGCATTGTTGCTACCAGTGGACTGTAGATATCTTCTTTTCTTCAGGAACTGCATTGCATCGTCATAATTGCTACTGTGAGAACCTTTGTTACCTGACGTGTGAAGAAGATTCATGGTGTCTACATTGGTAGCGCTCCCCATATCAAGAGGACCATTTGCTTTTTCTGAAAGTTTATGCATGGCCATGTTTGCCGATTGGGAACCCATGGATAGGTCATTCTTATCTGCTGGCTTCCGGCCTGCCTTCTTAAACACCAATTTTGGCACCTTGGTGTCCAGATCATCCAAACCACTGTTGGATGGGCCATTACCGGAAGACACATTTGGACCGTTGACTGCATAAGCCTGAATGTCCATGCCAGCAGACAGGTGTGCCTCGCTCATCTTGCTGCCTGGTTTAAGGTCCTTGTGTGAGGAACCATTTCTGGACTTTGCTTTTTTTCGAACAGAAAAATTTGAACTTCCCTGAGATAAATCAAAGTTACCAGATAAATGATCCATATTTGGGTTTGATGACCCAGGATCCAAGGGTCCTTTGTTTATAGATTCACCACATGTCCTTTTGTGCTTCAACAACCTATCTGTTCTTGAAAAGTACTGTCAAAACACAAAATGTAAAAAGTAAATTAGAGAAGTGAATTTTTTTTTTTAGCAAATATATGAGAACATTAATACACCTTTTAACAAAAGCAAACATGCACAAATGCAGGTATATAAATATTAAATAATATTTCTTACATGTGTAAGTTACATCTTGAAAACCATTAAAATCCACCCCCCCCCCCCCCCAAAAAAAATCTGACTTCAGTATAATTTTTTTTTGTGTGAATTCTCCACGGTTCTGCTCTGCACATGCATGAGATTCATTTACTGGATCTGTGAATGGCAAGACACAATATCTGCCACCACGGCAGAAAGACTCTGCCTGTGCATTATATCCACAATGCTCTGCATGCCTTAAGGTTGCTTTCACATTGAGGCAGTTTACAGGCACTAAAGCGCTTAAAAATAGCACCTGTAGAGTCGCTCCTCTCACTCCAGTGTGAAAGTCCAAATCTTTGCAGCACTGTAGGAGTGGTGTATACACCACTCCTAAAGCACCCCTGCCCAATGACATCAATGGGCAGCACTGCCTAACCGCCGTCAAAGCCTCTTCCCTACACGACATCATTGTAAATAGAGAGTCTTGTTGCCTGAAATCATTGAAATATTATACAGATCAAAGAGTTTTGTTTAAGATTTTTTTTCTGTCATTTCAAAAAACATGATTGACAGCACACTAGAGTGGTTTGCAGGTGCTAAAAATAGCACCTGCAAACTGACCCTAAACAGCCACTGCTGTGTCTCCAGTGTGAAAGCCCCGGGGGTTTGATCTGAAGGGCACCGACTGGCATTGTTGTGGACACATCTGATGGTGGCTGTGCTGATAATCAGTGCAGACCCCCCTCTGACAGGGATGGACGCCAATCAGCTCTTCCTGACAGCAGGAATTGTTTACTGGCACTTCCTGGTTCACGCTGTGATTGGTCCCAGCTGATAAGTAGCCTCTGTCAGATGCTCCTAACCTAGATCGAAGTTGCCACACTGCATGCTGGCTCGTTATCCTGAAAGATGTGGATAACAGAACCACCACCCGGTCATCATTCTGCTATAGGCTGGTCGAGAAGTGGTTAAAGAGCAGAGCACTGCAAAGAATGGGCAGGTCTATGGATAGGAGAGGGTATACAACCAAAATGTTCCACTAATGTACTAGATGGCACGCAAAAAAAAAAAAAAAAATTGTACCTGCAGACAAGTGTCACACTTATATGGCTTTTCCCCACTATGAGTCCTCTTGTGTCTCTCCATGTGATACTTCTGGATAAACTTCATGTTGCACTGATCACAATTAAAAGGTTTTTCACCTAGGAGGGAAGAAAAAAAAAATTCAAATTCCCGGTTATAATTGGCTGTAGGTCCTCACAGCCCAGCATAGGCACTCAAAGTGTAGATTAGCAATATCAAAGCGAATTATTTTTTATTTTATTTTTTTTAAAGCAGCGAGAATCTGCATCAAGATGGTGACAATTCATAGAGCAGCCCCACTTGCTACATACTTTAACAAATCTGGGATGCAGACTTTACAATTTTAAACAAGCTTAATGTACTAGGAACATGCCAGGAATCCAGCATTTTAAGAAACCACGAATGGCAACTTATATACATTTCTCAGCATAGGTTTTGTTTTTTCTAATGCAACTCAAGTTTTGAACAAGGCAAGCTTAGTATAATTATATGCGCACATTACCAAATATACTTGTGTAATGACTCATTTCATGCCAGCTGAAAAGCAAGTCTCAATAAAGAGGTTTGCCCATTTATGCCAAAATGATGAGTCACACACACAAAAAAAAACAAAAAAACATTCCTTTCATCTAAAAAAAAAAAAAAAAAAAAAGACAGGAAATGTGTGCTTTACCATCTCCAGGACAGGAGCAACGAGTATAAATGTCAAGCGGACTGAATTATTTTGGTATGTGTAGTCTGGGGTGTCAAAGCTTGTTACCATTTAAGTGTTACGGCAATTGTTCCATATGTAGCCTCCGCAAACCTGTTATATACATACCACTGTGTATCTTTTCATGTCGTTGTAGCAAATACTTCTGAATGAAGCTCATATTGCATTGACTGCACTGAAATGGCCTTTCACCTATAAAAAGAATGTAATTGGAGATGTATTGGAATCAAATAACTTTATTGTACAACCTTTTAAAAATCATTTTCATTTAAGAGAGAATGACTTTCTGACAGACCCGTAAATGTGTTTCCATGTCATACATGTTCTAGACCCAAGTAAAAAACCTGTCTCAGCTACCACACACTCAGATCTCTAGGTACATAAAAGCCTTGTGAGTTTGGAGACAGGGAACAACAATGGCTGGAAAGGTGAGCTATGCATCTACACTAAACAAGCCGGTTTATGTAAATATATCTCCCCCTACTCCTGTACTATAGAACTAAAGGACAAACAAAAACATAGTTACTTCTGTTTAACCTTTTTAGCCCCAGAGGGTTTTAACCCCTTCAAGTCCAGGCCATTTTTTGCGTAATGGCACTGCGTTACTTTTACTGACAATTGTGCGATCCTGCGACGCTGTATCCGAATAAAATTGATGCGTGTCCCCACCACAAATAGAGCTTTTGTTTGGTGGTATTTTATCACCTCTGCAGTATTTTTTTTATTTATTTTTTTGAGCAAAAAATAAAACAATTTTGAAAACAAAATATTTTTTACTTTCCGCTAAGAAACATATCCAATAAACAAAAATCTAAAGTTTCTTTATTAATTTAGGACAATATGTATTCAGCAACTTATTTTTGGTAAAAATCCCAATAAGTGTATATTAATTGGTTTGCGCAAAAATTATAGTGTCTACAAACAACGGGATACTTTTATGGAATATTTAATTTTACTAATGGCGGTAATCAGCGATTTTTAGTAGGACTGCGACATTGCAGCGGACAAATCTGACACCGGCCACTTTTTTGGGACCAATCACACGAATACAGTGATCAGTGCTAAAAATAGGCACCGGCGCTATACTAATGACACTGGCAGGGAAGGGGGTTAACATCAGGGGTGATCAAAGGGTTAAATGCGTGCCTAGGGGGTGCTCCTACTGGGGGAACACAAAGATCAGTGTTTCTGCTTAGCAGGAACACAAGATCTCTAGGCTCTCCCGTCAGAACTGTGATCTGCCCTGTTTACATAGCCGATTGGCTTTCCCTCTGAGGCTACTGCATGAAGCATTGTGCAGGTACGTTGTTTTGCGCAGCCAAGCTGCCTTGCTGCAGTAAATGTGCAGAACCGGTTAAAGGTGTTTATTGTTACTCATGTTAAGTGAACCCTCCATCAAAAAAGGAAAGGTCGCTGAATTTTTTTGACAGGTACCCACTCCTTTAAGTCTCACCTAGGCAACAATTGCGAAAGTTCACCCCCTGACACCCACAACCTCCTGGGACATGTCCCAAGAGGTTACTGAACCAATCTTGCACATGCATAGCTTCGAGCATACAGTCTGGTTGCAGGAGGTGTAGGATTATGAGAATACTGTTCTAGCAGTATAGAACAATACATTTTAGAACATGCATGGTTTAATTATTATTTGAGCTCCAGTTAAACATACATAGAATATAAATTAGGGATGTCCCGATACCAGTACTCGGGGGAAATGCTCCAATGCCTCACCCGATACCTGGGCAGGCAGGGGAGTTGCAAGTCTTTCCCCCGTGCCCGTCTCCCCCCCACCCCGTGCCCGTCTTCTCTACCCCCCACCCCAGTGCAGTGATCACTGACTCTGTCCATTCACATAACTGAGCATCGTAACCTGTGTTTACGATGCTTCAGTTTATGAATGAAGAGGAGCTTCTCTTGTCCCTGCATAGAAAGGGACTGGGGATTCTGTGTCCTTAGTCCCTTTATCTGTCTTAAAGGGGAGATGTCAAAGGTCTGTAAAGACCCCTGATATCTCTCCAAAGACCCCCAACAGGGCTGATTAAAAAAATAAAAAAATTTGCAATAAATATTTAAAAAAAATAAAATAAACACACCACACACACCATCCACCTCCCCTAAAAAAAAAAAAAACGGTATCTGTGAGTACTTGGGGGGGGGGGGGGGGGAGTATCGGTACTTGTACTGTCTCAAAAAAGTGGTATCGGGACAACCCTAAATGTATAATATAGAGAGATAGAAAACAAAAGAAACATGGCTAGACATGCAGCCACAGACAAATCACAGATGTCCAATATCTTTTTTTCAAGATCGTCTGAAGCAGCTTAAAAAGGACAATTAACATACCTGTGTGTATCAGCACATGCCGGCGCAGATGATAGGAACTCCTAAAAGCAGCACTGCAATGTTCACATATATGAGGTTTCTGATTTGGAGACATATTAGCAGCATCACCATCACAACCTAATGACTGGAAGGAAAAAAAGAAATGCAATCAGAAACCTGCTGAATCCAGCTGAAAACTGAACGGTGATTAACTTGTACATGTAGTTAGTATAGAGCAGGGATAAGATGTTACAAAACTACAAGTCCCATCATGCCTCTGGGTGTCATGCCTTGTGGCTGTTAGAGTCTTGCTATGCCTCATGGGAATTGTTGTTCTGCAACAGCTGTAGGTCCGCTAATTGCATATCCCTGGTATAGATAGACACACACACACACACACACACACACACACACACACACACACACACACACACACACAGTCCAGTAACAAATGCTGTGGAGACATCTCTTTACGGACTCCAAGCCCCTGTGTACACCAAACATTTGCCCTCAGAGTGATAAACCCATATCCTGTATTGTGGCATTCACTCACAATGCAGTGATCCCAATGCAATGGTGTATGCCTGCCATATGAACCTACAGCCCGAGTTCCGTCAGATTTTCTAACGGAAGTGACGTTCCGTCATGGCAATCTTGGCACACCCAACACTCGGGCACACCAAGCCTAGTCTGAAGTCGCCAAGCGGACATCTTTCTACACCCCCCTAAATCTTGCATTTCAAACTTATTTTTACCACTAAGCTGAGATCGTGAAATACAGCGTTTAGAGAATTTTAAAAGCAGCAACAAGCCTGCAGCTTTAAAAACTCAACATTATGAACCCATATTCTGTGCACACACACACACCCCCACCAGTGAGGCTCATACACAACACAGCATATAGCAACACTGTTGTATTAAAAGAACGGTGCTGTACTGGATCAGGTACCAACAAACCTAGAATCGGACAGACACCTAGAAGGATACTAAATGGGAAATTACCAAAACATAGAAGGATCTGTAATCCTAATTCACTCCCACCTATAACATGCCTCAGGCCCCTGTCACACGAGTGGTCTGATCGGATCCACATGTGCATTTTTCAGGTGGACCCAATCAGAGCCCCCGATTATACTTTATGCAGCGGCAGAAGCAAGCGGACTTGTGTGTTTATACCTGCCTACCTCTAATCCGATCCCCTTAATGGAAGGGGATCTGCTCTGTCTGGCAGGATCAAATCGGAAGGCAGTCAGGTGTAAATAGACATCCAGCCCATTTACAGCCAACTGCCTACAGAGCATAGGGGGCCGTGTCTGTGTCCACTGCGCATTAGCGGCATGACCACATACCTGTCATCCACTCGCTTAGCAGACAGATCCGCCACTGAGAAAAATGGATCCTGCCCCTTCACTGCAGTGTTGAATGTACTTTGCAAATTGTTTCCTAAGGGAAATCATTGTGTACGATGCCAGGGGTCTGAAAACCCATAGATCGTGATCCCACAGTAGATCGCAGACATGTGACGGTAGACCAATCTGGGCTTACTGACCTGCCATTCCAGAGCACCAGAGTAAAATGCCAATGGACTACTAGTAAGATTGGAGCTGTAGAAGGGAGCAAGAGCACGGACTGACCAAATCCTCTGCCCTGCTAAGGCCCTTTTCACACTGGGGCGTTTGAGCGTTATTACAACAAAGCCTTATCTGCAACCCCAATGTGTTGGTAAAGCACCGATCAGACCCTAAGGTTTTAGGGCATTTTTGCAGTGCCAGTGTGAAAGGGTAAGGCGTTTTTACAGCACTTTTCAATTCATTTCAATGGAGAGGGGCATTTTGGGAGCGTTTTTTCAGCGCTCAAAAGCTGCTCCAAAGATGCTGCTTGCAGAACTCAGTGTGAAAAGGTCCATTGAGATGCATGGAGAGTGTTTTATGAGCGTTTTAAAAACGCTATTTTTAACGCTAAAATGCTGTAAAAACGCTTCAGTGTGAAAGGGGTCTAAAGGCAGGAGTCCTGTGCAGGGGAGACAGAGATTAGTGATGTACCGCACTATAAAGGGGGCCCAGCGGTTATAAAGGGGACCCAGCGGTTATAAAGGGGGCCCAGCGGTTATAAAGGGGGCCCAGCGGTTATAAAGGGGGCCCAGCGGTTATAAAGGGGGCCCAGCGGTTATAAAGGGGGCCCAGCGGTTATAAAGGGGGCCCAGCGGTTATAAAGGGGGCCCAGCGGTTATAAAGGGGGCCCAGCGGTTATAAAGGGGGCCCAGCGGTTATAAAGGGGGCCCAGCGGTTATAAAGGGGGCCCAGCGGTTATAAAGGGGGCCCTATAATGAGACACTGAGAAATCCAGCGGGGAAAAAAGTGATTATTGCTAGTGACTATATCTGCTGACAATTGCATCGATCAACTCGGGTACAATCAGCCTGCCCATACATGGGTTGAATCTTCTCAGCTGGTCCTTGCTGAAACGGGCAATATTCCATTCGAACCGGCTATGACAGCTTTAGGAAGAAAAACTTCAACTTTTAGTGATTGGATAGATGGGTACCATTATCAGATGTTGATTGAACTGTGCACATAGCAGATATAAGAAAATGTAGCTCTTCTAGCTGCTCTAGCTCTAAATAATTCTGCAATCCTATTTGCCTGGAGTTTAGCATCTCAGATCTGGACATTTGCAATGACCACAGTGGTAGAAGAAAGGACGTAGAATCCCCCCCGCCCCGCCGAGCACAGAAACGCTCTTACTTTAGAGGAGTCGTTCCGCCTGCGTCGGGATTTTGCTTCCTGGGCTTCTGAGCTTGGACGCCTGGCCTTCTTCATGGAGTGAGTTTGTTTTGGATCGAAGCCATTTCTTTCAGTTCTTAAGAACAGCTGTGAGAAAACAGGTGGACGATAAGCTTTAACATTCTTACAGAATATACGTGAAGGCAAAATTTCTCATTTACACAACATAAAAAAGGAGAAACTTAAAAAAACTCGCACTGGCCGAGACATTTCTATGCAATGCATGTTTGTGTATTACGGATATTATGTTGGCTTTTTTTTTTTTTGATACACAGTAAAAAGAAGAAGAAATTAAACTGCCTGTCAACTTTCTTAAATGCCCCCAACAAGTTTACCGTATATACTCGAGTATAAGCCGAGTCTTTTTTGTGCTGAAAATGCCCCCCTCGGCTTATACTCTAGTCACATTTTTGCACCTGATCTCCTGGACTTTGGGGACCAGCCGTAGGTCTCCTGGACCCCAAACTTGTAGCCCCACTCGTTCTCCACAAGTGTGCAGTTTGTTGTCTGGGGGACCTACGGCCGGGGAGCACCAAATTTTTAAAGTCGGGCAGCGCTTCCATAGACTCCTATGTTAAACGGTAATTTCTTTGGTGATCCGGTACCAGCTGGTCGTAGGTCCCCTAGACCCGGATCTTGGCACACATGTACCGCCTACACTCCCCTACAAGTGTGCAAAGTTTGTTGTCTGAAGAACCTATGCCTGGGGAGCACTGATTTTTCAAAGCCCTTCTATAGACTCCCATGTTAAACATCAGTCTCAGCATGGGCACAGTGAGGCATGCACATTGACACCCCCTAGACTTATATTCGAGTCAATACGTTTTCCCAGTTTTTTTTGTAGTAAAATTAGGTGCCTCGACTTATATTTGAGTATATACAGTAAATGTTAGAAGAGTTACACCACTGGGAGGGAGTTAATATGAAGTGTCCAGGACACGTTTCTTTTATTAAACCCCCTCCCAGTTGTGCGTTACTCACTTAAACTTGTGGGGGGGCATTTAAGAAAGTTGACAGGTAGGTGTTCACAGGGCTGGAGGAGCTATAAAGGCGGTCCCCACCCTCAAGCGGACATTACATTAAAACATTTTTTTTTTAAAAACTCTTTAGCAACACACAAACCAAAACATGTAAAGAGTGCCCCCAATGCTCTACCAGGAGATGGATTGGGGACAGTGGAAGGGGGGGGGGGGATCAGACTTTACAGCATGCAGATGATTAACCCCTTAGGTTCCAGAATGAGTAACATGCATATGTTACATAACACAGACTGATTTTACTATTGTGGGTTTAGTAACACTTTAACACGAATTATACAAATGTTTATTAAACTGCCCACTATATGGCGCTTTACCCCTTCTACATACACACAAAGGAGCGGTTCACATGCGAGTGGGAGAGGAATCATACCTCATACCGGTTCAAATCGACCATTTTGTATTTGTAACACTATTCCAAATGTCACCTGGTGTTTGGTTCCAATGTTCAAGTATCCCCATTGGAAGATTTCTACTTGATTATTCTTGCAACAACCGAATATAATTTTTTACTGTTACTTTTACCAATGGTAAACAGGTTTTTATTTCTGTATTTTTGTCTGTGCCCCTAACAGGTGCGTCAATGCCTCACCACTCATCTAAAAAAAAAAAAAAAAAAAGGGGGGATGAATGAGATCTCCTGCACTTATCTCTATTCAACTGACAGTTTTACTGAACTCCTGGAAGAGCCTGAGCCAAGCTCTTACACTTGTAGACCCCAGATCCCGACAAAGAGTACCTGCCACGTGTATTATCACAAAGTGGAAAAAAAAAAAATGTATGGATGCAAACAGTGATCATTCCACACGTGAGGTAATGCTGCCAACATCAGATCATCGGCAGCAACTCTAAAACTAGACCACCTCTGTAGATATAAAGTGGTAATTCTCGCGGCAGAACATCTTTCACATTAAAAATTGGGCTAACTGCATTTGAAAGACCGCTGGGCAAATACAGTGCGACATAAAATATTGCAGCGATTGCCATTTTATTCCCTGGGGTGTGTGTGTGTGTGTGTGTGTGTGTGTGTGTGTGTGTGTGTGTGTGTGTGGGGGGGGGGGGGGGGTGGGGGGTAAATGGAGATCACAATTTCTTAATGATTAATAGTGCAGCTCTGGATAGTAAAATTAACGTAGACCGGTTTGGTATCCGTTTACTGAGCATGACATTTTATATTTTACAAATAAAAATTAGGTTATGCATTGTGTTTTTCATTTTAATTTTACAAAAATGCATTTGAAAAAACGCTGCGCAAATACTGTGATAAAAAATTTCAACACTAGAGAATTTATTCTGTAGGATGTCTGCTAGGAAAAAAAAATATATAATAAATAATGCTTAGGGGTTCCAAGTAATTTTCTAGCAAAAAATACAGATTGTTACTTGTAAACAAATGTCAGAAAAAGGATGGGTCCCTAAGTGGTTAATAAAAATAGCAGGAAAAAAAAACTCATACTTTATGATACACCTGAAATACAGGGAGTGCAGAATTATTAGGCAAATGAGTATTTTGACCACATCATCCTCTTTATGCATGCTGTCTTACTCCAAGCTGTATAGGCTCGAAAGCCTACTACCAATTAAGCATATTAGGTGATGTGCATCCCTGTAATGAGAAGGGGTGTGGTCTAATGACATGGGTCAAAAGAAGGACTTGACAGGCTCAGAAAAGTCAAAAATAGTGAGATATCTTGCAGAGGGATGCAGCACTCTTAAAATTGCAAAGCTTCTGAAGCGTGATCATCGAACAATCAAGCGTTTCATTCAAAATAGTCAACAGGGTCGCAAGAAGCGTGTGGAAAAACCAAGGCGCAAAATAACTGCCCATGAACTGAGAAAAGTCAAGCGTGCAGCTGCCAAGATGCCACTTGCCACCAGTTTGGCCATATTTCAGAGCTGCAACATCACTGGAGTGCCCAAAAGCACAAGGTGTGCAATACTCAGAGACATGGCCAAGGTAAGAAAGGCTGAAAGACGACCACCACTGAACAAGACACACAAGCTGAAACGTCAAGACTGGGCCAAGAAATATCTCAAGACTGATTTGTCTAAGGTTTTATGGACTGATGAAATGAGAGTGAGTCTTGATGGGCCAGATGGATGGGCCCGTTGCTGGATTGGTAAAGGGCAGAGAGCTCCAGTCCGACTCAAGACGCCAGCAAGGTGGAGTACTGGTTTGGGCTGGTATCATCAAAGATGAGCTTGTGGGGCCTTTTCGGGTTGAGGATGGAGTCAAGCTCAACTCCCAGTCCTACTGCCAGTTTCTGGAAGACACCTTCTTCAAGCAGTGGTACAGGAAGAAGTCTGCATCCTTCAAGAAAAACATGATTTCCATGCAGGACAATGCTCCATCACACGCGTCCAAGTACTCCACAGCGTGGCTGGCAAGAAAGGGTATAAAAGAAGAAAAACTAATGACATGGCCTCCTTGTTCACCTGATCTGAACCCCATTGAGAACCTGTGGTCCATCATCAAATGTGAGATTTACAAGGAGGGAAAACAGTACACCCCACTGAACAGTGTCTGGGAGGCTGCGGTTGCTGCTGCACGCAATGTTGATGGTGAACAGATCAAAACACTGACAGAATCCATGGATGGCAGGCTGCATGGGTGTCCTTGCAAAGAAAGGTGGCTATATTGGTCACTGATTTGTTTTTGTTTTGTTTTTGAATGTCAGAAATGTATATTTGTGAATGTTGAGATGTTATATTGGTTTCACTGGTAAAAATAAATAATTTAAATGGGTATATATTTGTTTTTTGTTAAGTTGCCTAATAATTATGCACAGTAATAGTCACCTGCACACACAGATATCCCCCTAAAATAGCTAAAACTAAAAACAAACTAAAAACTACTTCCAAAAATATTCAGCTTTGATATTAATGAGTTTTTTGGGTTCATTGAGAACATGGTTGTTCAATAATAAAATTAATCCTCAAAAATACAACTTGCCTAATAATTCTGCACTCCCTGTATGGCTGCAAGCCATCAATGGTAATCACTGCATTCACTGAATATACAATTAATGCTTTTAATGAACTAGCACAAGAATATAATTTTGCCAACTGTTCCACAAAAATGATGTATAGAAGATGTAGCCAAACAACTAGAGTCATCAGCCAACATAGATGATATTACCGGACCACTAAAGAAAAATAAGCAAATGTAAACCAAAGTTTTTCCTCCTTTGTTGCAGGCATGTGCTGCGGATCTCTGGCAGGCTATATTAGTGCCCCATGATTAAGCGACTTCTTGCGAAACCGTCGGGCGGGATAGTGTGTTTCATCGGTTCATCCCCCACTGTATACCTCTTCCCATTCCTCATTTGGACGGGTCAAGTGTTTGCATGGATCGCTTCCGGCCGGAGTCCCAGCATATCACTGACATGCCTGTTTGCATTGATTTTATGTAAGTGTGCTTTTGGCTTTTTTTAAATAAATTTTTAAAGACGTTATTACACTATTGTGGCCTCTTTTGCTTTTCCCTGGAAATTGGTTCCGAGCTCCCAGCCTGAAGGGGATTGACAACTTACCTGGCCTACTATCTTCCTCCAGTAAGCAGTTATTGTTTTCCGCAAGGTGGAGGATCTACTATCAGCACTTTTCTATTGAATGTCACCACGCTTATTGTCATCATCACAATTTTCCCACTGGTGTTTTTCAAGAATAAGCTAAATAATTTACTCTGGTTCGAATAGGATCAGTCTGACATCAATTCTCTGTTTATCATTTATGGACACTATTTTGGTTTATTTTACTATGATCACCATCCATGGACACTAATACTGTTTATTTGTTAATATTTTTAGCGCATCCTGTTTTTTTGTTATATTAGGGCTGCAACTAACGATTATTTTCATAATCGATTAGTTGGCCGATTGTTTCCATTAATCGGATAATAGCATTTAAAAAAAGAAATTGCAAAAAGCACCAAAAAAATAGAGGTGTGACCCAGCGGCCTGAGATGTTTAGTAACATAATGGGGTTAAAAAAAACACAAAAATAAGTACAAAAAGAGCAAATAATCGCCACTGTAAGGGGTTAATTTCTTTACTGTGGGACAGTGAAAAATATTTACAGGAGCGATTTGCTTTTGTACTATAAAGGGACAATTTTAGTAATTGTCTATTGCCGATTAATCGATTATGAAAATTGTAATCGATTAATTTCATTATCGATTAGTTGTTTCAGCTCTAGGCTATATACATATATGCACTAAAAATGCATAGGTGCGAATCTATTTTTTTTTACGAAAAATATGTAGAACAATACGCATTAGCCTAAACTGAGGAATAAAAATAGAAACCGCAGAGATGATCAAATACCACCAAAAGAAAGCTCTATTTGTGGGGGAAAAAGGACGCCAATTTTGTTTGGGAGCCACGTCGCACGACCGCGCAATTGTCAGTTAAAGCGACGCAGTGCCGAATCACAAAAAGTGCTTTGGTCATTGGGCAGCAATTAAAAAGTGGTTGTGAAGGGTTTACAACCACTTTAAAAACCTGCATATTTGGCAAACGGCATCAAAAACACACCAAAAACACCCCCATGCTGCGTTTTAAAGCATTTGAGTTACGTGATCTATAAACCACGCCCCATTGTCACGATTCTGCCCTACAATTTTAAATGGCTGCAAAACAAAGGACGCGTTTGCGATGCCGTTACTTCCATAACATCTTTATTTTGGGAAAATCGCGATGCTGTGGTCCAAAAAAGGAACACAAGCTTCTTTTGAGCGGTAATCGTTGTGCAGCGCAATTTACTGAGTGGCAAAATCAAGGCACGATTGGAGCGCCATTAGAAGCAATGGCTTTGTAAGCACGTCCCGTGGTTTTTCAGCCGCTAGAAATCTTGAGGCGGATTTGCAGCGATTGCACCTGTGATCACGTGTGAATGCAGCCTTAAAGGGGCTGTAAAGGTCAACAGTGTCCCCCCGCAGGGATGTAGCCCCAAGGGAGGGGGCGAGCACACTGACTAACCCCCAGTCAGAACGATTAATCGATTATGAAAATTGTAATCGATTAATTTCATTATCGATTAGTTGTTTCAGCTCTAGGCTATATACATATATGCACTAAAAATGCATAGGTGCGAATCTAGCCTTAAACTGGCCATACATTAGACAAAATGTTCTTGTTCAATTTCCCTTCAACAATGTAGTACAAGGGCCTGCCTGATTGCATGCACATTAACCACTTCCATACCGGGCATTTTATGGAGAGAAAAAAAAACGCAAGCAGCATATATTGATTGGATTGCGCAAAAGTTATAGCGTCCACAAAAAATACGGGATAGAATCATGGCATAATTATTTTACATTTATTACAGTGCTATAAATATGCACCGATTACTGTATAAATGTGACTGGCAAAGAAGGTGTTAACACCGGGGGGCGTTCAAGGTTTCAAATATGTTCCCTATGGAGTGATTTTAACTGTGGGGGAGGAGACTGACTGGGGGAGGTGACGGATCAGTGTCCCTATGTACAAGGGACACACCATCGGTCTCCTCTCCCTGACAGGACGTGGATCTCTGTTTACACATCACTGTTTACAGATCAGTGATGCAGCGAGTGCGCAAGTGCACTCTCCACAGTGCAGGGAATCCCCATTCATACGACGTCCGCCCGGAGTGACAAAGGGTTCCTGTGGACGTCATATGACTATACGCTGGGCGGGGCTAGGTTAAAAGTGTTTAGTTTGACCTTCTATTAAATGGTTTTGGTAAATATAAAGGAAGATTGTATAATGTATGGCCAGATTTAGTCTCTCGGACAAGTAGCATTTTTGAAAATGTGACTGGTTGCTAAAATGACTGTGCATCACTACTCACTTAAAAAGCAAGAACAGATACACTTATAGAAAGGTGCCATAACTCATGATTTGAGCCCATTGTTATGCTATACACCAGATGGAGATACAAGAGCTCAATTGAAACCATTGCACTCTTTAAAGCCAGAACAGACCACCCAGCAAAAGGCAGCATTCATTTTGTATGCAAGTACCATTTACAAAAGAACATGCAATCAGCGATCCTTATTCTATGTCTCCAATCAGTGCTCCCTATTCTATGTCAGCAACAGGCTAAAACAATGTAATAACCCTCGGTAACTTCCAACCCAGAAAATAAGAGATCCGTTTTTTGACCCTCGCTCATCTTTTTCAAAGTCTTGAGTAAGAAGCCAACATACGGCGACATCACAGCCTGAGAAGCTGTAAATAGCACAGTGGGAGACTGCCAACTGTTTTAGATCTGATTGAAGAAAAGATTTATTGATTGAACAATGCTCTGGAACGTTACAAAAGCCTGGTCTGAGATAACCATTGAGCCTATTGTTTGTGCTGCTTAAAGCCTCAAGAGATGTGTGAATGGCAATTTACATTAGCTGAAGACATCCAATGTCTGTGGCTTCCAGTAATTCCGAGGTTGTGACACCTGCCACGCGAACAAACTTTCTACAATAGACCATTGTTATGTTACTAGATCACAGAAACACAGGCAATGAAAGGAAAAATGCAGACAAATCCCAGCAGACAGACAGCTGATCACACAGTAGAAAATTTTCTGTCGAAAAAGGTTATTAAAGTTCTAAACACATTTGAAGACTTGAGCAATTACATTCAAAAATACTTCTATCTTCTCCTTTTATCATTTGATTTTTAGTGAACAGACTTTCCTGAACAAAACCTACATACACTAATGAAATTTGTTCATCCTACTGGCTAACCCAACATTAAATAATTCTC
Source organism: Rana kukunoris (assembly GCA_029574335.1). Taxonomy (NCBI): domain Eukaryota; kingdom Metazoa; phylum Chordata; class Amphibia; order Anura; family Ranidae; genus Rana; species Rana kukunoris. The sequence goes on from CM056060.1 coordinate 31,101,149, forward strand.
CTTCACCGACTATAGCTGGATCGTGTAACATCTACCGCCGTCACATGACCATTCATTCCTAAGTGGTTATAGTAAGAAACTGACCACCAAAAGAGATCATTTCTACATACAAGCACATTACAATAGGCTCGGCACACACAAGCCTTTCTTGGGATAATGGGAATCGGCCGGGAATATCAAGCAGACTCTTCCCCATAGAAAGCTTGTATAGAGGCACATTATGGTAATCGCACACGGCACCAGACGCCTATTGCTGATGAATTTTGTATAAAGGCTTGTTAGGACATTCCCAGTCAATAGCTCCTGATTGCAAATTCAAGAACTATCCTCTGCAAGGTCTGTTCATGAAATGAAAATGCACTGGCAAAACCAAAAATTCAGGATGCACGTGGCCAAAACCGAAGTGGACGTTAAAATGTAATAAATATTATATATATATAATATATATATATATATATATATATATATATATATATATATATATATATATATATATATATATATTTTATTAAATGGCACCCATTTTGAAGCGGCGTTAAAGGAGGAAGTAAACACACTTGTACAAAATTAATTAAAAAGCACCACCTGCAAGACAAAGGCATAATGAGCTAGTTACTGCCTCTTTCGGGTATTGCGGCTCCGTGATTTTTGTAAATATCTTCTAAACTGTGGAGGTTTAGGAGATATTTTATGGACCTACAGGTAAGCCTTAACTGCTTGCCGACCAACTTATACGGTGGCAGGTCGGCTCTCCTGGGCGAGAGCCCGTAGCTCTACGTCGGCACTTCTGCGGCCACTAGGGGGCGCGTGCGCGCCGCCGGCGGCCCCCACGCGTCCAAACCCCCCCTTGAGTCCTGTGCCCGGCGGCGATCGTGCCCGTTACAGAGCGGGGACCGGGAGGTATGTGTGTAAACACAAAGCTCTCGGTCCTGTCAGTTGGGGAAACGCTGATTTTCTGCTCATACAATGTATAAACAGAAGATCAGTGATTTCCCCTAGTGAAGCCACCCCCCCATACAGTTAGAACACACCCAGGCACACACTTAACCCCTTCCCTGCCCCCTAGTGTTAACCCCTTCACTGCCCGTGGCATTTTTATAGTAATCCAATGCATTTTTATAGCATTGATCGCTAAAAAAATGCTAAATGGTCCCAAAAATGTGTCAAGTGTCCGAAGTGTCCGCCATAAGGTCGCAGTACTGAAGAAAAAAAAAAATGCTGATCGCCGCCATTACTAGTAAAAAAAAAAAGCCATAAAACTACCCCCTATTTTGTAAACGCTATAACTTTTGCGCAAACCAATAAACGCTAATTGCAATTTTTTTTTACGAAAAATATGTAGAATACGCATTAGCCTAAACTGAGGAATAAAAATAGAAACCGCAGAGATGATCAAATACCACCAAAAGAAAGCTCTATTTGTGGGGGAAAAAGGACGCCAATTTTGTTTGGGAGCCACGTCGCACGACCGCGCAATTGTCAGTTAAAGCGACGCAGTGCCGAATCACAAAAAGTGCTTTGGTCATTGGGCAGCAATTAAAAAGTGGTTGTGAAGGGTTTACAACCACTTTAAAAACCTGCATATTTGGCAAACGGCATCAAAAACACACCAAAAACACCCCCATGCTGCGTTTTAAAGCATTTGAGTTACGTGATCTATAAACCACGCCCCATTGTCACGATTCTGCCCTACAATTTTAAATGGCAGCAAAACAAAGGACGCGTTTGCGATGCCGTTACTTCCATAACATCTTTATTTTGGGAAAATCGCGATGCTGTGGTCCAAAAAAGGAACACAAGCTTCTTTTGAGTGGTAATCGTTGTGCAGCGCAATTTACTGAGTGGCAAAATCAAGGAACGATTGGAGCGCCATTAGAAGCAATGGCTTTGTAAGCACGTCCCGTGGTTTTGCAGCCGCTAGAAATCTTGAGGCGGATTTGCAGCGATTGCACCTGTGATCACGTGTGAATGCAGCCTTAAAGGGGCTGTAAAGGTCAACAGTGTCCCCCCGCAGGGATGTAGCCCCAAGGGAGGGGGCGAGCACACTGACTAACCCCCAGTCAGAACGGCTTGGATAATGGGGGCAAGCTTACCGAGGAGGAACAGGAAGTGAGAAATTCAGACAAAGAAAAAAAACATTTAGAAGGGAAATCGAAGGAAAGGGTAAGTGAACCAACAATGCACTAGCATAAAAGGAACCTATTCAGAAAATAAAAAAACAAATCTTTACAACCCCTTTAAGCAAGCAAAGCTTTTTTTTTCAATAGAGCAAGGCCAGCCATGGCTGAATTTTGATACATCTAGTTCAGTGGGGACCAGCTGTATTTTGATCCATGTATGGGATGCACAGAATGCATTAAAGGGAATGTAAGACCGATTCATGAAATTTGAGCTGGGCACATATATCTGCAGTGTTCTCTCTCCAAAGCACCAACTCCTTTTGTCTTTCAACTGTTTTGTTCTTCTGTTATCAGCATAACTTCTGACAAGTTCTCAGACAACCAAGATAAAAATCAGACTGAAATTTGTGTCAGGGTGGGTGCTATAAATAGATTCGCAGAGAGCTTGTCTTGTCACAGCACAGCTCTGCATGTGGAGGGAGAGTTGTAGGCCTTTTCTCTAATCAGCCGTCACAGTGTTTGCCAACAATCCACTCCTACTGCTGAATGAGGAAGTATTTTTTTGTTAGAGTTCTAAAGAATAATAGCTGAAGACAGCAGATATGTAAAACATATAGGGAGATTTGTATCATGTATCTATCAATTGACGCTGTTCACTTCACTGGGTGTATGGAGGGTTTACATCCACTTTGACATAAAAAAAAAAAAAAAAAAAAAAAAAAAAAGCTTCTGCCCTTACAAATCACTTTAGGTATGACCTGGTATTCCACTTTAAAATTCAGTACAGCAATCCTCAAAGGTCCAATTCAGATATTTCTAGCCAACACCCACTAATCGGATTTTGAAAGCTTACTTTGTGAAGAGCTCATATATTTACTCCCTTGAATTCCATGACATTTATTCACTATATCCACTGCTGTGTCACACATTTCACAGAGCCTGCCTTCTGAACTACAGCAGTGCTGAGAAATTTCAGGAGTCAGTACAGGAATCACCGTTTTCCAGGCAGCAATGTACCATGGTCCTTAAATTTAAAGTACACAGGGCTGCAAAGCATGCATTGAATCCAGGAAGTTGTAGAAAGATGGCCAGCAGATAGGCAACACTTACTACATGAAAGGAGATTTTTCAAGCAAGCTTATATTACTGGACTGGATTGTGAAAAAAAAAAAATTGTATTGCCATTACAATGCAGAGGTTATAAAATGAAAGTGTATTCTGTGGCTAAGAACTCCTTTATGATGCATTGCAATTTACAAGAGAAAAGTCAGTGGATGCCTTACCAAAAACACTCAATGTTTATAACAATTGCTGGCTGCTACTATTACCTCAGGACATGAAGTGCTTCTGTTCAATTACGGATTGCAGCACTTGCATCATACCGCCTTCTTTTTTTTAAATGGCAATCGCACAATTATTGTACTTTGTGCAGCCACCAGGTAGGATATGGCTCGTCAGGTTGGGTACACAATGCAATAAAATGTTATTTCAAAACAGTCTAGTCAACACTGTGCAGACAGTATAAAAACACCTCCGATAAGTAGATATGACCTAGGCAGGAAACCTATTGTTTAGGCAACAGTTACCCGCTGTGCTCTTTTGACCCACACGGCTTTGCACTTTTTTATTTTCTTAAACAGCGATTTAGTCTGCTGAATAAACAAACAATAGCTGTAGAAGTACATACTCCCTATCAGGGCAAAGGTTTAAAGTGGATGTAAATGAAAGAAAATATACTGCAGCTCACCAGTTCTTAGAGGTGGGGACTGTATGTAATTTTTAAGGCTTTTTCTTTTTTTTTAGGGTGCATTCTATCCTGCAAATGCATTCAACACAGAAAACATACAAGAACCCGTGGCAATCAGTTGTGGGGGGCAAGCAATGGGAAGCTGCCTGCTCCTGCAGCTAACCGTGGCCATTCTTGTGTCATTGCCTAGGAAGTGTTTACATGCAAAGGCTGCACGATTCTGGCTAAAATGAGAATCACAATTTTTTTTTCATAGAATAAAGATCACGGTTCTCTTACGATTTTTGCAGTGTAACATCTTTCCCATTATAAAAAAAAAAAAAAAAAAGGACTAACTTTGCTGTTGAGTTTTTTTTTTTAGTGTGTTTGAAAAACTGCTGCGCAAATACTGTGTGACATAAAACATTGCAACAACCACCATTTTATTTTCTAGGGTCTCTGATTATATTTATATAGATATATATCTATATCTATATCTATATATATAAAATCATGTAATTTTTAAGCTAAAAAAAATATGATTTTTACTTGCAAGCAACAAGTGTCAGAAAAGGTTTGTCTTTAAATGGTTAAACTTCCTTCATCTACACGGCAGAGTTCTTTCCTTTGATAAAATAATGAAAAGATACTTTGTTTCCACTTATTCCAGTGTTGTAATAAACGTGGCAGGATGCCTGGATTTTGTTTTTCCAGCAGTGAGAACTCTCTGCACTTGTTAGAAAGATCGTGACATGCCGTTTTGAAGATCAGGAAGGGAAAAAGATTGCTATTTCAATTAACGATTAAGGCCCCTTTTACACTGGGCACGGGAGGTGCGGTGGTGGTATTGCGGCGCAATTTTTAGCACCACTAAAAGATGTCCATGTTCATCTGATCCGATGACGGAAGGAAAAAAAAAAAATAGGGTTTTCTTCCGTCTGCAGAATCGGATCATTCTAGAGGCGAACGAGATCGGGTGTCAGTGGATGTTCATCCGCTGACACTTGCAATCTCATAGGGACCAATGTATGTCCCTTTTTCATCTGCAAACGGATAGATGAAAAAGCAGACATACGGTCTGCAGGTGTGAAAGGGGCCCAAGATATGTTCCTTGTGCTGATTTTTGTTTTTGATTTTAGTTAAAACACAGCCAGATACACACTAGCTTTTTGGTCGGGATCTCCCCCGTTAAGCTGTGTTCTCACCCCCCATAGAACACTTCAATCAGCGCGCTCTGCCATTGGCTGAGTGCTGATCAGGAGTTGGATGGTCGACGGTTTTCCAGCATTCATATCCGACAGACATTCTGCCCATGTGCACGCTTTAACAAAATGTTCCACCAAATCTGAGCAAATCGGATATCCTATGGAGCAGAAACATTACACTGTAAACTCTTTTTGTAAAGGAGCGATAGGAATGTTATATAAAGTACTGGAGGAATTTGCCAGTGAAATATATATATATATAATATCTGAAATAAAATATCGTTGATCACATTGACAGACAATTCAAATATCTATGTGCAGCTTGGGACTTCAGTAGATGGCCATTACAGATACACTTCAATAAGGTCTATTAGTCGGAATAAGTTATCAGCCACCTCACGTGTGTTTGATTTACATCTTTTATAGAAAGATTACTTTTGTGCTTGCATCCTGCCACTATCTAGTGTATATGACAAGCCTAATGGCCTAGGTTACTGTTTACAAGAGAAGACACAATTTTGCATTCAGTACATTTTATGGCCTCGTTGACACGAGTGACAGGCACAAAAGTCCATACACCGTATATTGCCTGTTTGTTTATGCGGCTGGAGCCGCCAAGTGCTGCATGTAGGCAGCCAATGCAAGTCTACTGGTCTCAATTTAAGAGGCGCTCAGGTGTGGGTGAGCACCCCCGAACACACACTGCCTGCATTCAGACCTCTCCTTCTTACTCCTGTCAAATTAGGACAAGTCTGTACAGCCATTGCTTCCCCATAGACTGACATAGGTTCCCTGTATGAGACAAACAAATGGCCCATTCATAGTGTACAAGCCTCACCAGCCATGTGAACGAGGCCTAATACTGTATATCTGCTAGGAGTCGACCAATACCAACATTTCAGGTGCATTTTAGGCCGATATCAGGTGCCGATAGTCTGTAGATTTAAACTTTTTATACAGTCTTTTTTTATTGCAATCACAAGGCATGTAAACATCCCTTGTGACAGTAAGGCTCCTTCCACACGAGGAGGACTCCGCCGCTACAGAGTCCGCCTGCTCAGCAGGAGATCAGTCCGTTGATCTCCGCTGAGCTGGCGGATGAGAAGCTTCTCTGCTCACCGAGGGGCTTGTCGGGTGCCGCTGTCTCCTATGGAGAGATCGGACAAAAAATGGACAGCATGTTCGTTTTCATCAGATCTCACCCAATTCGATATGGACGTTCCCCCGTATGTCTGTTTTTAGGGGATCGAGTCGGATGTCAGCGGACATGTTTCCGCTGACACCCGACGCTCCATAGAGATGCATGGAGCGGGCCGTTCGGGTTCTGCCTGTCAGTATTGGCGGCGGACCTGAACGGTCCGTCCGTGTGAAAGGAGCCCAATAGGCAGCACAGGTGCTTTTTATGGGAGGGATTGGGTTTCTATAAGACCCCAAACCTCTCCTCTGCACTTGAAAGTTTTCAAAACATCAACGTTTTATAAATACTTTCCATTTTATTTACTTTTAGGATGGCAGTATTCCGGAGAAGGGATGTTATTGCTTCCGGGTTACTAGATCCAAGACCTGAACAAAAGCCGATCTTTGTTTGGGTCTTTGGTCCAGTCGTTGAACGTGCCGGCTGGTCCTTGTGGCCTCCCGGTGGGACAGGAGACCCAGGTGGAGCAACGGAGGGGGTATCCCCTCCTGCTGCTTCTATGAACAGCCGAATGCCCGTTGGGGCGCATCGGTTATTACAAGAAAGCCAACCGTCCGCTGTAAAGAACGGTACCGGGGCGATACCTGCAGCTGCATACATCTCCCTGGTACAACCTCTTGAAGCAATATTGGGAACATCGTTAAGTTTGTGACCGATATTTCAAAAAAGTGAATATCAGCCGTCAATAATGAGCCGCACCAATAATAGGTCGTCCCCTAATATCTCCCGCTTCACTCTACAGCAAAAACATGATCAAGTTAAAAAAAAAACACACACACGTTCACCAAAAAAATGAAAAGGACACGTACACTTTTAGTGAAACCTTCCCTAGTCTATACCCTAGAACCCCAACAAGAAGACAGCTACTCCAGATAGATCTTTGTTCCAGCATGATTTGCAGTTTCATGGGTATGCCACAAAGTGCTTGCTAAGGACCTGACTTCATAAATTATGCAAAATGTTAAGGACACACAATAGGCCAGAAATTGAATAATAAAACGGCCCGGACATATTTCTAAAAAAGAGCTGCTGCACAAAAGATTAAAGTGGTTGTGAAGACGGAAGGTTTTGTTAAGCGCCTGAAAAAAGCCTCACTTGCAATCCGTGTGAAAGCCGCTTTCACACTGGGGCACTTCGCTGGCAAAGCGTCCAAAAAAAGTCCTGCAAGCAGCTTATTTGCAGTGCTTTAGGAGCGGTGAATACACCGCTCTTAAAGCGCCCTTGCCCATTGAAATCAATGGGCAGCGCCGCTGAACCGCCACTGCTTTTAGCCCTTTTTCGGCCACTAGTGGGCCGTTAAAAGCTCCCCGCTAGAGGCTGAAAAAACAGCGGTAAAGCGCCGATAAAAGTAGCAGCTTTTACCTCCGACGCCCGGGCGCTTTCAGTGCGAAAGCACTCTAGCTCTGCTTGGGTGCCCCCATAGCAAGCAGTTTGCGGTGGGGGCACTCAACATAGGGCAGGAGCACCAAAGAGGGACCCAAGAAGTGGAGGATCTTGGCTGATCTGTGCAAATTCACTGCAACAGAGCAAGTATATATTTTTTAACAAACAGGACTTTACAATCACTTTAACAGTATGATGCCAACAATATATCCCATGTCTGACTTCCACTAGCTTCTTCAAACAATATAAGGGCTCACTTCCAGAGGCAGCTGGTAACAAAAGGTTGAGTTGCAGTCTTACTTCTATCCTAACCCAACACAGAAGCCAATGCAGGGGATGGGAGTTGTACACAAAACAGCTGAGATGTTCCGATTTGCAGCTAAAATTATACTGCACACCGAACGCAATGTAGTTCAGCGAATAGCTCCCGCTGTCAGAACACAACTAGTGGTGAACAAAAATAAAAATTCTGGAGCGAAATAAAAAAAAAAAAAAAAATTGAGGATGCACTTGGCCAAAAACTGGTCCTATTTTTTTTTTTTCTTTCAGCAAAATGCAGACAAATCTATTTTCGGGGGATACATTTTCAGCAGCTAATATATGGGTGCACCCCAATGTAAATAAATATTTGCCAACATACTGAACTATAGTGAACAGAACAGTATTATGGGACAAGTGTTTTCAACATCAGAACCTTACAAGTAGTACACCTGAATATGACAGTCAAAAGAGACAGCAGCTCACCGGGTTAGAATTCAATCTACTTTATTGAAAATAAAAAAAAGAACAAAACACGAAAACACGTTTCAGCCTCTGTAGGCCTAAGAGTTCACACTGGGGCGACTCGTCAGGCGGCTCAGGAGTCCCATTCAATGCAATGGAACCGTTCCAATTTAAAAAAAGGTTCTTGCGCGACTTCGGGGGCGACCTGCATTGACTTCTATACAGAAGTCGTTTTGCAGGTCGTCTCTGAAGTCGTCTTCAGGACGACTTGCAGAGTCGCCCCCGAAGTCATGCCATGGGAGTGTGAACCGGCTCTTACTAGTTCTAAGCAATGCATAGGTTGAATCGCGTCAATTGTTTTGTTGTTACGTTTTTTACCCCAACATCGGTTTCAATAAAGATTGGATTCTAACCTGTCCAGCTGCTGGCTCCTTTGAGCACCTATGTTGTCCCACTTAAAGCCTCTGCAAGCCATAGGTATACAACAAAATGTTTAACCTCATTTAAAAATAGGACTGCAGGGTGGTAGTGCCATCAGTTTTTGTTTTTACACCTGTGTATGCCTATGAATGAATGGCAAAAGTAAAGAAACACCATTGCAGGAATGAGTGTGAACACCCCTCTCCGCCTCCACTTTCCAGGCGCTGGCCCCACCCATCACGGATTCCAATAAGCAAAAAAAATCAGTTTGGCCGCACGTCCAGTAAAATTCCCTTTTATCTCAGCAAGCCAATAGAACCAAATTCCAACCTGTGAGTGATGGCAAAGCGCTAAGTGAGCGTGAAGCGCATTAGCTGGCGATTCCGTTCCCCCTTGATTTTGTGTTATTGGACTTTTTCTTACTTGCTGAAATAAAAGGGGATTTTCCTGGATGTGCTGCAACCAGACTATCTTGGTCTTGCTGCCATGCATTTCGCATGAACATCAAGTGTCCATGAACTTTCCAATACCTGAGATGAAAAACATGGAACAAGCTCTACAGAATACAATTGTCAGTAAACCAAAACCCCATCGCCGCAAGGTATTAGGGAAAGTCCTCATTTCTTTCTGTCCCATTTCAACTACAAGTCCCTATAAGCATTAAATGCTCCCTACATTCAACTAAACCCTACGTCATCTATTGTTTTCAGAGGCAAAATACATGCTAAAGTGGCATGGTGAAAACGCCAACCATGTTATTGTAGTGACAAACACAATATGATCCAATGAAGCATAAATCATACACCAATTTAGTGCAATTAAACGGGATCATTTTGAAAAGCAAACATTCAGCCTTTATTCTTTACATGGAATGGGAAGTCAGCGCTCCCAAGGACTTGGCATAAGACCCCAACATCACCTTTTCTATTGTTTTAATATTCGCACCATACGGCCTTTCTCCCATCATCCTGCACAGTCCAAAGACAGCACGTTCTTCCCCATACACACACACACACGCATAACAAAACAAACAAAATGGAGCCAAGTGTGCTAGAACAGAAGTGCCTACGCACTCCCCAGGCACTGCACACTCAAAGGGCCCAGAGTCAGTACCCTATATCAGTGTTTCTCAACTGCAGCCCTCAAGGCGCCCTTAGACCCCTTTCACACCGAGGAGTTTTTCAGGTGGTACAGCACTAAAAATAGCGCTGCTATACCGCCTGAAAACTCCTGCACTGCATACTCAATGTGAAAGCCCAAGAACTTTCCCACTGAGGCGATGCGCTGGAGGGAGAAAAAATAAATAAAAATCTCCTGCCAGCAGCATCTTTGGAGCGGTGAGAAGAGCGGCGTGTATACCACTCCTTCACTGCTCCTTCCTATTTAAAACAATGGGAAACCGCGGCAATACTGTCTGCAATGCGCCTCTGCAGAGGTGCATTGCGGGCGGTATTAACCCTGTATCGGCCGATAACAGGGGTTAATACCGCTATCGGCCAATTCTCGAAGCAATTCCGGGGTATAGCACCGCTATTTTTAGCTGCGCTATATCGCCACCGCGGTGAAAGGGGCCTAACAGGTCATGTTTTCCCTCAGATGAGACAGCTGGAATTACTAAAGGCAGTGAGAAACTGATCAAATCGCCTGTAAAAATAAAATAAAAAAATTAAAGCCTGAAAACATGACCTGTTGGAGCGCCTTGAGGACTGAAGTTGAGAAAACCTGCCTATATATAATGAATCCCAGTTCTATATACTGTCCGCTTCCAAATATCTCAGACAACCTGTCTGTGGCACCAATGTCATGGCTTGTAAGCACTGAATGAAACAGACTTGGGGGGGGGGTGAATAAAACTGGGGTGCACAGAATTTGGAGCGGTGCTGCGTAGTAACCAGATTCAAGGTTTTCTTGAAAAAGCTAAAGTTAGAAGCCGATTGGGTACCATGCACAGCTGTTTCAGTAAATCTCCCCTTTGGTCTCAATGGACCCCCCCATGCTGAGACAGTGACAAAGCATTCTGAAATTCGCTTGCTCAGCAAGGGATCTTTCCGCTGAGCAGGCGATAACAGGTCTGTGTCTGCTCCACTATGCAGAGTGGACACGGCCACAGGCCCACCCTCCCCTATAGGGAAATCAGATTGAAAGAGATTGCATGTCCATTTCCATCCAATCCACTTGATAGAAGGAAAACAGGACCACCATTCGTCTGTTTTTGGCAGACAGGATCAGATGGCAGCGGGTGAAAGCGGACACGTGTCAACTTACATACACCACTACATAAAGAACAATGTAGGGTCCAATCGGGTCCCCCTGAAAAACTGACAGGTGAACCTGATCGACTGGTCTGTGTTAAAGGGGCCTTAAACTACACCAAAAACACAAATCAAAAGACAATATACCTGTTAAACTATACACAGGGCAAATCATATTGTTTAACTGTAGTACTGCAAAATTCTCAAGCAGACAAACCCCTTCTATGAATCATCTCCATTCTCATTCACACAACATGCAATCAAACTCAGTTCTGAAGTGCACTGTAATGGCACTGAAAACCCCGTGCTGAATCACACAAAATGGCATAGCTGCACATTGGTGTGAGCAAACCCCTTGTTGGTTACACACACACCAGCAACAAATGCTGTGGAGACACACATCTCTTTACGGACTCCAAGCCCCTGTGTACACCAAACATTTGCCCTCAGAGTGATAAACCCATATCCTGTATTGTGGCATTCACTCACAATGCAGTGATCCCAATGCAATGGTGTATGCCTGCCATATGAACCTAGAGCCCAAATTCCATCAGATTTTCTAACGGAAGTGACGTTCCGTCATGGCCATCTTGGCACACCCAACACTCGGGCACACCAAGCCTAGTCTGAAGTCGCCAAGCGGACATCTTTCTACACCCCCCGAAATCTTGCATTTCAAACTTATTTTTACCACTAAGCTGAGATCGTGAAATACAGCGTTTAGAGAATTTTAAAAGCCGCAACAAGCCTGCTGCTTTAAAAATGCAACATTATGAACCCATATTCTGTGCTATGGCATTGTTCAAGCACACGATGGAACAAATACCCTGTGCTAGGGCACTCTCCCACCACCATGCAATGAACCCATATCCTGCCCCGTGGTACAGTATTTTTCCCCACTACCATACAATGAACCCATGCCCCGTGGTGCAGCATTCTTCCCCCCCCATACAATGGAACCCATGCCCCGTGGTGCAGCATTCTTCCCCCCCCATACAATGGAACCCATGCCCCGTGGTACAACATTCTCCCCCCCCCCCCCATACAATGGAACCCATGTCCCGTGGTACAGCATTCCCCCACCTACAATGGAACCCATGTCCCGTGGTGCAGCATTCTCCCAACACACAATGGAACCCATGTCCCGTGGTACAGCATATTCTCCCCCCCATACAATGGAACCCATGTCCCGTGGTACAGCATATTCTCCCCCCCATACAATGGAACCCATGTCCCGTGGTACAGCATTCTCCCCCCCCCCCCCCCATACAATGGAACCCATGTCCCGTGGTACAGCATTCTCCCCCCCCCCCCCCCCATACAATGGAACCCATGTCCCGTGGTACAGCATTCTCCCCCCCCCCCCCCATACAATGGAACCCATGTCCCGTGGTACAGCATTCTCCCCCCATACAAAGGAACCCATGTCCCGTGGTGCAGCATTCTCCCAACACACAATGGAACCCATATCCTTTGCTTGGGCACTCTCCCACCACCATACAACAAAATCCACATTCTGTGACCGTGCCCTCGCACCATGCACCCAGTTTCTGTTCACGTTTGGCCTCAGGTCTGTGCAATATTGACAGACGACTCCACACAAGACAACAGGGCACATCTTTCTGCCTTACCCATGGTGCCACCTGTGAGCAACAACATCCTGGTACCTTTGTGATCAATGAAGATCTGAAGTGGGGGGGGGGGGGGGAATGGATCTGAGCGATGAGACAGCTTTACACATGGTGACCACTGACCGGGGATCTAACACATCCCTGCACCTTCTCTATTCACTTTAGGAAAACATAAGAAGAACCCTGGTCACATTCTATAACGCAGTCCACGTCTCCTCTAGGAATAGAGTCTTCCTGTGTCCCGGGGGAAAAACCTGAATTGTACAGGGGTCACCAGATGAAGAGGAATCTTTGTAGGCCCCATTCAGACCTTGAAATCGCTGCAAAACATGCAGTGCACGTTTGGGTGGCATTCATTCTAGTTGGCACCACAAACACGGTGCGGTTTTACTGCAATCATCACATGAAAATCAAGTAAAGCTGATCGCCCAAAGAGGTATGGGAGCTTCTTCTGGGTGACAACGCACATAGGGCTTCCCACTGAACCTAGCCCTATGTGTGACACATGGAGTCATGCTCTGGAAATCATGACCAGGACCTTACAGTGGTCACCAGAACAAGAGCCGAAGACAAATCTAACACCTGTTCTCATGACACCAGTCACATGCTCACTTCCTGGTGCATGCCCTGGGCAGGAAGTCAGGGGAAATCTCCCCAATGGGGACACAGATAGCAAAGCCGTCTATAAGTCCTCCATCTCACCAATTGGGAGACAGATTGACATTTTGTAGAACAATCTGTGTCCCCTTTAGGAAGAGAGTCAATCTGTGGCTCATTGTCTCCTGAATTGTACAGTTGTCACCAGATCAATGGAAATATCCCACTGCGGACACTTGGTCTGGTGCCCCCCCTCACTTTTAGTTTCATCCCTTGGACAGGAAGTGAGAACTATCCCCAACGGGGACCCAGATGTAAAGCAATTTGCATTCCCACTAGGAAGAGTCAAGGAAAAACCTGAATTGTACAGTGATCAGCAGAACATCTTCCATTGGGTGTACTTGTGACTGCCCTTCCTGTTGCATCCCCTGGACAGGAAGTACATGGAAAATCTCCCTAATGGGGGAAACACTGACATTTTGTAAAGCTGTCGATGTCCCCTCTAGGAAGAGTGTCAACTATGTGCTCCAGGAAAACCCAAATCCAACAGCGGTCACCAGAACATCTTTCAATGGGGACACCCGCTCTTGTGACTCCCCTTAATTCCTGTTACATCCCCTGGACATGAAAATCTCCCCAATGGGGGAACACAAACTGTAAAGCAATCTATGTCCCCTCTAGGAAGAGTCACCCTGTCATTGTCTGCGAAAATGTACAGTTGTCACCAGATCGAGAAATCACTGAGGACACTTGCTCATCACTCCCCTTATTTCCTGTTGCATCCCCTGGACAGGAAGTAAATGGAAAAATCAGCCTAATAGGGGGACACAGATGGTGACATTTTGTAAAGCAGTCAGTGTCCCTTCTGGGAAGAGAATGAACACTGTGGCCCATTATCTGCAGCAATGTACAGTTGTCACCAGATCTAGAAATCTCCCACTGGGGGACACGTGCTCTGGTCACCCTTTCACTTCCTGTCCAGGGCATGCTACAGGAAGTAAAGGAAATCTCCTTAGAGGGGACACAGATGTACAGCCTGGGGACGCCTGTTCTGGTGACTCCCAGTTGCACCTCCTGGAAGAAGGGAAATCTCCCCAAGGGGGATGCAGATGGTTACATTTTGTAAAGCAATCCGCATCCAGTCAAGGAAGAGTCAACCCTGCGACCCATTGTCTGCGGAATCGTCACCAGAGGTCACCCACTGGGGACACCTATCTCTGGCGATTCCCCTTACTTCTTGTTGCATCCCCCTGAACAGGAAGTAAAATGGGGAACACAGATGGTGACATTCTGTAGAGCAGTTGACGTTCCTCTCTAAAGTCACCCTGTGGCTCATTGTCTGCAGAATTGGACAGTTGTCACCAGATCGAGAAATGCACCACTGGGGACACCTGTTCTGGTGACACCTTACTTCCTGTAGCATCTCCTGGACAGGAAGTGGAAGGAAATTGCCATAGAGGGAACACACGATACAAGATCAAGCAAAAATCTCTGACATGGGACACCTGTTCTGGTGACCCCCCTGACTTCCTGTAGCATCTCCTAGACAGAAGTGAAGGGAAATCTCCCCAAGGGGGATGCAGATGGTTACATTTAGTAAAGCGGTCCACATCCCTTCCAGGAAGTGTCAACCCTGAGACCCATTATCTGTGAAATTGGACAGTTGTCACCAAAGCGAGAGAACTCTCCTACTGGGGGCACCTGTTCTGGTAACTCCCCTGTCTTCCTGTAGGATTTCCTGGACATGAAGTGAAATCACCTTAGAGGTGACACAAATGGAACCTTGGGGGGGGGGGGGGGGACCCACTGGGAACACCTGCTCCGGTGACTCCCTGTAGCATCTCTTGGACAGGAAGCAAAATCTCCTTAGAGGGGGACACAGATGACAAAAATTTTTTTAAAATTGTAGTTGACACCAGATCAAGCAAAATCTGACACATGCTCTGGTGACTACCCTGACTTCCTGCAGGATCTCCTGGACAGGAAGTGAAGGCAACTGTCCTTAGAGGGGGGATACAGATGACACACTGGGGACACCTGCGCTGGTTGCTCCCCTGGACAGGAAGTGAAGGTAACTCTCCTTAGAGGGGGGATACAGATGACACACCTGCTCTGGTCGCTCTCCTGGACAGGAAGTGAAGGTAACTCTCCTTAGAGGGGGGATACAGATGACACACCTGCTCTGGTCGCTTTCCTGGACAGGAAGTAAAGGTAAATCGCCAGAGAGGGGAGACAGATGACACAAAAGGAACCTTGGCAGGGCAAGGGGTAAACAAAGGGGGGCACCTGCTCCGGTGACTCCCCTGACTTCCTGTAGCATCTCCTGGACAGGAAGTGAAGGGAACTCTACTTAGAGGGGGACACAGATGACACAAAGGGAACCTTGGCAGGGAAGAGGGTAAATAAAGGGGGACGCCTGCTCTGGTGACTCCCCTGACTTCCTGTAGCATCTCCTGGACAGGAAGTGAAGAACTCTCCTTAGAGGGGGACACATGACACAAAGGGAACCTTGGCAGGGAAGAGGGTAAATAAAGGGGGACACCTGCTCTGGTGACTCTCCTGGAGAGGAAGTGAAGGTAAATCTCTATAGAGGGGACACATATGACACAATGGGAACCTTGGCAGGGAAGGGGGGGGTGTAAACAAAGGAGGATGTATGTGTAGTGTAGGGATGGAGGGGGGGGGGGGTGAGATCTCACCTCTCTGTTGAAGCCCAGCTCTGGGATGAGCCCGGGGCCCCCCACCGTCACCTCCAGGATCTCGGCCGGCCTGTCCCCGTAGTAGTGGTAGGGGTCGTGCTCCCCGATCTTCTCCTGTTTGATGGCGCCCAGGCCGTGCAGGAAGTCGTGGTTTGGCGGGGATCCGGGCTCCTTCTTCAGGATCATGTCTCCGGGGCTCGGTAGGATGGGGGGAGGCGGAGGAGGGGGTAGTAGGTCGGAGCCCAGGCGGGCGAAGGAAGTGACCGGCGGGAGGTGGCTGAACATCAGCATGCTGGGGGGAAAGGTCGGCTCCATGGCCGGCGGCGGGGAAAGGAAGGAGGGAGAGGGGGGGGGAGGAAAGGGGAAGGGGGGGCCCTCTCCGTGAAGGTGAAGCGAACGGAGAGAGGCGGCTGCTGAGGTAAACCGGGAGCGCAGCGCCGCACTAAGTCTTCACACACATCCTTCACACGACCGCCTCGCCTCCGTCCACCGGGGGCCCGCACAATACCCTCATGGACCGCCGGCCCACACAACAACACACGACGCCCGAAAGCTCCACAATAGAAGCTGCTGAGGAGCCGCACTGCGCAAGCGCGCCCAACACACAGCCGCTCACTGGGCATGCGCGGGCCGCGTACGGCGCCAGCTACGCATGTCCTGCGCCCCGGGACCGCCCACTGCGCCTGCGCGCGCCTCAGCCAACTCTCGCGAGGCGCTACGCCGCTTGACGCTGGCCGCGGCGCACGCGCAGTGCGGGGGCCGCTGGGCTTCCGATTGTGTTGTGTCTGGGCGCTCGGCCTTTGCATTGTTTTGTTGCAGCAGGTTGGCGTGCTTTGTGCGGGAGGAGCGGGGGGCTGCGACCGTTATAGAGGTCAGCCGAGGAAGTGAGCGATGTGATATGGTGGAATGGGGTGTATAAGACAAGCAAACCCATTTATCATTGTAATAAAAGCCTCTAACAAGCACTTTGTGTTTTCATCTTTTATCTTTAGATTTATTGTATGCTTCTTTTATGTGTTATGAGCTCCTAGGCCCAAATCACATCTAACAAAGGCGAAGCGTCACGTTTTGTTTGCATGTTTTTGGAGCGATGCTCAAACAATCGCATCAAATATCCATATTCCATAATTTGGGGCATTTTTAGACGGCACGCAAAAAAAAATGCCAGTTTTTATGGCACGTTTCACAGCACCCAAACACACACTGGTGTTGATTTACTAAAACTGGAGAGTGCAAAATCTGGTGCAGCTCTGCACAGGAACCAATCAGCTTCCAGGATTTATTGTCCAAGCTTAAAGGGGTGGTTCACCCAAAAAACTTTTTTTAACATTGATTGAGGCTCGTTTTGTCAAGGGGAATCGGGTGGTTTTTTTTTTAGAATCGAAGCAGTACTTACCGTTTTACAGATGCATTGTCTCCGTCGCTTCTGGGTATGGCCTTCTGGTCTGGGCGTTCCTATTAGATTGACAGGCTTCCGAGCGTCGCATACATCGCGTCACGAGTAGCCGAAAGAAGCCGAGCGCCGGTGCGGCTCTATACTGCGCCTGCGCACCGTCGTTCGGCTACTTTCGGAAAATCGTGACGCGAGGTATCCGACCGTCGGAAGCCTGTCAATCAAATAGGAACGCCCAGACCAGAAGACCATACCCAGAAGCGACGGAGACGATGCATCTCTAAAACGGTAAGTACTGCTTCGATTCCAAAAAAAAACCCACCCGATTCCCCTTGACAAAACGAGCCTCAATCAATGTTAAAAAAAAGGTTTTTGGGTGAACTACCCCTTTAAATGAACAAGCTGAAGTTAGAAGCCGATTGGCTACCATGCACAGCTGCACCAGATTTTGCACTCGTTCTAGTTTTAGTAAATCACCCCCATTGTGCATTTAAGCCGGAGTTTACACTATAGCAAACGCAGACATCGCATGGGGTTCGCACCCGCACTGCACTGAACCGATCAGGGGGTGTCATTAACATTGTATTGACACCCACAGCAGTTTGCAAAAGCTGCGGGAGAGATGCAATGCGGGAACCGGCTCTGGTTCCCGCATCACTACAGTGTGAACCTAGGCTTAGGGTGATACAGAATCATGCAATTCGGAGTCCCTCAGATGCAGGGTGGATTTGATTTAAAGTGGAGTTCCACCCATTTTTTTATGTTTGTCTGTCCTGCATGCCCTAATCTCATAGTGTTCAGAATGGACAATTTTTATTTATTTTGTTGCTTGTAAATACCTTTATTTTGTAGTCCTTCATTACTTCCTCCTCCTTATTAGCCTAGGCTATTAAGTCACAAGGCTATTTGCAAGGGTTTCTGGGATAGGCGTCATGTTTCCCAGTAGTCCTTGCAAACCTGACTGAAACCAATTACATTGCTTGTGCAGCACTGAGCATGTGTGAGATATGTAAAGCTGAAATCCAGGAAGTCATACAGTTTGACTTCATGATGCCCACACTTAAGATGGCCATGGTCTATTTCTAGATTATAAACTATCTAAATTAGGGTTGTCCCAATACCGATACCGAGTATTTGCGCTAGTACTTGTACTTGCGCGAATACTCCCGATACCTAAATAGAATACTTTTTTTTTTTTCTTTTTCTTTTTTTGAGTGCGGGGTGGAGTGCGGAGCACTCAGAGGGACCATGGCTGAACTCAGAGGGACCATGGCTGACCTCAGAGGGACCATGGCTGCATTTGGGGACACGTGGCTGCATTTAAAAAGTATCGGTATTCGGTATCGGCGAGTACATGAAAAAAAGTATCGGTACTTGTACTCGGTCCTAAAAAAGTGGTATCGGGACAACCCTAATCTAAATGTTGTAACAACCTAACAAAACGGACCTTAGTTTACAGACTAACTTTACTAGAATACATTAAGCTTGTGTATTACAGGGGTATTTATATTTTAAAAGTGAAATTGTGGGTGGAACTCCCCTTTAAATCACTAGTAAGAATATCCCTTTACATTGGTATCAGTGGGAAGAATGTCCCTTACCCGATGGTCAGTGGGAAGAATGCTTTTTACATTAGTGGTTATTGATCATAGAAAAGAATGGCCCTTACACTGGTGGTAAATGGAAAGAATGCCTCTTACATTGGTGGTAAATGGGAAGAATGCTCCTACCATTGGTGGTAAATGGGAAGAATGCTCCTTACATTGGTGGTAAATGGGACGCAGTGGCAGGTGGTGCCCACTTTTTTTTGTGGGGGGCGCAAAAAAATAATCAATTGCAGCCTCACTGTGCCCATCATACGCAGCTACTGTGCCCATCAATTGTCGCCTCTGTGCACAGTTTGCCCCATCAAATGACACCAGTTTGCCCCATCAAATGCAGCCACTTTGCCTCCTCAAATGCCGCCAGTTTGCCCCCTCAAATGCCGCCAGGTGGCCCCTCAAATACCATCAGTTTGCCCCCTCAAAGACAGCCAGTTTGCCCCCCCAAATAGAGCCACTTTTCCCTCTCAAGTGATGCCAGTACCCCATCAAATGCAGCCAGTTTGCCCCCTCAAATTCCGCCAGTTTGCTCCCTCAAATACCACCAGTTTGCCCCCTCAATACCACCAGCTTGCCCCCTCAAATGCAGCCAGTTTACCCCCTCAAATACAGCCAGTTTGCCCCCTCAAATACCACCAGTTTGCTCCCTCAAATACAGTAAGTTTGCCCCATGAAATGCAGCCAGTTTGCAATGCATGAATCTACGTATTGTTGATTGACGGGGGCGGCGCTCTTGCGCCCACAATAGACGCACCTCCATTGATGAGAAAAATGCTCCTTACATTGGTGGTAAATGAGAAGAATGCTCCTACCATTGGTGGTAAATGGGAAGAATGTTCCTTACATGAGTGGTAAATGGGAAGAATGTTCCTTACATTGGTGGTAAATGGGAAGAATGTTCCTTACATGAGTGGTAAATGGGAAGAATGCTCCTTACATTGGTGGTAAATGGGAAGAATGTTCCTTACATGAGTGGTAAATGGGAAGAATGCTCCTTACATTGGTGGTAAATGGGAAGAATGTTCCTTACATGAGTGGTAAATGGGAAGAATGTTCCTTACATGAGTGGTAAATGGGAAGAATGCTCCTTACATTGGTGATCAATGGGAAGAATGCTTCTTACATTGGGGGTAAATGGGAAGAATGCTCCTACCATTGGTGGTAAATGGGAAGAATGCTCCCTACATTGGGGGTAAATGGGAAGAATGCTCCTTTCATTGGTGGTAAATTGGAAGACTGTTCTTTACATTGGTGGTACATGGGAAGAATGCTCCTTACATTGGTGGTAAATGGGAAGAATCCTCCTTACATTGGTGGTAAATGGGAAGAATCCTTCTTATATGGATGGTTTATGAAAAGAATGCTCCCTACATTGGTGGTAAAAGGGAAGAATGCTCCTACCATGGGTGGTAAATGGGAAGAATGCTCCTACCATGGGTGGTAAATGGGAAGAATGTTCCTTACATTTGTAGTAAATGGGAAGAATGCTCCTACCATGGGTGGTAAATGGGAAGAATGTTCCTTACATTTGTAGTAAATGGGAAGAATGCTCCTACCATTGGTAGTAAATGGGAAGAATGCTCCTACCATTGGTAGTAAATAGGAAGAATTCTTCTTACATTGGTGGTAAATGGGAAGAAAGGTCCTACCATTGGTGGTAAATTGGAAGAATGCTCCTTACATTGGTGGTAAATGAGAAGAATGCTCCTTAACCACTTGCCGACCGCGCTATAGCAAAAATACTGCTACAGCGCAGTCGAGTAGTTTTGACACAACGTCCTCGTGCACTTCCATGTTTGCACGTCCCCTGGGACGCGCTCGCGGAAGTGTCTGTGCTCGCCGGGTCTAGAAGACCCGGCGCATCACGGATCACGGTAAATTGCCGCTGATAGCGGCCGTTTACCACGTGATCGCTCCGTCGAATGACGGAGCGATCACTTGTAAACAAACCAGCGTCATTTGATGATGCCGGTTCCTCCCTCTCCTCTCTGTACCGTTCGGTACAGTGTAAGAGGAGGGGGGGAGAGAACGGAGGCAGCAGCAGCGCTGTGGCTGGATCTGTGACAACTGCAGTCACAGATCCAGCCATCCATCCATCCCAGCTCAGCCATCCCTGCCCCATACTGTGCAATACCCCAATACTTTGCAATACCTCAATACTCTGCAATACCCCAATACTCTGCAATACCCTGCACGATACTCTGCAATACCCTAATACCCTGCGCGATACTCTGAAATACGCCAATACTCTGCAATACCCCAATACTCCAATACGCCGCAATATGTCCCCCCCCCCTCCTGCCACCCTCCGGTGCTTTTACAGACTCACCGCTACGATCGAAGCCAGGATATATGTTTTTCAGTCTTCCCAGCCTAGAGGTGAGATGTGGGGTCTTATTGGCCCCACGTCTCACTGTAAAGAGGACCTGTCATGCTATATTCCTATTACAAGAGATGTTTAAATTCCTTATAATAGGAAAAAAAAGTGATAAAAAATGTATTTTTGGGGAAAAAAGTGTCAAAATCAAGTAAATAAAGTAAAATGAACAATAATTTTATTTTATTTTTTTAAAGCACCGCTGTCCCCGTGTGCTTGCAAGTCCCGCCCACATATGAAAATGGTGTTCAAGCTACACATGTGAGGTATCTCTGCGAACGTTAGAGCGAGAGCAATCATTTTGGCCCTAGACCTCCTCTGTAACTAAAAACATGTAACCAATAAAAGTAATTAAAGCGTCGCCTATGAGGATTTTTAAGTAGCGAAGTTTGGCGCCATTCCACAAGCGTGTGCAATTTCGAAGGGTGACATGTTGGGTATCTATTTACTCGGCGTAACTTCATCTTTCACATTATGAAAAAAAATTGGGCTAACTTTACTGTTTTTTTTTACTGTTTGCATATATGTCAGGTTGTTGGTGCTCATTTTGAATGTATGTATTCTGTGATTTCAATATGTAACACCAGAGTTCACTTTTATAACTTTCATATAATAAAACATTTTTTTTTACTTTTATAATTCATACTTCAGACTCACATTTTCTACCTGGCTGCCAAAAAACCCCACTAGGGGAATTTTCCTATTACAAAATAAAGCTTTATCTAGTATACGAAAAGCCATCCGTCAATTGATTAAACACACCCGCAAGCGTCCAGAAAGAATAGCAGATAAAGATTTTGCAGATTTGTTTGGCCATTGAAAAAAAAAATGCGCCGCCACCACTGCCCATCATTTAAAAATCCGCCCCCTTCATGTCAATATCCACCCCTCACCTACATGAACATGCCTTGGCAATGTGAGACAACAGCTGATCATAAACTCAGCTGTTCTGGGGCTCCGCACTGCACACGCACAGTTCCACCTGGGCATTTCTCGATAGGGGGCACTTCTCGACAGGACACTGCCTTTGCTAGTATATAAAAAATTAATAATTCCATAAATATATACCATAGTTTATAGAGCTATATCGCTCGCATAAACCCATGAATATACACTTTTTGGGTCGCACAAATGTTGTCGGAATTTCCGATCACCAAGAATGCGGTCACGTACAACACGTACAACGGCACTATTAAAGGGAAGTTCAATACCAGTCATGTTAGTAGAAGTTCGGTGAGAGACGATTTGCGCTTTTCAGTCCGTTACAGCGTGACAAATGTGTTATCTCCATTACGAACGCTAGTTTTACCAGACCGAGAAATTCTGAGCTTGTGTAAAAAAATGAACAGACTTATTTACTTTAGAGATTTAGAGACCCAGCGTGCTGGTTGGATGCAGATTGGCTGCTGTTTTTTTAGCATGCCAGTTCAAAAGAAGCTGGGCATTAGGCAGGCTGACAGACACACTGATGTACACACTGGCCGAATGTAGGCAAGTTTCTGTTGAACCAATATTCGGCCAGTGTGTACCAGCCTTTATCTGTTAAAAATAACAAGGTTAGGAATTTCTAGCTAGCAGTGGTAAACTACATCCAATTGTTTGGTAATGAAGACGTTTCACCACTCTGATGAGTAGTGTGAACATTGTGGAAACATGCTCTAATTAACAAAATCCAAATTAGAACATGGTGTTTTTCTTTCCCACCCCCAGTCTTCTCGGACAATCAGCATATGTACAGACACATTTCATGATAGGATTATGGTGACTGAGTTGCCATTTTGGTATAAATGCTGTTGGGGTATGTTCCCAACACTCATCTGAACGGAGGAAGACAGATGAGTAATAAACACTTTTAACATAAAAGAAAGACCATTTGAATTTGATTAACTGCTACTAATTATACAATGAACAGGAGCAATGAAAACCTTCACAGACATGTTGCTTTTTTTGTTTGCTTCCTAATTAATGTGAAAATAGCCACTATATTTTCTGAACAAAATGGTTTCAACTTGAAATTAGTACATACCCCTCAGGACAAACCCTCCTTCCATTAGTACAGACCCTCAGGACAAACCACCCTCCCTCCATTAGTACATACATACCCCCAGGACAAACCACCCTCCCTCCATTCGTACAGACCCTCAGGACAAACCACCCTCCCTCCATTGGTATAGACCCCCAAGACAAACCACCCTCCCTCCATTAGTACAGACCCCCAGGACAAACCACCCTCTCTCCATTAGTACAGACCCCCAGGACAAACCACCCTCCCTCCATTAGTACAAACCCCCAGGACAAACCACCCCCCTCCATTAGTACATACCCCCAGGACAAACCACCCTCCCTCCATTAGTTCAGACCCCCAGGACAAACCACCCTCCCTCCATTAGTACAGACCCCCAGGACAAACCACCCTCCCTCCATTAGTACAAACCCCCAGGACAAACCACCCCCCTCCATTAGTACATACCCCCAGGACAAAACCACCCTCCCTCCTTTAGTTCAGACCCCCAGGACAAACCACCCTCCCTCCATTAGTACATACCCCCAGGACAAAACACCCTCTCTCCATTAGTACAGACCCCCAGGACAAACCACCCCCTCCATTAGTACATACATACCCCCAGGACAAACCACCCTCCCTCCATTAGTACAGACCGCCAAGGACAAACCACCCCTCCATTAGTACATACCCCCAGGACAAACCACCCTCCCTCCATTAGTACAGACACAAAGGACAAACCACCCTCCCTCCATTAGTACATACCCCCAGGACAAACCACCCTCTCTCCATTAGTACAGACCCCCAGGACAAACCACCCCCTCCATTAGTACATACATACCCCCAGGACAAACCACCCTCCCTCCATTACATTAGTACATACATACCCCCAGGACAAACCACCCTCCCTCCATTACTACAGACCCCCAGGACAAACCACCGTCCTCCATCAGTACATACGCCCAGGACAAACCACCCTCCCTCCATTAGTACAGACCCCCAGGACAAACCACCCCCCCTCCATTAGTACATACCCCCCAGGACAAACCACCCTCCCTCCATTAGTATAGACCCCAGGACAAACCACCCCCCCCCATTAGTAGAGACCCCCCAGCACAAACCATCCCCCCTCCATTAGTACATACCCCCAGGACAAACCACCCTCCTTCCATTAGTACAGACCCCCCCACAAACCTCCCCCTCCATTAGTACAGACCCCCCCAACATTAGTACAGACCCCCTTCCATTAGTACAGACCCCCTCCATTAGTACAGACCCCCTACATTAGTACAGACCCCCCAATATTAGTACAGACACCACCCCTCTATTAGTACAGACCCCCCTCCATTTGTACAGACCTCCCTCCATTAGTACAGACCCCCCTCCATTAGTACAGACCCCCCCTCAGGATAAACCCCATCCGGGTGGCAGCTGGATAGGAGAGCACAGTGTGCAGCCACGCTGCCCGGGTGGAGAAGATGGTGACAGGGACTGAGGAGGAGAAGCACAAATTACGGGCACTGCACTGCACGGACCGCCCCGCTCCCCAACAACTTCACTGCGCGGGTCTGTCTCTCTCCAAACAGAGACAGCCGCGGCAATCTCCTCTGACAGGAGGATGGATGGAGACGGACTTGAGCAGATCAGGAAATATAGCGGCGGCGGTGCAGCGGTGACCGGTGGAGAGAGTGGCCTCGCCTCGGACACTGACAAGGAGAGGAGGAGGTAGAGGAGCACCCTGGTGCTTGAGCGCCCCCACCTCTGTGGCGCCTAGGTGAACTGCACCCGTGCACTCGCCTCGGATCGGCCCTGCTTCATGTGAGTAACTTACTGCAACTCACATTCTGCGAGCTGTGATGGCCGCACAGCACCCCTTTTGCCCCTTGGCGCCCTGTGCGGCCACACAGCTCGCACGCCCCAAAGGCCGGCCCTGGTTTTAAGGATTGTCCTAACATAGTTGTAATGTCCACTCATGCACAGTGAACCCTACAACAGCTTCATAAATAGAACAAAGTAAGGGAGGACAAAGGTAAAAAGTGCTACCGCGCCACCAAAATGTAAAAATTATTTGAATGCTGCTGAATCTAAATAAATAAAATATATATCTGAAGTGAATGTAATAAAAAGTGATCAGCGCATAAAAAATAAAACAATAATAAATAGTAGAATGAGGTAATAAATAGATTAAATGGTAAAATATACCAAAAAAAACGTGCAATGTGCAAAAACAATGTGCAATGAGCAAATGTGATAATGATGAGCAATAAAGTTCCAAAAAATTTGTGATATAAATCCATTGTGTTGAACGAGTGTCAAATAAGAATGTATCTTCCAGCAGTCTTCTTATAGGGCTCTTCTAAGTAATAAGCTCACAGAGCGCTTACCTTAAGGTGTACAACAGCTTATATGGTAGCACTTTTTACCTTTGTCCTCACTTTGTTCTATTTATGAAGCTGTTGTAGGGTTCACTGTGCATGACTGGACATTACAACTATGTTAGGACAATCCTTAAAACCAGGGCCGGCCTTTGGGGCGTGCGAGCTGTGTGGCCGCACAGGGCGCCAAGGGGCAAAAGGGGTGCTGTGCGGCCATCACAGCTCGCAGAATGTGAGTTGCAGTAAGTTACTCACATGAAGCAGGGCCGATCCGAGGCGAGTGCACGGGTGCAGTTCACCTAGGCGCCACAGAGGTGGGGGCGCTCAAGCACCAGGGTGCTCCTCTACCTCCTCCTCTCCTTGTCAGTGTCCGAGGCGAGGCCACTCTCTCCACCGGTCACCGCTGCACCGCCGCCGCTATATTTCCTGATCTGCTCAAGTCCGTCTCCATCCATCCTCCTGTCAGAGGAGATTGCCGCGGCTGTCTCTGTTTGGAGAGAGACAGACCCGCGCAGTGAAGTTGTTGGGGAGCGGGGCGGTCCGTGCAGTGCAGTGCCCGTAATTTGTGCTTCTCCTCCTCAGTCCCTGTCACCATCTTCTCCACCCGGGCAGCGTGGCTGCACACTGTGCTCTCCTATCCAGCTGCCACCCGGATGGGGTTTATCCTGAGGGGGGGTCTGTACTAATGGAGGGGGGTCTGTACTAATGGAGGGAGGTCTGTACAAATGGAGGGGGGTCTGTACTAATAGAGGGGTGGTGTCTGTACTAATATTGGGGGGTCTGTACTAATGTAGGGGGTCTGTACTAATGGAGGGGGTCTGTACTAATGGAAGGGGGTCTGTACTAATGTTGGGGGGGTCTGTACTAATGGAGGGGGAGGTTTGTGGGGGGGTCTGTACTAATGGAAGGAGGGTGGTTTGTCCTGGGGGTATGTACTAATGGAGGGGGGATGGTTTGTGCTGGGGGGTCTCTACTAATGGGGGGGGGTGGTTTGTCCTGGGGTCTATACTAATGGAGGGAGGGTGGTTTGTCCTGGGGGGTATGTACTAATGGAGGGGGGTGGTTTGTCCTGGGGGTCTGTACTAATGGAGGGAGGGTGGTTTGTCCTGGGCGTATGTACTGATGGAGGACGGTGGTTTGTCCTGGGGGTCTGTAGTAATGGAGGGAGGGTGGTTTGTCCTGGGGGTATGTATGTACTAATGTAATGGAGGGAGGGTGGTTTGTCCTGGGGGTATGTATGTACTAATGGAGGGGGTGGTTTGTCCTGGGGGTCTGTACTAATGGAGAGAGGGTGGTTTGTCCTGGGGGTATGTACTAATGGAGGGAGGGTGGTTTGTCCTTTGTGTCTGTACTAATGGAGGGAGGGTGGTTTGTCCTGGGGGTATGTACTAATGGAGGGGTGGTTTGTCCTTCTATTCCAATAATGGCCAGAGGTGGTTCCTCCACATTGGTTTACCATTTAATCTATTTATTACCTCATTCTACTATTTATTATTGTTTTATTTTTATGCGCTGATCACTTTTTATTACAATACCTGAGGACACATGGGTGTCTATTAGACATGTGCAGACTGGAATATTTTGTTTTGTTTTTTCGCTTTCGTTTGGAAAATACATTTATTTAGTCACTCCCGAAAATCATTTTGATTTATTTCGTTTTTCGTTGGGGAAAAGCTTTCGCCTGAAAATCCAATAATACTTGGTTTCTGTCGAATGGTCAAAAGAATATTCGACGGAACGTCGAATCTTTTTGGTTGCTGGTGAATGATCAAAAGAATATTAGACGGGACGTCGAATCTTTACGTCTCATAAATCGAAATCTATTCTCTGTAATGTCAAATCTATTATTTCTATGATGTCGAATCTTTTCTCTATAATGTCGAATCTTCGGACGAAAATGCATTCTAACGAAAACGAATGCACATGTCTAGTGTCTATAAAGAATAGACATGTGCATGATGAAAAAATGTGTTTCGTTTCGTTTTGATTCGTTAATCTACCGTAGTTATTTTGTTTTGTTAAATTTAGTTGATTTGTTCAATTAGTTTTTCGCAATTTGTATTCGGAATTTGTAATTATAATTTTTTATAATTATATTGTTTTCAATTTGAAGTATAGCTGCACAATTAATCGTTAAAAAAATGTTATCTCTATTCAACCCCCCTGACGATCTCCAATGCAGAGTTTGCCTATTCTTTCATATAACAAGTGGAGAGACTTTATCTGCTCACTCTCTGCTCAAGCTGTCAAAAGAAAATATCCTGGCAGTCTGCCAAGTTTAGATCAATGGGATAAACTTCTTTGTGTAAAGAGAAAATCCAGGCAGTCTGCCAAGTTTTTATCAACATGAAACATTGCAACTAACGTCCTTAGTTCAAACTTCTGTGTGTAAATGCAGGAAGTTTATCCACTCAAAGTCCAAATCTTTTTCTGACACTTGTTTCTTAAAGGGGTTGTAAAGGATTCCCCCCCCCCCCCCAAATAGCTTCCTTTACCTTAGTGCAGTCCTCCTTCACTTACCTCATCCTTCCATTTTGCTTTTAAATGTCCTTATTTCTTCTGAGAAATGCTCACTTCCTGTTCTTCTGTCTGTAAATCCCATAAACACATGCATGTTTTCATGTGTATTTTTTTAGTCTATTTCTATTTTTAGAAGAAAATACCCATATAGGGCACTTGGTAAACAATAATTACATAAGGGTTTGTCAATTATACATATATATTTTTTTGGGTGTGTTTTGTCATTTATTTATTAATTCATTTTTACAGTATATATAGTGCTACACAGAGGCGTACACCCATGTGGAGGCACATGGTGGCACCCATAGGTCAGGGCCGTCTTTACCACAGGCAAAAGGGGGCAGATGCCCAGGGCCCAGTCATTGTTGGGGGCCCAAAGTAGCTGCTCCTAGAGACCATGCTGCCCATATTCTCGAACTGTCAGAAAGCTCCCAGAAATCGAAGCCGCCGTTGCGCCGGCGGGACAGCACATCGCGAAACACTGTACTGGGGATCCACTGTCCGCACAGACTGGCATCTCCGCCCCCCGCACTACCCCCTTCCTCGCTCCCCCGTTGCTTTGCAGGCACTCTCCTGAACGAAGGGACATCCCTATGACGAAGCCTCCTGTTGGATATAGGAGCGGGCTGGGCGGGGATGTGCCTGACCTATGAGATAACTCCTGCTGGAAAGCGTGCTGAGGAGATAAGCCGAGTCCGGACTGCGGAGGTAAACTCATTTGCATGCATCTCTATGCTAAGTCTGCTGAGTTACTGCAGCTTAGCATAGAAGAGCTGCATGTTTTCTGACAAATGGGAAAACGTCATCTTTTTTATGTAGCATCTTTTTTATGTAGCGCTGGGAGAAATGAATGGATTTATTACAGGTTGTCGCTGCCTCCAGGTTATTACTGCCCCCTAGCTAATGTGTGCCCTCCTGACCCTGTGTGTTTCCTTCCAGCCACATACTGTGCCCTCCCCACCCCTGTACTGTGCCCTCTTGACCTCCATAGTGTGCCCTCCTCACCTCTGTACTGTGCCCGCCTGATGCCCATACTGTGCCCTCCTCACCCCTGTACTGTGCCCTCCTTACCTCTGTACTGTGCCCACCTGATGCCCGTACTGTGCCCTCCTCACCCCTGTACTGTGCCCTCCTCACGCCCATATTGTGCTCTCCTAACCCCTGTACTGTACCCTCCTGACGCCCGTACTGTACCCTCCTGACGCGTGTACGCTATCCTCCTAACGTCCGTATGGTACCCTCCTGATGCCCGTACTATGCCCTCCCAGCCCCTGGTGTGTGCCCTTCCAGCCCCTGTACTGTGCCTTCCTGATGCCCATACTGTGACCTACCATCCCCATACTCTTACCTCCTGACTCCCCTGTAATTTGCCCTTACTCCCTGCACTGTGTAGTGTTGCTCACGAATATTCGCATTGCGAATATTCGCTACGAATATTGCATATTCGAGTATTCGCGAATAACGCGAATATCGCGGCGAATATTCGCTATTTCGAATATTCGTATTTTTTCATTTTTTTTTTAGAACAGATCACATCCTAGAGATCCCCATCGACATCTAAAAGCATTGCTGGTATGATTAGAGACCTTGGGCCGAGTAGCTGCAGCGCTCATTTTATATTCCCGAAAAATCGCAATGCGATTATTCGGGAATAGCGATATCGCGCGATTATTTTGTATTGTAATATATCACGAATATTCTGAGCCAATCAGAGTGCTCCATTCCGCATTTCTCGAAATTTCGCAATTATTTTATATTGTAATATATCACGAATATTCTGAGCCAATCAGAGTGCTCCATTCCGCATTTCTCGAATATTCGCAATTATTTTATATTGTAATATATTACGAATATTCTGAGCCAATCAGAGTGCTCCTTCCGCATTTCTCGAATATTCGCAATTATTGTGTATTGTAATATATCACGAATATTCTGAGCCAATCAGAGTGCTCCTTCCGCATTTGCCGAATATTCGCAATTATTGTGTATTGTAATATATCACGAATATTCTGAGCCAATCAGAGTGCTCCATTCCGCATTTCTCGAATATTCGCAATTATTTTATATTGTAATATATCACGAATATTCTGAGCCAATCAGAGTGCTCCATTCCGCATTTCTCGAATATTCGCAATTATTTTATATTGTAATATATCACGAATATTCTGAGCCAATCAGAGTGCTCCATTCCGCATTTCTCGAAATTTCGCATTCGCATTCGCAATTCGCATTCGCGATAGCGAAAATTCGCAATGATTTCATTTCCAAAATATATCACGAATATTCGTATTTAGCGAATATATCTCGAATATTCGACTATATATTCGAGATATATCGCGAAATCGAATATGGCATATTCTGCTCAACACTAGCACTGTGCCCTGCACTCTCCTGACCCCTCTCCTGTACTGTTCCCTCTATACCCCCTGTATTCTTCTCTTGTGACGCTTAATATTTTGCCTTTGTGTCTCCCAGTCCTCTGCCCTGCTAAACCCAGCAAACTTCCCTTTGCTCTAATGAATTCCATACACTGCTCTACATCCCACTTACATCTCTACACTGTCTTGTTGCCCCCTGTCCTCTGCCCTACTGACCCCCTATCCTCTGTCCTGTCATCTCCTGTCCTCTTCCCTACTGACCCCCTATCCTCTGTCCTGTCATCTCCTGTCCTATTCCCTACTGACCCCCTATCCTCTGTCCTGTCATCTCCTGTGCTCTTCCCTACTGACCCCCTATCCTCTGTCCTGTCATCTCCTGTGCTCTTCCCTACTGACCCCCTATCCTGTAATCTCCTGTCCTCTGCCCTACTTTTCTCTGTACAGTGCCCTACCTACTACTGACATGTGTACACTGCTCTGAATCCCAAGACTAGGCTCACACTTGAGTGGGTTTGAGGCTTGCATCTGCCGGGGACGACAGCCCATTTATGTGTATGGGGAGCTGTGCCTACATTTTCAGGGGAAAAAAGGAGCCTGCACCTTTTTTAAATACCGTATTTATCGGCCTATTGCCCACGTATAGGGCGCACCCCTACTCTGGACGTGATTTTTTTTATTACTTACAGTTTTGATGTCTTGCCCGGCGTCCATCGGCGGCCTTGTGCAGTCCGGCGTCTGTCTGCGGCCTTCGTGGTGTCCTCCCTGCTGCTCCCGTGCCGATCCCCGCGCTGTCTCTGAGTCGATCCCCGCTTCCCACGCTGTGCTTGAACGCCGCCGCCGACATATACTGAGCGCAGGACACTTGGGCACACTCGGCTCCTCTCGCATAACCGCGAGGGGAGCCGAGCCTGGCCGACTGTACCCGAGTGTACTGCGCTCGGTATATGTCGGCAGCAAAGTTCAAACACAGCGCGGGAAGCAAGTATCAGCATATATCGCGCACCCACGATTTTGCACCGATTGTATAAATACAATTTATATATATTGTAACATCCACCATTATTAATACGAGCTGCACAAGACTAATTTTCAATCTTGATCGTAAGACCCCTTTCACACTGGGGTGTTTATCAAGGGCTTTAGCGTTAAAAAAGCGCCTGAAAGAAGCTGCATCTGCAATCCCAATGTGAAAGC
This sequence comes from Rana kukunoris, assembly GCA_029574335.1. Taxonomy (NCBI): domain Eukaryota; kingdom Metazoa; phylum Chordata; class Amphibia; order Anura; family Ranidae; genus Rana; species Rana kukunoris. The sequence goes on from CM056060.1 coordinate 31,132,940, forward strand.
CAGAGTGCTTTCACATTGAGGTGCTGCGCTGGCAGGGCGTCAAAAAAAGTCCTGCAAGCAGCTTCTTTGCAGTGCTTTAGGAGCATTGAATACACCTTCCCATGGAGGGAGCTTTTTTTAACGCCAATGCGCCCGAAAAAGGCAGGGTCTTAGCGGCGCTTTACCAGTGCGCGGTATACTTTACCAGTGTTTTTAGTGCTCTGGCAGTGAGAAAGGGCTCTGAAAGCACTCGGGCTTTCACATTGGGATTGCAGGTGAAGCTTCTTTCATGCACTTTACATGCTTTTTTCTTTTTTTACGCCAAAGCACCTGAAAAACGCCCCAGTGTGAAGTGTCTTCATAAGATGATAAAAAAGTATGTTTATCAGGTCGTTTTATCTGAAAAACTGGCTACCGAAAAACACATATCCGCTCATAGTCGGTAACCAGTCACTCTTAATGTTCCCATGGAGGGGGAACCTCTCCCACCACCCGAGTTCATCAGAGGGGAACATAATGTGGGTTGCAGAAGGGGACATAAAGGAAGCACAGGTACTCAGAATTTAAATACAATCAATAATTAAAAGTAGCCACAAGAGGGCGCCCATACACTACTGTTGTAGAGAAATTAAAACCCAACAGCCTTAGATTTAGGTTCAATGTGTAATGGTATGTAAGTCATGAGGGAAACTTTTTTTTTTTTTTACTTTTGAGCTCTTTTTAATTATAAAACTTTGAAAATTGAAGACATCACTGCCCTTTATTTTCTTGTGTTTTGATTGCCGCCATCATGTCTATGGCTTATGCAAATTATTGCATTAATAATATTAGATTTTACTGCACACTGCACTGTAACTGCACATCGGGACTAGAAACATCAAAAAAAAAAAAAAAAACACATCGATTCCACATACCTGTTTGGTTCAATGTCTTCAATACTCATATATTCCTGCAATCGATTGGATTAATTAAAGCCTATACAAGCCTCTGTTGCTCATGATTTAAGCCAATTAATTGCAAAGTCCCTCTTTGCCATAAAACTGAACTTAATCCCATAAGGGCAGCAAAGAACTCACTTTTCTCCAGGAAAAACCTCAGGGACAGGCTAATATTCTGCAAAAGGTACAGAGATTGGACTGCTGAGAACTGGGGTAAAGTAATTTTCTCTGATGAATCCGCTTTCCGATTGTTTGGGGCATCCGAAAAAAAAATTTTTCGGAGAAGGAAAGGTGGCGCTGCCATCAGTCCTGTATCATGCCAACAGTAAAGCATCCCAAGACCATTCATGTGTAGGGTTGCTTCTCAGCCAAGGGAGTGGACTCACTCACAATTAGGGTTGTCCCGATACCACTTTTTTAGGACCGAGTACAAGAACCGATACTTTTTTTCATGTACTCGCCGATACCAAATACCGATACTTTTTTTAAATGTCATGTGACAGTTTTCAAACCACAATCCAGACTAAGGATATTTTCTTTAGAATTATGAAGAACTCTAACTCAAGACATTATAAAAGAATAAAAATGAGTAAAAATGAATAAAAATGTTTTATTTGCTTGTCAAGCAGTAGTAAAAAACTCAAAGAATTTTCACAGAACATGTTGATAAATACAAAAAAAGTATTCTATTTAGGTATCGGGAGCATTTGTGCGAGTACAAGTACTCCCGCAAATACTTGGTATCGGTCCCGATACCGATACTAGTATCGGTATCTGGACAACCCTACTCACAATTATTACAACACGCAAAAAGGGGCAAGGTCCTTTAGCTGCATAATGGTCCGGGTCTTAAATGTCGATATATAAATCAATATTGCATTTTGGTCATAGACCTTTCCATGAGATCTGATTATGTCATGCAGATGACTGACAGTAGTCTAGGATGACTGTGCTAGGTCTTGACGCGTTTCGCAAGAGGAGTCTCGGTTCTTCGGGAGAAGCACAGATTGATGTCCATAGCTACTGAGGGTATAACAACCTAGAGAGATGGTTAGAAGTTCTAGCCAAAATACATCCAAAGGCACTTGGAACTTACTGCACTTGGCTTGGTGTTTTTCACATGACATTGTCCTCCATAAAAAAATAATTACATTGCATATTAATCACTTCTGGACCGATATGTTGGCTGTTTGAAGATGGATATCTCTTTTATGGCAGCAGCTAGCTGCCATAACTCAGGTACCCTCTTCTTCAGCCGGCGGTCCGGTTTTCGATAATGGTGGTCTCTGTGGCGGATTCGCGGCGAGATCACTTTTATCAGCGGCGGGAGAGGGGCTTCCCCTCCAGACGCTCTCCCATGCCCTCCGCCGCTTACCGGAGCCGTCGGCAGCGGTGGACATGATCGGGTCCTTCTGGTGGCTGGGTATGGAGACATGGTATGGAGGGGAAGATGGCCCCCACCCATCTCCATACTATAGCAGGGTGAAAACAACATCAAAACACCACTTTTTTCGTTTGCGCCCCCCAAAAATTTTGAGCACCAGCCGCCACTGTCATCGGTCCATTTTCATCGGATGAACCGATCGTGTGTACAGGGCATTACAGAACCAAATGTACCGTGCTACTATTTTATTGGATGCTTTTTTTAAACTTTTGTTTGTAAGTTTAATGTATGAAGGGAAGAAGGTATTTTAGATAAAAAAAGCTTTACCGTTTTACATTGTGAGGCTTCCTTTTCCCTTTCCTTGCCTGAGTTTAATGAAAAACTCTCAGCTGATTGGATCCTGTTAAATCAGAGGACGCAAGTGTCTGTTTTTCCTGCTGGCCGATCGTTTTTATGAGGGTTGGAAGGATGTTTGTTTGGCAGTGATCCCAGCCACCTCACACATATACAGAGGCTTTCATTGATCTGGAATCTGATGAGTGCAATTCCTATAGGGAGTTTAAAGGATCACTAAAGGAATTTTTTTTTTCCTGAAATGACTGTTTACAGGGTATAGAGACATAAAAGTTAACTGATTCCTTTTAAAAATGATTAAAAATAGATACAAATCAATCATATAATATGCCCCTAGTTTCACTTTCGTTTTTAAAAAGGTTTTGTGTTTATGTTTAGTAGAGAGAGAGACAGAACAAAAACAAACACATCCAGGGCAGTGTTTTGTTTTTAAATTGAATCCCAGGGCAGTGTTTTGTTTTTAAAATGAATCTGATTGGGTCTGAGGAGTTTTAGAGACACAGCTTGGACCACAGTGAAAAGCTGCCGTGAGATTTTTCATACGGAGCCAGACAAGCAGGAAGCGTGGAGATCAGAGAAGTATTACAGCTACTATAAAGCAAAAACGAACAATGAGAACATAAAAACAGCACTGCATTAAGGTAAAGGAAGCTATTTAGCTAAAAATGTTTTTTCCTTTAGTGATCCTTTAAGCACTAGATGTGATAACGATTGAATGTTCAACACAGCTGATGAATCACTCATGAACTGCTACATGCAAAGTTTTGTTTTGAACTTCGGTCCCATTTGGATTTACGAATCGTTTCTTTTTTTTATGCAATAATTTAAAGTTTATAGCGCTGCTGAAGTTTGATGGACTATTTTAATTTTAGTTTTGATTAGTTCCCCTTTTGAAATGCTGGTTTATACTATAGCAGCTGCTTTTTAAGTGAACTTCTGTGGTGTCACTGCCTATTTCTAAAATAAGGGGGGTGTGGTGTTGCTCACTAGTTAACAATAATAACCGCTAATAAAGATATAAAAATAATGGGCCAGATTCAGAGAGCCGTAACTCCTGTCTAACTGGTGTTAGACTGGAGTAATTTCAAATTATGCACGTTTTTTAGCTAGTCGGAAACCTCAAACCATGAATAGACAGCTGCGGGCTTCAATTCGACTGGATTACGTGTTCGTACGCCTTCGGATCTACGCTGCAATAAAATTGCGGCCACTGGGTGGACTTCCCGTCATTTTCCGCGTCGGGGTATGCTAATGAGATTTTGCCGGCGATCCCCAAAATTACGATCTTCAATCGCAATCTCTTACGGCATCTTTAGTCATCTTTTTTTTTGCGTAACACTATACCAGCTTTTTGCTGCTCTAATATTAGACAGCCCATGTTAAGTATGGCCGTCGTTCCCGCGTCGAATTTCTACGTTTTCCAACGTCTTTTATTATTTTTTACGTAAGTCGTCCGGGAATAGGAATGTTCGTAAACAACGCTACTCAAACAAAAAATGACGTAACGTCGTGATTTCGCGCAATGCACGGTGGGAAATTTCTGAACGGAGCATACGCAGTTCGATCGCCGCGGGGACGCGCTTAATTTAAATGCTTCATGCCCCCTAATCGCGTATTTTGATTACGTGGTGAGAAATGGACTACGCCGCCGTAGCGTATGGGCAAAAATCTACCAGAATTTGATGTAGAGCCTGGTAAAATACAGCAGCGTAGAGTATTTTGATTACACAGCGCAAAATTAAGTGTATCTGAATCTGGCCCATTGTGTCTCACTTCTAAATGGTACAAATCCCTCCTGCCATCAACAATATGATGAGGGGGTGTGTAAACAGTGATGATAATAAATGAATATAACATATGTGACTGGTAGGAAATAATTCTTAGTTGTGCAGACTGACACCCAGTGTGAACGCAAGTACAAGCCTCTCACCTTCCAGAGGCTATATGGCAGCCTGATAAAACAGCACAGATCCCACTATGAATCAGCGTCCCACGATCAGCCTGTTCACTGAAGTCCCATCAGTCTCCCAAGATCCGGAGGCTCTCGGTTAAACAAACAATAAGAGAGACCTCATAGCGCAACCAATGCAAATAATTTATTGAATAAAAGGAATAACACTCACATGCGGGCAGTGTAAACAACAGCATAAAGCAATCACAATAGGATACCTCCGCTCTCGGCCGCGAGCGGAGGTGACGTCACGGACGGCTCTCCTCCTTCCTGACGTGTTGCGTGGTAGTCACACCACTTAGTCATAGGATTGAGAGCCTAGAGTCTGACGGGGACTTAAATACTAGCACGCTGATCAATGAGATCAATGGTGGAGAGATACAATTCCAATTTACAAAGTAAAAACAAAGCCTAATCGCAACATCATAATGCATATATACTGTAGGTACTGAATCCTGGATATAAAAATATAAAATGACCATTCTCTATTGTAAGTCCCTCTAATGGTGTATATATTACCTATTATCTGAAATACTAAGCGGTAATCTATACACCATTAGATCAGTGATTTTTCCATGACTGCGACATTATGGTGGACACATCAGACAATTTTGACACATTTTTGGGACCACTGTCATTTTCACAGCGAAAAGTCCTATAAAAATGCACTGATTACTGTGAAAATGACAATTGTAGTTTAGGAGTTAACCACTAGGGGGCGCTGTAGGGGTTAAGTGCAACCTCATGTTTGTTTCTAACTGTAGGGGGGCGGGGCTGGACATCTGATGTCAGTGATCTTCTTTCCCTATATCAGTGAAGACCGGGGAAGGTGTGTTTACACACACCTCTTCCAGTTCTTCAGCTCATGTGACCGATCGCGGAACACCGGCGGCGATCGGGTCCCGCGGGCGTGGAGCTTCGGACTGGGTCGCTTGTGTGCGCGACCCATGGCTGGGCTCTTAAAGGCGACGTACCTGTACGTGCCTGTGCCCAGCCGTGCCATTCTGCTGATGTATATCGGTGTTAGGTGGCAGTGGTGTATTTAGGTTTTGTGCTGCCCTAGGCCTGACTAAACTCGTGCACCCCTTAATTTAAATATGACCCACCCCTTCCTGTCAAGGCCACACCCCCATTTAAGACCCACCCTGACATTTTCCATTGGGGACACTAGTCCTGAAGGCCTTGGGGGGGGGCAGTAGTGTTCCTTAATTTGCAGGGATTTACTCTGACTTCCTGTTTTGCTATGGAGCCCGTCAGCTGACTTTTTGGCAGTTTTTAATCTCCCGACATGGCATTTGTCTTTCTCTAGCCGAGAACTCAGGTGGGAGATCCACTGTTATGATAGGACAGTCAAAACTAGAAGCAACACAAAGCCCCCCCCCCCCACACACACACACAACAACCCATTGGTTGGGGTCTGTTTCCCTAGCCTACTCCATGTGTATGGGCTGTCCCTCACCCCTGATGGTGGCCCTGCCAATATTCTTATACTGGCAGTGGTGCGGCCACTTTATGGGGACACTAGACTGATTTGCCTCCTGGCCCAGTCTGCCCCAAGAGTGGCGCTACACTAAAAGTGTAGCACAAGCCACGGGGACTCTTTTGGTGCTGCCCCCCTGCAAAGTGCTACCCTAGGCCTGGGCCTTGTTGGCCTAGGCCAAGATACAGCATTGTTAGGCGGTCCTTAAGTGGTTAAGTGGCAAAAGTTTGCTGACGCCGATTTAGAAGCTGAGATATTTTTAACTAAGGATATTTTAAAATATATCTTTGGTTTCTTTAATGCTTTCTATGGTGAGATCAATACATTCTTCTTTCAGAAACTTTCAATCGTAAATATCAGTGTATTACATTAACAAAGATAAGTCAAAAACATGTTGATCTGATTCTTAAGAACAATCTCTGGTGGATGAACACTGAAAGATTTAAATGCTACAGTCATGTCCCACACATCAATCATCCCAACATTAAGACCATTGAAGATATCCTTCACTAAGAGATATTGAATATACCCATGAAAGTCACTAAAACGTTCCACATCCAAATTAATCTCTCGGATGTTTTCAGATTTGATGATGACCTTTGTATTTGGACTTCGTAAAAACAAGTTCTCTATAGCCTTACGAACATTGAAGAGCCTTCTGATGAACAGAGAAATAGGAAAAGCTCGAAAATGTTGTCCCAGCGTGATAACAATAACCGTGTCCGAGTTTCCACCGATTTGGTCAATTTGGTGAGGGACATCAGCATAGTCCCTGGCATTGAAGAAGCTCAGAGTTACAAAAGGGTGCCCGTGTTTTTTCCACTGTATGTAGATGTTGTTGGTTTGGTCTATGGCCATGTAGGTCCTGTGCCAGCCATTTCCATGGAGATCAAAGAACTTTAGATCTTGAAAAAAGGTATAAAAAAACAATTTATTGTCATGACAAAGTTTGATGTACTGTAGGAGATATAAATACAAATACATAAAGGTAAAAAAAACAGCCTTTAGCTTACTTATGATTTTCTTCCAAAGTCATTAAAGCAGAGTTCCACCCAAAAGTGGAACTTGCGCTTTAAGCACTCCTTTTTTTGGGGGGGGGGGGTGCGAACTTCCTGTCCCACTTCCCCCTTTCACCCAGGGACCCCCTCTGCGACTTCTCTTCTCGTCTTAGGTGGCCCCTCCCTTTCGGCGATCTCCAGGAACACGTGACAGGTCCCAGGAAATTGCCTGTCCACTCAGAGCGCAGCGCGACTCACGCATGCGCAGTGAGTGCCTGCCTGTGAAGCCGAAAGCTGTCACGGCCGTGTGCCCACACTATGAATGGAGGTGCCGGCCGGAAAGGGGGGGAGAGGAGCAGAGCTCCAGGCGGCCGCGTTGCTGGACCGTGGAGCAGGTAAGTGTCTGTTTATGTAGCTACTTTTTGTAGCTGCTGACTTTTAACCACTTAAGGACCCCCTATTGAAGATATACATCGGCAGAATGGCATGGCTGGGCACAATCACGTACCTCTACATGTCTTTAAGCCCAGCCACCGGTGTCCCGCGATCGGTCACAGGAGCTGAAGAACGGGGAGAGGTTTGTGTGTGTCTTCCCTGTTCTTCACTGTGGCATTGTCAGTGATGGTCTCTTCCCTGATATAGGGAAAGACGATCACTGACGTCACATGTCCAGCCCCACCCCCCTACAGTTGGAAACACATATGAGGTCACACTTAACCCCTACAGTGCCCCCTAGTGGTTAACTCCTAAACTGCAATTGTCATTTTCACATTAATCAGTACATTTTTATAGCACTTTTTGCTGTGAAAATGACAATGGTCCCAAAATTTTTTCAAAATTGTCCGATGTGTCCACCATAATGTCGTAGTCATGAAAAAAAATCGCTGATCGCCGCCATTGGTAGTAAAAAAAAAAATTCTTTATAAAAACGCAATAAAACTATCCCCTATTTTGTAAACTCTATAAATTTTGCGCAAACCAATCGATAAAGGCTTATTGCGATTTTTTTTTTTTACCAAAAATAGGTAGAAGAATACGTATCGGCCTAAACTAAAGAAAACATTTTTTTTATATATTTTTGGGGGATATTTATTATAACAAAAAGTAAAAATTATTGCATTTTTTTTCAAAATTGTCGCTCTATTTTTGTTTATAGCGCAAAAAATAAAAACCGCAGAGGTGATCAAATACCACCAAAAGAAAGCTCTATTTGTGTGAAAAAAGGGAGCCAATTTTGTTTGGAAGCCACGTTGCACGACCGCGCAATTGTCAGGTAAAACGACGCAGTGCCGAATCGCAAAAAGGGGCCTGGTCCTTAAAGAGGAGGTTCACCCTAAATATACGCTTTTCCATGTGATCCAGCATACTGGTGTCAGCGCCAGTATGCTGTTTTTTTTTTATGCACTGGTCACTGGTTCCAAAAATACCCGATTTAGGACTCGGGTACTTCCGTTGCAATACGGCGCCTGCCCACAGACCTAGGAGCTGACTGCGCAGGCGCCGTATTTCTCCGAGTCCTACGGCAATGGCGCGTCACGCCCTCCAAAAAAAGCCGAAATAGGACTCGGAGAAATACGGCGCCTGCGCAGTCAGCTCCTAGGTCTGTGCGCAGGCGCCGTATTGCGCCGGAAATACCCGAGTCCTAAATCGGGTGTTTTCGGAACCAGTGACAGGCTATACAGGCGCCATCCACTGCGGGGGAGCTAAATCAAAATTGAAGATAAGACAGTAAGTGGGGCATTAAAAAAAAAAAAAAAAAAACAGCATACTGGCGCTGAACATATTCAGGGATATACGCTCACTGGTCACTTTATTAGGTACACCTAAAATATGCAGTGAGCGGCAGTTGTTGATGTTAGAGAAGAATGTGCAGACTGGTTTGAGATGATAGAAAGGCAACAGTAACTAAAATAACCACTCATTACAACCAAGGAATGCAGAATACCATCTCTGAAAGCACAACGCGTCAAACCTTGAAGCTGATGGGCTACAGCAGCTGAACCAAACTGGGTGCCACTCCTGTCAGCTAAAAACAGGAAACTGAGTCTACAATTCGTACAGGCTCACCAAAATTGGGCAATAGAAGATTGGAAAAACATTGGCTGGTCCGATGAGCATTGATTTTAGACGCGACATTCAGATGGTAGGCTCAGAATTTGCATTGTACCAACGGGTGGTGTAATTATGTGGGGAATATTTTCTTGCCACACTTTTGGCCCCTTAGTACCAAATGAGCATCATTTAAATGCCATGGCCTACCTGAGTAATGTTGCTGACCATGTCCATTCCTTTATGACAACAGTGTACCCATCTTCTGATGGCTCCTTCCAGTCGAAGGATACACCAAGTCACAAATCTCCAATCATCTCAAACTGGATTCTTGAACATGTCAATGAGGTCTCTGTACTCCAATGGCCTCCACAGTCACCATATCTGAATCCAATAGAGCACCTTTGGGATGTGGTGGCAGGGGAGATTCGCATCATGGATGTGCAGCCAACAAATCTGCAGCAACCACGGGATGCCATCATGTCGATATGGACCAAAATCTCTGAGAAATGTTTCCAACACCTTGTTGAATCTATGCCACAAAGAATTAAGACAGTTCTGAAGGCAAAAGGGGGTCCAACCCGGTACTAACACCTAATAAAGTGGCCTGTGAGTGTATAGCAACTTTGAAAATAAACATCAAATACAGTTTAGCACCCTCCTAGGTAGGTGCTAGAAGAGAGTATAGTTTTTGATCTTTCTGCTTACCAGGAAGATGGTCAGGTAAAACTTAGAGTGCTCGCTGCCTACCAGGGTGCAGGATCTATTGGTTAGGTCTGCTCATTGTACTCTGGTGCAGCTCAGCTTGTTCTGACTGTCCCCCACTGGCCCAATAGGGAGGCATATTGGACAGTGGGTGGGAACCTGACAAGTGAGTGCACAGGCTTTGTTACAGCCCTGGCAATTGGCAGAGAGAAAGTGCTGCATTGCATATTGGGATACTGTATACAAAAACAGAATACATGTGCTTAGAGTTAGTTGACACCTCCACAACCAGCATGAAGCTGGCGTGCGTTCCAAGCCTCGTTCTCAGATCCCCGGCCCAGACGTGATGTCACACAGGACCCGGCAGTGACGTTCCCACGCTTCGGCGTACATTTTTGCTTGAATTTGCATCTTCAGGAAGTATAGAATTAGCTTAACCCTCTACAGCTCTCCATTGCTCATAATTTCAGCCAACTAATTTTGGAAAGCAGGTTGCACACCTAGAAGTATTCCGGGTACCTTCCTTGTTTTCAGTTCAGGTTTATAGACAAATGCTCTCTACACTGTAGCTACATTTATGAAAAGATTTCCGGTGATCTGACGATGTGGTTCCTCCTATCGATATGGTGCGCAATTCGAGCCAACGGAAATCGCCGAACCTGAGCAGCTGTAGCAAGAGGTCCAGGGCGACGTGGAATTTGCTGTAAGTGGCTGCACTCGCTCGGCCTCCTGGCTCTTTTTTTAATGCCCTCCAATCCACAGGGATGTTAAGAAATGAGCCTGGATGCCGATTGAGGTTCAGAGATTTCCGTGGGCTATGTCTACGCATGCGCAGTCAAGCAGGGAACCATTTCGATAGGGGAACTAGATCGACAAGACACCGGCTTCCAGCAATTTGTGATCTGTTTACACACGTGCAGCAAAACATACCATTCAACATGAATTAAACAGGTATATGGATCAGATGTCTTCTTATAATGCAACATTTTTGTATTGCTACTACTGTGTTTCCCCGAAAATAAGCCCAGGTCTTATATAAATTTTGGCAACAAAAGACAGTGGGGCTTATTTTCTGGGTAGGTCTTATGATGCAATGTACTGTCTTCTCTCCCCCTGCCTGTCAGGAATCCCCAGTGTGAACTGAGTTAAAATGCTTGTAAAACTCTATAATCCACTCTATTAGGCCTCGTACACACGATCAAATCTGTCTGCTGGAAACGGTCTGCTAGACCGTTTCAGCAGACAGATTCGATCGTGTGTACGGCCGAGCCGACGGATTTGGCCACCCGACAGATTTCAAAGCATGCTTTGAAATCTATCGGGTGGGAATCCGTCCGCCCGACATGTCTGCTGGTTAGTAGACTTACCAGCAGACATGTCGTCCCGCTCCGCCGCCGAATGGATTCGGCGCATGCGCGGAAGTGTTTTACTTCCTAGTGCGGTGACGTGGCGGCGTCAACGTCACCGACACGTCAGCGCGCCGTCTGCTGGCGGGGATTTTGGTTTGCTCGTGTGTACACGCGAGCAAACCAAAATCCTATCAGACAGATTTGTTCAAATCGGTCGGTCCGACCGATTTGAACAAATAGATTGCCTCGTGTGTACGAGGCCTTACAGTAGTACATAATGTGCAATATGTGTGTTTCTGTAATATAATTGTGCCAAATACCTTAGTTACAGCTCCGCTCTGTGCTTCTGTGACTCGCCAGAGCTCTATTCACCGCAATTATATTACAGAAACACACACATTGTACATTATATACTACTGTAATAGAGTTAACATTTTAAAACTAGGGCTTATTTTCAGGGTGTGGCTTATATTGCAGCTCTCCTTAAAAATAACTCTAGGTCTTGTTTTCGGGGAAACATGGTGTGGTAATGGTCACAGCACATGGCAATTGTCAAAGTTGTGGAAGTTTATGGCACCACCTTGTGCTAAATACATAATCCAAACATCATGGTACCATGACATCTGGAACAGGTGTTATATGTTTGAGAACAATGAGGTGTACTTTTTGGATAGGGAGGAAAACCAGTGAATGCATTCAATCTGATCAGTCATTCCAAAAGCAGTATTCCTACTGCATTAATATCCTACTGGTGTGCCCAATTCTGTCTCACCTCCACTGAGTGTTACCTTTCCTGTAGCTTTCTCCCAACTGCACAAAAAATAATACTTTAGTACAGTCCACCCCCCTCAGTGAAGCAGAGTTTACTCATTCTAGTTTATTTCAGTACTCACATTTTAGGTGTTCTGGGAAGTATTCTATCCACTGACGAAGTGTTGAATCTCCCATCAGATATATGATTTTACCAGTGAGACAAGTGGTGATATTAGCCAAAGGTTCATGGGAAGACTTGTTACAGTGGCGAGGATACCAAATGTTATACAAAAAATACCCACTAGGGAATGGAAGTGACATACCAGTTTGGCATTTTGGTTTAACTTCTATTGACATATCTGCAAAACAAATGTAAAATAAAATAAAAAAAACATTAAAAAAACAACTATGGTATATTTACAATTACAGTATAGTTAAAGTTGAGCAATTTTAAAATAACTTTGGCATAATTTACAGTGAAGTGTGGTAAAGCAATGAGAGGAACTGAAGCTAGCCTTATGCCGCGTACACAGGATCGGGAATTCCGACAAGAGAACCATGGATTTTTTTCCGAATGAATTTTGGCTCAAACTTGTGTCGCATACACACGGTCACACAAAGTTCTGACAAGAACGCGGTGACGTACAACACTACGACGAGCCGAGAAAAATGAAGTTCAATGATTCCGAGCATGCTTCGACTTGATTCCGAGTATGTGTCGATTTGATTCCGAGCATGAATGTTTTTTTCCGACAATAACTTTTCCCGTCCAAATTAATTTATTGAAGCCACTAATGCGTTTTGGGGGTCAAAGGAACCCCCCATCATCGTGACTTCAGTTAAAAAATGAGGACCTTGAGTGGACTCAAAGTAAGGCTTTCCTGTTTGAATCTGTGTGGGGAAGCCGATAAGTACTTGAGTGGAAGATGGAGATTCAGTGTTGAGGAGGCTGTCAGTGACCCCTAAGGTGAACCCGCTAGTCGGGGGGGGGAGGATCCTGCCTTGGGCCTGGCCTCAGGTGCTGGAAGGATCCTGCCAAAAACACAAAGGGAGTAGGATTTCCTGGAGGCACGGGAGCAAGAGAAGACAGAATGAGTAGTGCAACACTGTGGGGACTTACAAAGGGGAGAAACTGCCCTGTGTAGCCAGTCTCCCTTTGAATACAGCATTTGATTAAGTCTTCTATACTTTTCCTGGGAGATCTTCTGAGAGTCAGCTAGGTGGGCCGAGGAAAAGTCAGTCGGGCAGACAGGTGCAGAGAGGCAGTCAGGAGGGCCAGAAAGAGACAGATGGAGCCATGTGGGCTGGCATTGCCTGAAGAAGTGGTGCTAGGATCAGTGGCCACAAGGGAAGACGTTTTTACTCCAAATTGCGCTACTTTTAAGGGACTTTGAGTTCCTGCCTGTACGGAGCTCCTACTGAACTGGCAGGAAGCCCGTCAGCTCCTACAAGCGTGAACCAGCAGGAGCTGTACAGAGGAAGAGAGGAACAAAGTGTATGCAGGTGGAAGGCTAAATAAATTGGAGCTGTACTATATATAAGAGACTGTAAATAGGAAGTTGTCCCTTAATATTTTGTTCAAGTCAAGTGGGCATCCCATAATCTCCCATTCCTCTCCAAGTTGTTAACCCCCTAATAAACAACAAAGACAAAGCTTAGGACTGTTCTCTGACTTTGAGTGCCTGTGAAGAAGTGGGTGCCTTGCAGAAGTGGGTGATCCTTAACTTCAGCAACTCCCACAGGGTAGTGCTACACACATATATACATGTTCTTTCTTATCCTGGTAACCTGCTAGAGTACTCACAGTAGGGTGAGCAGCCTAACCTTAACCAGTAGGCACCTCAAATGTTTGGGCTCTTAAATGCCCTTTTTTATATTTTTTGTAATGGATGGACTGCTAAAGAGATACAACATCTGTCGGATTTTATTGTTGTCTGTGTTCTGCCTGGAATATACGAATGAGTCCAAAAGAATTGGAAGTTGCTAATAGAGTAGGGTGACCAGACATCCCCAGTTTCAGGGGACAGTCCCCTGATTGAGGACACTGTCCCCGGACCAAGTCTGTCTCTGGTTTTGTCCCCAGATTGGATTTAATAGGGGGCAGGGGCAGAATTAAAATAAAAAAAATAGAATTACACACCCCTGCACCGCCCTGCCTACTAGCATAGGGGGGATGTATTTTTCCCAGAATATGTGCCCCTTTCTGATGATCATGCTGGTCAGAAGGAGGGAATATTTCTTCAGTTTTGGGAGCATGCCCATTCAGTTTCGCTCGCATGTTCTTCTGCTTTGGCTCAAATCCTGGCCAGCCACCTGCCTATCTCCTTTCCTTCCCTGGCAGAGTGATCTTCCTCCACTCCCCATCCAGTAGTAGCCGGGGCCCGAAGAGTAAGACTTGAGAGGCTGCGAGGCGGGGGGCGACGGGCAGAGAGTCGCTGATTGCCGCCATTACTAGTAACGAAAAAATATGTCCCTGGATTTCATTTTAAAAATCTGGTCACCTTATTATAGAGGGTCATAGAAATTGAAAAGAATCGCCCAGTTTTACGAGTGACCATTTAATATGGCTCTTTCAGCAACAGAAAAATATGCCAGTGTGACACTATGTATTGCTTTTTAAATAGTAGGACAACCAGTTTGCCAACACTAAAGCTACAACATACTGCCACTTTTCGGTTGCTGAAAGAGCTCTGATGAAGAAGGTACAGAACTTTAAAATGTGTTGGCTTGTTAATTTGAATAAAACCAGACTAGACCAGTTTCAGCGGACATATCCGATCGTGTGTACGGCCTAGCGGACAGGTTTCCAGCGGACAAAAGTTTTAACACATGCTTTAAAACTTGTCCGCTGGAAACCTGTCCGTCGAACATGTCCGCTGGTTAGTACGCCTAACCAGCCTACCGAAATCCCCTGCATGCTTCGATTGTATTCGACGCATGCGTGGAAGCATTTTACTTCCTTGTTTTCGCACGTCGCGGCGACAACGTCACCGCCACGTCACGGCGTTCTCTGTCCGCAGGGATTTTGGTTTGATCGTGTGTACACACCATCAGACCAAAAGATCCCCGCGGACCGTTTTCATCGGACATGTCTCCTCATGTGTACGCGGCCTTACAAGTCGTGCTGTCGTATTCTGAACGACTTGTAGACGAGCAACCTGGTATTTTGGGAGTCCGAGGTAAAGAGCGTTTGCATAGTCGAACCTGGAGTTGATTATTGTTCCCACCACTACTGCTATGTCTTCTTTTAGAGTGAAGGGAACAAGTCTACGTAGCAGGCTCAGTCAAATGTGACTCAGAGTTTTTTTACTTTGGTGCTAGGGGTGATAGTTTGTCCCAAGATAGGCGGTATAATGGTCACTACCGTTTACGACCTTCCATCCACCCACGACAGCTTATATGACACTCCACAATCCAGCAGATACAATCCATATCAATTCCCCAGAAAATGAGACTGACAGCTCTATCCTCTGGTTTCAAAATGAATGAACGCTTTAATGGTCTTCTCAGCTTTTTATGCAGTTACAAGCATGTGGCAGTAATCAAAGGAATAATGAAATCTCCACCCCCTCATCACACACTGGGGGCTTCCATACAGATTTTAGAGAGACACTTTGGCACCAGTCTATAATTAACATGATCTAATTACTACCCCTGGGCAGTCACGTTCCCTTATCAATAGAATTCAAACAAAACACTATCACACAATGAGTTTCCTTAAATCCACATCTTTAGACAGACGGTATGTCTCCGACAGAAAGGTATTCATTCACACCTGATCATCAATGGCTTTAAACAGTGTTATTACACAATGAAAAGGTCTGAGGAGCAGACCTGAATTAACACCTCTACAGCCTCACACAATGGATAATGGAATGTCTTTCAGGAGCCAGCCTCACTTAGCAACAGCCTGTTACACAGAGGAATGAGTCACTGTCCTATTGACCGGGTCAGGTCAACATTAACCAACACCTGTAATATCTCAAGACATCCTGCAATATGAACTATTATTAATGTCCCATCTCATGTAATACATGAATTATGATTTATTAGCCACCCTATGCCCAAACGGGGCACATGGTGAACTTAGACTCAAGAGTCCTTAGGGCCCCATCCCTCAAAGGTCTCTGGGCGTCACGGGTCATCCCGTTACAGGCGGGTTGCGTCCATGTTGTTGTAGGAAGTCTCTTTCGGTTAGTTCTGTTTTTGATCCACTGAGTTTAAAGGAAAACATTTTTTTTTTGATGAAATGACTGTTTACAGGGTATAGAGACATAATAGTTAACTGATTCCTTTTAAAAACGATTAAAAATAGATAAAAATCAATCATATAATGTACCTTCAGTTTCGTTTTTGCATCCTGTTTCCTGCCTGTGATGTACAGAGCCACAGAGCCAATACAGGGCAGTGATGGTTTGGAAAACGAAAGCGATTGGTGTTGAGGGGTTTTAGACACACAGTAATCACACCTCCTTGATTAGTGACCACAGAGAGAAAGCTCCCATGACTGTGGTTATAAAGAAACAGACAACCAGGAAGTGTGGAGATCAGAGAAGAATTACAGCAACTTGAGATCAAAAACAATGAGGACATGAAAACAGCCCTGCATTAAGGTAAAGGAAGCTATTAAGATAAAAAAATGTTTTTGCTTTACAAACCCTTTAAGGTAACACTCCGACATCCAGTTCTCTATCAGAGTGAGGCATTTCTCTAGTCCAAGATAATGATCCTTTTTACTGCTGGACATTTACAGATGAGGCCAAGTCCACTATAAAGGTACCCCCTGGTTCGTCTATGTCTCTATATGTCAGCTCTCTTTCATGGGACAGATGTAGTATATGTTTTTTATGATGTTTTTCTTGTCAGATGTGTAATTCGAATATACTTTGTTTCAGACAGCGAGACTCATTCTTTTTCTTTTTGTTACTTTCTTGAACCTTGACTGTATCCTGAAGAAGCCTAACGGTGAAACACATTGATGCACAAGGGCTCACTGTACAAATATAATTGTATATGATTTTTATCAATTTTGAAATTTTTTGACTTTTGTACTTTTTCAATAAATTGTTATTCTTCTAACGTTGTTTTCTATGCCTCTAAAGTCCGGCACAAAAGTGAATCTTTGAGCACCGTTTTTTTGTTTCTACTTCTTATGTTCTGCGATAAAACCTAAAGTGGGGGGCGCACTCATTTCTCACTCCATCCTTAAAAATTTTTTTTTAATTAAAACCATTTTGCCAAGAGTTGGTTGTTCAGCTAATATAAATTATAAATGGTTATTACGATCAAAAAGAACTAGATACACATGAAAGTTTGTTAGTGGAAAATAGTAATTAATAATAATTAAGATCAAAACTTACTTTTACATTTTACTACATCGATTTGATTAATGTCTTGTGGAATTTCAACACCGATGTTCGACCTTTAAGTTAAAAAATAATAAAGAATTTTTTATAGGTGAAATTTACTTTTTAATTGTTGCCATATATTTTTTTTTCTAGTGCAAAAAGTAAAAATGCAATGGTGATTGCCGCAGTTTCCACGGCAATCTACGCCATGTCCGGCCCCTCCTCCACTACCTCCCACTGTCGTCTGAGAGACACACGTCCCGGAAGACAACACCAGTGACATAGCGCAGTGCATGAACCAGGAAGTGGCGCAAGAAGATGGCGGCTGCAGCACCCAAGAGCCAAGGGACAGATTGGCTTTGGGTGCTGACATTGTGGGCACCCTGGACAGGTAAGTGCCCTAATATTAAAAGCCAGCAGCTGCAGTATTTGTTTAAGTTATTTTTTATTCACTTGCAATGTCCCTTTGAACTTGCTAGAAAATGTGACTACTCCAAGACGTATTAAAACATTCCAATGGGGACACTTGTTCTGTCTAAGTCTATGCCTCCAGCATGCATTATTTGCTGTGTTGCCTCTTCGGCTAAACCGTAATGCTCAGGGAGTCATTTGACAAGTATTACACTCAGGCCCCTTTCACCTTTTGTATGGTTTTCATCCATCTGTTGACAGATGAAAGATGGACATTAATGCATCTCAATGGAAAAAGGGATGTAAGTAGATGGTCATCCATTTACAACCTCTTCCATGAACATCCGTTTTTTTTGTAATGGATGAAAGCCCTATTTTTCTTGCTTTACATTTTTTTTATCTAAACAGACAAACTATCAGTTTTTTGCATGAAAAGACTCTAGCTGGCAAAATAAAAAAAACTGATGTAAAAACGAATGAAAAAATAATAAAAAAAACAAATGACAAACTTATGTAAACGTCATACATTTTTTTTCTTTGAAAAAAGTGACTAAACTAATGAAATGAACAGTCCACATGTGTGAAGGAGGCCTTATTTGTAAAACAAAAATTGTGTACATAGTGTATAAAATTATAAAAACAGTTCAAATCGTTTAACCAAAGCTTAAAGTGGATGTAAACCCAATTCATGACATTTGAGCTGGGCTTCTGCAGTATTTTATCTCTCTTCAAAGAGCTATGATTCATAGCTCTCTCCTGAACGTTCCTATGTTATCAGTCTGATAACTCCTGACAAATTCTCTGACACTTTAGATAAAAGCAGCCTGACATTTCTGTCAGGGGAGGTTACTAAAATAGATTAGCAGGGAGCTGGCCCTGTTACAAAATACCTCTGAAGGTCTCTGCCTATGATGAGAGGGGGTGTGTGCCTTTCCTCCAATCAGCAATTTTAGTTATCTTGGCTGTATGTGCAGACATCACACTCTGTGTTAAACAGGAAGAGAACATTTTCTAACACAATCTGAACGTTCTAAACAGTGTATAAATGTGAAGACAGCAGATATGGATAAAAAACCAATGTAAGGAGATTTGGTTCACCCGGTGCATCATCTGAGGCTGTTCACTTCACTGGGTGTATGGAGGGCTTACATCCACTTTAAATAAAAACATTTCCAAAACCAATTTTTGAAGTAGGAAGAGTTTTCACAGTTTCCATTTAAGGAATGCATAAAGAAATGTTAATGGCGAAAATAATTGCCTTACCTTGTGAAAAGCATCTTCTCTTTGTCAGTGAGGTAAGCATGAGGTGTGTTCTCACTCCTCATTGATATTAAAGCTTCACAAGGGACACCAGGAATCTTCATACAATAGAAGAACTCTCCATATTTGTCATCCCCATAATCGCATATTTCTCCTTGTGAGTCCAACTGAAATCCACATTCTGTATGAACCTCTTGGCTCTTATTAAGAAATTTACCTATATATTTAACATTTTTATAACCCTGGTTTCTTGCTCTCCATAAAGAAGAAACTGCTTCACTGGGATGCATTAGGAGTATAGACATTTGCACCCGTCCTTCCCAAAATAACGTAAAATAGACATTATATGTTCCATTGTTGAAGTCCTCTATTCTCCCAGAAGCTGCAGCTCCTAGACTTGGTGTAAATATCCGGGCTCGTAAGAAGTCTCCTCCATAGGTCTTCTTTTCCCCCAAATAATCAAACATCTGAATTTTAACAATTAAGGTGTCTCCAAGGCAGTATTTGGTTTTATAATTTAATATTGTTGCTGTACTGTTGGTACCGCTACTTATCTCAGTTAAGTTGTTAAAGAACACATTTGGAATTGTTCGGTTTATAAGGTCTAATTTGTATATCACTTGCTGTTCTAAATCATAGGGCTTTGCCGTTGTAGATTTTGTAGGCTGAGCAGTTGTAGGAGACCCATATGGGAGAAACTGAACATTTGTCAGTTGCTAAAAATATGAGAAATACAAAAAGTATTAACTAACATTTTAAAAATATAAACACAACAATAAATAAGGGATACCATTGTAAACCTTAAGTAAAACTTTAAATAAAAAAAAAATAATTGATAGATAGATAGGATAGATAGATATATATATCTCAAAGATCTACATGTATTTAATATGTACCTACATAACCAGTAGAAACAAATAAACATCTGAAAAGTTTTATCAGTTGGGATTCGGCCAAGCATTTAAAAAATGTGGAACCCTAGAAAGTTGGAATTTCTAAGCTGGAAGTTTGATTGAAGGACCTGTAATAGCTCAACCAACCCTGTGGTAGCACATATCTATGGAACTTCACTCACCATAAAAACATGATTAGCAAAAAAGATTTATTGGTGTCAAAGATAAGAAAAATACATAAAAAACATCATACATACATTAGCATTAAAGCTATAAAAACAAAAAGAACCATCTTTGGACAGGTGGTCCAATTTCACCCAAGTTGCAGGAGTTGTTAAAATGCTGTAATACAGCTGGGATGATATCTCCAGGTCTAAACGACCTATAAAGTGACCCAAGTGTTAAATCAAGGTTGAACTGATATTCAAAAAGGGAGGATAAATGAAGTAAAATCACAAAGTGGAAGCTATGAGATGATATCAATGGTTGACCACTGTTACCTAGAAATGCTCCCCCATTTCTGCACAGCTACCTTCCACTTTAATACAATCATCAACTTGTCCACAGTTTTTCCAATGCAGATCGTGAGAACCATTAATATTATCTTATAGTTTCCACTTTGTGGTTTGACTTCATTCATACTCCCTTTTTGAATATCAGTTCAACCTTGATTTAACACTTGGGTCACTTCATAGGTCATTTAGACCTGGAGATATCAACCCAGCTTTGACACCAATAATCATGTTTGTATGGTGAGTGGAGTTCAATAGATATGCGATACCACAGGGTTGGTTAAGCCATTACAGGTTTATTTATTTATTTCAAGTTTGTCATTTAATCCCTATACCGTGAGCTCCCATCCTCTCTTTCTCCCCTTTTTTTAATTTTGTCATTTTCACTCTAACGTTTTTAAAGTGGTTGTAAAGGTACAATTTATTTTTCCTAAATGGCTTCCTTTACCTCAGTGCAGTCCTCCTTCACTTACCTCATCCTCCCATTTTGCTTTAAATGTCCTTATTTATTCCGAGAAATCCTCACTTCCTCTTCTTCTGTCTGTAACTCCACACAGTAATGCGATGCTTTCTCCCTGGTGTGGAGTGTCGTGCTCGCCCATTCCCTTGGACTACAAGAGAGTCAGGACGCTCTCTACATTGCAGATAGAGAAAGGAGCTGTGTGTTAATGGGCGTCCTGACTCTCCCGTAGTCCAAGTGAAGGGGCGAGCACGACACTCCACACCAGGGAGAAAGCCTTTATTACTGTGTGGAGTTACAGACAGAAGAACAGAAAGCGAGGATTTCTCAGAAGAAATAAGGACATTTAAAAGCAAAATCGAATGATGAGGTAAGTGAAGGAGGACTGAACTAGGGTAAAGGAAGCGATTTTAGGAAAAAAATAAATGTACAACCCCTTTAAGGGCCCATTCAGACCTGAGCGTTTTGTAGTCTAAAGCATGAAGCTACAAAACGCTAGAGGGGAAAAATCTATTATTCTCAATGGAGATGGTTCACATCTACACTCCAAAATGCCTGGAGCTAGAACGCCTGAAGCTCAAACAAGTTCTGGACCCTTTTTTTCTGCTCGAATTGGGCTGATTTGGGCATTTTTGAACATTTGTATTTCCATAGAAACTAATGGAAATGCTTGATTTAGGCGTCTAGCATGACAACGAGTGTTTCTACGGGTGTTTTGACGCTTTAATCTGTTCTGTGAAATAGAATATTCACCCAGGAAGAAGATAAAAAAATATCTAAAAACATAGCAACAAAAGATGAAAGAGATGATCATTTTTCCTATTGGCTAAAATAAAAAACTTTGAAGTTCAAAAACGTCGGACGACGCTGTATGCAAAACGTGCGAATACACGTGACAAAACGCCGGAAAAAACGCTCAAAAATGCTACTCTCAGGTGTGAATGGGGATTAAGGGTATCAAATCTCCATATGTTAGTATTGTTTCACCCCTTTTGACATATTCGGTAGGCTGCACCTTGATGGTCCGGCATATATTTTAGTGCATCAAGTTTAATTGAAGTGAATAGCAAACTGAACTAGGCTCTGAAAAAGTGTGTATTACGATGCAAAATGGCTTAAGAAGTCTACCCAATGAAATTCTGGGGCCAATAAAAGCAGAAGCTATATTCCTTACAAAAAATTTGCAAGGCATACTAACAGATAGGTGGAACCTATTGGCACTGGCGCTCATGCCAAGGGTACTCAGTCAATAACTAAAGCAGAAACCAAAGGCAGAAAGTGTTTGAAGCAGCGTACGTCTCTTTCTCCCAGAAGCCTTTTGGAAATCTAAACTGCATAAAGCAGCACTGATATTTGGATTCGGATTTGGCCATCCGACTCACTGAAACTCAGAATTTAAAGGAGTGTTCCAGCCAAAAATGGTGTTTATTAAAAGTCAGCAGCTACAAAAAGTGTAGCTGCTGGCTTTTAATAAACACTCACTTACCTGCTCCTGCGTTCCAGCGACGCGCCGACTGGGGCTCTGCTCCTCTCCCCCCCTCCCCGGCTGGCGTCTCCATCCCGACTATGGGCACCCAGCTGTGACAGCCTTCGGCTTCACGGCCGGGCACCCACTGCGCGTGCGCGGCGTGGCTCGTCGCTGATTGGACAGGCGATCGCATGGGACCTGTCATGTGTCCCATGCGATCGCCTACAGGGAGGGGCTGGTGTAGGCGATTAAGGCTTAATCGCCTAACTAGCCCCTCGGCGGAAGCAGCAAGTGGGAGAGGAAGTCCCACTCCTCCTGAAGCCCCCACTCCCCCCCCAAAAAAAATTACATGCCAAATGTGGCATGTAAGGGGGAGGGGAGGGGATTAAGGGAAACTTCATTTTTAGGGTGGAACTCCTCTTTAACTTCAGAAATCTGGAATTAACTCAACTGAGTTAACAGTGTTAAAGCACTTAATGGTTACAGTTTTTACTGAAACTCTCATATATAAGAAAGATTAAATACCTGGACTAGTTTGTGGTGAACAGTGAAGATAAATCCTGTTATACAAAGAAAGAGAATGGTCCATATTATATGATGTGCTTTAATCGGCATTCCCCTGGCCCTAGGAAAGAAATGAATGGATGTAAAAAGGGTAAATTATAATGAAAAAAAAAATTGACCCTATCCTATCTTCTACATCAGTGGTCTCAAAACCCTTTGCTGGGTTTTATATGGCCCTTGGGGTATACTATTTTATCCGCCGATACCAAAAACAGGACATAATTCCCCTTACTGACAACAATGAAGGGGCACAATTCCTCCCAATGCCACCAACAATGGGGCCCAATGACACCAATTATGGGATTAAATTCCTTCCAATGATACCAATGATGGGACATAATTCCTCCCAATGACAAGAACAATGAGACCGAATGATACCAATAATGGGACATAATTCCTCCCAATAACACCAAGAATGAGGACCAATGACATCAGTAATGGGAAACAATTCCTCATAATGAGACTAACAATGCAGCCCAATGAAACCAATAATGGGACACAATTCCTTTTAATTATACCAATAATGGGGCACAATTTCTCCCAGTGACACCAATAATGGGACACAATTCCTCCCAATGAGACCAACAATGGGGCCCAATGACACGTATGTAACATTGCCATCGGGACCTTTTCTACTCTAAATGGCCACAGTCTGGCCCCCCTAAAGCTTGAAGGACAGTAAACTGGTCCATTGTTTAGAAAGTCTGGAGACCCTTGTTCTATATCATAGCCTATCCAGCAGGAGTAGACAACCCTTGAAAGGGGAAGAGCTAACTGAAAAACCATATAAGGCTTCGTGTACACGGGACGTTGTTCAACCTCTCCTGAACAATTTAACTTGACCGCTAGAAACCAGCATCTAAAAATGTCAGTTTAGTCGTGCTTGTGTCTAGAAGCGCGTGTTAAAATGAAAAACGTCTTACAAGCTGTTACAGGCATTGGGCGTTTCAAATAATTTTGGTTTATGGAACTAAAGGCTGCAAACCAAAACGAAGCAGTGGGCCCATAGCATATAAATCTGTTGCATTCATACCTGCATACATTGGATCTTTACACTGCAGATTGAATGCCTGTATGCATAAGCTTTTAAGTAGGTAACCTAGCAAGGCCCCAATAAAAAAAGGTAGAAGAATTAGGCTGGCCATAGACAGTTAGAATTTCAACAGATTCCTGCTGATTTGGCTGAAACTGTGGGTGGGCCTGTCTGAACCACCTGTTTTGACAAAAGTTAAGGTAGCACGCGCCCTCAGGGGAGGCAGTGAATGTATGGGTTCCTTCCCCAATTTCGGATGACAACAACTTTTCGGGCAATGCCACACCCTCTGAAACACCAAGGCTGAATAATAATAATAGTAATATATCTTTAGCTAAACACCCAACAAAGCAACTGTATTATAATGACAACATTGTGTAAACTTGGTGTTCCAAACCTTACAGAGTAACGGAGTTCTGACTCAAGGGAGTAAGGCTCACACCTCCTAGGTGCTTTTATACTCAGAAAATACTTTCTCTATCTGCTGCAGTAATGTCCTTCACTACATGCCTGTTCTTAATGCAGTGCCATCTGAGAACCCAAAGTTTTCTTGAGGTTTGCAAATCATTGCATTTTGTTTTTTATGTAGATTTTACACAGCATATCAATTTACTTGGAATTTGGGTTGAAAGACCCATCTCATTGCTCATATTTATCTACAAACTTTTAGAACACTTCGTCTACAACTGTCTGAGCATCTGCCTCCCTGAGAACAACCTTTCTGACCCCTTACAGTTTTGCTATTATATACAGCACACAAAAGGTGCATTGCTAAAACTCACTAACAATTTACTAACTGCTAAAACCAACGACCACTCTATACTCTTACTACTAGACTTTTTTTTGCGCATTGGATACTGTTGACCACCCACTCTTCCTCTATAAACCCCTCTCCCTTGGCCTCCAAGATTCTTCTCTTTCCTGGTTCTCCTCCTACCTAATCACAGTGCTCCCTACATCTCCTCTGCTCCACTTCCTCCTTCTGTAAGGGTCCCTTAAAATTATTTTCTTAGACTCCTTCTCTTCTCTTTCTACACTTTCTTTTTTAGTCACTTGATAATCTCTCACGGCTTCCAATGCCATCTCTATGCAAATGACATCTAAAACTATCCCTCTACTACTCACCTCACTCCCTTAGTCTCCACTCACATTACTAAGTTGCCAACTGACATATTAGTGTTGACGTCACACAACGTTCTCAAACTAATTATTTCTAAAATCAAGCTGATAATCCTCCACCCGTGGCCTCCTCCATGACTTTTCGATCAAGATCAATAATGCAACTATCAGTCCCTCCCCTCATGCTGGGGTACTAGATGTAATGCTGGATTTTGGCATGTTCTTTCTGTTCCAAATGCAATCACTTGTAGACTTCACCTCCATAACCTCTCTAAAATGTGCCCCCTTTTTAACTACCATACTACACATTTCCCTTGTTATCGCTCACCTTGACTACTCTTTTCCCATAGGCCTACCCCTGCAGAGGCTATCCCCCCTTTAGTCTATCATGAATGCTACTGCCAGACTCATCTACCTTCCAACCACTCAGTGTCTGCCACCCTCTCTGTCAATACCTTCACTGGCTTCAGATTGCCCAGTGAATTCAATTTAAAATGCTAACAATATACACCTCTACCCCAAGTTATATCAACAATCTTGTCTTAAAAATCCAAACCGTTCTCTAAGCTCCTCCCAAGACTTCCTGCTCTCTAGCTCTCATCACATGCTCATCTCCAGGACTTGTCCAGAGCATCTACCATCCTCCGGACCTTAGTATTTCTAGCTATCTCCTACTCTGTCCACCTTTAGGCGATCCCCAAAAACTCAACTCTTCAGGGAAGTCTATCCCACCTCTGCCTAACAACTGAACTTCTCAGCTTATCCCTCCCAGTTATTCCCTTTTGTGTTTGTCCCACCCTACTAAGCTCTTATGAGCAGGCTCCTCTTAACCCTCTTGTATTGTAATTGTACTTGTTAAGACCTGCAGTGGGTATGGTACTGCGGCCTTCTTTCCATCTCCCAATCGCCGAGCATAAGTGATTGTCGATACCACAGGAGGTAGAGGGATAGTGGAGATGAATGCAGTTTCCAGGATGATCCTTCCGAATGGTTAGAATATTCCCCCCAAACATTAGCCAAGACTTCATGAAGGGTGTACCAGGTATAGAATAGCTTTATTGAGATGCAGGTTACTTATATACAGCAAAAGGGATACTTGAAGTAATCAGACAATGACACACTCCTCCCACAACATCATACAATGGTGTTACTAACGAGCCACCCCTTAAATAGACCTCTTTTAGGAGACAGACGGCTGTCTCGGATATAATCCACATGAGTTAATTACTGGTCATTTGCCCAGACGAGGTGATTCAGATGTAAGCTCTTCTCACCTGCTAAACAATAGAAACTCACACAATGAACGCTTCTTGAGAGACAGACCAAAGTTCATTTACATGACACATTGAGATATTGAGATCAGTTTAAGGAATAAACCAATTATCTCCAGGCAGAGAGTACCCCAATTTTCCCAAAAGTTGGAACACCCCTTTTCCACACAAGATATCCCTGCCATTACATATTACCTGATAGCCCCAATCTGGGGGACCAACATATCCAAATTTCACCCAGATCGGTCCAGGTTTTTTTTAAAAACAAACAGAACCTATGAGACAATCCAGAATAAAGTCTGTTTTCTTCACAATGTTCATAGGACTATCTCCCTTTATATTGTAAAGCGCTGTGCAAACTGTCGCTGTATAAATCATGTACGATAATGATAATAAATCCATAATTTAATACCTTCTGTATGAAATATACGATCCTAGGTGTTTAAGTTGTAGGTCTGCTGAGTAAATAGTCATAATTCAAGTCTTTCTGCTCACACAGATGAGAACAAAATATTCCACTACATTTCAAGCGCTTAACGGATTTGGTGGATTAAATATATTTGCACAGTTATGTCAATATGTCCAGCAGGTCAATGTTTCCTTTGCTTTTATCTATGCTCTGGGGCCATTCGTTGTTGTGTATGTAAAACATGACTCGTGGAAGATCCTATTTTCCCATGCATTTTGACGGTTTAAAGCAGATATATGTTGTAAAAAGCAAATACATGCAGAACACAGTTAAACAGGGGTCACATTGCAGAGAAGAATGGGAAAAAATTCACTCTCTAGATGTGCAAAGCTGGTAGAGACATACCTGCATCAACAGGTGGTTCTACAAAGTATTGACTCAGGGGGGCTGAATACAAATGCACACCACACCTTTCTCATATCTATTTGTAAAAATTATGAAAACCATTTATAAATTTCCTTCCACTTCACAATTATGTGCCACTTTGTGTTGCTCGGTTAAGTTTTTTGGTTGTAATATGGCAACATTTGGAAAATTTCAAGGGGTATGAATACTTTTTCAAAGCATGGTTTACACAGAACATGCAACTAGACAGATGTTGTGGCTTATGTATGTATATGCTGCATTACAGAAAGTGTGTATTAAAAACACAAAATGTGCACTGGAGCGCATAAAGCCTAGCAAACCACATTTATTAGTGAATGAGGCAGTTGTATGTTACTATGGTGCGGAAGAAAAAAAACGTGGTGGTGATCAAAGGTAAGTACCAGCAGTACAGGTCTACTCTGAAACAAAACGGTTGTCAGTTGGCAAAAGTACAGGTTTGTGCTATGTTTCAAGCAGCAATAGAGCACAAAGGCTATATCTATAAAACATTTAGAACTAGATTCTGTTAAAAAGTAAATTCCATTTTGTGCCAGATGTTAAAGCAGAGCTCCACCAAGAAAAAAAAATGTATACATTTTTTTTTTTATATATACATACCTGAACCGCCTGTTGCTAGGCAGATTGTCCTAATTTGCCACTTCCTTATCCGCGGTCCGTCTTCTTTCTTCTCCTTGTGCCACCTCCTGGGGAATGGGGGAGCGGTGTCTTTTGGGACCTTGTGTGTGTCCCAGGAGACATCACCCATTCACGTTGCACCGCGCTGTGCGGCTCACACATGCGCAGTAGGGAATCGGGCTGTGAAGACGCAAGGCTTCACTTCCTGATACCCTCACCAAGGATGGCGGCAGGGCAGCCGAGACCCGAACGATTGCTCGGCTTCGGCTGCAGTCATCGCGGGCACCCTGGACAGGTAAGTGTCTTTATTAAAAGTCAGCAGATATTTAGGGATACAAAAGGTACATCCCATATTTATACCTATGTATAAAAATAAAAAAAAATATTATAACACTGTAGGGCTGGCATAACTTGTTCTGGCTTTCATACAAATTGCATTGGTATTCCTATTTACACAGTAGTTATTCTATTAACAATTTTTTTTAGTACATATATTGTAACTATATGTATTTTTATGTGTGAATTAATATTGTTGGAGAGTGCAAAATCTGGTGAAGGTGTGCATGGTAGCCAATTAGCTTCTAACTTCAACTGGTTCAATTAAAGCGTAAGTAAACCCATCCATAGAACAGTTTAATTTCTGGCACGTGCCAGAAATGTAACACTCCCATTGGTTGTGCTCTCAACCAAACTATCAAACCATTCAATGGTTGGTGTCATAGCTGATCACATGTGCAGCACATGGCAGTTGTAGATTAAACAGAGACAAAGATGGCAGCTTGCTTTGGCTGAAAATAATAGGGAGGGTTACTTACATTTTGACCACTTGCCGACCACTATTTACATCGGCAGAATGTCACGGCTGTGCATACAGACGTACCTGTACGTCCGTTTTAAATTGAGCCTTGCGGGCGCGCGCCTGCCACGAGCTCCGTAAGTGTGACCGCAGGTCCCGTGGACTCGATATCCATCGTTTGCACGTGATCGTGTCACGGAGCTGCAGAACAGGGAGATGCCTATGTAAGCAAGGCATGTCCCTGTTCTGCCTAGGAACAGGACAGTGATCTACTGCTCCCTGTCATTGGGAGCAGTGATTAATGTCGTGTCACTTGTAGCCCAGCCACCCCACAGTTAGAATCACTCCCTAGGACACACTTAACCCCTTTCTCGCCCCCTAGTTGTTAACCCCTTTCCTGCCAGTGTCATTTACACAGTAATCAGTGCATTTTTATAGCACTGACGCTGTATAAAATTACAATGGTCCCAAAATAGCATCAAAAGTTTTTTATGTGTCCGCCTTAATGTCACAGTCACCATATAAATCACAGATCACCGCCATTACTTCCAATTACTTGCACTGTCACTTATTACTATATGCACTGAAGCACTTTGGAGTATTCATATATGGACTTGTGTGTCATGATCTTTTTTAAAGACTATATTGGTAACCACCAGTATGCACTTTTGTCTACGATTATTATTATATTCCTATGCATGTTCAGGCACTAGAGCACTTAAGTGTGTTGTGGACTTCTACACATTTGTACTGATATAGTCATATATTTAATTTTCACTTTCCGTATATACTCGAGTATAAGCTGAGTTTTTCAGTACATTTTTTTGTGCTGAAAATGCCCCCCTCGCCTTATACTCGAGTCACCTTTTTGCACCTGATCTCCCAGACTTTGGGGACCCGGTAACTTGGCACACATATAGCCCCACTCTTCTTCTACAAGTGTGCAAAGTTTGTTGTACGGGGGACCTACAGCCGGGCAGCAGCAATTTTTCAAAGCCGGACACCCCTTCCATAGATTCCCATGTTAAACGGTAATTTCTCTGTGAATTTGGGGACCCAGTTCCGGCCGGCCGTAGGTCCACTGGATCCGAAACATGGCACACATGCAGGCCAACTCTTCCTCTATAAGTGTGCAAAGTTTGTTGTCTGGAGGACCTCTGGCTGGGGAGCACCAATTTTTCAAATCCTCGCACCCCTTCCATAAACTCCCATGTTAAACGTCAGTCTAGTCATGGACACAGTGAGGCATTCAGATGGACACCCTAGGCTTTTACTTGAGTCAATATATTTTTACAGTTTTTTTGTGGTAAAATTAGGTGCCTTGGCTTATATTCGGTCGGCTTATACTCAAGTATATATATGGTATATATTATATTTAATTTATTCTGGTTTGCACACTATTTATATTATATTTACTAACTGGATATCCCATACCAGTATTTCCTTTCCTTTTTCTCACAGTGGTGTGTGCATCACATTTATAGTAGCGCTGCTATAATCACTTTAAGCCAATAAGATGTTAACATTTGCAACACATTTGATTAATTTATAACCAACATTCCAAAAATTTCAAAAGTGTTCCAGGGCAGCAAACATGGGCGTCCGCTCCATAGGGCAAGGGGGGTCGTTTGCCCCCCCTGGGATCGCCAGGGAGAGCCAGGAGCAGGGCTGAACTGGCCCTGGGGCCGATTTAAGCAGTGACTGCAGCACTCCCCTTCCCTCTAGTTGTCCCTTATTTAGAGTGCCTGTCCCTCTTCTGGAATCAAATCCATTCAACCTGAAATAAATATAATGTCAATATAGTGCAGTGTTTCAGTCGAGGGAAAGGGGTGCTGTGTAATATAAAGGGGGCCAGTGATGCAGGGTGCTGTGTAATGTAAAGGGGGCCAGGGGTGCAGGGTGCTGTGTAATATAAAGGGGTCCAGAGGTGCAGGGTGCTGTGTAATGTAAAGGGGTCCAGAGGTGCAGGGTGCTGTGTAATGTAAAGGGGGCCAGGGGTGCAGGCTGCTGTGTAATATAAAGGGGTCCAGAGGTGCAAAGTGCTGTGTAATGTAAAGGGGTCCAGAGGTGCAGGGTGATGTGTAATGTAAAGGGGGCCAGTGATGCAGGGTGCTGTGTAATGTAAAGGGGTCCAGTGGTGCAGGGTGCTGTGTAATGTAAAAGGTTCCAGTGATGCAGGGTGCTGTGTAATGTAAAGGGTGCAGAGGTGCAGTTGTGGAGAGGGGGGGTACACAGTAGTGACAAAGAGATATTGAAAGATGCAGGGGGCACAGTGGGGTGTTTTTACATTTTAACGTGGGGGGGCGCTTTTAACCTCCGCTAGTGGTCGAAGAAAGGGTAAAATGCGACTGTATATCGCTGCTGTCGAAGCGCCCCGCTCTGAAAAAAATTCAGCGGATGCCCATGGCAGCAAATACATTGTATAAGAGAGCTGTACAGAACTGGCAAGCCTGCTATTTAAGACCTATCTCTTTATTATAAAGCTTAAACTAGAACATGAGGCATCTATCCATTTTGCTATATTTTCTCAAAATTCCAGGATGCATTTCCTTGAGCATAAGTTTATTTTTCAAACATTAAATGTTTGTCCATTTCCCGAATCCAATCCCTCAGGGTTGGACGAGACCCAGCAGTAAGTGATAGCTTATAAACCATGAAAAATTATCTTATAATGGCTACTACCTAGGTGGCATAGAAGGGGATCTGAAGTCAAACAGAAATCACGTTAAACCTTCTGAATTTCACTTACACCAATTTTGTCTGAAATTTCACAGAAAATTGTGTAAACTGAAAACTTTGAATTTCACTCATCTATAGGTAAGATCCACGAGACCTTGCTGATATTTTACAGCAGGGTGAACATTTCTAGTTACAGCTACAAATTGTATTCCAATACAACATTTTAGTGTAAATAAGCAAATCTGGTTTGACTTACGCAAAGGAATGATTAATAATTACAGGGTAGGATATAACACCAAGATAACCGATGCATAATGTAAAAGTGAATAAAAACACGCAAGACATATAAAATGCTAAATGATTACTTAAAAATATGAAAATTAGTAAATATATACAAATACAAAATGTTACTATATTATTTATGTATTAATACATTTTATAATACATTATCATAGTGCTGTAAGCGCCAACAAGCTAGTATTTTAATAAGGCATAGGTATGACTTACGTGAGATCTCCTTTAGGTGATCGGAGCAGCGTTGGACTCTTGTGTCACAGTAGCAGTTATCACAGTAGCTGCACAGCGTATATATTTGCACTGGAAAAAAAAGGCGTAACACAAATACTTATGTACACATACAGCACATAAATGTTAACTGTATTTGCAATATAAACTTGCAATCTACAGTAAAAAAAAAAAAAAAAAAAAAAACACATTATGAAGTCTCCAGCTTAAAAAAAAAAAAAGTTGCATATTACAGACAATTGCTTTTTCTACTTTAAAATTACCAATGGAAACAGGTTATGGGCCAGATTCAGGTAGAGTTAGGCTGGAGTATCAGTGATACTCCAGCCTAACTGTCACTTTAAGCCAGCGTTTTTGTTTTCTGTAACCAGAAAACAAGAAACGCCGGGTTGGAGTTCCGATGCGAGCGGCGTAATTGAATTTCGCCATCGCATCGCAACTTTAATTTAAAAATGGCGCTGGGGCGTTCCCGCTGATTAACGCCGAAAAAATATGTTAATCAGCGGGAATCGGCAATTCACGATCGTATTCGGGCGCGACGCAGTGACTTTCCGACGTTTCCGTAAGAGATACGCGGCGTAAAGATAAAGCAGCCCCCAAGTGGAGTATCCTATGTTAAGTATAGCCGTCGTCATCGCGGCGAAAAAAAAAAAAATTTGCGTCGCTTGCGTAAAACGTCCATGAATGGGGATTTGACGTCATTGACGTTCACTGACAGAATTTGGAGCATGCGCACTGGGATGCATTGACAGTCGACGCATGCGCAGTACGTTCGCCGCGGGATCGCGCTTAGTTTAAATAATACACGCCCGTACCCGCCCAATTTGATTTCCGCCCGCTCATTTTCGATACGCTGCCACAACTTTAGGAGCAAGTGCTTCATGAATAACAGCACTTGCTCCTAAAATTTCGCCAGAGTAACGTAAATGAGAAACGTTACTCCAGATTAAAGATGCTCCCATCTACCTGAATCTGGCCCTATATGTAGGATGACACTATGCCGTTCATTAGTGGCGGGACCTATGCCCCCGGGCTCCCCCCGCCTTGGTAACGTATGCATTGGCTGCTTACTGCTGTTTTTGACACTTGTTTCTGTCTGTATAACGGTCCATGTTGTGCAACATCCTCTCGTTTAACACTGTGCATTTTGCATTATCTTTTTTGTATACTGTTTTAAGTTGTTCTTTTTTATAACGTTTTTTTTTTGCTGCACAGTGTCTATTTGTATACCGTTTCATGATGTGCAACGCCCTTCGGTATAATGATCTATGTTGTGTTATATCCTTTTATTGTTTCCTGGGACATCTTGTGTTCTTCCTTGTTTGTACTTTGAAAACCTCTTAATAACAATTATTGTACAAAGAAACATGTTATTTGCATAAAAACAGGCACCATCATCTTCAAAAATGATTTTATTGTGCTTCTTACCCTGCATTAAGGCTAGAGCCGCCGCTCCGTTCGCACATAGTGTCAGAGGCGCAGTGGCGGAAGAGGACTGTGCCTGTGTCCCGACTCCTGAATGAATGGAAGCAAGCAATTCATTGATGGGCACTGGTAGGCTACCACTGATAGGCGATAGAGAGGCTGCCACTTATGGGCGCTGGAGAGGTTGCATTTGATGGGTGGTGTATACATGGGCAGGAAAAAGGGGGTGGGGCCGAGGGGTGGCAAAATGAGGTTTTGGCTAGGGTGTCAAATCCTTGCACCAGCCTTAAGAACAGGTGCGGTCCGGCAGTGGTGCACAAGTGTGTACAGTAAATCTAGTCTGTGACTACCAGAACGGATATTTTTTGCCAGGCTGCATTAATTGTTTTAAAAATTAGATTTGTTTGCCACAAATAGCAATTTTTTATTTTACATCTCTCTCTCTCTCATATATTTTATATATATATATATATATATATATATATATATATATATATATATATATATATATATATATATATATATATGTGTGTATGTATATATACATACATACATACACACACATACACAGATGAAACTCAATTTTTTTTTATATCGTGCAAAAGTTCATTTATTTCACTAATACAACTTAAAAGGTGAAACTAATATATGAGATAGACTCATTGGGCCAGATTCAGGTAGATGAGAGTATCTTTCCTCTGGAGTAACGCTTCTCATTTACGTTACTCTGAAGACCCTTTCGGCGCAAGTACTGTTATTCACATAGCAGTTGCGCGTAAACTTGCGCCAGAGTAACGATAATGCGCTGGCGTAACCCGACGCAAGTGGAAGTGGGTGTGATCATATGTAAATGATGGGCGGAGCCCAGCGCAGAGGCTTACGTTCAGCGCATCATCCACGGAGCATGCGCGGTGAGTGCGGCTCCACTCGCCCCCTTGTGCGCATGCTCACAACTTCCGTCGGCACCACTTCCTGGGAAACGTCAGCGCAATGCGTTCCGCTGGGCGCTTAAAAGCGCTGGCGGAAACGCCATTCCGGCGCAAAAGTATTTCCGCTTCCCCCCACCCCAGGGAAGATACTTTTGTTTGGTGATGGCTGCTCCCGCTACCCCCAGAGAGAGGAGGAACCTGAATTTTAATGCCCAGGAGGTCTTGCTCATCATTTCGGCAATGGAGACGGATAATGCTTTTCTCCATGGCAAAAAAAGCCGGAAGACCAGCCGGGAGAGGAAGCAGGGCATCCTGGAGTCTATTGCTGCCAGGGTCAATGTCTTGGGCTACTCCACCCGGACTGCTGGGGACATACAAAAAAAAATTAATGATCTGCGGCGCAAGGTGAGGGGCAAGGTGGCCTCCATCAGGAGGTATGAGAGGGGCACAGGTGGTGGTCCCCCATGTCCTGTCACCCTGACCGCAGAGGAGGAGGTGGTCGCACGCTGCCTGGAGAGGGAGCAGGTGGAGGGGGTCGCAGGCTATGACTCCGTGGAGGAAGGCACAAGGACAGGTAAGTGTTTTATAATCCCCTATTTGTTGTTTTGCATTTGGGGGGGGGGAGGGTACATGTGCCAAGTGTGTGGGACCACCAACATGTGTCTGCTTTGTGTCATCCACAGATGACGGAGCTGGGCCATCATCTGTCAGCGTGCATTCCACCCCATCCCCCCCACGCCATCGTGTGCCCGAGCCACTGGGTGGTGAAGAGGTTGTGGAGGAGGAGAGTGGCCACACCACACCTGCCGAGGTGGTTGTAGAGGATCCTGCTGTGGCAGAGCAGGACTTTACCTTAGTTTTGTCTGTCTCCTCCCCTTCTCCTGGGCCGTCTGTCGTCCCCTCCCCCATCCTTGGAAGCCCCTCAAGGGCGACTCCTTCCCCCCGAGGACAACCATCTTCTGGCCCCAGGAAGGCGACCCAGAAGACCAGGGGGGTGTCTGATGGTGTCCAGGACCAGTTGGCGAGGGATCACGCCAGGCAGACGGAACAGATGGGGGCCATAGTTGGGCACTTACAGAAAGTGTCTGACAGCCTGGGCTCCGTTGCCAACCTCAGCAACGCAGTGCAGGATGTAAGCTGCAACTGCGCTGCAGTGGTCACCACTTTGGGGGAGGTGCAGGGGGATATTCGGCACCTTACTGCAGCCGTCCAGGCCAACAGTGCTGCCATCCGGGACCAGGGGAGGCTGAGTCGGCGGGCCCAGCATTATCAGGTCACCCGTCAGCTCCGGATGCAGGCCCAGACGAACTCCTACCTTGGACGGATAGCCAGGGCCTTGGAGGGCATGCAGGCCACACCTGCCAGGAGTGGCCCACCTGGGGATCAGCCACCTCCAGATACCCCCCCACCCCCACCCACTCCATCCAGGCAGCTGAGGAGCCAGAGAGGGGCCCCCAGAAGAAGCCCCCGGCATCCCCGATGAGGCCTTTTTTTTTTTTGGTTTTATATTTTTGGTTTGGACATACTCAGGTCATGAGTTTTTTTTTCCTTTTTCTCAGGTTATGAGATTTTGTTTATTTTATTTATCAGGATATTATATTTTTAATTTCTTTTTGTACTGCACACGGTCAGGAGTGCAGGGGACAGTGTGAATGGTGTGTGAATGTGAGAGGGTGGCACTCCTGAAAGTAAGGGGTGTCACCCTCGGCCGTGGTGGTGAAGTTAACCCCACGGCTGAATGAATGACGTGTGAAAGGTGTATGAATGGACAGTGACATCATTGGGGCCTTGACGCGGCGTTACTGCTCCCAACTCCTACATGCTGGACTTGGGCTAATCCAATGTGATGTGGATGTGGTGTGTGTGATCTAGGGACATCAGTGGTGTACACGCGTGCACTGTCTGTGTTATTAATGTTTTGGTTTAGTGTCCAAAGATGCCTACGGCGAGGACCCTCCTGACTGCTCTTCCATCAGCAGACTGGGTGTCCTCTGGCAGGTGGGGACTGTGTGGGTCGGGGGTCAGGTCATCACGTATGTCAATCTGCAGGCCTTTTTTCATAGCAAAGTTATGTAGTATGCAACATGCACCGATGATCTGACACACAAAGGTAGGGGAATACAATAGGGTCCCCCCAGACTTATCCAGGCATCGGAAACGGGACTTCAGGAGCCCGAATGTTTGCTCCACCACTGCACGGGTTTTGATGTGTGCTTCATTGTATTTTCTCTCTCCTCTGGTTTGGGGGTTCCGGAAAGGAGTCATTAGATGGGGTCCCAGTGCATATGCAGAGTCACCTGGAAGGGAAAAGACAGGAGAATGTTAGTCATGCATGTGCGACTTCTGTTGTGCATCACGGGAGGGGATAGTCATGCCTGACTCCCTTGTCACTCACCAACCAGCCAGCTGTCCCCATACATGTTCTGGTTAAATTCTGCTGGGATGGGGCTCTGATTGTATATGAAGCTGTCATGGCTGGACCCGGGGTGTTTGGCACGGACGTGCCATATGAGGCGTTGGGCATCAGCTATCACCTGTACGTTGATGGAATGCCAATGCTTCCGATTGCGGTATATGTGCTCTGTGGCACTGGGGGGCTGTAGGGCCACATGTGTGCAATCAATGTGCGAGGGAATCTGGCAATGTTGTAGAAATCTGTCATTGCCTTCAGCCGCAGCTCCTCAGTGGTGGGTCTGATGAACTGGTTGGACATGCGTCTGAGTATTGCAGGGACAACCTGGTACACACATCTGCTCACGGAGGACCGTGACATCCCAGCCACCACTCCACTTGTACGCTGGAATGATCCACTTGCAAGGAAATGGAGTGTTGCCAGGACCTTCACCAGTGGCTGCACTGCTTGTGAGCGTTGTGTCTTGCTGGTGATGTCATCCTGCAGGGTTGTGGTTAGTTCAAGTATTGCATCTGGGCTGAATCTGAAGAGGCGATACACCTCCTCATCCCCCATGCCAAAGAGGTTCATACGAGTGCGGTATATCCTCTCACGTGGCCGCCTTCTTGGTTCCAGGGGACCCATCAGTAGTTCTAGGACCACAATTGCCCCTGGCATGTTGGCACACAGAGGTGTTGTCCTTGCAAGTGTTGTTGTTCAGCAAGCTCCTATCGTCGGTAACGCTGCTGTAGCTGCTCTCCTGCTGACCTGTGACCGTCTGGAGTAAAGATAAAGCAGCCTTTTGTAGAAATAACTTTGCGCCGGACGGACCAGATACGCGCGGCGCATGTAGCCAGCGTATGGTGCTAATCCGTTCGCGAATTGGGAAATCTCCCTCATTTGCATATTTGCAGGGGAAATCAATGGGCGCGACTGATGCGCCCAGCGAAAATAAGCGCTGACGATACTCTGGCGTCGGAACGTTCCGCCGGTCGCAAATGACCCGTTATTGGGCGCATCTAGTTTGGTGGGTACGGGCACATAGAAACGACGGCGCATCATCACAGTTACGCGGTGCATATCGAAATACTCCAGCGCAAGTGTTCCTGAATCTGGCCCATTACATGCAAAGCAAGATAGTTCAAGCCATGATTTGTCATAATTGTGATGATTATGGCTTACAGCTCATAAAAACCCCAAATCCACAATCTCCGAAAATTTGAATATTACATGCAATCAATAAAACAAGGTTTGTACATAGAATAATATCGGACCTCTGAAAAGTATAAGCATGCATTCAGGGCCAGATTAAGAACATCATGGGCCTGGTGCTGAGGATTTTGGTGGGGCCTTTTATAAATAATAAATAAATGCGTGAGAATCACAGCGCAGCAATGGAGGGCCCAGTCTGAAAATGTACGTGTACCCTAATGTGCTAATATGCTGTGCATACTTGGACATTGTGGCATAACCTACCTCAGGGCCTCTAAAAAGTAGTAATGTCAGGAAAGTTTACTACCGCTTTAATATCACAGGATCCCAGGAGCCTCTCATGGGGCCCACTACTGACCCAGTGGCCCTTGGGCAGTGCATAAGTGCATAGTTGCCAACATTTAAAAAATATTTTCAGGGACACTTTTTTTTCACAAGTGCTGTATTTAGAGTAGCTGAGATCCCCGATGTTCCTCTGTACACACAGTAGTAATCACAAAATTAAATAAGTTCTAATAATGGAACAGAACAAATATGAGAACTGAGTTGTTGAATTAACAAAAGTGTGTCCATTCTAGAGCTGGTAACATTGAGGGTATTCAGTATCATTTTAAAGAACTGTTTTTGTGGGTAAGCGACATAGGGGAGGAGTACGGACGGTATATAAGTGGGAAGTATGTGCAGGTGAGTGAGAGGAATGTGGAGGGTCTAACATTGGGCACTGTGTACAGGAGAAGAGTGCAAAGGGTACGGCAAAAGGCACAATGTACAGGAGAGCAGTGTGGAGGGGATGACAGTGAGCAGTATGTACAGGAGAGAAGCATGGAGGGTACGACAGTGTGCAGTATGTACAGGAGAGAAGTGTATGACAGCAGGCACCATGTACAGGAGAGGAGTGTGGAGGGTATGACAGTAGGCAGTATGTACAGGAGAGGAGTGTGGAGGGTATGACAGTAGGCAGTATGTACAGGAGAGGAGTGTGGATGGTATGATAGTGGGCACTATGTATAGGAGAGGAGTGTGGAGGGTATGACAGTGGGCAGTATGTGCAGGAGAGGAGTGTGGATGGTATGATAGTGGGAACTATGTATAGGAGAGGAGTGTGAAGGGTATGACAGTGGGCAGTATGTACAGGAGAGGAGTGTGAAGAGTATGACAGTGGGCAGTATGTACAGGAGGAGTGTGGGGGTATGACAGAGGGTAGTATGTACCAGAGAGAAGTGTGGAGGGTATGATGGGGCAGTATGTACAGGAGAGATGTGTGGAGGGTATGATGGGGCAGTATGTACAGGAGAGAAGTGTGGAGGGTGTGACAGTGGGCAGTATGTACAAGAGAGGAATGGGGACGGTATGATAGTGGGCACTATGTATAGGAGAGGAGTGTGGAGGGTGTGACAGTGGGCAGTATGTACAGAAGAGGAGTCTATGACAGCAGGCACTATGTACAGGAGAGGAGTGTGGAGGGTACGACAGTGGGCACTATATATAGGAAAGGAGTGTGGAGGGTATGACAGTGGGCACTATGTACATTGTACTCACTGGCAGAACACAATAACACTACAGAAGTGATTCCCCCATCTACAGGTCAGCAGGTGAGAGGGTGTGTGGGGACAGGCTGGGGAGAGATACCAGTCAGTGGCTGGTTAGGCACTGGCTAGTATCAGAGCCAGATACACACAGGTTACATACGTCGCGATCGTTAGAGCGAGAGCAATAATTCTAGCACTAGACCTCCTCTGTAACTCTAAACATGTAACCTAAAAAATGTTTAAAGCATCGGTTAGGATACCAAAAAAAAAAATCGTGCTAACTTTAGTGTTTTTTTTAATGTATGAAACAGTTTATTTCCAAAAAAAAACATGTTTGAAAAATTGCTGCGCAAATACAGTACCGTGCTAGAGCTGCACAATTAATCATTAAAATTGTGATCTCGATTCAACCCCCCTGACATCTCCAATGCAGAGTTTGCTGATTCTTTCATATAACAAGTGGAGAGACTTTCAGCTGTCAAAAGAAAATATCTGGACAGTCTGCCAAGTTCTTAGCAGGAAACATTGTAACTAACGCTTTCTTCTTATATCAAAGGGATAAACTTCTGTGTGTAAAGAAAATATCGGGCAGTCTGCCAAGTTTGTAAACAACATGAAACACTGTAACCAACTTCCTTTTTAGATCAAACTTCTGTGTGTAAATGCAAGAAATGTATCCACTTAAAGTCCAACACTTGTTTAAGTTAAAAAACAATATTTTTTGCTAGAAAATTACTTGTAACCACCAAACATTATATATATTTTAGCAGAGCCAAAAAAGGCAATTGCTGCAATATTTTATGTCACACTGCATTTGCCTACTTTAATGAATAGTAAAAACCATAAAAACAAAACAGTAAAGTTAGCCCATTTTTTTTTTTTTCATTTTAATGTGAAAGATGATGTTATGCTGTACGAATCGTGAGAGAATCGTGATCTATCTTCTAAGCAAAAAAATTGCAGTTGTCATTTTAGCCAGAATCGTGCAGCTCTATACCGTGCAACATAAAAAGTTACAAAGACCACAAAGAGTAATTTTCTAGCAAAAAACAAATGATGATTTTTTTTCTCAGTCTGCTGCAGTGTGTCAGCTTGTATTTATAATGGCTGCTCTGTATGTAGCTTCTGACAGGCTGTGCAAACAGGCCCGTATCTCCGGAATCATAAATGATAGCCATCCCATATTTTGACCGGTTGTGGGGTAGGTCTTCAACTGACTACCACCCAAATGTGGGGTTTCTGTGACCTCTGGTCATCAAGCTACAACCCCCGAAGTCGATTTAAAAAAAAAAAAAAAAAAACTTTTTTTTTTTTTTTTTTGAGGGGAAATGGGCCTATCTTGAGAAAGGGGCCTGGAGCTGCAGCTCCATCAGCCCCTCTGTTAATCCGTCCCTGCATGCATTGGGCCCCTTTTGCAGCAATTACAACCTCAATGCGGCGTGGCATGGAAGCCATCAACCTGTGGCACTGCTGAGGTGTTATGGAAGACCAGGATGCTTCAATAGCGGCCTTCAGCTCTTCTGCGTTGTTGGGTCTCGTGTCTCTCATCTTTCTCTTGGCAATGCCCCATAGATTCTCTATGGGGTTCAGGTCAAGCGAGTTTGCTGGCCAATCAAGCACAGTATTTCCACGATCATTGAACCATGTTTTGGCAGTGTGGGCAGGTGCCAAATCCTAATGAAAAATTAATTCAGCATCCCCATAGAGCTCGTCTGCAGAAGGAAGCATGAAGTGCTCCAAAATCTCCTGGTAGATGGCTGTGGTGACCCTGAACTTAATGAAGCACAGTGGACCAACACCAGCAGGTGACATGGCTCCCCAAATCAACACAGACTGTGGAAACTTCACACTGGACTTCAAGCATCTTCAAGAGTGTTCCTCTCCATTCTTCCTCCATACTCCGGCTCCTTGGTTTCCAAATGAGATGCACAATTTGCCCTCATCAGAAAAGAGGACTTTGGACCACTGAGCAACAGACCAGGTGTGTTTTTCTTTAGCCACTAAGACGCTTCTGACGTTGTTTGTTGTTCAGGAGTGGCTTGACAAGAGTAATACGACCTTTGAAGCCCATGTCCAGGATCCGTTTGTGTGTGGGGGCTCTTGATGCACTGACTCCAGCCTCAGTGCAGTCCTTGTGAAAATTCCCAACACTTTTATTTTAAATGTTTTTTATTGGAATAAAAAAAAAGATAAATACAGTGTACAGGTGAATAATTAAAACAAAGAAATCAAGAGAAAAAAAGAAATAAATGACAATGTCAAATATTTGTGAAAGATAAAGACATTATCTAGGAGATTACAAATTATATGGCATATACATACAACTCAAATAAGCCATCAAATTATATCTAATTACTAGGCATAGGGCAGTACATGCCGTCTCGCACCTCCATGCCACCTGGGAGAAACCTGTGCCAAGGGGAGACAGCATGACCAACCCCACATACCATGCAACTAAATTGTATCATTTTAAACAAATAAGAGACAACGAATATTACCATTAGTGATAATTTTACAGGAAAGGGTAT
This sequence comes from Rana kukunoris, assembly GCA_029574335.1. Classification (NCBI taxonomy): domain Eukaryota; kingdom Metazoa; phylum Chordata; class Amphibia; order Anura; family Ranidae; genus Rana; species Rana kukunoris. Next base: position 31,174,705 of record CM056060.1, read on the forward strand.
ACAAGTATGGAGTTAAAGCAGTAAACAGTAACCCTCATAAGTATACATTATACAGTTGAAAATTGTATATCAATCCTTAAAGTGGAGGTTCACCCTCCAAACAAATTTCAGGCATGCCATGGAGCCCACCCACCCGATCGGCAGTATGTCGGTGTTTTTTTTTTTTTTTTATATACTTACCTTTTTACGGGCTCTCGTCCCCTCCGGCGATCCCGCGTGACTGGGCGTTTCCAATCACAGGCTGTGATTGACGTCCCTCAGCCCAGCGCATACAGCGCGTCACAAGAGCCTGTAGAAAGGTATGTATAGGAAAAAAAAATGGCATACTGCCGGTCGGGTGGGTGGGCTCCATGGCATGCCTGAAATTTGTTTGGAGGGTGAACCTCCCCTTTAAGCGATCATATGTTAACATTGCTGTAGTAACCTTCCTGTAAACGGCAAGTAAACAAAGTAAAATATAATGAAAAAAGGAAAACTGGGATTAGGGATTGGAAATCAGGATACCCGAAGACCTGAGGAACTCAGCCCTAAGACCAGGGTTAGCGTGATCGCCCATCTCCAGATTGTATGATATTGAGTTATGTCTCTTTATGAAGATCCCTCCAAGGAGACCACTGCACAGAATTTTTTGTGAGACTGCCATATTTGATCAGTTCTATTGTGTATGTTTCGGATAAAAGATTGAGAACTTCCCTAATGTTCGGCGCGATGTTAGATTTCCACTTTCTCATAATCACTAAACGAGCAGCAGAGTGTGTGCATGACCATATGTTTAAGATTGGGAGGGAACTTTTTTATTCCATTGCTTAAAATAGCCAATCCTATGTTGGGCCCAGTTATATTATAAGTCTAAACACTGAGTTCCAAAAGCTACGTATGCTGGGACAAAACCACAGTATGTGTGATAAAGTACCTACTAGGCCACAATTACGCCAACATTGATTAGAGTAATTTGGTTTGAACTGGTCTGGCTTCACCAGAGTGGGTAGAAAGGGCTGGAGCCTAAATGCAATTAGTTTTGCATAAATCTTCAAATCCACATTAAGAAGGGATATTGGGCTAAAATGTTGTACATATGCACGATCTTTCCACAGTTTCGGTATAGTAATAATATTCGCAGTCAACATTTCTGCCAGGAAAAAAGCCGTAGACACAGCGGCGTTGTACACTCCCTCCATGTATTCAGAGAAGGTGTGGTAAAATGTATGATAATATTCTGAGAAAAATCCGTCCGGACCAGGAGCTTTATTATGTGGAAGTGATTGCATAGCTTTAGGAATTTCCTTTTGAGTAAAAGGTTGGTTAAGAATTGACCTATCTTCCGAGGACAGAGAGGGGAGTGAGATTGAATTTAGAAATGTCTCTATAATTTCTGAGGTGGGTTGGGGGGTACCCTCCTGAGCCCATAAGTTATATAAGGAGCTGCAATAGGTGCTGAAAGCATCAGCCATTCCCTGTGGGTTCAACAATTTCTCGCCAGTTTGGGGATGATAAAGGTAAGATAGTTTTTGTTTAGATACCTTATCTTTCAATTGGTGGGCAAGTAACTTACCAACTTTGTTATCGTGGAGGTAAGAGTTTGCTTTCAATTATCTTAATCTGTTGTGGTGTTGGTTTAATAAGATCGTTCTAAGGTCAAGTTTTGCCTGAGTGAGTTGTGCAAAAATGTGGGGTAAGGGGTTTTGCTTGTGAATTTGTTCTAAATATTTTATGGAATCTAACGCGTCATTCAGCCGCTGTGTCCAGGGCCGGACTTACCATTGGGCTTGACTGGGCTCAAGTCCATGGGCTCCGCCCAATAGGGGGCCCCTCTTAGGGGGGTCTGGAGGGGCCCGGAGGCCCCCAGGGCCCCAGACAGCAACCCCTACTTTTTTTATTTATTTTTTATAAAAAAATATGTTTTTATATATATACATATATATATATATATATACAGCCCTCAAAATTTCCACTCGCCTACTAGCATTTGGCGAGTGGATTTAAGCTGGGGGCGAGTGATGACAGGGCTGTATGACCAATCTCCCTGCAATCTGTGCCTACACTTAGAGTCTCGATGAGATTGGTGGGCGAAGAGGAAAGGTGCATGCTCAAGAAAAGTAGTCTGGTGAGCCGTGCACAGGCAGAGCAGTACACAGGTGCTCTCCCTACATTTCTCATTAAGCCATGGGACCTAACAGTATGACCTCTCTGAGCCTGCCCCCCTTCCCCCAACCAATGTAGCTGGAGAGCAGAAAGTAATGAGTGAGGTGGAGATTGCGAAAATTACCACTCCGGTGCAGCCCTCACTGAAAGTTGCCCTGACATGAGAGTGGCAGCCTTACAGTTTGTGCAGTTTTTTTTCTCCTTGTGCTCTATGTAAGTGTCCAACAGTTCAGCCTGAGCACTGTGAACAGACTAGTCTCAATGTGTGCTGTGTCATGGTGTCAATGGCTATGCAGTTGTGTGGATCTCAGCGCTGGATTGTACTCCCTCCCGCTGTGCTGCAGCTCCTCTCCTCACTGCCAGCATGAATAAAAGGGGGAAGTGGGGGCATGCAAGCGTGGAGCCGCACACACAGGCTCCTGATGATGAGATGAATAGGAGAGGGAGAGGGAGAGAGAGGATGGATAAGAGTTGCAGAGGAGACAGCAAGAGAATGGGGAAGAGACCCAGTTCTAGTGCCATGTCCCTCTGGTCTGCCCCCAGTGCCCTGTCCCTCTGGTCTGCCCCCAGTGCCCTGTCCCATTTTGTTAAAGTTGTTGTTGTTAATATTTAATTTTGTAACTTGATTCTGCATAAAAAATTCAACAGTGTCATTGCATGAGATAATCTACGAAGGTGTTTACGGGGGCAATTAGGCACAGGGCAGTGTATGAATTAGGTGGGGCAACTGGTAGCGAGTAACTCTTGAGGCCTGGCTAGTAGCTCATGACTTGAAATTTTGAGCCCTGTATATATATATATATATATATATATATTATTATGATTATTATTAAAGGGCCCAGAGGTCTCCAGGGCCCCCGGATGGCAACCCCCCCTTTTTTTATATAAAAAAAAATTATTAAAGGGCTCAGAGGGCCCCATGTGGCAACCTCCCTTTTTTATGTTTTTTTCTATAAATGTTTATTTTTAATTTATTTTTTTAGGGGTCTGGAGGTCCCCAGGGGCCACCAGGGCCCCGGACAGCAACCCCCACTTTTTTTTATAATTTAAAAAAAAAAAATATATATGTTTTATATATATATACAGTATATATATATATATATATATATATATATATATAATTTTTATTAAAGGGCCCCGGATGGCTACCCCTCTTTATATATATATATATATATATTTTTTTTCTTTATTTCTTCTTTTGTTTGTAAAGGCCCCCCCTTCTCAATTTGCGGCACCCCCCCCGTTCTCAATTACAGGAGGTAGCACCCCCCCCCCGGTTCTCTGCTCCAGGGGGCCCATGTCTTAAACTGTGTAAGAGGCCCCAAAATTCCTGATGGTGGCCCTGCGCATACCTCCCAACACACAAGGATTCTGTGGGACCTTCCGCTTCTTCTCGCAGTCCCGCGAAAGGGTTAATTTTCCCGCACTGCAATAGGAGGCAGCACGGAAACAGGAGTAACCGGAGCGGTGTGTGGAGGACTGTGGCTGCTGAAGGGAAGAAAGCCAACAGCCGGGCTAATGACAGATGAGAGGCACTCCCCCTCCGCTGAACAACTGCAAAACCTCCCCCAGGAGGAACCGGAGTGGTGTGGGGATGTCTGCTGAAGGGAAGAGAGCCGACACATTCCGTGCACAGATGAGAGTCCCCCCCCGCTCAACAACTTTATTGTGCACCCCCCCACTCAACAACTTTAATGCGCACCCCCCCTCGCTCCAGGGGGCCCCTTCAACACTCAAGCCCAGGGGCCCCCACCACTCTAAGTCCTGCCCTGGCTGTGTCCTAAGCTTCCTTGCGACAGAGCTTTGTTTCATCATCACACCCCGTATAAAGGCCTTATGCGAATTCCACAGTGTGAAGGGGTCCCCTGCGGACGGGGCATTAAACTCAAAAAAATCATGTAAAGCCTGCTGTATCTGATGCCTATACTCAGGGCAAGTCATCAGCACAGCATCAATGCGCCATCTGTTTGCCCCCGTCCCCAGCTTCCCCCCTCCTACCGTGATAGACACAGGCGCGTGGTCTGATCACGAAATGTTACCTATCTCTGAACTGAGTACATTCTGAGGGGGAACTTATCTGTTAGAAAAAAGTCAATGCAGGTATACGTTTTGTGCACATTGGAAAAAAAGGAAAAGTCCTTTTCTGTAGCATGTTGACACCTCTAGACGTCGAACAAAGAGGAGGAGTCCAGGAAGCTTGCCAGGATGGCTCTGTGGGAACGGTTCGGCTAGGAGAATGAAGTGTCCATTTTGCGATCTAATATAGCATTAAAGTCACCACAAAGAATAATATGGCCCTGACAAAGCAGATGAATTTTCTTCCAGATTTTCTTCAGTGAAGATATCGGTCTTGCATTGGTATAGGTAAACATTGATGATCAAGTAAGGAGCATCGTTTATCTGGTAGATGAGTACTAGGTACCGACCTTGTGGGTCCGATACCTGCAAAACTAGATTGAATGCAACCGAGTCTAACTGCTACGAGAACTCCTCTCTTTTTGGAGGGAGCGTTGGCTTGAAACGCGTGAGGGAATCTTTTATGCTTAAATATAGGAGGTTTCTGAGCGGCAAAATGCATTTCTTGTAGGCAACAAATCACAATTAAATCGCCGTGCTTTATCCCACACCATGTGATGTTTAGATGGGCTATTCAAGCTATTAACATTCAGAGAAGAAATCTTAAACCGCATTCTGGTAGCGACGAACTTCAGGAGTGTCAGGAAAAATCTCAGTAGAAAATTTGTATCAAGGGTGAGTTTGGCAGTGTACAAAGAAGTCCAAGTCCTTCGGGGAGAGCACATATCAAAAGGGCAAAACTACCAAATATTCAGGTATTCCTCAGAGCAGGTTGTGAAGGGGTGAGCAAAGAAAGAGCAAACACACAGTGATCCCTTTGAACCAAGGGGACCAAACAAGAACAAAGAAAGAAAAAAAAAAAAGGGTATGGATTCAGGCCGGAATCTGAGCGGAATGTAAACCGCAACTTCAGGGGTGCAACTCCAACTACAACTGTCAGTTACCCTATGCACTGTACAAGCTCGGCCGGAGCTAGGGTCGTTAAGCTTGTGGCAAGATTACTGTAAGGAAAGGACTGAGACACCGTTGGCACGCACACGTGCGCATACCTGAAAAGCAGAAGACGTTGTAGACCAATGGCGCGGACATGCGCGCATCCACCAACCACAACGGTGCACTCCTGCGCATGCGCGGCGGACGGCGCGCACACGCAGGGGGCGTTCCTGACCCCTCCTAACCTATTTAAAGGGTGTTCTGATCTCTGGGCGGTGCTGACTGGTCTTCTATGGTTCCTGACGCCCATATACTTCACCACGATTCCTGTTTAAACCACCCGGCTTGTGACCTTGCTCCTGCTTTTAAACCCTGCCTGCCTGCTAACGACCCGGCCTGTGACCTTGCCTCTGCTCAATCCCTTGTACTTCGCTGCCTGCCTGCTGCCAACCCGGCCATCCTAAGACCTCCGCTTCCAAGGCTCCTGCCACGGGTCATCCTGACTTGCTAGGGGCTGGAGTCCCCCTCTTCTGGGCTCTTCGCTGTACACCACCTAGCCCTGTGCCTGCTGTTCATCTTGGGTCTTCTGCCCTTCCTGCATCCAACGGCACTTCAAGCAAATACCATCAGGCACTCGTGTTCCTCCTACCTGAACGCCATCTGTTTCACCCTCAGAGGGGTTCTGGGTTGGAGATACAAGAGAGGCCGACCTCTTCACATCAGACTCCTACCAGGTACGTGACAATTACCCAGGCCTTTGTTTAGAAGAGGAGGCTCCCCAAGGTTTTAAAGGGCTATTGAAAGATATTGAGACCGTGTTTGTAATTTGTATGTATGTTATGTATTTATGTATATATGAATGTAAATTATTTTTGTAATGTTTATAAAAGCAAATAAAAACATTTTGGAAAAAAAAAAAAAAAAAGAAGAGGAGGCTCCCCTATCGTGCAGATCCAGCCGCAGCAAAACAGATCAGCAGCAGAGGTGTCGACATCTAGAATTTGCCAGTCTCTCAGCCAACGAATGCCATCAGCAAGAGAGTTGATCGTAAAGAGAGACGGTAGTCTTTAGTTATAAGAAGTTTTGCTGGGTATCTCCATTGGTACGAGATATGGTGGTTCCTCAAAGGTTTGGTTATGGTGGCCAGTTGTCTGCGCTTCTGCTTGGTGTGTGCAGACAGATCAACTAACAATGAGATGGATTGTAAATGTTCTGAGAGCTGATCCGGTTGTCGAAAGGCTGCCATTAGTTTTTCCTTTTTATGGAAAAAGTGGATACGTGCGATGGAATCTCTTGGAAGGTGAGCTGGAATATGCTTTGGCTTCGGCAGTCTGTGAATGCGATCTACCAGGAGATCCTCTAGAGGAAAGTCAGGTAGAGCAGCCTTCATAACATTGTTAAAATTGGCCATCAAGTCCGGGTGTTTGACGTATTCAAGGACCCCTCTAATTTTAACATTATTGCGCCTGGAGCGATTCTCCAGGTCTGCGATTTTTTATTTCATTTATGTGATATCATCTTCTTGTCAATTATGGGCATCTATTAAATTGTTAAACGTAGAGGCAAATTCACCCAGCTTGTCTTCAATATGTGTGACTCTATTGCCTATTTCAGAAACATCCGATTTAAATTGCTGGGAAAGTGACAAAATGTCCGCATGGAGTGTGCTCCTCAGCGAGACCAACATATCTTTTAAAGTGGTGTCAAGCACCGGCTTGTTTGCTGTAGGGAACTCAGATATGGAGTCCTGCAGCTCCCTGGTGTCATCCAGGGAGCCTGCCATGTCACTCACCTCCAGCGCTGGATCAGAGGAATTCTGTAGCTTGTGCTTGGTTTTAGCAGGGCTAGACGAGCATGAGGAGGACTGGGAAGCACCCCCATTAGTGTGCTGTGCCCGGTGAAAGTCTGGGGAGAAGTGCTGCAGACGCCTCTCTGCTATGCTGGGGAAGCCTCGTGTGCTGTGCAGAGCTCCATCGGCGCCATCTTGGCTGGAGGAGCGGCAGGGCTCTGTGAAGAAGTCCATCATTCTCCTGGACTGGTTCCTGTCCTTCCATTTGTGGGACATGTTGGGAAGGGATGCCCAGTCCAGATGAGGTTAAAGTCGCTTGCTATCTGGGCTCCGTTCGGCTGCTATAGGTTTCAGTGAGCAGGCAATGTACGGAGATCTCCCGCACTAGCCGGCCATGCCCCCATCCCCAACCCTTTTGAATGGCTTTTTCCTGACAATTCTCTCCAGGCTGCTGTCATCCCTGTTGCCTGTGCACCCTTTTCCCTTCCACATAACTTTCTATTAATCTGCTTTGATACAGCACTTTGGAAACATCCAACTTCTTTTGCAATTACCCTTTGAGGCTTTCTCTCCTTATGGAGGGTGTCAATGATGGTTTTCTGTACAACTGTCAGGTCAGCAGTCTTTCCCATGATTGTGATTCCTACTGAACCAGACAGAGACCATTTAAAGGCTCAAGAACCCTTTTCAAATGTTATGGCTTAATTAGCCGATTAGAGTGGGACAATTTGAGCCTAGAATATTGCATTTTTTCACATTATTCAAATTTTCAGAGATTGTGGATTTTCTTGAGCTGTAAGCCATAATCATCACAATTATGACAAATCACAGTTTGAACTATCTTGTTTTGCATGTAATGAGTCCATCTCATATATTAGTTTCCCCTTTTAAGTCGCATTAATGAAATAAATGAACATTTGCATGATATTCTAATTTTTCGAGTTTCATGTGTGTAAGTGTAAATTATATTATATAGAGAGAAAAAGCGCAAAAAAAAAAAGAAAGCGACACCCACAGTGCCACAGATCAGTGCCCACCACTGGAAAACAGTACCACCTAGCAGCGCTGCCTATCAAAGTCACCTACCAGTGCCGATCATTTCCACATATCATTGCCACCCAAAGCAAGCTATCAGTGCCCACCAGTGGCACCGATCAATTTCCTTCAGTGCCAGTCATCAGTGCAGCCTCATCAGTGTACAGCAATGATGGAGAAACATTACCTGTTTGCAAAATTTCATTACAAAATGTATAATAGTTTTACATATTTTTTTTAAAATACTATATTTTTTAATTCTTTCATCACAAAATTAAAAACCACAGAGGTGATCAAATACAGTGGTACCTGGATTACGAGCATAATCGGTCCCAGGAGAATGCTCTTAATCCAAAGTACTCGCATATCAATGGGAGTTTCCCCATTGAAGTCAATGGAAACAAAAATAATTTGTTTGCATCAACTTCAATGGCATGCAATACCGCATGCGGCCAAAGGCAGGGGGGGGCACGAGGGAGAGCCTCGTAAACACTCGGAAAGGGCCGAGGACACCTCGTCTGAACTCAGAAAGGCTCGGGAACTGAGTATTTCCAAGATTTTCCGAATGGCGCCGTTCGGCTCTGGCGCACCACACCTCAGGCCAAACGCGGTACTGCACACTGCTTTGACTTGAATCCTGCTCGTGTTGCAAGACAACACTCACTTTTTTTAAATACAGTGCTCATATTCCAAAAAATGCTCGTTAACCGTGTTACTCGCAATCAAAGGTTCCACTGTACCATCAAAAGAAAGCTCTATTTTAAAAGGGAAAAAAAATCATTATAAATATTAAATTTGTGTAAAACGTATGACCATGCAATTTTCAGTGACAGCGCTGAAAGGTGAAAATTAGTCTGGGCGGGAGGTTTTTTTTATTGTCCAATAAGCAAGTAGTTAAAAGTCAACAGCTGAAGTATTTTTCAGATTAGGGTAATCCTAGAACATATCCAACTAAAAACCATGAGGGAGAAAAACTCCTCAAATCATCACCCCACGGTTCTTTTTTAAAATACATTTTTGAACCTTAATTCCAAAACCAAAACCATGCTATACAAGTGTTTCCCTCGTATCCCTTTTATGCATCTCAATTGTTTTAAATTGCGCCGTTAACCTACCAACACGTAAATTGCAGTGAAAAAATGTTAGTCCAATCATTTCATACATTTAAAAATAAAATTATTAACTACACACTACATATATTTTTTTGTGTGTATTCATAGAGAAAATTATAAAGATAATATGAGCTAGGTATCCGGCGCGTGAAAATGATCCTGCGATTATGGCCAATCATATGGACAATCTCCCGCTTGTGGATGCCAACAACAGGTTATATTTGTTTTCACTTCTTGATATAGTATTTAAATAAAAATGTTATTAAAGCGGATCTCCACCCTAAAGTGAAGATCCGCTGATCGGAACCCTCCCCCCCTCCGGTGTCACATTTGACACCTTTCAGGGGGGAGGGGGGTGCAGCTACCTGTCTAAAGACAGGTATCCGCACCCACTTCCGGCCCGCAGTCTCGGGCAAAAGACAGGCTTTTCCCGTTGTGTGCTGGGAACTCTCAGCTCCCAGCACACAGCGGGAGCCAATCGCGGGCGCAGCGCGACTCGCGCATGCGCCGTAGGGAACCGGGCAGTCCAATCATTTCATACATTTAAAAATAAAATTATTAACTACACACTACATATATTTTTTTGTGTGTATTCATAGAGAAAATTATAAAGATAATATGAGCTAGGTATCCGGCGCGTGAAAATGATCCTGCGATTATGGCCAATCATATGGACAATCTCCCGCTTGTGGATGCCAACAACAGGTTATATTTGTTTTCACTTCTTGATATAGTATTTAAATAAAAATGTTATTAAAGCGGATCTCCACCCTAAAGTGAAGATCCGCTGATCGGAACCCTCCCCCCCTCCGGTGTCACATTTGACACCTTTCAGGGGGGAGGGGGGTGCAGATACCTGTCTAAAGACAGGTATCCGCACCCACTTCCGGCCCGCAGTCTCGGGCAAAAGACAGGCTTTTCCCGTTGTGTGCTGGGAACTCTCAGCTCCCAGCACACAGCGGGAGCCAATCGCGGGCGCAGCGCGACTCGCGCATGCGCCGTAGGGAACCGGGCAGTCCAATCATTTCATACATTTAAAAATAAAATTATTAACTACACACTACATATATTTTTTTGTGTGTATTCATAGAGAAAATTATAAAGATAATATGAGCTAGGTATCCGGCGCGTGAAAATGATCCTGCGATTATGGCCAATCATATGGACAATCTCCCGCTTGTGGATGCCAACAACAGGTTATATTTGTTTTCACTTCTTGATATAGTATTTAAATAAAAATGTTATTAAAGCGGATCTCCACCCTAAAGTGAAGATCCGCTGATCGGAACCCTCCCCCCCTCCGGTGTCACATTTGACACCTTTCAGGGGGGAGGGGGGTGCAGATACCTGTCTAAAGACAGGTATCCGCACCCACTTCCGGCCCGCAGTCTCGGGCAAAAGACAGGCTTTTCCCGTTGTGTGCTGGGAACTCTCAGCTCCCAGCACACAGCGGGAGCCAATCGCGGGCGCAGCGCGACTCGCGCATGCGCCGTAGGGAACCGGGCAGTCCAATCATTTCATACATTTAAAAATAAAATTATTAACTACACACTACATATATTTTTTTGTGTGTATTCATAGAGAAAATTATAAAGATAATATGAGCTAGGTATCCGGCGCGTGAAAATGATCCTGCGATTATGGCCAATCATATGGACAATCTCCCGCTTGTGGATGCCAACAACAACAGGTTATATTTGTTTTCACTTCTTGATATAGTATTTAAATAAAAATGTTATTAAAGCGGATCTCCACCCTAAAGTGAAGATCCGCTGATCGGAACCCTCCCCCCCTCCGGTGTCACATTTGACACCTTTCAGGGGGGAGGGGGGTGCAGATACCTGTCTAAAGACAGGTATCCGCACCCACTTCCGGCCCGCAGTCTCGGGCAAAAGACGGGCTTTTCCCGTTGTGTGCTGGGAACTCTCAGCTCCCAGCACACAGCGGGAGCCAATCGCGGGCGCAGCGCGACTCGCGCATGCGCCGTAGGGAACCGGGCAGTGAAGCCGGAGCGCTTCACTTCCTGGTTCCCTCGCCGTGGATGGAGGGGGGAGCAGCAGGGTGACGAGCGATCGCTCATCCTCTGCTGCAGACGCCGCTGGACTCCAGGACAGGTAAGTGTCCTAATATTAAAAGTCAGCAGCTGCAGTATTTGTTGCTGCTGGCTTTTAATATTTATTTATGGTGAACCATCCGCTTTAACTGCACAAGAAGGTATCGCCCTTCTGTTTCCCTTTCCTAAAATACCATAAATCCAAGCTATGAATGTCCTATATGCTGTTTTATGTAATCTAAAATTATTATTTTTTTTACATTAAAATAACTAATTTTATAAACTAACTTAATATGTTGTTAAAAAAAAAAATGTCTTTATTTAAAGCGGATGGTTCACCATAAATAAATATTAAAAGCCAGCAGCAACAAATACTGCAGCTGCTGACTTTTAATATTAGGACACTTACCTGTCCTGGAGTCCAGCGGCGTCCGCAGCAGGGGATGAGCGATCGCTCGTCACCCTGCTGCTCCCCCCTCCATCCACGGCGAGGGAACCAGGAAGTGAAGCGCTCCGGCTTCACTGCCCGGTTCCCTACGGCGCATGCGCGAGTCGCGCTGCGCCCGCGATTGGCTCCCGCTGTGTGCTGGGAGCTGAGAGTTCCCAGCACACAACGGGAAAAGCCCGTCTTTTGCCCGAGACTGCGGGCCGGAAGTGGGTGCGGATACCTGTCTTTAGACAGGTATCTGCACCCCCCTCCCCCCTGAAAGGTGTCAAATGTGACACCGGAGGGGGGGAGGGTTCCGATCAGCGGATCTTCACTTTAGGGTGGAGATCCGCTTTAATGCAGTCCGACAAGTGTTTCCAGATCCCAATGGTTCATATGTTGGATTACGATGCTTTGGAAATGGCATTTTATTAATAAAAATAAATACATGTATTACCAAGTTAAAATTTCTTTATTGTATCATAATAAAAATTGAATAAAATAATATTAAAAATAAAAGTTAGATTTATTTCATGATAACGTTAATACTCTTAATGTCTTAAAGGTTTTAACTAAAAATATTCTTACTAAACTTTTTTTTTTAATTAAAAGTTACTTAAAAAATATACATGATTAAAAAACATTTTATTTATTGAAAGAAAAACAAGGACAAAAAGAACAAACATAATTCAAAGTGCATACATTGCAAAAATGTATCATTTCTACACAACTATTATATTAGATGTAGTGCAATGAAAAAATTTCAAACCATTTATGTACATGACATAACAATAACTTTTTTTTTTTTTGGAAAACGTGTTCCGTGCTTTAAAATGGCAGCACTGATTTCTGGCCTTTCCTCAGTTGCAATGTTTTTTGGAAATTGTATATTTTTAAATTTCAATGTACTAAATATTTTTCCTTCTAAAACGTCAATCATGTTTAATAAAATTGTTTTGGCATGGTCATTTGACATTTTTTCCCGTACACGTTTCTGACTATCCATTTTTTGCGTCCTCTTGGAAATTCCAAATTCTTATGCTCCGCTTTAAATAGCTCTCCACTATCATCAATTTGTTATCGTCTCAATTTGTCTTCCAACATTTTTATTGTGCGACAATGCAGCCAATCTGGTTTTAGCCTCCATTGAATCATATTTGTAATAAATCCTCTTTGGTCGATATTTAGGCATCATGCTGTGTTTTGCATTTTAATGCTACCAGTTAAAAAAAAAAAAAAACGTAAGATGCATCATATCTTTTTCAATTTGTGCGTCCATTACAATTGCAGATAATGAATCAAATGCAGGCGTGTTTTTTTTTTTTTTTTTATAAGCCACGGAACTTTTGGAAATTGAATATTGAGTTTATCATGTAAGCAATGTTGCATTTCCCAAACTTTTCACATATGCTCATTAACTACATAATGGTGCAGAGAATCCCATTATTTAAAAACCTCCTCTTTTCCATCACAATTTCTGCTACACCAATAGAAATGTTTCAGTATAGGTCCAATCCACGGCAAAATTGGACAAAATGCTTTTTTTTTTGGAGGAGATTTGCAACAATTTCCTTTTTACATAATGGCAAATATCAAATTGATGATTAACTTTTTCATATTTAGGAGTAGTCAATAGTTTATGAATTACCGTGTGTCTATCAGTGCCTACAAATTGAACATCAAAATAATTTTCCATTATTTTGTCTGGAGTTTTGGTAAAGCCCAATTTTTCCATGGCAACAGAGGATTATGTTTGGGACACCTGCACCAATTCATAAATTTGTTTTGGAATAAGAATCCATAAAAGTACAAGTTGAATATTTCGCACAAAACACAGGGCTGTCATATTGCCCGTCCCCCTATGAGGAATAACCACTTAAGATCCAGACCATTTGGCTAGCCAAACACCAGAGCACTTTTTGCGATTCAGCACTGGCGCTTTAACTGACAATTGTACGGTCGTGCGCAGTGGCTCCCAAACAAAATTGACGTCCTTCCCCCCCTACAAAGAGAGAATTTTTTTTGGTGGTGTTTGATCACCTGTTTTTTTTGCGCTATAAACAAAAATAGTGACAATTTCGAGAAAAAAATAAAATAATATCTTTAATTTTTTGCTATAATAAATATCCCCCCACCCCCCCCAAAAAAAACACTGATTCCCTCAGTTTGGGTCAATAGGCATTCCTAATTTTTTACCAAAAATACATAGAAAATCGCAATAAGCGTTTGATTGGTTTAGCGTCTACAAAACGGGGGATAGTTTTATGGCATTTGTAATATTTTTTTTTTCTACTAGTAATGGCGGTGATCAGCGATTTTTATCATGACTGCGACATTATGGTGGACACTTTTGACGCCATTTTGGGACCATGGTCATTGATACAGCGATCAGTGCTATAAAAATGCCCAATTACTGTAAAAATTACACTGGCAGTGAAGGGGTTAACCAGTAGGGGGCGCTGAAGGGCATTAAGTGTTCTGCCTAGTGACATGTCACTGATGCCCGTATTCGGGATCAGTGACGTGTCACTGGTAGCTCCACTCCCTAACAGTCAGAGTACCTCCATAGGACACACTTAACCCCTTCAGCCCCATCTAGTGGTTAACCCCTTCCCTGCCAGTGTCATTTTCACAGTAATCCGTGCATTTTTATAGCACTGATTGCTGTAAAAATTACAATGATTCCAAAAAAGCGTCCAGTGTCCGCCATAAAAAAAAAACAGATCGCCGCCATTACTAGTGAAAAAAAATTAATAAAAATGCCAGAAAACGATCCCCTATTTTGTAGACGCTATAATTTTTGCGCAAACCAGTCAATATACGCTCATTGCAATCTTTTTACCATTTTTTTTAAAAGAATACATATCGGCCGAAACTGAGATTTTTACTTTACTTTTTTTTTTACCAGCTGGTGTTGGAAATTCACATCCTGGAGGTGAAAGTGGGAGCAATGGTTCAACCTCTTCGGTATTGGAAATCTCAGCAATTTGTGAAGATATTTCTAATTTTTGACTGTCCGGTGTTGAGACCAGAAGTGGTCTTATGAATTCATTATCCAAATTGAAATATGAATGATCTAAAATCGTTCATCTGCTAGTTTTCAGTAGTTTTCTAAAAATGAAAAAACAGCTGGAGAAACCATGGATGTAACATCCCCCCAAAGCTGAGGATTACATCCATGGTTTCTCCAGCTGTCAACACCACTATATGCATCATTATATTACCCCTAGGTAAGAGTGCTTGGGAAATGTTTCATTCCCCCTCTTCCAACTATTCCCCATTGTCCCATCCATGAAAGTATCTTGCACTTGCCCTCATCATTTTGTTTTAGTATAGATTACTTGATTTTTAAAATCGCTCCTGATGATTGGGAAAACCCATGAAATGCGTAGAGCTACACAACGACTGTTACATTCTATTTCATTGCAAAACTATGTCTAAAGATTCAACCGTTTATAGTATTTATGGCAATATATGGTTATATGCATTAGTTTACCATTCTCAACCATGTTGGAATATATGTGTATACACAGGAGCCACTAAACTGTTACCTAATTCTATTGTCATTCCAGGTATTATCAGTTTATATTTTGTATCAGGAATCAATAAACATAAATGCATTTTTATTTTTCATTTTTAGCAGTGTGCTTCATTTAAAGTCCCATCAACTTCCCCCCTATACCCCATTTTATTCTCTAGGGTGTTAGAATAAAAATATATATGTTTGGGGACTCCAAGTAGAGGGAATGAGATGGCAGTGAAAACAACTGGGAAGCTCCATCAGAATTGCTGTTGGGCTGCGCCGGCTGGTAATTGAGGTCGCGGCTTCCCGGGCACCAGGTCGCTCATTTTAGTCACAATTGCGACCGAGCACCCGCATTTTGTCAAGCCCTATATTAGCATGTCACACACAAAAAAAAATGATCAGTATTAAAAAAAAAAAAAAAAAAAGTATGTATGAATTAGAATATCTCGCAAAATTTTAATCAATGAAATATTAATTTAGAGATGTTAAGCATGACAGTTTGTTAATATTTCATAATGAATATAATAAAAACACACACACACATATTTGTATAAATGATTTTTTTTTCTTTTTAATATTGAGATTTGGATAGAAATTGTCCCAAAAGACAAAAATTAAGTCTAAAATAAAAACGTATGTGAATATGTATAGCAGAGACATGGTGGGGGTAGCAGAGACTATGTAGAGATGAGAGAGAGAGAGAGAGAGAAGGGGTGGGCTGGAGAGAGGAGGAATTGAAGGAGAGAGGTGGAGCCTGTTTTGCTCAGAGTGACCCAGCCCCTCATCTTCTGGGGTCCTTCCCGCAAGAGCTAACCCTTCCTCTGGGTTCTCCCAAGGGGGTTAGGTTGTGGCGCACTCCCGCGATACAGCTGACGGCCAAAGACGCCGACTACATCACTTGGCCCCTCCCCCGCATCATTGATGTGATTGACAGCAGCAGGAGCCAATTGATGCACTGCTATTAATCAACCAATAAACAGCCGATAAGCAAGCTCGTTCACGACACAAGACTTTCAATGGCTCAGGTAAGTAAACGGGAGGCTGGAGGGGACTGTAAGCATTGGATGTATTTCACCTTAATGCATAGGACACATTAAGGGGAAAAAAACGTGAAGCGTTGCAACCCCTTTCATATAATATATATAGCCACCTAAATGGTTGAGAAAAAAAAAAGAAGAAAATGGGAATTAAATTAACTCAAATATTAAAATAAATAAAAAATAATGTTTAAAAAAACTATTTTAAATGCTAGAGTTTGTGATGTTAGCAAAATATATAAAAAAAAAAAAAAAAAACCATCAGCACTTACCCTTTGTTTGTGAAGAAATGCTGGAGGTGAGAAATCAGGGTGCAATCAATCTATCAAAGACGTAGACTCTTGCCGCACCCCCTTCTCCGCTGGCACTTCCGCTTTGGAAGTACTGCGATTCTAAACCTCAGCGATGTCCACTGACTCCTGGAAAGTGACACATGTCCCAGGAGCAGTAGCGAGCAGAGGCGCGGAGGGAAGTGATGAAAGGAGCCAAGGTAATGAAGATTGAGAGACCACATAACAGGCAAGTAAATTAAAAATCCAATTTTTTTTGTGGGGGGGGGGGGATGGGTGGAACTCCACTTTAAAAAGAGTAAACAGGTGATTAATAATAAATGGCTACAGCCAAACACTAACCATGAGTGAAAGAATTTATGATTTCTTGGCCATTTTTCAGAGAATAGGAATAACAAACTTTTGAGCACAAGTATATTTGCAAACTTTTATAATAGACAAAAAAAAAATTTTTTTTTCCACTTATAAAAAAAAACCGATGTGGAAAAAAAAAAAAAAAATTGGGTTTGGGAAGTGCTGCATGATTGAGTAACTGGCAAAGTGCAACAGCATTGAAAGTTCCAGTCTAGGCAGGAAGGGGGTACAAGTGCCCTGTATTGAAGTGGTTAAAGTGAATGTCCCTCTCCCCCCCCCCCCCCCCCCCTTAGACTCCTTTCACTAGGACTTTTCTCTACCGTCCTGCTAGCGCACCACCCTCAGGGCTTTTACATTGGAGACAGCAGCGGTTGTTTCCGGTCGCTTTGCAGGCGCCATTTTTAGCGTTATAGCGCCTGAAAAGCAACCCAGTGTGAAAGGGGTTTTAGAGTTCCTGGTTTTGACAGGTACTTACCGTCTTTCACCTAGCCGCCTCTCTGCAATCTACAGAGACACATCACAGGTCCCACAAGATTGCCTGGTCACCAAAGGCCCGTACACACACACAATCAGATTTTCCAACCGTTTATTATGCTCCATCAGACAATTGGAGGAGTCTGAATTTCTGTCAAGTGTGGGATAGCCATGCTCTCAAATTTTCCAACAACAAATGTGTTCCGTCGGATGATTCGATGGAGGGTTTATTTCAATTTTAAGAGTGCAGTGCGACCATTGAAACAGATGTGACCTTAGTCTAAAAGCTATGTGCACACTGAATGACTACACACATTTCTGCAGAGCACAGATTTATTTATTTATTTTTAAACATCTTTTATTTTTTTAACTTCTTTATGAAAAAACAGGAATAAGAATTCCAACCATTAATACAAAACGTCATATACACATAAGAAACAGAGCACAACAGATAGTGCTATAAAATGTTTATAAGGGGTTGTAAAGGTTCGTGTTTTTTCCTAAATCGGTTCCTTTAAGCTAGTGCATCGTTTGGTTCACTTACCCTTTCCTTCGATTTCCCTTCTAAAATGTTTTTTTTGGTCCGAATTTCTCACTTCCTGTTCCTCAGTAAGCTCGCCCCCATCATCTGAGCCGTTCTGGCTGGGGGTTAGTCAGCCTGCTAGCCCCCTCCCTTGAAGACTACATCCCTACGGGGAGGCCCTGAAGCACAGCATCTCCACGCAGGGATGTAGTCCCAAGGGAGGGGGCGAGCACGCCGACTAACCCCCAGCCAGAACGGCTCAGATGATGGGGGCGAGCTTACTGAGGAACAGGAAGTGAGAAATTCGGACCAAAAAAATATTTTAGAAGGGAAATCGAAGGAAAGGGTAAGTAAACCAAACAATGCACTAGCTTAAAGGAACAGAGATAGAGAATATATATATATATATATATATATATATATATATATATATATATATATATATATATAAAAAAAAAAAAACTTTAACCCCTTTAATTCCAGCTCCTTTGTGTAGTGTGAAGGGGTATAGGGGCTAAATCACCTAGAGCAGCGACATTCACCAACATCTACTGCTCTGGAAATGTTCCCACCAGCCGCACATCAAACACATAAGACACTGGAGCTTTAAAGTCACGTGACTGCATAGAAGAAACACAAAAACTTATTTATATATAACTTATGCTAAAATCTAAAGCGTTTGTAAAATCTGGCACATTTTTACTTTTTAGGGGCCCCTTGCAGGTATATGCCATAGCGTTATGACAAATGGCTCCTGCGTGCAGGCATCGCAGCGACACAGATCAGAATCCATTAATGTACATCAAGCTGTGCACGCCCGGCTCAGTGCACGTGAAGGCAGACAGGCAGGTGGAAGCTTATATGACAGAGGACACAACATGCTAATAAATATACTGCCTGTCAGGAAGTTTACAAAATGTGGCTTTACCACCACTTTAAGCATGGCAATGAGGAGTCAACATCTTATAGTAGGGTTATTCTTAGCCCTTCTTTCTACTTTAAGCCATGAAATAAAAGCAAACCTTGAAAATAAGGTTTTATCCAAACTTCTGATCTTCAACCCATTTACAAAAAACTTGTTAGCAACAGAGTGAACTAGATAGCAATAAAAATGTAACAAAGTAAAACCATTTCACTTACTGGTGATGAACACTTCCCGCTTTACATAAAGCAAGTGTAAGGCTCCTTTCACACAGGCTTTGCGATCAGGTCCACCTGTCAGTTTTTCAGGCGGACCTGATCGGACGCTCTAGTCAGCGCTGACATATCTGCCGATACCCACCGCTATCCAATCTGTGAAATGGACGGTGACCCCATTTGCCATCCATCTGGTGGATCGGATGAGATCAGAGGAAAGAGACAGGTGGTCAGTTTTCATCCAATCTCCCCATAGAGAGCGGGACTCTGACAGGTCCATCTCTGTACAGTGAGCCGAGACGGGCCCGTCGTCCACCTACTCAGCGGATCGATTTACGCTGGGCAAAGCGAAGGACCGACCGTGTGAAAAAGCCCTAAGCTTCATCTAAATCCACCAACCCAGCTAGAACTGGCCACTAAGAAGAGCAGAGTCCATGAGATGCCAAGCACCAATGCAACCCTCACAAAAGATATTGAGCGTGCCAATCACGTAGCAGTCCTATTCAGAAAGCAAGTACTACTGATTTTATAGCAAAGGCAGACTCCCAATCACATCAGTAGCACTACCCAATGAGCAGGCCCATTCTATGATGCAGGTAATCAGCACCCTCACATACCCAATTCGGGAAAGGAGCTCAGTGTCTCCTGGACTTAGGTCCCAGTGCTTTAGCAGGCACTGCTGGATGGAATGGTTATTGCAATTTGTGGATGAAGGAAAATAAAGCTGGCCATACCTTATACAATGTTCTTATTCAATTCCCTTTAGGATTTACCTTCAACTATGTAGTGCAAAGGCCTGCCTGATTACAGTGTTTAGATTTATCAAAACTATAGGGAAAAAAAAAAAAAAAAAATGTACAATGTATGACCAGCCTTAGATTTGGTGCACTCGGTTACAATGTTTCACAGCTTTTCTACAAGCCATTTTTTTTGCTCTTGCACCCAGTCAGTGCTGGGACAAGGTCACCCAGCTCCCAAAATATAATTAATAATAATCAAAAAAAAAAAAAAAATCTAAAAGCCGATTTAGTCAAAACCTGAATCGATTTGACCTTCCAACTCGATTTTTAAATTGATTTGATCTTTTGCACAGCCCTAGTTCTATCACCGCTATTATCACTGACTGAAGAGGTAGAGAGTGGGGCGATGACTGCTGGTTGCCTAAAAGGGGGAGGGCTCAATAGACTGGCAGGAGGCTGGGCCAATAGGGACAGGTATTTTTTTTCATTGCACACAGCAAACATCAGGCATATTATACAGCAAGTACACTGCCGTTGGTGAGACATCCTGTGTTTATGATGGCAGACCGCTGGAGGGAGTTAGATAAGCACTGGATCCTCTCCCCTCACACCAAATGGATCAGCAGAGAACAACTGAAAAGTCACAGTATATTCCCCACATATAAGAATTGTTCTTTTCTTTTAGTAAACCTGCTCTGCAAAGGACAGGTTTACAGCCCAGCCAGGTACAGTTTGGAAGGCAGAGCAGTGGGAACTCATATGAAAGCAGACCGACATCCATCCTCATATCTTCATGCAAGGGAGAGCCGAGTGATGTGTGCAGGGGGGGGGGACCGCACTATTGTCATCTTGCTTCGCCCACCTAGCTCTGTGTCACACCCCGATCCAGCCAGCTAGTCCAAAAAATAATAATGCCTGTGAGAGAATTATTTTCTCTACAATGGCAACCACGTCCTGTCAGGGAGGAGGCAGGCTATAGGTAATGGGCACATCCTTAGCACAGTTTTTGGGCAGGCTGTATCATTGAGTGGAGCCATAACCTGAATATTCTCTGCCCAGATTCCTCTGCATGCTTCTGGCAACTCGGCTACCCCCTCCCACACTCCACCCAGGGCAGCCGCCCTTCCAGCCCACGCCTTGTACCGGCCCTGCACCCAGTCTCTGGATTTGCAAGAATAGTATTATAGTAAGGTATGCAATCAGCAAAAAAAATATTATAGTACCCCAGAAAGGTGCAAGCTGAACACTGAAGATTGTCACAAAGATCCAAACAAGATATTACAAAGGAGTGCAATGCAAAATAAATCAAAGTCCACAAATTAAGCGAACTAAAGTCCCAAAAAATGAATTACAAATCCACCAGTGAAGATCTACAGCAGCAGGTAATATGGCGACAGACCCTCCAATCGCTTATCTGCGCATATCTCGCCAAGTAGACACCTGAGCTAACAGGTAGTCATAGAAAGTGAATCCCGCACAACAGATGGGTAGCAGGTAAAATCAATGAGGCGGCTTATTCTCCAAAACGAGTCAGTGGGAGCAATACATACGGGGGAAGTGCCATGCCTTGGACGACGCCACACGCTGCCATCCATCGATATCACTCAGCCCGTGTTGTCTTATGAGCCTGCATTTTATCCTGTAAAATGCGAGTAGTTCTTAGATGGATTTCAATAAACAGTGTTTTGATCGCACAGTGAGCACTTGGGTCTCCTCCCCTCTCTTTTACATATGTTTGTACTGTTCCCACTAACAGAATCGTTTTGGATGAAAAGCCACCTTATTGATTTTACGACTACCTGTTCGCTTAGGAGTCTACGTGGTGAGTTGAGTGTAAATAAGAAATTGGAGGTTCCGTCACCAAGAAGAGTATTAACCTAATTTTGGTGACTTATTAGAGCAACATTTTTTATTTTTAAAACTAGCCAGAGCTGGTGCAGTCGGTTACCATCACCAAATATTATTTGGATACCGATATATAAACTGCAAAGATCTAAGAAACTGTAGTTTCCATTGGCCTCTGGAATGGAGCTCAATTTGGGTCAGGTAGTCAAGGCGAGTACATTTTTTCCACCCCATTAGAGAACATCTTCTGGCTGTCTTCCATTGTTAGTTACTTTATCTGCCTGTAAAGATTCAAAGTAAGCATCATAACTTCAGGGTCATCTGATTTAATGTCAAGTGCTTTCAAAAAACAGTCTAGAGCTTCCTTCACATTGCCACCATCTTTAAGTATTTTGCCACGTTGTACCAGACTGTCAAAGTTATCGTTAATGCATGGGTGGTTTGCTTGAATCACTTCAGTATCTTGAGCCAGACTGTCAACTTGTTCATCGGTAAGGAGTTCCACTTCACCAGTAGACTCCTCTACAGATTCTTCATCATTCGCAGAGGTTCCAACAAAGCCATCGGATTCATACTCTTCACTTGATGTCAATACGCTTTCGCCTTCAGGTAGTGTCTCTCCTGCAGGTTCTTCACTTGATGTCAATACGCTTTCGCCTTCAGGTAGTGTCTCTCCTGCAGGTTCTTCACTTGATGTCAATACGCTTTCGCCTTCAGGTAGTGTCTCTCCTGCAGGTTCTTCACTTGATGTCAATACACTTTCGCCTTCAGGTAGTGTCTCTCCTGCAGGTTCTTCCTCTGTAGATACATGCTGCTCTTCTTTGGCTTCTTCAGCTTCAGCTTCATCTTCAACAATTTCATCCTCCTCCTCACTACTTTCCTCGCTGGAATCAACAATGCTTTCTTCTATGTCTGTTGCTTCCTCTACAGCGATGTCAATAAGAGATCTCCTAGAAGCAATAGATCTGCGCCTCATAGGAGTTCTTGTGGGAGAGATCAGTTTGGCGGAAATGGATCTGTCAAACTTTGGCGTTGAAGCACTTAGCCCTTTGGCTGAAGGGCTTTTAAAAGGTGAATACACCCCCTCATTTTCCTCAGCAAGGAACCCAGAAGTTTCCTCCTCACTTTCAGAGCATAGTCTCCTTAAAACCTTTCGGCGGCGACCAGTAAGAAATATCTCCTCCTCTTCCTCCTCCGTATCCATGGCATTTGGCTGAACATCCTTTTGATGCGTGTTTGCATCACTTCTGCCATGTTTACATTTCCGGCCTATTTCAGGACTGTCTCCAAGGTTGGGCATTGGATTTTCTATTTCTTCTTCACTTAAAGCTTTTCCTTCACTTTCAGCATCTTCCTGACTCATATTTTCAAGGGAATCATCCAATAAAAGCATAGGGACGTTCTCTTGAGCCACCGAGGTCTCCATAACACTTCCCAGTTCACCCATGCTATCATCATGTTCACCTTGATCCATTGAATCATCAAGCACAAGATTGAAATTGCATATTGACTGCCGTTTTCCTTTCACACTTAAGTTTCCATGTTCTTTATCAGACTGTTCCAATAAGCTGTTTAAAGGGTTAGCCACTGGAGCGCCCAGAGACAATTTTTCTTCTTCGGAAACATTTGAAGCTGGATCCTTTATCACGTTTTGTCCATCCGATGTACCACTATTGGCATCCTATTAAAAAAAAAAAAAAAAAAGGGATATGAAAGCAATGTCAGCTGTTACTTTTTGTGCAATTCACATGACAAAACAGCATGCAGTATAAACTAGGGCTGAAGTGATTTATCAATAACGAAAATCGTTACGATTTTCATTATCGATTCGTTGGTCTAACGGCACGCACCTTCCTTCCAGTCCCGCCTCTGTCCCAGTGTTAGAATCCTGTGTAGAAAGCTGGTGGCGCAGCTGTATTCTCTTTAGACTAAAGCATCGCTCATGTGACCAGGCACGTCCACCTATCTCCTCCACACCGATGTCAGCCCCCCCCCCGATATTCTCACCCCGACCGCTCCTGCAAGAAGCGGCAGTAAGAGCCGAGCTGCACCTGTTGTATAAGGTAGCGGCTATACAATACTACTCTGTACATTCATCTCTGTGATAGCAACAGGTGCCCCATGATCATAAGTTTTTCTGGGGGGGAACTACGGAATAGTGCCCCATCATTGGTTTTCCTAGGGGGGGGGGGGAGTGCCCCATCATTGAAAAAATTACATATTACATTTTTTTTTATGATTTTATCCGATTAATCTAAAACTATGGGTCTTCAAACTACGGCCCTCCAGTTCAGGAACTACAATTCCCATCATGCCTAGTCATGTCTGTGAATGTCAGAGTTTTACAAAGCCTCATGGGATGTGTAGTTCCGCAACAGCTGGATGGCCGTAGTTTAACGATCCCTGATCTAAACAACAAAAATCGGCCAACTAAGCAATTATGAAAATAATCGTTAGTTGCAGCCCTAGTATAAACGCTTCCGGAAAGAAGCAATATAATAATAATGAGTTCACACTGACTTGTGTAAACGCCATGTGCAGGTGTAGTATCAAATCAATGCTGTTTGCATGGTTTTAAATTAAAGACGATCTCTCTGACTTTAAAATCGTTCATTTGGACCAAACTATTTCCTTCAAGTGCTGCACTGGCTCCAAGCATCATATGTAATGCAGGTAGCTTCAACTACATACAGTACACAGTGCTGGGTTCCAGCTGCGACACTTCCCATCTCACACCTGGAATAGAGGGGGCACTCTACGAGGGAGAGGAGCTTAGAGTGCCAACAGGGGACCTAAGAGGATCTGGACTGCTTTACAAATCACTAACATTGCTCTGCCATTTTCCCTAGAGTAAAATGGCAGAGCCTCTTTGGACAACACCCACACAAAAAGTATACTCTTGGCTTCACTTGCCCCACCATTATGCCACAGAACATACCCAGTGCTTCCACGTATAGAAGAGCATGTATCCTCCTATGTTACCACCCAGCAGCATTAACAGACTGCTCAGATCTAAACAGTTTAGCAAGAATAGAAGTCAAAAAAGGAACTTGTTATAAATGAGCAGGAAGTTTCATTCAAAAGACCGATCCTTTTGGTTGTTAAGGAAGGTTACAGGGGTTGTAACCCCATTTGTTTATTTTTTTTTAAACAAAAACCATGCCTATACTTACATGCTCTATGCAAAACTATTGCAGCCCCGATCCTCTTCTGGGGTACCCCCACTGGTAATCCTGGGCCCTCTGCATGGGGTGCCCCCACGAAAAGCCTCATTCCGTGGGGGCACTCTTGCAGGCTCGCTCTCGAGTCTTGCTGCTGCATTCATTGACAAACAGCAGGACTCTTCTCTCGCTCAGACGATACCTCACATGTGCGATTTGAACACCGTTTACATATGCGGGCGCAACTTAAGTATGCATTTTCATTGTCTGTGCGAGCTTGCAGGGACAGAGGCGCTTTAAAATAAAATTGTATAACTTTTATTGCTGTCACAAGGAATGTAAACATCCCTTGTGACAGCAATAGGTGGTGACAGGTACTCTTTATAGAGGGATCTAAGATACCCCAAATCCCTCCTTTGCACTTCAAAGTATTCAGATCGCCAAAAAACAGCAATTCTGAACACTGTCTTTTTTTTTTTTTTTTCTTAAACTGGATCCATGCCGCTCCTCCGGGATAACAGCCAATCGGATTTTAGCTGTATCGGTTGTTATCACTGGAAAGCTGACCACCCACTCTAAAAACGGTACAATGCCTGCGGCAGCGGGGCAACTTCCCGGTAATCAATTTCGGCACCCCTACTCCCCGCCGAGGTACATCTTTTCACCATCTGCATCGGTCCCTACCCCCCTCCGCTGCCTTCAGGGACACGTATGTACATGTGGGTGTGAAACCCATGGGGCCATTCAGAAAGCACCAGTTTCACTTAGTTGTGATGCTGGTGCCTGCTAACGTAACCACTTAGCGACCGGCTCAAGTACATACAAGTCGGCACTTTAAAGATGAATATGTCGGTAACTGCAGCAGCTGCTGCCACAACCTGGAGATATCCATCTTTTCCGTGGCCCATCCTGTAAATGATAATGGTGGTTTCCCCCACAAGATCACCGTTATCAGCGGCAGGAGAGGGGGCCCATGCTCTCCTGCGCCCTCAGCCACTTACCGGAGACGTTGTTAGTGGCCGGGCCCTTCTTGCCATGAATACGAGTGAGGGCAAGATGGCCCCCACCCGTCTCCATAGCATAGCAGAAGCGACGTCAAAACATCACTTCCACCCATTTTTTCTCAAATGACAATTTTTTTATTTTATTATTATTATTGCATTTTAGTCCAAGTCCCCTTTCACACCTATACGACTTGTCCCAAGATTTTGGACTGCAAAATCGTATGACAAGTCATTCTCCATTATTTTCAATGAACACCATTCATACTGGCACAATTTTAAGTAGTGCCGACTTCAAAGTAGTCCCAGCACTACCTTGGTCCGATTTTGATGCCACTTACACAGGCATTCATTGAAATCGCGGGAAAATCGCGCGACTTTGAAGTCGTACAAATGTGAAATGGGGCTAAATATGAGATCTGAGGTCTTTTTGACCTCAGATCTCATATTTAAAGAGGACCTGTCATGCTTTTTTCTATTTCAAGGGATTTTTACATTCCTTGTAATAGGAATAAAAGTGACTATTTTTAAAAAACAGTGTAAAAATAAATAAGATCAGGTAAAATAAATAAAACATTTTTTTATTTATTCTTAAACCTTTTGTCGAGCTCACACGCAGATGGTGTTCAAACAGCACAGGTGAGGTATTGCCACAATCGTTCGAGTGAGAGCAATAACCATTACACAGAGTAGATAAAGATAGACTTATACAGTGTGTTCCTGTTGCTCGCCTTTATAAATATACCCCACCTCTTTTAAAAATCAGAGTGCATGGTATTTTTCTTATAAGAATTCTATTACTCACCCACTGGGGCAGATCACGTTGATGTAAAACGGAGGGATTTTTGTCCTTTTCATCAGTTATCACGTCCTCTATAGGGCCATCAGTTATCACATCTTCTATAGGGCCATCAGTTATCACATCTTCTATAGGGCCATCAGTTATCACATCTTCTATAGGGCCATCAGTTATCACATCTTCTATAGGGCCATCAGTTATCACATCTTCTATAGGGCCATCAGTTATCACATCTTCTATAGGGCCATCAGTTATCACATCTTCTATAGGGCCATCAGTTATCACATCTTCTATAGGGCCATCAGTTATCACATCTTCTATAGGGCCATCAGTCATCACATCTTCTATAGGGTCATCAGTCATCACATCTTCTATAGGGTCATCAGTCATTACAGGTCTTTGAATACTTATGTAACTTGGGGGTTCACATTTAAATGGAGCTGGAGGCAGCTCTTCTTCATCATCTGAAGATAAAACAATAAAGCTGGCCATCAGACGATCTACACCTTTTGTCCCTTTGTTTTTTGCAGAAAGAGCCGACAAGTTTTCCTCATAGTCACTTATATTAGTGACTTCCTGATTTACTCGATCTGACAATGAACGATTTTCTGCATCTCCATTAGAATTTTCAATTAACAAACTGTCCATATGACAGCTGATATCAGCAATGTCTTGTTCTTCTAAATCCACAATGACAGGAGGAAGAGGCTTTACTGGTTTTGGATTGGGGAGACTTCTTGGTTTGTTTTTTTCTGGGGGAGGTACCTGCCGTGGCCAAGCTCCTTCAGTTCCCTTTGTTTGCTCCATTAGTTGCTCGTTCATCTGAGATTCCATTTGTACAAGTTCATGAGCTTTCTGCACCCGCCCTTTAATGTAATGTGCTTCTTCCTCATTCTCACATTCATCGTCCTCTTGGTTGGACGACTCTTGTGCATAGATGAGGTCGTGGTCAGAAATTCCAAAGATAGGCAACGTATGCAAATAAGCTATGTGCTCATCCAGATTGGTGTCAGTTTTCCTTTGAGAAGAGTGCATATTTTGCAGCTGGATCTGGGTTGTAGATGTATGCGTATCCTCTAAAGTAAACAGCTCCTTTAACTCTTGCTTTGAAAAATAGCGGTGAGGATTTTTTTTGTCCCCCGTCGTCTGCCTGATTAAAGAATCTTTAAAGATTTGCCTTCTGTAGATCTTTTCTTCCACCGTCCCGCAGGTTATGAGCCTGTAAATTACCACGTTTTCTTGCTGTCCTATTCGATAAGCTCGATCGACAGCTTGAGCATCAGTTGCTGGATTCCAGCTTGGATCAAAAATCACAACGCGGTCTGCTGCGGTTAAAGTTAATCCAACACCGCCAACCTGGGTGGTTAACAATAGTACAGAGTAATTTCTATTGGTTTGGAACAAACTTATTCTTTTCTCCCGGTCCATAAGGGAAACGGTACCATCGATGCGCATAATCTTAAATCCTGTGTTTGTCAAAATACGAGCCACCATGTCAAGCATTTTTCTTGACTGGGAAAAAACAAGAGTTCTGTGGTCTTCTTCTCTGAGTTTATTGAGAAGCTCAATGAGCAGGAAGAGTTTTCCAGACTCTTCAATAAGACCCTTATCAGAAATATGATCGAATTTTGTTACTGGTTCAGGCTCATCTTCTGAACTATCGCCCTCCAGGCCAAGCTGACTACATGCCCTTGCCGACAAAAGCCTGGGGTGGTCACACAGTTTTTTAAGAATAGTAAGCTCTGCCAGAGGTGACCTTGTAGTCATCAATAATTCTTTAATTTGGTCCAGGGATATGAACTTTCTATAAACTTCTTCCTGAATGGCCGATAGATACACCCAGATTATCAAGTCATTCTTCCGGGTGAGAGAAGGCATCTCGGGTGCTTTAATATCAGACCGAGAGACTGAAAGCTGTTTCGAAACCTTTTTGTTCTGCACATCACTTTTAGTTCTTCTAAGAAAGAAAGGCTTGATGATATTCATGAGGTTTTCTGAAATTTTTAGCCCAAGAGCTTTTTCTCCTGGCGTAGAATCTCTCTCTCTAGCCCTGGTGATTGGATTTTCATACTCCATTTTGAATGTCTTTGCAGTCCCAAGTAATGTACCTTGACATGCAAAGTCAAACAAAGCCCAAAGTTCTTTTAAATTATTTTGGACTGGTGTGCCTGTCAAGAGAACGCGATTTTTAGCAGGCAAAGCAGCGCAAGCCTTTGCAGTCTTTGTTGACGAGGTCTTAATTTTGTGAGCTTCATCTAAAATAACATAATCCCAGACAAACTCTCTTTGAATGTAAGTAGACAGTTGTTGCCAGTTGTTGATTAGCATCTGGTATGTAGTTATCAGAATACCTCCCTTCCTCTGAATCTTCTCAAGGTTTCTGGCCCGTTCTTTTTTACTTGTACCGTGAAACTCATTTACCCTCATTCCCGGGGTCCACTTTTCAAACTCTCTAACCCAGTTGCTGATTAAGGTTGTTGGCATAATCAAAAGTACGGACGTGGCCAATTCTGCATCAAACATACCAGAGAGGAAAGCAATAACTTGTATTGTTTTTCCGAGGCCCATATCATCGGCCAATATACCGCCTTTTCTTCCATCTCTATACAAGCTGTACAAAAAGGCTATACCTTCTTTCTGATGTTCAAAGATTTTCTTATATAGCTCTTTGTATAGCATCAAACCACTGCCGAGCACGTCCACAAACTCATCATCTTGCTCATTTTGTAGTTTGAGCTGTTGAGCCTCTTCGAGCTTTGCAATCCTGCCCCTTAACTTCTCACTGGGATGCAGACTGTCTGCTTTTCGGAAGTATTCAATCGATTTCACAAAGTTACCATTCTTTGCCTCTTCTTTGGCCTTTCTTACATATCTGGAGACAGGAGATAAAAACCCACAAGGATAAGAGTTGTGCAAAAAAAAAAAAGAAACATAATCAGTGAATGATGTCAACGCTAAACAAACCCGGAAAAGTTACATATCCAGCTTGAGCCCCAATAAAAAAAACGCATTAAAAAATAGGGAGGTGCCCTGAATGAAAATTTTAGTTCAGAAACAGAAGATGCAGGATGCACTTTGCCCGAAAATAGAATTGCATTATATTCAACTTTTTAATCAACACCATGAATTTAAATCAATACGAATTTGTAGAACATTAGTGTCCCCTTTAGGGCCGGCCAGTTCACACCACATGCAGTCCAGTGTGTTTTTCTGCATAAAAAAAAAAAAAAAAAAAAAAATCGTATTTTCTCTTATGTTCATGGACTGACGCAGCAGCAATCTTGACAGTAGGGACGTCCCCAAGCAGTGTCAAAAACAAGGTGTGGGAACAGCAAAACTTTACCCCAAATAACCATAGCTCCTTAACGGAGCTGTTGCAACATTTTAAACAGCCGCCTGCAAAACCTTGCGGCTTAAGCAACCATCCGGGTGAATGGATGACCAGGTCGCCGCCTTGCACACAGACGCTTGATGCCCAGGAGGCCCCTGTTGCCCTGGTCAAACGCATCGTGACAGGAAAGGGAAGAGCCCGTCCTTTCAGGGCATAGGCCTGAATCACGACCCGTCTGATCCACCTAGAAATGGTGGCCGACAAGACAGCCAGACCCTTCTTAGGACCAACCACCAAAACAGTAAGTCCGACCTCCGAAATGGAGCAGTAGCAGATAGGTACACTCGAAGAGCTCAGACAACGTCCAGGGAATACAATGCAGCCTCTTTGGGATGTGACAGATGAGGACACAAAGACGGAAGTACAATGTCCTCATTGAGGTGAAAAGCCGAAACTAGCTTAAGAAGAAATGAAGGCTGCGGACGCAGCACCACCTTATCCTTGTGGAGGATCGAATGGGAAACCTTGCATGACCAGGCCGCCAGCTCAGAAACCCACCTGACGGATGTAATAGCCATAAGGGAATCTCTCTAATGTTCTCAAACGGCGATTTCTGAAGTACCGAGGACCAAATTCAAGTCCCACGGAGGTAGTGGAGGATGCACAAATGTACTCACCAGGGAGTGACCTGCCAAGGGTCATTGAAAGAAGACAGCCAAGGCTGAAATCTGCCCCTTAATTGTACTTGAGGCAAGTTTTTGGTCCACCCCACGCTGTAGAAACAGCAGGATCCTGGAAACCAAATATGCATGCGGACGCCACTTCATCTCCTCACACAGAGATGTAGGCCTTCCACGTGCAATGGTAAATTTTCAGAGAGGACGACTTCCGCGCCCTCAGCATGGTACATATCACCGAATCAGACAGGCCACGTTCCCTTACTTCCTGGCTTTCAACATTCACCCCTGGAGCAACAGGGCATGTCATGGCCAACCCAGCACGTAGCTAAAGGTCTGCACACGCTCGAAACTGGGGTGGGGGTTTGGGACTACAAGAATCTGATGTCCAGCCCGCCACCCAGTCGGCAGTTGATAGTAGCTCTCGGGAACAAAAAAGTAGAAAAAATAAATCCAAGACCAATGGGCCCACAGGGAGCCAGGTCCGTCTTTGCTGGGCAGAAAAAAAACGGAGCTGCTGCATGCAGGGAAAGGGGGTTGTACCGAGAGGGACCACCCCCTGGGTGGTACTGTACAGTTTTGATGTGTGTGTGTGTAACATGTTTTCTGCCTAGTCCTCTCCTAATAGAAGGCCAATACCCTACTGTCAAGATTGCTGCTGTATCCGTCCATGAACAGAAGAGGAAAAAATAAAAGATAGATCTCTCTGACTCTGCCCCCCCCCCCCCACTGTCATTCCGTCAATGGCTAAAATGGCATAACCCAAACTATGGAAAACTCATTACATGCTATATAACAGTGTTCATACTCAAAATATGTCATTCTACATAAAATGAATGCAACATACCTAGTTGATCCCGCCTTCAGCTGTACATCCAATTTTCTCTGTTACCACTGTAGCCCGAGATTGTGTAGACAACAAGGGCCCACTAACAGGCCAGATTTTATGCTCTACCTTAGGGAGATGCAGACTAGAATACTGCAAACTCAGTGATTGCAGTATTCTAGTCTGTGTCTGTCCAAGGACATGGTTGATGACCACTGCTGTAAGGAGCATGCCCTGTTTTAGTTCCCTTCCAAGCTCTTCATTTACTCCTGTTTCGTATCTGTGCAGCCCACATGAGTATAGTCAAACATGTGGGTGTACTCACAGCGATAAACAACACTCCCCACCCTTCCTATTGCTAAACACTACGGGGGTAGGATATAATATGCCAATTATCAATTTTTTTTTATTTTAAAAAAGGGAGTTGTGTAAAGTCCAGGTTTTTCACCTTAATGCATGCATTAAGATGAAAAACCACCTGTGCTGAAGCTCCCACGGAGCTCGGTCAGGAGAATACTGTTCTGTTACCAATACCATAGCTGACTTATCACGGAACTTATCCCGAAATAAAAGTATAAATTATAAAAAAATAAACCATATTTGCTGTTCAATTAAAAGATTTATTGGGAGCTGTAAAACCTTTATTGGATATAATTAAACAGAGGGTTCAGTCACAAACTGTCTTGGATCTTAATGCTTAAAATGAGAAAGCTGGCCAAGAGGGCCAACATCTTCCATTCTGGGTTTGCATCCTGGATGCATTTGGCTGAAGGCACGTAGAGCCGCTGTTTACAAGCACAGGATCTAAAGGTCCGGCACTGTATGCTAAACCATCAGAGCACATGCGCCGGTAACGTCACTGGCTGCATGGACACTGAATATCGCCTAAACTGTGCAAGTTCAGGAGGTATTCACAGTAGCTACACGTTACTATAGGTTGCGTGTAGTTACAAGTGGTACATTGCAGTTACCTTTCGTATTTATTGGCGATCTCCAGGTCCTCATTCTTTGCTTCCTCTGTGGATTGATTTACATATCTGGAAAAAAAATTAAGTATAAGAGCTGTGCCAAAAAAAAAAACCTTAAAACAAAAATTAGCAAACGACATTACAGAAATTACATATCCAGTTACAGCCCAAAACACATAATCTATCGTTTATAAATGTTATCTGGATAACTAGGGCTCCAGGGATAACCTCTGCATCCTTGCCCATGGAGCAATGAATACATAGCACAGACCTACCTGGCCCACTAACAGATAATACTCTTTCAAAACGACTAAACTCAAACCCACCGCCTATTTGGGGGAAAGTAAAAGGCAGTAGGCGCCAGCTTGCTTTTTTTTCTGAATGATGGCAATTCTCGAAAAGCACCATCATTAACACCACAAGCAAACACCTACTACTGTACTCCCTTCTCCCTGGAATAACTGCCCGTTACCAATACCATAGCCGATTTATCATGGAACGTGATTGATTTGTTTGTTTTCTTTGTTGTCCCCCCGAAATAAATAAAATATATATTTGCGATTTCGATAAATATTTTTTGGGAGCTGTAAAACTGTTATTGGATATAATTAGCCAGAGGGGTCAGCGCATGCTGAAGGTCACAGTGCGCAAAAGTCACCAACTGTCTTGGATCTTCATGCTTAGAATGAGAAAGCTGGCCAAGAGGGCCGACATCTTTCTCTGGTCTTCCATTCCGGGTTTGCATCCTCCGGATGCATGTGGCTGAGGGCACAATGATATCACTCGCACGTGGAGCGCTGTTTACAGCACAGGCTCTAAAGGTCCAGCACTGTATGCTGGACCACCAGAGCATATGCGCTAGGGGTGTTGAAATTAATCGTACATCGCGATTCCACCACCCACAATGCGGCACCGTTGCTACGACTTGCATTAAATCGACTTTCTGATGATGTCACCTGCGCTTTGCTATAGGCCAGAGTCTGAATTTGCAGCTGAAAGAAGCCGTGGGCGTTAGCCACACCTTTCCCGCCCCCGCTGGTGCAGCCGAAGGAAGCCGTGGGCATTAGCCACACCTCTTTCCCGCCCCCGCTGGTGCAGCCGTGGGTGTTAGCCATGCCTCCTTTCCCGCCCCCCACCCCGCTGATTCTGACAAAGAAGCCATGGGAGTTAGCCACGCTTCCTTTCCCGCCCCTCGCTGATGGCATTCCCAGCCGCCCGTCAGCACGTGGAGCGAGTGTCCCCCAATTCCCGACAAGTAATGACCCGGTCCCGACTCCCCAAAGCCTTCCTCCTTAGCTCACCTCACACTGTACAGGCTGCTGTAGGAGACCCGAGGCGGCCGAGGACTGCAGGCAGCAGAACACTGACAGGACAGAGATTTCATCATCAGGTACTTACTTGGGGGATGCACACTGGCAGCAATTGATGGCACACTGGTTTATGCATGTCTTAGTGATTAACATCACAGCTGCATTGATTTGAAATGGATACCCCTTTTTTGTATGATTTTTTTTGCTCATCACTCGCACACATGCAGCAATGCATTGCATGTGTGGAGCAGTAATGAGCAAAACTAAAAATCATACAAAAAAAAAAGAAGGTTTCAATTAAGTTGTGATGTGAATCAATCACTAAGACATACATAAACCACAATTTATGACACGGCTTACATTGTCGTTTGGCAGGACTTTATGGTGACAATGTCCGCAGTCTCCGACGATCTCTTGTATCATTGTCCGCAGTCTCCGACGATCTCTTGTATCATTGCCCGCAGTCTCCGACGATCTCTTGTAGTATTTTGGGGTCAGTCTGGAGCTCCTCTTTAAGTTGTCTGCTATGTTTACAGTTTGCTACATGCATAGTTTTTTTTTTTTTTTTTTTTTAAGAACCGATGAAAACCGTGCACAGTAATCTTTATGCATCGCAGAATCGAATCGTGGACTTGATAATAGTAATCGCATCGAATCGCGAGACCGGTGAAGATGCCCAGCCCTAATATGCGCCGGTAACGTCACTGGCTGCATGCACGCCGAATATCTCCTAAACTGTGCAAGTTTAGGGAGGTATTCACAGTATCTACAGGTACGCCTTACTATAGGTTGCGTGTAGTTACAAGTGGTAGAATAGGGTTTATTAACATGTTAAGGACCTTCATGCATTGCTTGCAGTTACCTTTCGTATTTATTTGAAATCTCCAGGTCCTTATTCTTTGCTTCCTCTGTGGGTTTATTTACATATCTGGAAAAAATAAATAAATCAAAAGTATAAGAGCTGTGCCCAAAAACAAATAAAAAAAACACCCCTTAAAACTAAAAATTAGCAAACGACGTTACAGAAATTACATATCCAGTTACAGCCCAAAACCCCACAATATAACTTATTGTTTATAAATGTGATCTGGATAACTAAGGCTCCAGGGATAACCTCTGCATCCTTGTCCATGGAGCAATGACTACATAGCACAGACCTACCTGGCCTATTAACAGATAATACCCTTTCAAAATTACTAAACTCAGACCCACCCACCTATTTGGGGGAAAGGAAAGAGCAGTAGCTGCCAGCTTGTTTTTTTTATGAATGATGGCAATGGTCTCCAAAACGCCATCATTAACCCAAGCCAGCAGCTACTACGGTACTCCCTTCTCCCTGGAATAACGGGCCGGGGGATTTGGGCTTCAGTAGCATTTCCTTTGTGTACAAAACAGAGAAGACCCACATAGGAGGCACAGGGCTGCAAATGTTTTGTCCTTGGTGTGCATTGTCACCGTCAATTCTCTTCTGTGTACTTTGCGATGACAGGGAGACCCGAGACCACTATGAAGTCCCAGCAAACACTCCTAAATGTCACATCGTATTTGCGCAGCAGTCTTACAAGCGCAATTTTCTTGGAAGAAAAAAAATTTTTTATTAAAAAATAAAAAACAGTAAAAGGTAGCCCAATTTTTTAGATATTGCGAAAGACGATATTGAGACAAGTAAATTCATACCCAACATGTCACGCATCAAAAATGCGCCCGCTCGTGGAATGGCGACAAACGTAAACGTTGGCACTTGAAAATATCTATTGACAACGTTTAAAAAGTACTACAGGTTACCAGTTTTGAGTTATTGGTCTAGTGCTAAAAAAAAATGATTGCTCTCACTCTAACGAGAACTCCCATTTGTGGTCTGAACACAGATTCCATATGCAGGCGGGACTTGCGCATGCACTCGCTTCTGCACTTGAGCCTGTTGTGACAGGGCGCTTTAAGTTTTTCTTTTTAAACCACATGCCGACCAGCGCACAACGATACACGTCGATACAATGGCTCAGCTGGGCGTACAGGTACGTCACCTTTAACCACTTTAGGCCCAGGCCAATTCTGACACTTCACTCCTACATTTAAAAAAAAAAAACAATTTTTGGGCAAAAACTCCAAACACTGTTTTTTTCAGAGACCGCAGAGAACACAATGGCGGTCATTGCAGGCATTGTGGGCGCATGCCGCGAGCTATACGAGTCCAACCGGGGACTCAATGTCCGCAGAGATACCTGTGATTAGAGTTGCCACCTCATCCCTTTAAAACTGAACACATTACACAGGTTCTGTGGCTAATGAAGGTGGTAATTAAACTCACTCGGTGCTTTACCTGCATTAAATTAGCCTCAGAACCTGTGTAATTCATATGTGTTCAGTTTTAAAGGGATGAGGTGGCAACTCTATTGTGATCGTCTCACGGAGAGGAAGACCGGGGAAGTGCCGATATAAACAAGCATTTCCTCATTCTTCCTAGTGACACCTGTGATTGGGAGCGGTGACAGTGTCTTGTCACACGTAGCCCATCCCCCTCACAATTAGAACATCCCTAGGACACACTTAACCCCTAAAAACAAAGATAGAAAAGATAGAGACATACATCATTTTATTTGAGGGGCCACGTCACACGACCATGCAATTGTCAGTTAACCACTTAAGGACCCCTTCACGCCGATATACGTCAGTAGGATTGGCACATCAACATACATGTACGTTGCCATTTAAGCCCAGCCGTGGGGTCGCATGCACGCGACCCGGTCCGAAGCTCCGTGACCGCGGGACACGCGGAACCGATCGCCGCTGGAGTCCCGCGATCAGTCCCCGGAGCTGAAGAACAGAGAGAGCCGCGTATAAACACGTCTACTCCGTTCTTCACTTTGGCGGCAGCATCGATCGTGTCATCCCTTTTATAGGGATACATAATCGATGACGTCACACCCCCCTACAGTTGTAAACACAGATGAGGTCACACATAACCATTCAGCGCCCCCTTGTGCTTAACTCCCAAACTGCAAATGTCATTTTCACAATAAACAATGCATTTTTTGCTGTGAAAATGACAATGGTCCCAAAAATGTGTCAAAATTGTCCGAAGTGTCCGCCATAATGTCACAGTAACGAAAAACATTTTTTTGCTGATCGCCGCCATTAGTAGTATATAAAAAAAAAAATGCAATAAACTATCCCCTATTTTGTAAACGCTATAAATTTTGCGCAAGCAAACCGATAAACGCTTATTGCCATTTTTTTTTACCAAAAATAGTTAGAATACCAATCGGCCTAACCTGAGGAAATGTTTTTTTTTTTTATTTACACACACAATAATTATATATATATATATATATATAGGGGGATATTTATTATAGCAAAAAGTAAAAAATATTGATTTTTTTTCAAAATTGTCGCTCTATTTTTGTTTATAGCGCAAAAAATAAAAAAACCGCAAAGGTGATCAAATACCACCAAAAGAAAGCTCTATTTGTGGGAAAAATAAGGACGCCTTAACCACCTCAACACTGAGCACATTCACCCCGTCTTCCTGCCAAGGCTATTGCACTTTCAATGTGATATTTTTATGGTGCTTTCTTTTGGTGGTATTTAACCTCTTGCCCTCCGGAAGATATATTATGACCAGGCCAATATTGAATTTCTATTTTTGTTTATAGCGCAAAAAATTAAAAAAAAAATGCAGAGGTGATCAAATACCACCAAAAGAAAGCTCTATTTGTGGGGAAAAAAGGACGCCAATTTAGTTTGGGAGCCACGTCGCACGACCGCGCAATTGTCTGTTAAAGCGACGCAGTGCCGAATCGCAAAACCTGGCCGGGTCCTTTAGCTGCCTAAAGCTCCGGGTCTTAAGTGGTAAAAGCGATGCAGTGCCAAATCGCAAAAAGTGCTCTGGTCTTTGGGCAGCCAAATGGTCCGGGGCTGAAGTGGTTAACATTTATTTTTTACATGGTCATTTAAAAAAAAACTGTTTCTAGGATGAGGAGAGGTCACATGCACCGTCCTACTCAGGAGTAGCAGCCATTTCTAGGATGGGGTCATATGCACCCCAATACTCAGAAGTACCAGCCATTGCCAAGATGGGGGGCCCGGGGAGAAAGCAGTAGCAGTGATTAGCCCACCGCTAAGGTAAGGGGAGGGGGGGGTTTGCTGCCGGCGGGCGAGAGCACATTGGCGCGGGGAACAGGGTGAGGCATTTACCACTGTAGCCACAAAAGAGGGGGAGTGCTGCTGGTGGGACGCGGGAGAGCGCACATTCAGCAGGGGGGTGCAGTGGACTCTGATTGGTTGCTGTGGCACCGTGTACTTAACATAGCTGTACATGTTCGTTCTGTTTCCCCCCCTTATAACAAAGTCCCCCACAATAAGTCACCTCTCCTGTCCCTCGGTATTGTTTGGGTCCGGCGAAGAAGCGGAAAAACTCCATCGTCCCGGGTCCACACACGCCATGGTAAGGAGGAAGAGAAAGAAATACCGCCACCACAAACTGCCCGCGACTGTTCAAATCCCGCCTCCCATAATACACCGCACGGGGGAGGAGACGGACGGCGTGCACGTGAACTGGGCAGGGCTTGCGTGCGTGTCTCCGAGAGCTCCACGACGTTTGACAGGATGCTACAGTTACTCTCTGTTTGTTACAATAAAGTTTAATAAAAAAAAAAATGGTGGAGTGGAGGCCATATGCTTCCTATCAAACGTGGAGCTCCACTCCGCAGCCAGAACCCTTGTGTCGGCGCGGTTGCTCTTGATTACCAGTGCGCATGTGCGGTCCTGTCAGGAGAGGCGGACAAAGTTGTGTAGCCGTAGGCATCACAGAAAGCTGATTTATCATAGTGAACACACTGCATGCTGTGCCAAGCTTGTGTACAATAATAATAAAAACAATGGGCTAGATTCTCGTACGGCGGCGTAAGTACGAGCGGGGCGTAGTGTATCCTATTTACGCTACGCCGCCGCAACTGTGGACGCAAGTGCCGCCGTATTCTCAAGGCACCTGCGTCCTAAGTTACGGCGGCGTAAATGGCCCGGCGTAAGTACGGGTAATTCAAATGTGGATGAGG
This sequence comes from Rana kukunoris, assembly GCA_029574335.1. Taxonomy (NCBI): domain Eukaryota; kingdom Metazoa; phylum Chordata; class Amphibia; order Anura; family Ranidae; genus Rana; species Rana kukunoris. The sequence goes on from CM056060.1 coordinate 31,213,325, forward strand.
TGGGCGTGTTTATGTAAAAGAATTGTGACCCCACGTTTTTGACGTTTTTTTTTAACTGCGCATGCGTTGTCCGTGGACGTTTCCCAGTGCGCATGCTCCAAATTAAGCCGCAAATACATTGGTTTCGATGTGAACGTAACTTACGCAAATCCCTATTCGCGAACGATTTTTGCGAAATGGCACTGCCATACTTTGACAATTGAGCAGTCATGCAACGTTGTACCAACTAAAATTTATATCTGTTTGGTCGTATTTGGTCTCTGCAGTTTTTATTATTTGCACTATAAACAAAAAAATACATCTATTATCAGACATCTCAAGTCTCCCGAGACTCACAGGAGTCTCCCACATTTCACGGCGGACTCACGGACACCTGCGAGTGGGGCACAATCTCCCGTCTGACAGCCACAGCAGCCCGAGCTGCTAGGGAGCCCACGTGTCCCGGGACATTCCCGCAATTAGCAGGTCCGTCCCGGGTCCCGGGCACCTTTATTCCAGGACAATACAGTGTCCCCGAATGAAACTGAGACTCTGGCGCGACCGGTGACGTCACAGCCACGACTCCTGCCCAGCACACAAAGCGGAGGAGAAGTTAACTTTGTCCTCCTCCGTGCCCCTGCGCTCCACAGTGCCGGGCAACCTGTCAGCATTGGTAGCACCAAAGACACTGCATTTCGGGTCACTACGATCTCTGCCCTCGGCTGTCTCCCTGCCTCTATCAGCAGAGCTGACCGAAGCCGCCACTCCTCCTCATCTGTTTACATCATTACATGTACACAGGAGCCAAATGAGGGGACACCGCTGTGCATTTCCCACGCTGAGGTCTGTTATAAGCCTATTGTATTGTAGGTAGATTGATAGATGAGGGGACAGGGACAGTGATCAGTAAAAAGTAAAAAATCAGCCCCAGCACATATTTGACCCCCCCCCCTCCACCTCCCTACTAGCACAAGTGGAGAGGGGGGTCTGTACTGAGGGAGGGAGTATGTACTGAGGGAGGGGGATGATCTATAGTGAGGGAAGGGGGTCTGTACTGAGGGGGGTCTGAGGGAGGAGGATGTACTGAGGGAAGGGGATGATCTATACTGAGGGAGAGGGGTCTGTACTGAGGGAGGGGGATGATCTAGACTGAGGGAGGGGGGGTCATCTATAGTGAGGGAGGGGTGTCTGTACTGAGGGAGGGGGGTGATCTATACCGAGGGAGGGGGGCTGTACTGAAGGAGGGGGGTCTGTACTGAGGGAGGGGGGTCTGTACTGAGGGAGGGGGGTCTGTACTTAGTGTGGGGGGTCTGTACTGAGGGAGGGGGATCTATACTGAGGGAGGGGGGTCTGTACTTAGTGGGGGGGTCTGTACTGAGGGAGGGGAGTCTATACTTAATGAAGGGGGGTCTGTACTGAGTTTGGACTTTACTTGGCAGGAGGTGACACCATGTTTTGCCGCATCGGTGGGGTGACACCAACCCTAGCAAAGCCACTGCCACCCACCTCCTCTATCTTCTCCAGGCTCAGTCCAGCATGCTCTAAAACAGCTCCCGGGCCGCACTGCCACAGTGTCAAGTGACAAGCTGCATCTAGTGGCAGGTGACGATGGCAAGTGACACACTGCATGTGGCGTGTAGGCTACAGTGGCAAGTGATGCGCTGCATCTGGTGGCAGGCGACGGTGGCATGCTGCATCTGGTGGCAAGTGACAAGAGTTGAACTATTTCATTATATATTACAATGTAGTAATAGAAATAATATGATTTGTTCATCCTGACACCATATCAAGCATGGTGTTGGGTTGATATAAGTGCTAAAACCAGCCATTCACCTGACAAATCACTTGCCCTTGAAATCCCCATCAATCCCGAGACTACATTCAACACCTTCTCTTGTCCTCCTGTTCAACACCCCTGGTAGTGATGACAGGGAGTGAAGGACACAGAGTGGCACGAAGGCCGATGCTGTGGATGGCACTGGCTGGACCTTGGCAGGAACCAGGTGGCTGAAGAGTGCTGGGCAGGCGGCTCTGTGAACTGGAGCTCTGTATCGCTGGGTCAGCAGATGGATGCGTAGCCGGGACGTAAGCCAGGGGTTCATCAACAGCCGGACAGAGCAGGTACCGAGAAGCGAGGCAGAGACGGGACACAGGCCAGGTTTGGTACATGGATGGGCAGCACGGTACAGGAACATCAGACAGAGGCAAAGTCAAACACAAGCCGGGATCAGGTAGGCAGGCGGAGGTCAAGGAGCAGGTTCAGGTGAAGACGAGACAAAACACCGAAAGCTGGAACAGATCAGGTAAAAGACCACTCAGCAATGTTCATGTGTCAGGGTTCAGTTTAAATAGGCTTCCTTGGCGCCCCTACATGCACATGTGCGCACATTGGAGCGCGCTGGTATTGGCGCGCGTCCGTGCATGCCTACGCATGCGCCAAAACAAGTCTCTCTTTGCACACACACTGGTGTGCCCATGCTTGTGCGCAGGTGCGTGTCTGTTAGCAGGACTTCTCTTACACAATGGGTAGGGATTTTCTTTGGTCCTTTGGCCTGCTGGGAGATCCTATTTATTTGGGTGGAGATGATCAGGGTTCTGTGCCACCTGGACAGCTGTCTGAGTGGACGAGTGTTGTGCTGCCAGGGACTGCTTGGCCAGAGACCTGAGGCCTATACCGGAGACATCTGGCTGCTGGGCTGTCTGAGGGCCTATCCAGAAGCAAGAGAGCAGCATAGGGTTGGCACTGTGGCTTGCAGTCCAACCAGAGGTGACGGTTCTGCCGGCCGGAGAACCTGTCGTGGTCGTTCCAATCTCCCTCAAGCAAGGCATAATCAAACCCCTCCTAAAGAAAACTAACCTCGACCTCAAAGACCCAAATTACAGCAGGCCTGTAAGAAGCCTTAACACCATCTCCAAGATTATAGCGAAAGTAGTAGTACAACAGATACAAATCCATTTGGACACCTACAAAATCTTGGACCCACTACAATCTGGTTTTCATCCGGCCCACGAAACAGAAACTGCACTTCTCAAAATCTGGAATGACGCCCTCGAAGCAGCAGATGACGGAGAATCGTGTCTCCTTGTGCTGCTGGATTTTTTGGGGATTTTTTTTGCTCTCCCCCGCTATGTGTCTTTCGTGTTCTATATTAGCCACCCTAATTTCACCTTTACATATATTGTTGCATTCTTTGTAAAGTCTGAATGCTGATGATGATCCCTCAGCCTTGTATTTTTTCAAGGCCTTCTCCTTTGCTTTTATATGCATTTTTACATTAGAGTTAAGCCATCAAGGACTTTGATTCGCTCTTTTAAATGTATTTTCCAATGAAATGCACTGGCTAATGCCCTTATTTATGTAGCGCTCACCCCCGAAGGAGCCGCTGGTTGATTTCGGGGTCGGCGTATTAAGTTACCATTTACACTTGTCTTGGGGTGAATACTTGTGGAAAGTGAATAAAGCGAGTGTCCAGACATCAGATTACCTTTTCAAAGTTTTATTCCAAGGCCCAACATGGCCAACATCAACATGGCACACTATAGAGAAAGATTGATGAGCGGATGAAAACTGCAGTATCAGGCCTTGGATATTATAGAGAGCAGCTTGCTCTCAGTACAGTCACACTTAGTCGTCGCCACTCCCGTCGGAGTGGGTAAAGTACCCCGGACAGGCATTTAACTTGGGCCTGGCAGCCAAAAGGTCACTTGCAATAGTCACTGGGAGGAATTAGGGCCTCTGCCACAGGCCTAAGGAATTTCCATACTTTTCAAAGGGGTAGAACTAATGGATCCTCCCAGTAAGTCACTTCTCTAGGGTCATCAGAGGACAGTTGAAGTGTACCTGTCATGTAGTGATGACCGGATCCCCGGTGGTTCGCCTAGGCCTCGCGGACAACCTCTGCCTTTGGGTCTCCCGAGCCAATCCCCCACCATACAGCTCCCAGCTTAGGATCTGGGACTCAGCAAGCCGCTGGGGCCCCTTTCGATGTCAGGGTGAAGCTCCGCTTGGGGCGCAGCTTCGGCCAGGCAGGCCTCGGTCGTGGGGCCCATGGATGCACACACCCTGAAGGTGAATGCCGCACCTGGAACGCGGGCCCCGCATAGAACGTCTCTCTCTATCTAAGGCGTCTGCCACAGATATACTCTCCCGCCAGCATGTCCAGAGGGAAAATCTTCCTCTGATTGGCTGCTGGGAGAAAGTGGGTCTGTCATAACCCCTTCCAGCGCCAACTGTCACCAAGGGGTAAAAACAACTCCCCTAGCATGCAGACTGGCCTAGAAAGCAGTTCTAAACTGAGAGCAGCCAAAACTTAACTAATTTGTGAGTGGGAGCAACTTAACTCTCCCATTCCCCACTAACTTTAGCGTAAAGCCCCGCCAAATAGGGGGGGGGGGCGTGTTATTTGTTTCTTTCCCAATTTATATCCTCTACAAGGTTCGTAGTTTAGGGAAGTTGGCTCTTTTGGGAAATTCAGTGTCTTTGCGTTCCCCTTGTGTTTCCTATTTGTTTGATTTATACTGAAGCCAATTGAAGCTAAATCACCCTGTATATCCACATGCGTGATCAGGTTTTCATTGTTGGTAATCAGTAGATCAAGTAACGCCTTGTTTCTAGTTGGTCCACCTATTTCTTCCCAAACGGGTGGTATAAGTATGCAGCTATAGGTTCCCATGTAGATAAATAGAACCTAATATTACAGAAATCTATAAACCATCTATTTCATAAAATGATTTTGAGTATTTTTGATCTATTAATTTAATTTAAAAGTTAGTTTATATAGTGTCTTTACCAATCATCTTCATCCCAGTTACTCTTAATATATACATGTATTTGATCATATATATTTTATACATTTTAAATTATATTGTAGAGCATATTGTATAATATATTAGAAATATTTTTTTTGTATTGTTACAATCACAATAGCACTAAACCAGCCATATGGAGAGATTGTCACTCTCTCCACTAGATGGCAGTGTTACTATGTATATATGTATATATATATATATATATATATATATATACACACACACACACACACACAGTAAAACCTTGGTTTGAGAGCATTTTGCAAGAGAAGCAAAACGTATTAATACATTTTGGCTTGATATACAAGCGATGTCTTGATATAAGAGTAGCGTCATGTTACAACTGAGAATAAAAAAAGAAGAGAGGAAACTTATTGCTACACTTAGAGGCGTCTCTCTTCTCTTTTATACCCTGTAAAAAAATGCTTTGATATACAAGTGCTTTGGATTCCAAGCAAGTTTCTGGAACGAATTATGCTCGCAATCCAAGGTTTTACTGTATATTTCCTAGCTTCAATACAGTAGCTTGAGAAAAGAGCGCACACTGATTTATTCACTCTAGTGTGCATGCTCTGAAAAGCATCCCAGTATTCCTTTAAAATAGGGCTGTTACTGATCAAAATTTTTGTGTTTGATTAATCGTTTTTTTTTTTTAATCGATTAATCGACTAATTTCGATTAATTATAAGGCACATACAGATCCAACTACTTTTAGCTGATCTCCTTGCAGGCTGATTCCCAGTGCAGCTCCAACCACTGGAAAAATGGATAGCAGGATACAAAAAACACACAAAGGCAGCGCTCGATGGGAATAGCATTAAAACTTTATTAGTCTTTAAGTAGGTAACAAAATAAATATTGCACTTGAGATAAAATCGATGTAGCTACATAAACTGTAAAAATGGTGCTAGTAATACCAAACGGTACCAAAAGCAGTCATAAAAACATGTAGCTAAGTATGATACTGGTATAAAAATGTGTACAACGATACCACTGCTGAATCCAGATGAGGAGAAGTTAACATCAGTCTGTGGGCATGTAGATGTCCCGTGAAGGGAACTTTCACATCTCCCAGTGGATGGCTGTAGAATCCCAGGTTGATAGAGGGAAGTGATAGAGTGAAGTGTAAGGCCTCGTACACACGAGTAAATCTGTCTGCTGGAAACGGTCTGCTAGACCGTTTCAGCAGACAGATTTGATCGTGTGTACGGGCAAACAAACGGATTTGGCCACCCGACAGATTTCAAAGCATGCTTTGAAATCTGTCGGCTGGGAACCCGTCCGCCCGACATGTCTGCTGGTTAGTACGCTAACCAGCAGACATGTCTTCTCGCACACGCGCCGAATGATTTCGACACATGTGCGGAAGTGTTTTACTTCCTAGTGCGGTGACGTGGCGGCGTCAACGTCACCGACACGTCAGCACGCTGTCTGCTGGTGGGGATTTTGGTTTGCTCGTGTGTACACGCGAGCAAACCAAAATCCAAGCAGACAGATCTGTTCAAATCGGTTGGTCCGACCGATTTGAACAGATAGATTGCCTCGTGTGTACGAGGCCTTACAGCCCTTGCGTGTGGCAGATAGTAAGGTCCCGCCGGCATGCAGATATGAAGGCACAGCAAAAGAGCCCTTCAGATGGACACGGCAATCCCCACCGGTGTCCATGGTGTTGGGTTAATATAAGTGCTAAAACCAGCCATTCACCTGACAAATTACTTGCCTTTGAAATCCCCATCAATCCCGAGAATACATTCAACACCTTCTCTTGTCCTCCTGTTCAACACCCCTGGTAGTGATGACAGGGAGTGAAGGACACAGAGTGGCAGGAAGGCCGATGCTGTGGATGGCACTGGCTGGACCTTGGCAGGAACCAGGTGGCTGAAGAGTGCTGGGCAGGTGGCTCTGTGAACTGGAGCTCTGTATCGCTGGGTCAGCAGATGGATGCGTAGCCGGGACGTAAGCCAGGGGTTCATCAACAGCCGGACAGAGCAGGTACCGAGAAGCGAGGCAGAGACGGGACACAGGCCAGGTTTGGTACATGGATTGGCAGCACGGTACAGGAACATCAGACAGAGGCAAAGTCAAACACAAGCCGGGATCAGGTAGGCAGGCGGAGGTCAAGGAGCAGGTTTAGGTGAAGCCGGGTCAAAACACAGAAAGCTGGAACAGATCAGGTAAACAGGCACTAGCTGAAAGACCCCTCAGCAATGTTCATGTGTCAGGATTCAATTTATATAGGCTTACTTGGCACCCGTAGGTGCACGCCCACGCGCATTGAAGCACGCTGGTATTGGCACATGCCCGTGCATGCGCCAATACAAGTCTCTCTTTGTACACACACTGGTATGCCCGTGCTTAGGTGCGTGTCTGTTTGGATTTTTATTAAGCCCATAAACATTTTGTGAGTGTATATTCCATCCCTTGCAACCTTCCTTTCAGAAAGATATACCTCCCCTCAGGGTCTACCCTCCTGTCTTCAACTACAAAACGTATTTCTCTTGATATCTTAATTGCCACCCCTTTAGCTCTCTTAGTTGAGGAATCCCTATAATACGACGTCGGATGATTCCTAGAGTAGAATCCTATGCTAAATGAGTCTGATATTTTAACTTCGTGTCTCTAGTTCCTGTCTACTCTCTTGAGAATGGTGGAACTCTGTCTGAGCTGCTGGAAAGGGACCTCTCTCCCCTGTCTCCTGGGTAGGGATCCTAAATTCGCCAGGTATCCAAGGTCGCCCATCATCCCTTAATTTTAAAAAAGGAAAAAGAAACATACTTTTCTCATCTTTTCTTTGAAAACCCTCCTATTTTTAGGACCAAAAAAATAAAATATTTGGACAGCCGCACTCCTGGAAAAGATTCCATAAATTGTCCTTTAATGGTAAAATGGAATACACTACAATCCACAGCTAAGGTGAAAACGGGATACACATCTGACGTTTCGCACTGATACTCAGTGCTTACTCATATATTACTCATATATTTGGGACCAATCGCCAATGATATTCTGGGAATTCTTTTCTATCTTTTTTTTCTGTCCATTCGGGAATCTCTGGCGCAATCAAGTCTAATTTTCCACAAAAGTCATGCAACTCCTCAGGGAAACAAAATTTTACTGATCTTAAAAAAATTTCATCAGACATGCCCAGAATCCCCAATTATATTAAATATCTTGCTTTCACAGTAATTCCAATAAGGGTTTTAACTGTCTCCTTCTAATTAAAGAGAGAGCGGGAAGGAGCTAGAGATCAGCAAATATCTGCATAGTTATATTATCATATTTCAGGGTCTATCCTCCTCTTAAACTTTCCCATATTTTTGCCTTATATTCGTATTCATGGAACCTAATTATGACATCCCTCGGGATTTCAGCTGATAATCCTTGTGGTTTCCTGATCCTGTGCACTCTTTCTATTTTTATAGATTCACTCTCTTCTCTTCCTAACACAGGATTAAAAATCTTTTTCATTATTCCTATTAGATCTTCCTGTTTGACCTCCGGTATACCACGTAACCTCATATTTTTCCTTCTTTTTCGATTCTCTTGATCCTCCAGTTTAGATGCCACATGAGTGTGTATCTAGTTTCTTTTCTGTATCCTCTACTCTCCCAAGTATCTGACCCAGGTCTCTATGTAATTTTTGCCATATACATTTTTTAAGTATTTTCCAGTCTTGCAAACATTGTTTCCATTTCTGATTTGGTAGGCAAATGGGCGTCTTTACGGTTTAGGAGATATTCCCTTGCAATGAACCGCTGACTGCAGTGGCGCAATGCGCACAGGGGATTCTCGGCTAAAGGCCTGACGGACGGTGGACCTTGCCGGAAGGAAGTCTCCCACGCACATACGCGGGAGTGACGACGTCGCAGCTCCAGCCACTCACAGCACTGGAGCTGCGATACCCGGAAGACACGCCAAGGCAACATGTCAGCTACCTTGGCGTGGACCAGGTGAGTGACCGACGCCTCGTTCATAGGTAAGTATTTCATAATGAGCTAGTATGCATTGCATACTAGCTCATTATGCCTTTTGCCTTACAGGTTGGGGACTATGCAACCACTTTAAGTGATTAGTTGGACTTGTGCCTCCTGAGATCCTATTTTGATTGCTTTTATTTTTTCCTGTCGCCTGATTCATCCAGGCTTGTTTCTCCAGTGTCAAATTCTTATTACTTCCCTCTTGCGTCATACATTTCTTTATTGTTACTGGGCTTGCACTTGTTTTTGATGTTTTTTCTGCTCCACTTCTTTTAGTTGGCTTCCCTCTCATTTTCTCTAGGCCTTTGCTTCCTTTTTACTTCTCACTTCTCTTTAAGGATTATAAATGTACTGTTTTATTGTTCTCATATACGCCACACTCTTTTACTTCTTACTTATCCTTATCCCCTTTTACTTGTTGTAATATTGGGGGTGTTTAGCTCTCGTGGTAGATGTGTTTTCGTGTAGTGAGTCGACACCAAACAGGCATATAATGTTAAGGGCCTGGTAGCCCACGTTTATTAAATGAGAAAAACAAAACAAAAGTCCACTCAGGAATCCCACGCAGGGGTTTAAACAATGTTCAGAAATAACTGAAGATACCAGCCCACCTGGCTACTCTTGGACAGCACTTCTGCCATAGGTACTGGTTACTTAAACCAGCAGCTCTTCCAGTCCCCCAGTCTTGGGTGCACACGGCTTTGAAGCCCTTTAACGCCCACAGCGTCTGTCCACACACAGCGTCTATCCCAACACAGAGACACTCACTAGCAGCCACTGCTCCAACTCCACCTTCCTCTCACTTCTGCTCTCCCCAGCCCTTCATTATATGAGCTGTGTGCACCTGGGCACACAGCTTGCAGGCTGTCTTTAAAAACCCAGACACAGGGCTGGAGATCCCATCCCACCCATATCTCGGAAGGATCTCCAAGCCACAGAGCCCCATGTAGAGATAGAAAAATCAGAGAAAACTGCCAGAGCAGTTTTCTCTGTTTTTAAATTTAAGCTCTGCAGCTCTGCACTCAGCCGATATGTAGACTCTGTGTCCACTTCAACACCATTTTCATTGGGACAGAGCCTCGTTTTGCCACATTGTAGTAATTTAAAATTGTATTCCTGCACCCCTGCTCTTTTTCAACCGCCCTCTCCACTTTACTCAGGCCACTCTTCTATTTTTTTTATTTTCTTCAAACAGTTGGATTCCTACTTTTGAGAGAGCAGATCATTCTCTAATTATGGAGGCTGAGAGTGAGGCCAGGATTGATTCTCTGAATAAGGAAAATTAAGCTTCCCTTCTGGTGTTGGTGGAAATGTATATTCTTGTACAGGCTAATGGTCAGAGGGAATATGATGGCCCTCCTGCAGACTGAGCTGGAGAAGCTTTACTTGGGACAGAAATATTTATCAATAATATCTCCCAAGAAATGTATTAAGATAAATTAATTACACTGTATCACACTGCTCAGGTGTGAATGCAGCCTTAGTGGTTAAAATTAAATCTTTTAGCTTTCTGGATGTTATTGCATGTTGGACCCCAACTATGTTGATTGAACTTGTGTCTAAATCCAAGAGCACACATGTAACATATTCTTACCAGGCCTTTGTTAATGATAAGCATATGAATTGGAGCTTAGCGTGCCACTTGCAAGCCGAACATTTTAATGTAGAATATTATTATGCAAGGTTTCATATTGATTGATTAAAAATAATATGGAGGATAACTGTGTCAGTGTTGGGTCATTCACCAAGCACATGGGTAGCGGCCATAACCCCACGTAGGCAAGAACGATTAGCTTACCCTGTTTCCCCGAAAATAAGCCCTACCCTGAAAATAAGACCTAGCGTTATTTTCGGGGATGGCTGCAATATAAGCCCTACCCCAAAAATAAGCCCTAGTTAAAGTCGTCGTAAAAACATGTAATCCGTTTGGAAAAAGATTATATAATGTGCAGTGTCTCCTTTTCTAAATTTGTTTTTGGAAAATTCCTTACTTACAGTGCTGCTGGGCGTGACCGGCTGGAGATCTTCTCCTTTCCGGAGTGGAGAAGAAGAGCTACGGCGGGTCACTGTGCTGGCTATCATGCTTTAAAGGATCAGGATATATATTTTTTTTTTTGGGGGTTACAACCACTCTAAGATCGTCAGAATGACATAACTGTATTTGAATAAATGTAGATTATTGTACATACTGTAAATAAATAAGACATCCCCTGAAAATAAGCCCTAGTGTGATTTTTGTAGCCAAAATTAATATAAGACCTGGTCTTATTTTCGGGGAAACACGGTACACAGAACAGCTTCTTCTGCTTCCAGTAAATATGCAACTTTTCCCTGTATAGGTAAAGTGCAAATTATGGTCAACCTGGAGATTGTAGAATCTGCCTGCACAGAGGTACATAAAATTCAAATTACCATATCAGCAAAGGATCAGAGGCATGAAATAAAATTGCCACGGAAGAGGATTTTGTTGAAGTAATCATGGGCAATACCTGCAAAAAAAAAAAAAAGCTGTTGGCGCAGAATAGAATTCAGTGATCTAATTTGTTTATTATGTTTGTCATATTGCCAGCATTCTTTACGTGGGTGTTATATTGGGTGTTTTGTTTTAACAGTGTTGGTTTTAAGAGATGGGTGTGCATCTATTTTATATGTGTAATGTATGCACTTTATTTATGGAGGTACAATGAAAATATTTTATGGGTTTTCCAGGAGTGACAAATTCTATTGTTTATGAAATAGCATTATCAAAGCAAAATATATGAACCTGCAAGAACTTAGAGCAGCCAATCTCAAACAGGATTCTGTGGAACCCTAGGGTTCCTCTAAAGCAGGGGTATTGAATTAAAATTCACGGAGGTCTGATTAGTAAAATTTTCTACTAGCCAAGGTCCGAATCGCAATTTTGTGCGATTATTCAGATTCTTTACATAACAGCTTAGACGTGCAGGCACGACACACCATTCGTTGGAATGGGCTGCTGTGTCTGCGTTTTCTGCTGGGAAAAGGTCCTGGCATCTTTTTAAAAATGCAGCCGCATGGAAACTGCATGATGTGTTTGTACCATGCAATTTCCATGTGCAGGAAATTGCACCTTGCATTTCAGTGCATTTAAGAGCCAATGGTGCCCCTTCACATTTGTGAAGCACCTCATTTTGAGCGCAGCTGCTTGTCCCCTTCACATCTTCCCCACCACAGCCCTCCCCATCACATATTCCCCCACACAATATTGCCCCACCACATATCCCCCCACACAGTATTGCCCCATCACATATCCCCCCACGCATAATTGCCCCATCACATATCCCCCCCACACAGTATTGCCCCATCACATATCCCACCCACGCATAATTGCCCTATCACATATCCCCCCCACGCATAATTGCCCCATCACATATCCCCCCCACGCATAATTGCCCCATCACATATCCCCCCCACACAGTATTGCCCCATCACATATCCCACCCACGCATAATTGCCCTATCACAAACCCCCCACACATAATTGCCCCATCACATATCCCCCACGCATAATTGCCCCATCACAAATCCCCCCACGCATAATTGCCTCATCACATATCCCCCCACACATAATTGCCCCATCACATATCCCCCCCCACACATAATTGCCCCATCACATATCCCCCCACGCATAATTGCCCCATCACATATTCCCCCACACAGTATTGCCCCATCACATAACCCCCCACACAGTATTGCCCCCTTTACATGACCCCATCAAATATCCCGCAAACAGAATTGCCCCATCACATATCCCACCCACGCAGTATTGCCCCATCACATACCCCCCACACAGTATTGCCCCCTTTACATGACCCCCATCACATATCCCGCAAACAGAATAGCCCCATCACATATCCCCCCACACAGTATTGCCCCATCACATACCCCCCCACAAAGTATTGCCCCATCACATACCCCCCACAAAGTATTGCCCCCTTTAAATGACCCCCATCACATATCCCACAAACAGTATTGCCCCATCACATATCCCCCGCCCCCACAGCACTGCCACCGCTCCCCATCCTTAGCATTTACATATATTTTCCTCCCTTCCCTCTCCACTCCTACCTTTTACAGAGCGGAGAGCCGGAGGCGGAACATTCGTGACCTGAAGGCGCAGCAGCACTAGGCGGGGCGAGAAGATGCCGGGTTGACTTTTCAGCGAACTGGTGATTGGTTGCTAGGACCACCTCCTAGCAGCCAATCACCTGCCGTTTAACCTGACAGGCTGCTACCTCTCTCTCGTCCCGCCCCCAGTGCAGAAATGTCCCGCCTTCCACCGCCCGCTCCTCTACACTGCTAATAGCGGAGGAGGCTGGGGACAGAAGCTGCCACTAAATGGCGCGATCGCCGCGGTCCGTGAAGAACGGCAGCTCGGGCCGGACGCGGACTGCGGGCCGCCATTTAGTGATGCCCGCTCTAAAGGTTGCTAGGGGTTTCTTGAGCTGTCGCTGGTTGACCTCCCATATGATGGTGCCTGCATATTTCCAGATCCAACACCCCTTGACAGAGCTTTTAAGTTTCTGTAGGGTGGACTTTTAAACACAACTCTAAAGGAAGCATTCTGTCCACTGACCTCTAAATTTAGGAGTCATTCCTCCCACTAACCCCCAATTCATTTAAGCAGGGGCGCCTTAAGATGTGAAAACGTAGTAGTGGGGGCTACTACTCTCTATGAACATTTCTAAGGTTTGGGCTATAAACTATGTGTAAAACGATTTAACCTGTACGACAGCCCTCAAAATTTACACTCGCCTGCTCGCATTTTGCGAGTAAATTTCGAGGGCTGGCGAGTGTGGGCTGCCTGGGAGCAGAGGGGGCGAGCAAGGAGAGGAGAGGAGAGTCGCCGCTGCAGTCGTCTGGTTGTTCAGAGCGTGGGGAACATAACAGCTTTCAATTCAATATCTGTGTTCCCTGCCGCAAGCCATCATATACAGCCCCTCCCCCTTATAGGGCACTTTCATAGACAGATCACACATCCCAGGATTGGACCGGTGATCTGTCTATCAAAGTTTCCCAGACAAGGGGGGAGGAGCTGTATACGATGGCTCGCGGCGGGGGGACCGCAGCTATTGAATTGAAAGCTTTTATGCTCCCCACGCTTTGAAGAACCAGGCGGTGGCGGCTCCAGCTCCTCTCTTACCCAGCACAGGTAGGCTGCAATATGGGGACTCTGGCTGCAATATGGGGACATTTTGCTGCATTGGGGACACTGGCTGCAATGGGGACATTTTGCTGCATTGGGGACACTGGCTGCAATGGGGACATTTTGCTGCATTGGGGACATTTTGCTGCATTGAGGACATTTTGCTGCATTGAGGACATTTTGCTGCATTGGGGACATTTTTCTGCACTGGGGACACGTGGCTGCACTGGGGACATGTGCTGCATTGATAGACATGGGCAGGCTGCATTTTTGGGCATGGAAAAAGTTGATGTTAATATTTATTTTTATAACTTAATTCTGCATAAAACATTTAAGTGTCATTTCATGAGATAATTTATGAGGGTGTGTCTAAGGACGGGATTAGGGGGTGGGACATGGTAGGGGTTGGGCGGGGCAACTAGTGGCGAGTACGCCTTGAGGCCTGGCTAGTAGCTCAGGACTTGAAATTTTGAGCCCTGTTGTACTTTATACGTTTCCTTTAACATCTAAATCAAATACTAATATATATCAGTATATATATTATTTAATTGAAAACCGAATGTTCTTATTAATATCCTAATCAATAAATATTTAATGTTAAAGAATTTATAATCTTAACTAAAACATCTTAAGTAATATGAGACCTTTCTTCTCTTACGATGGGGCAGGTGAGTATCTTTGGAGAAGAAACCAATTCAGATTAATTGCTACCACATGTTTGCGCTCTTTAGAAAAGTATTTGAAGCTTATAACAAAATGTATACTTCCACAAGTATAAAAATCTATCATTTCACTTTTCCAGTGAATCCATTCATTCATTTGTTAATATTTGCTAATTGATGAATATTAGATTAAAGAAAATTAGCACAATCTGTGTACAGTGTAAGAACATTTAGGGCTCTTTCACACGGGGCCGATCAGTAATGATCCGCACCGTGCACCTCCGTTTGCTAAGCGGGGATCGCTCCGTTCATCTCCGCTGAGCTGCCGGATGACAGGGCAGTCTCCGCACACTGTATAGGGACCGCCCTGTCTTTTCTCCGCTCTCCCCTATGGGGAATCGGATGAACACGGACCGTCTGTCCGTGTTCATCCGTTCCGATCCGCCAGATGGAAGGAAAAGTAAGTTTTTCCTCCGGCATACTTTGGCGGATGGGAGCGGATCGGATGTCAGCGAACATGTCTCCACTGACATCCGCGATCCCATAGGGATACATGTATGTCCGTTTTTCATCCGACAACGGATGGATGAAAAATGGACATACGGAACGTCTGTGTAAAAGAGCCCTAAGTTGGGCTTCTCTGTAGGCAGAGGAGCCAGGGTTAATTTGTCTAGAGCAGTGGTTCTCAACTCCTGTCCTTAGGACCCACCAATAGGCCAGATTTTAAAGTATTACCTTGGGGAGATGCAGACTAGAATACTGCAATCACTGAGCAGCAAATTATATTACCTGCGATGTATTTCAGTTATCTTGCAAACCATAGGACAGGAGTTGAGAACCACTGTTAGTGTTATCTGGCAGAGCTCCAAGGATTAAGTCTCTGTTACCTCCCCCTGGCTTCTGGAACTGCTTGAGGGTTCTAGAACTTAGGAGGACAGAGGAGCAGAGACTAGGCCTGAAAATTTATGGAGTCTCTTCCAATTCCTGGATGAGAACGGCCCAGAAGGTGGAAAGATGGACCATAAATATTCTGGAGCCTAGCCATGTGGTATGCATGATCCAGTTGCCAGGAAAGGAGCCCTGTGCTTGGGGGCTTTGCCTCTGGGCAGAAGGAAGGAGCCAGAGCAGGGCTGTCTTTTCCATTGGGCACACTGGGCAGTTGCCCGGGGGCCCAACTTGCCTGGGGGGCCCCCATCGGCTGCCTAGCGACCCCAGTAAAAAATGGTGGAGAATGGCGGGTCAGAACTGTAGAACTGTATCGTGTCTACAGTCTCTGAGGAAGAGTCTGGAGAGGAGTTAAGAGTGGGAGCGCCGCTGGGATGGGGAGAAGCCAGACATGAAGAGACTATAGGATAAAACCAGAGCAGCCAAGCTGGAGCCATCTGACTGAGCCTTGCATGGTGCACCTGAGAGGAGGTCAGTGATAGCACCACCAGGCCAGTCTAAGGGCGGGTGGTTGCTAAAGAAAGGGGGGAGTTAATACAAAAATATTAGTGCCCCCCTTTACCTTAGTGTATTTACTCTACGGAAGGTGGCTCCCCTTTACATCAGAGTCTGTGGACTCTGTACATCAGAGTCAGAGGATTCCCCCTTACATAGCTGTACTATGGGTACAAACAACAAATGTGCAGGAGAATGTATTTTGGGATGTTCCTTGGTTAGTTGGTTATAGTAGTAGAAAGAACAGCTAAATTCAAAATATATATTTTTTACTTTAATAATTTGCCCAATTTTCCTTTAATAATAATAATACAAAAAAATCAGATATCCATCACCATTTACCACCAAATGAAAGCCCAAGTTGTCCAGAAAGCAACGTGGTATAATCCACCTGGATGCACAAAGTAGCAATATGTACAGTTTTACTAACACATGTCAAAGTTGAAAAATGGTGCTTAGGCATTAAAGAGGAACTGCATTCTGCTTACATAATTTGCAACAAAAACATCTTTGCCATTTTGAAGCTTCCCTCCAACTGCTTTGCATATTTTATAAATAATGTGATTCGGTACTTCCAGTGAACTTCAGGTTCAAATGATAATCGCTTAAATAATGTAAACAATCCTCTAAAACACCCATAGCCCCTGAACAGATGAAGAGCAGATCGTCAATGTATTTGAACCTCCAAGGATGGGGACCCTCTCCCACCAACCCATGTAAAGGTTGGTGACAGAGGTTGAAAACTGAGGCCCATAATAGCTCCAGACCTCTGGAGGTAAAAATTACTTTGAAATTAAAATAAATTGTATGTGAGCAGGTACTCGAGACACTCTAAAATGTATTCTTTATGGGTAGAGGAATAACCACTTTGATGGTCCAGAAAAAACTCTTCTTCTGTAAAACTCAACATGTGTAGTATATATAGTACACACTGGACACATCACATGTTATCCGTCTGTCACCTTCCTCCCAAACCATTTCCTGACACATAGGGAGCAACTTGTTTGTATCTCTTAACCGCTTCAATACTAGGCTTTTATACCACCTCCATACCGGGCCTATTCTGACACTTCTCTCCTACATGTAATAATCATCATTCTTTTGCTAGAAAATTACACAGTACCCCCAAACATTATATATGTTTTTTTTAGCAGACACCCTAGGGAATAAAATGACGGTCATTCCAAAGTTTTATCTTGCACGGTATTTACGCAATTATTTTTCAAACGCTTTTTTTTTGTAAGAAAAATTGTTTTATGAATTAAAAAAATAACAAAACACTAAAGTTAGCCCAATTTTTTTGTATTATGTGAAAGATTATGTTACACCGAGTAAATAGAGACCCAACATGTCACGCTTTAATTATGCGCACACTCATGGAATGGCGCCAAACTTCGGTACTTAAAAATCTCCATAGGCAACGCTTTATTTATTTTTTACAGGTTACAGTTTAGATTTACAGAGGAGATCTAGTGCTAGATTAGTTGCTGGCACTCTAACGCACGCGGCGATACCTCACATGTGTGGTTTAAACGGCGTTTACATATGTCGGCGGGACTTGCGTGTGCGTTCGCTTCTGCACGCGAGCTATCGGGGACAGGGGCGTTTTAATTTTTTTTTTATCTTTTATTATTTTTTTTTACTTATATTGTATTTATTTTTACACTTTTTTTCATTTTTTTTTTTTTCCACTTTTATTCCTATTACAAGGAATGTAAACATCCCTTGTAATAGGAAATGTGTGTGACAGGTCCTCTTTATGGAGAGATGTGGGGTCAATAAGACCTCACATCTCACCTCCAGGCTGGAAACCATGAGATCGGTGAAAAAAAATTCACCGATCTCATGAATGGTGACTTACAGCCGCAATTGCGGCTTTGTTTACATACGGGGACCCGGGCGTGACGTCATCACATTGCGCCCGGGTCCTCCGACGGTCAGAGAGATGACTGGTGACCATCTGGTCACCAGTCATCTCTATGCTTCCTGCCGCCGCCGACGATTCGTTCTCCGGGCCCCCGAAGGTACAGGTAAGCCCGGAGAAGCACCGGATGGCGGCGGGAGGGGGGGGATGTCCCCTCCCGCGGCCTGTAAGAACGATCAAGCGGCGGAACCGCCGCTATGATCGTTCTTACTTTGTGCAGAATCGCCGGCTGAAGAAGAGGATATCTGGATGATGCCTCTGGCTGCAGGCATCATCCAGATATTCGCCTGCAATACCCAGGCCGTCAATTGATGGCCACTTAGGATGGTAAATCCCATCCCAGGCCGTCAATTGTATATGGCTGGGTATTGAAGTGGTTAAGTAGGTAATTATTTCACTAATGATTGGAGTTGACAATGATCCCAAAAACAACCTTTAATTAAGGGATCCTATCCCAACTACAACAGGTCTTCCCATTAGGGGGATTAGCCCCGCGAGGGTCTTAGGGAGGTGGTGAAAGACTGAGGCAACAGTTGATAGAATCCCCAAGTTGACACCTTTATGTACCAACCTGATCAAGACTTCCTTATACCTACAAGTGAGGTTCCCCTTTAGCCCACAGTATGTAAGGCCATGAGACAATTTCCTGATGGCCTTCTCTTTGTAGATATTAGGATCCTGAATGACTACAAGGCCACTTTTGTCAGAATTCTTAACTTCATGACTAAAAGCGGAGTTCCACCCAAGGATGGAACTGCCGCTTAAACCACTCCTTGCCCCCTTACATGCCACATTTGGCATGTCATTTTTATTGGGGGGGGGGGGGGAGTGGGGGCTTCAGTAGGAGTGAGACTTCCTGTCCCACTTCCTCTTTCTGCCCAGGGACCGCTTAGGCGATACGTCGGCCCCTCCTTGTAGGCGATCACCTGGGACACATGACAGGTCCCAGGCGATCGCCTGTCCATTCAGGGAGAGCAGCACCACTCGCGCATGCACAGTGAGTGCCCGGCCGTGACAGCTTTCAGGTTTTTCTCCACAGTTAGAATGGAAGCGCCAGTGGAGAGGAGCGGAGCTCCGAGCGGCATGTCACTGGACAGTGGAGCAGGTAAGTATATGTTTATTAAAAGCCAGCAGCTATGCGTTTTGTAGCTGTGGACTTTTAATAAAACATACAAAAAGGCTGGAACTCCGCTTTAATGTCATGCAGTGGTCCAAAACATTTTACTCTAGAACTGACCGAATAAAAGTCTGATTAAAGCCTAAAAAGGGGCCATGCAGTGGCACAATGTTGAGCCCGCTGTGAGTGACTTGGTTATCATGTGATCGCTATGACCAATCGTATGGAAGACAATGATTTTCTAGAATGTTCCAACATCCTGCTAAACCAAAAAGAGAGAGGGTGATCCCATATAGAGATTCCTACAAATAGCTATGGACTTTAGGGGCACATCATGAGACATATACCGAAGGAGTTAATAAAAACAGGTAATATGGCGGACGGGACCTGGTCCCCAAGCCATTTGGGCGGTTAGTCTCACAGTTCAGTCATCTATGTTACTGGTTGGGCGCTGTTAGCCCGGAACATCTCATTAGTATTGCTCATTGTTTACCTACCATACAGATTTTGAACTTTGGTTCATTGAATGGTACTACCCTCATGTTTTGGTCTTGAGTTCGTAAAGCTTGCGGTTAAGCCATACTTCTGTAATGTATTATTCTGTATTTTTCCTTGTTTCTATTGTTCTTCTCTTCTCTGTCTTACTTTGTAAGAATGGGGTTTTGTAATTGCTGTGCCCTGAGGTGGCAATTAACACCTTAGATAACTATAGTGCCTCGTCCTAAAGAGTATTGGAGTAGTATAAGGAACAGAAAAATTGACTTTTTAGGCACCACTAAAGATTTGGTAAAATGTTTTATTTTAACATAAATTATAGATAAAAATTCATGTTAAATGTGTGTATATACGAGATATATTAGAAAATAATGTTAATTAATTTGCTCGCTCCATATCTTCAGAGCGAGGTACAGGCATGTATTGTTCATTGCAAGTTTACTATTGAATGTGTATTTCGCTCACTCTCTCAAACTCAAACTCTGCATTACAATTACGGTTCCATTTTTTTTTTTGCATGAAAGGCTTGATCTTGCGCTGACACGTATATGGCCACCCAAGCCTCTGTTTTCTTGCCTAACAAGTTTAAGCCCCTCCGTGTGAGGGCTGTCATTACGGTTATACACCTGATCTTGTGAAGTTATATGTGGCTCATTTTTTTTATAGTACTTTGTATGTTTAGTTTGGGATACTACCAGTGTCCATTTAACATGAATTTTTATCTATAATTTATATTAAAATTCAATTTTTTACCAAATCTTTAGTGGTGCCTAAAAAATGTTTTTCTGTTCCTTATACTACTCCAATACTTTGTAAGAAACCAAATAAACATTTTGAAATTAAAAAACAGGTAATATTAAAAAGTAGGCCTTGAGAACAAGGCCAACTAATGAGAGTGAGTGACTGTCTATTGGACAAGAGTACCTGCACTTTGTATTTTGTACTATACAATCATTAATTCCTCATGTCCATGTTTGTAGCGCAGGGTAAACACACACGTTGTTGATGTAGGGAGGCTACTCCTCCCTGTCAATAGTCTGCCTTTTTCTTAAGGCCTGCTTTTTAATATTTCCTGTTTTTATGAATTGTTCAAATACATTTTATTTTATTAAAGGTCTTTTTGTAGATGTCTCATGTTGTGCCCTTAAAGCCCATCGTTATTTGTAGAGATCTTTATATGGAATCACCCTCTCTCTTTTTGGTTTATGACCAGCTATAGTGATCACATCCTAATATAAACACAACTGTCATGAATGGCTTCCATTCATTACAGCTTTCTTACTATTGTGATCATATAGGACAAGGACATTCACAGCGGCCTTGTACTATGTGATAGCTGTAAACAATTACAGCATGCCAATAGTAAGCAAAATTGTACCTTTACTACCCCTTTAAACCCTTCCTAGCCCCCTAGTGGTTATCTCCTTCACTGCCAGTCACATTTATACAGTAATCAGTGCATATCGGTGCAGAATACATATCGGCCTAAACTGTATAAAAAAAAATGTTTTTTTATTAATTTTTTTGGGGGATATTTTTTATAGAAAAGTAAAAAGTATTGCATTTTTTTCAAAATTGTCGCTCTATTTTCGTTTATAGCGCAAAAAAATTAAAACCGCAGAGGTGATGAAATACCCCCAAAAGAAGGCTCTATTTGTAGGAAAATAAATTACGTCAATTTTGCTTGGGAGCCACGTCGCACGAATTGTCAGTTAAAGCGACGCAGTGCCGAATAGTGTTGAGCAGAATATGCCATATTCAATTTCGCGATATATCTCGAATATATAGTCGAATATTCGAGATATATTCGTTAAATGCGAATATTCGCGATATTTTTTGGAAATGAAATGATTGCGAAATTTCGCTATTGCGAATGCGAATTGCGAATGCGAATGAAATTTCGAGAAATGCGGAAGGAGCACTCTGATTGGCTCAGAATATTCGTGATATTTTATAATACAAAATAATTGCGAAATTTCGAGAAATGCGGAAGGAGCACTCCGATTGGCTCAGAATATTTGTGATATTTTATAATACAAAATAATTGCGAAATTTCGAGAAATGCGGAATGGAGCACTCTGATTGGCTCAGAATATTCGTGATATATTACAATACAAAATAATTGCGAATATTCGGCAAATGCGGAATGGAGCACTCTGATTGGCTCAGAATATTCGTGATATATTACAATACAAAATAATTGCGAATATTCGGCAAATGCGGAAGGAGCACTCTGATTGGCTCAGAATATTCTTGATATTTTATCGTAATTTCGCAAAAATGCGAATGAGAAATTGATTGCGGAATTTCGACAGTAACACTCTGAAATCGAATATATGTGTTATTTTAAGCTAAAAACAATATTGCGAATTTCTCGAAAATAATCGCGCGATATCGCTATTGCCGAATAATCGCATTGCGATTTTTCGGCAATATAAAATGATCGCTGCAGCTACTCGGCCCAAGGTCTCTAATCATACCAGCAATGCTTTTAGACGTCGATGGGGATCTCTAGGATGTGATCTGTTCTAAAAAAAAAATTGAAAAAATACGAATATTCGAAATAGCGAATATTCACCGTGAAATTCGGAATATATCGCGAATACTCGAATATGCCATATTCGAGCCGAATATTCGCAATACGAATATTCGTGAGCAACACTAGTGCCGAATCGCAAAAAGTGCTCTGGTCTTTGGCCAGCTAAGTGGTTAAAGTAGTCACGTATTAGACTAATATAATCTATTGTATGGTAGATTTCAATGTGGGCGATTGGAAGGGCAACAAGACAAGCCATTTGGGAGTGCTCAAAGTACATATACTGAAATTGAACATGCTGATAGGAGAAGAGGGCTTTAGAAAAAGCCCATCCAGTCTGATTTATACAAAAATCAAGAAACATCTGCGCCTAATCAAAAAAAAAATGATATTAAGAAATTCCTGTACTACCATGTGTTTCCACATCAAAAGTATTAACCCCCCCCCCAAAAAAAAAAAAAACAAGTGTACAAAAAGAGTGCATATATAACAGTCTACCTCTGTGCACTCTCAGGGGTGGACTCACTTTTGTGAGATACAGTAACTGTGTTTTTCACTGGTTGCCAGGATTTCAAGTTTAAATATAAAAATAATTCATATGAAAAGTACAACATAATTAAACATATATTTAAAAAAATATTTTAAATAGAAGTATGGCCAAAGCTTTTTTTGTCTGTACTTCTCTATTGGGTCACAGTAATATATTTACATTGAGTGTCTTGCAATCCAGAGTCAGTTAATAGCGGTTAATTGTTCACCATGAGTTGATGGGCCAGCGTTGCGCCAGGATCAGGAAGGATCCCGACAATATTTCAAAGATCCACATTGACATCTGGCTCTACCTTTTATCCCACAGCTGTAAGCTGGAGGCAGCTGCACCCACTTCCTCCTCAGCCTGGTGTCCCAGTGAGCTCTGGAGGAGCAGAATGGACAGCAGTGACTGACTGTTCTGCCTATGCACGCTACATATCCCATAGTCCATCTCAGGGGAGAGCAAGAGAAGGTGGCTAGGTTTCCATTATACAGTGGGACCATAGAGAATAAACATAGCCACACTCTAACAGAAGTCAGATCACATCATTTAGAGATTTGGAGGAGGC
Source organism: Rana kukunoris (assembly GCA_029574335.1). Taxonomy (NCBI): domain Eukaryota; kingdom Metazoa; phylum Chordata; class Amphibia; order Anura; family Ranidae; genus Rana; species Rana kukunoris. Next base: position 31,236,530 of record CM056060.1, read on the forward strand.
TGAGAGCAACAGAAGGTACTTTTTTGAGTTAAGAATACATACTTGAATAGAATACACACTATATTACCAAAAGTATTGGGACACCTGCCTTTATACGCACATAGGGCCAGATTCAGATACAATTACATTGGCGCAGAGTATCAGAGATACACTACACTGCCGTATTTTACCAGGCTGTACGACGAATTCTGGTAGATTTTGTCCCTTACGGTACGGCGGCGTAGTGTATTTCTCGCCGCGTAATTCGAAATACGCGATTAGGGGGCGTAAAGCATTTAAATTAGGCGCGTCCCCGCGGCGATCGAACTGCGCATGCTCCGTTCAGAAATTTCCCGCCGTGCATTGCGCGTTGTTTGAGTAGCGTCGTTTACGGACATTCCTATTCCCGGACGTTTTACGTCAAAAATAAAAAAAGACGTTGGAAAACGTTGAAATTCGACACGGGAACGACGGCCATACTTAACATGGGCTGTCTAATATTAGACCAGCAAAAAGCTGGTATAACTTTACGCAGAAAAAAGATGACTAAAGATGCCGTGAGAGATTGCGATAGACGGTCGTAACTTTGTGGATCGTCGGCAAAAGCTCATTTGCATACCCCGACGTGGAAAACGATGGGAAGTCCACCCAGCGGCCGCAATTTTATTGCAGCGTAGATCCGAAGGCGTACGAACACGTAAACCAGTCGGATTGAAGCCCGCAGCCGTAATTTCATGGTTTGAGGTTTCAGAGTAGTGAAAAAACGCGCGTAATTCGAAAGTACTCAAGTCTAACGCAAGATAGACAGGAGTAACCGCTCTGTGAATCTGGCCCATAAACTTTAATGGCATCCCAGTCTTAGTCCGTAGGGTTCAATATTGCGTTGGTCCACCCTTTGCAGCTATAACAGCTTCAACTCTTCTAGAAAAGCTGTCCACAAGGTTTAGGATTGTGTCTATGGGAATGTTTCACCATTCTTCCAGAAGTGCATTTGTGAGGTCAGGCGCTGATATGGACAAGAAGGCCTGGCTCGCAGTCTCTACTTTAAATCATCCCAAAGGTGTTCTATCGGGGTTGATGTCAGGACTCTGTGTAGGCCAATCAAGTTTCTCCACCCCAAACTCGCTCATTCATGTCTTTATGGAGCTTGTTTGTGAACTGGTGCGCAGTCATCTTGGAAGGGGCCGTCCCCAAACTGTTCCCACAAAGTTGGGAGCATGAAGTTGCCCAAAATGTCTTGGTATGCTGACGTCTTAAGAGTTCCCTTCACTGGAACTAAGGGGCCAAGCCCAACCCCTGAAAAACAACCCCACACCATAATCCCCCTTCCACCAAATGATTTGGACCAGTGCATAAATGGATGAGTGAGTTTGGGGTGGGGGAACTTGACTGGCCTGCACAGAGTCCTAACCTCAAACCAATAGAACACCTTTACGATGAATTAGAGTGGAGACTGTGAGCCAGGCCTTCTCTTCCACATCAGCGCCTGACCTCACAAATGCACTTCTGGAAGAATGGTAAAACATTCCCATAGACACACTCCTAAACCTTGAGGACAGCCTTCCCAGAAGAGTTGAAGCTGTTAGAGATATATATATATATATTATTTTAAAACCAGAGTTTAGTGTCACTTTAACTCTTAATCTAACACCTAATGTACCACCTAACCTCATCTCAATTCCTAAAGCCTAGTACACACTGACAGCTCATAGAATGACCATCTCCCTTGTTTTTCTATTGTGTTCTGACAGATGGACGCCCCCCCCCCTGCTAGAACACTCCAGTTATCGCTCTCAGTCATTGGCTGAGAGTGCTGATTGGGAGACAGTTGTCAGACCTTTTCCGGTCATGACCCTTTGACTGGCTTCTGTCAGACTGGCTGCCATACACGCGGGCCAAATGCCAGACAGTTTTTATTGAAATGGCCAATGTTTCCTGACATTTGGCCCATGTGTTCTAGGCTTAAAGGGGCTGTAAAGGAAACATTTTTTTTTTCATAATAAGCATCCTTTACCTGCAGACATTCCTCTTTTCACTTCCTCATTGTTCGTTTTTGCTCAGAAGTTGCTCTATTTCTTCTCTGTTCTGTTCACTTCCTTGTCTGATTGTTACTCACCACCGGGAAGGGAGACTTTACCATACCTCCCAACCGTCCCGGATTTCGCGGGACTGTCCCGCGATTCGCGGTAAATTCCGCGAACATGGCTATAGTCCCGCGAATACGCGGCACCCAAAACGTCCCCCACCCGCAATTACCGCCATTAGCGGTAAATACCGTGGTCCCACGATTCGCGGCAACCCCCCCGCTCAACAAATCTGATCCCCGCCCCCCCGCTCAACAACTGTGATCTGTGGACCCCCCCCGCTCAACAACTGTGATCCGCGAACCCCCCCGCTCAACAACTCCCCGATCCGCAGGCCCCCCCCCCCGGCTCAACAACTTCATTCTGAAGTTGAAAAGTTGGGAGGTATGACTTTACTGCGGTGGTCAGTAACGTGCTCACCCCCTCCTGGGAACTACATCTGTGCGGCAGGACGCTCTCTAACTGTTATGCCGCGTACACACGATCATTTTTTGCGATGAAAAAAAACGACGTTTTCTGTGAAGTAAAAAACAACGTTTTTGAAACGTCACTTTCAAAGACGATGTTGCCTACACACCATCGTTTTTTTCACAAAAAGCGAGGTTACGTTCACCACTCTTTTCCATTGAAGCTCGCTTCATAACTAGCTTCTGGGCATGCGCGGGTTGAAAAACGTCGTTTTAAACGACGTTTTTGCTACACACGGTGACTTTTTGTGAAACAAAAAACGACGTTTTGAAAAACGACACAAAAAATTCAAGCATGTTGGAATTTTTTTTTGGTCGTTTTTTTTAAGACAAAAAACAACGTTTTGCCCACACACGATCAATTTAAATGACGTTTTAAAAAACGTCGTTTTTTTTCATCGCAAAAAACGACCGTGTGTACGCGGCATTAGAGACTTCAAGGAGGTGTGAATTACTGGGCGTGCCGCAATGCATACTGGGAAATGTAGTTCTTACATGAACTAATGATGCAAACCAGGAAGTGAATTAGAGAACAGAAACTAGAATGCCAGAGGTGATAGGAATTTAATAGGTATTTACTTTTTTTTTTTTAACAGAATCATTACTCTATTCTGTCTGGCTACCTTGCAGACGTTCATTTTAGGCAAAAAAAAAAAAAAAATTCCTTTACAACTCCTTTAACCCTAACCTGAACCTTTAAGAGACATGGTCACCAGAGTCAGCAGAGTTGACAGTGGTGATTGACAACACTGAGTGCTCAGCGATCATTTGATCGCTCAGAGGTGGCATGGGACAGCTGCAGCGTGATACAGCATAAAGGTAAGTACGTTTTTTTTTTTTTAACTGAGCCGAAATATTTCCTTTAACAGACATAAGACAAAAACAAGTTGATCTGACTCTTAACAACACGCTCCGATGGATGGAGATTTCTAGAGTCCAATGCTGTGGTCATGTCCCAAGCGTCTATCATCCCAACATTAAGTCCTCTAAAGATGTCCTTTACTAAGAGGTACTGAATATAACCATGGAAATTACTGAATCGCTCAACATCTTGCTCAAAATCCCTGGTGTTCTCAGACTTTATGATAACCTTTGTATCCGGACTTCGTAGAAACAGGTTCTCTATGGCCCTTCGTATATCGAGAAGTCTTTTGATGTAAAGGGAGATAGGGAAAGGTCGGAAGTGCTGTCCTACACCTATCACAACAATTGTGTTGGAGCCACCAGCAAGCCGGTCGAGTTCACTGCCGATGTAGGAGTGATCTCTGACACTGTAGAAGAATGGAGCTACAAACGGATGTCCATGTTTCTTCCATTGAATGTAGATGTTGTTTTCTACGTCGTATGCCATATAGGTCTTATGCCCACTAGTTATGTGGGTGTCAAAAAATTTCAGATCTGAAAGATAATTAAAAGGCATTTTTTTTTAAACAGATTTTGGCAAAAAATCTACCAAAATTATATAGCTTTTGAAATACTATTAAGCAGAAGACTCCAAGCTTCCAAACTTTTTTTTTCAATGTTTAGGAAAAAGTACAAAATCACAAGAATAGTAATAATTTGAGGTTGAAAAAAATTGTTTTGCTATTTCAATCATTTTGTAAATGGTACATTGAACTTTAAAGCTGGTAATGTTTGGCACATGTATGACGTCCACCAAGACCGAGAACCACACCACCCAGCCATCATTTGACGGTGGGCGGGCAGCAAGTGGTTAAAAACCCACCGACTCCTCCCATAAATTCAGGCCACCTTATTGGCCTTCTAATTATATATATATATATATATATATATATATATATATATATAGTGAGGAATTAGCTCGGTAGCGGGTGTGTGTGACCCCCTGGATGGGTTCACTACACGCTGAACTGTACAGAAAGGCAGTTGAGGATGGTTGAAAACAAAGGATATGGTTTATTTTTCCATATTGCTGGATACAAGTGCAAGCATCCAAACAGCATAAACAAAACAAAACATAAAATAAACCCTTGCTACTTGGGGCGTCTACCTTCACCACACAGGAACCTACCTATGGAGTCTGGCACAGCCTACTGCTGGGCAGACACTGCTGGTCACACAGCAGAAAACAAAAAGTCTCTTTGATATTTATCACCCAGAAATATCAACAAGCACCTCACCTCTTCAGAAGTCACTGCTCTCCTTCACTCAAAAAGCCTCAGGATGCAGCAATCAGTAGTCATCGTCTGGATGTCTTTATAGAGGCCTTAATTACCTCATTCTGAACAGCTGAAGTTTTCCAATGCCCTAAACCTTTCTGGCTATTTCTGCAGCCGACGCCTAAGGCCGCGTACACACGGGGAGACATGTCCGCTGAAACATGTCTGACGGACTGTTTCCAGCGGAGATGTCTCCTCGGATTTTGGTCCGATGGCGTGTACACACCATCGGACGAAAATCCCCTCGGACTGAGGACGCGGCGACGTGGCGGTGACGTTGACGCCGCCACGTCACCACTCCAGGAAGTAAAATAATTCCACGCATGCGTCTAATCCATTCGACGCATGCGGGAGATTTATGTCCACTGGTTAGGCGTACTAACCAGCGGACATGTCCGACGGACAGGTTTCCAGTGGAAAAATTTCAAAGCATGCTTTGAAATTTGTCCACTGGAAAAACATGTCCGCTAGGTCGTACACACGATCGGATATGTCTGCTGAAACTGGTCGGCGGACCAGTTTCAGCGGACATATCCAATTGTGTGTACGCAGCCTAATAGTAATTGGTGTATTGTCTAAACAAGGCAGAAATGTATCTCCCGTCTGTGACAACACCCACAGATTTACCTGACGTCCTGTCACAATTTATATATATATATATATATATATATATATATATATATATATATAAAAAACTATATGTGTATGTCTATTTTTTATTAACAGAGACCCTAGAGAAAAAATGGCGATGATTGCAATATTTTATGTCACACTGTATTTGCACAGTACGATCAAAGGTTAGCTGTGTGATGTGTAACCAGGCGGTGGGTCCAGAGGAAAAAGGAGGGCTCGCTCTACATGTTTCGCGTTTGAAAACAACGCTTCCTCAGGAGCATAGACATATCGATATGGTTAACCGCGTTGGAGATAAACAACAAATCGATGTATTTACCCTAGTGTTTCAAAACCATTAGTCAGCTAGGGGGGATTTTTTATCATATAGATGAAGTTAACACTGTAGCTACTGCTGCTTTACCAGCCTTGTATCCCCTGCTGATCGGTTTGTTGCTTACCAGCTTTTGACCGTCCTGCTAACTGCCATCATAACTTCATCTATATGATAAAAAATCCCCCCTAGCTGACTAATGGTTTTGAAACCACGGCAGACACTAGGGTAAATACACTGATTGTTGTTCATCTCCAACGCGGTTAACCACATCAGCCCCGGACCATATTGCTTGTCAAAGACCAGGCCACTTTTACGATCCGGCACTGCGTCGCTTTAACTGACAATTGAGCGGTCGTGCGACGTGGCTCCCAAACAAAATTGGCGTCCTTTTTTCCCCCCACAAATAGAGCTTTCTTTTGGTGGTTTTTAGTTTTTGTGCTATAAACAAAAATACAGCGACAATTTTGAAAAAAAATAATGGGCCAGATTCACAGAGCGATTACGCCTGTCTAACTGGTGTTAGACTGGAGTAATTTCAAATTACGCACGTTTTTTAGCTAGTCGCAAACCTCAAACCATGAGGCTGCGGGCTTCAATTCGACTGGATTATGTGTTTGTACGCCTTCGGATCTACGCTGCAATAAAATTGCGGCCACTGGGTGGACTTCCCGTCGTTTTCTGCGTCGGGGTATGCTAATGAGCTTTTGCCGGCGATCCCAGAAATTACGATCTTCAATCGCAAACTCTTACGGCACCTTTAGTCATCTTTTTTTTACGTAACACTATACCAGCTTTTTGCTCCTCTAATATTAGACAGCCCATGTTAAGTATGGCCGTCGTTCCCGCGTCGAATTTCTAAGTTTTCCAACGTCTTTTATTATTTTTTACGTAAGTCGTCCGGGAATAGGAATGTTCGTAAACGACGCTACTCAAACAACGAATGACGTAACGACGTGATTTCGCGCAATGCACGGCGGGAAATTTATGAACGGAGCATGCGCAGTTCGATCGCCGTGGGGACGCGCTTAATTTAAATGCTTCACGCCCCCCAATCGCGTATTTCGATTACGCGGCGAGAAATGGACTACGCCGCCGTAGCGTATGAGCAAAAATCTACCAGGATTCGGTGTAGAGCCTGGTGAAATACGGCAGCGTAGAGTATTTCGATTACGCAGCGCAATATTAAGTGTATCTGAATCTGGCCCATTATTCTTTACTTTTTCCTATAATAAATATCCCCCAAAAATATATAATATTTTTTTCCTCAGTTTAGGCCAATACGTATTCTTCCACATATTTTTAGTTAAAAAAAAAAAAAAAATCGCAATAAGCGTTTATTGATTGGTTTGCGCAAAAGTTATAGCGTTTACTAAATAGGGGATAGTTTTATGACATTTTTATTAATATTTTTTTTTTTTACTAGTAATGGCGGAGATCCGCGATTTTTATCGGTACTGCGACATTATGGAGGACACTTTGGGACCATTGGCATTTTTATAGCAATCAGTGCTATAAAAATGCATTGATTACTATAAAAATGCCACTGGCAGGAAAGGGGTGAACACTAGGGGGCGAGGAAGGGATTAAGTATGTTCCCTGGGTGTGTTCTAACTGAAGGGGGGTGGGACTGACTAGCGCCCCTATTGGCTACTTGGCGACGTAGATATATGTGATCTCGCCCAGCAGAGCCGACCTGCCGACGTAAAACTGCGGAGGCTGGTTGGCAAGCGGTTAACAATAGCGATATGTCTATGCTCCTGAGGAAGCGTTGTTTTCAAACGCGTAACATGTAGAGCGAGCCCTCCTTTTCCTCTGGACCCACCGCCTGGTTACACATCACACAGCTAACCTTTGATCGTACCCCTTTCTGAGACTTTTATGATATAACTGTATTATGATTGTGACAACCTGTGTGGACCAGTTATTGATTTAATTTCCTTGATTTTATATTTGTAACTGTTTTTTTATGACATCTCTATAAAATAAATTATCTAGTTTCTTATCATACATATCGTGTGCCTTCAAAGTCCACAAATCACTAGTCCTTAGACAGAATTCATACAATATTGGGACGGTGGCACACTGGTACCAGTGTATCCTCAGTATCACCCTAAAGGGATACACGTTAAATTTTGCCCTTGTTTATAAATCACATATGAATGCCACCTGCTGTCACAGACAGGCGGCTCAGCTGGTGGGTGGCAGCTGATTAAGATTATACTAGTCACTGGCACTCCCAACCATCCACCTGGTAATGCCGCTGGACAATGCTAATGCATATGGGGTAATGAGGGTGTGCCCGGCACACCCTGTGAGCATGCCTATGCCAACACAACAAGGATACTTACTCTTTAGGACTTTTGAGAAGAATTCTATCCATTGGCGCATTGTTGAATCGCCCATCAAATATATCATTTTGCCAGCCAAACATTTATTTATGTTTAACAAGGGCTCAAAGGTAGAAACATTGCAATGCGATGGGAACCATTGGTTGTTCAGGAAATAACCGCTAGGGAAGGGAAGAGAGGTCCCAGTTTGGCATTTTGAAGTCACAGTCCTAGGAGTTTCTGAAAAAGAATTGTGTTAACATCATTTTTTAGGTTCAAAAAGTTACTTCTGTCTTTTTTTTTAGTACACATTAATATCACTATTAATTTTAAAGGGTATTCTATAAAAAAAAACATAATAGTAGAACCACATTTTTGTTGTTTTTTTGAATAGAGTAGAGCAGAGGTCTCCAACATTTCCCGTATGAAGGCCACGTAGTATATTTTAAAAATATTCGCTGGTCGAAGAAAAAAATCTGTTTTAAACATAAATGACCTTCTCTTTAAATCTGGGTCCCCCTTACATCAGGATCCCCATCTGAGAGCCTCTTACACAGTATTTGGGTCTCCATCAGAGTCCCCATTACATCAGAGTTATCTCTTACATCAGGGTCCTCATCAGAGCCCCTCAGATGGAATCAGAGAATATAGGAAACCTCTGCTGACCTGAATCCTCAATCTGTGCACATTGGGGAAATGTCATTGGCCCCCCTAATCTTGCAGCAGGTCGGATGTGGTCCGTATGCTGTGGTTGGAAACACTTGGAGTAGGAAAATGTTAGAACCTCTGACAGATTCTTATTGCTCTCTGTTTCTTCATTAGTGAGAGTTCCCCTTACTCATGCCTCCCAAATTTTGAACTTCAGAATGAGGGACAAATGAGAGAGTAAGTGAACTGTGGCGCACGTAATTGCAACATGTGGGTGTGGCCAAGTCTTATGGGGGGGCTCTCTCACCAATGCCCCCACCTTAGCTTTCTCAGCAACCCCCCCCCCCCCAGCTCTCTGAGCAATGCCCCCAGCTCTCTCACCAATGCTCCCCCTCCTCTCTTAGTAATGCTCCCCCAGCTTTCTCAGCAATGCCCCCCCAGCTCTCCCACCAATTGCCCCCTCCTCTCTTACTAATCCCCCAGCTCTCTCACAATTCCCCCCTTCTCTGTTACTAATGCCCCTCCAGCTCTTTCACCAATTCCCCCCTCCTCTCTTACTTATGCCCCCTAGCTCTCTCACCAATTCCCCCCTCCTCTCTTACTAATTCCCCCGAGCTCTCTCACCAATTTCACCCTCCTCTCTTATTAATGCCTTCCCCAGCTCTCTCACCAATTCCACCCTTCTCCCATATTAATGACTCCCCCAGCTCTCTCACCGATTCCCCCTTCCTCTTACTAATGCCCCCCAGCTCTCTCACCAATTCTGTCCTCCTCTCTTACTAATGCCCCCCAGCTATCTCACTAATTCCACCCTCCTCTCTTACTAATGCCCCCCAGCTCTCTCACCAATTCCACCCTCCTCTCTTACTAATGCCCCCCAGCTCTCTCACCAATTCTGTCCTCCTCTCTTACTAATGCCCCCCACCTATCTCACTTATTCCACCCTCCTCTCTTACTAATGCCCCCCAGCTCTCTCACCAATTCCACCCTCTCTTACTAATGCCCCCCAGCTCTCTCATCAATTCCACCCTGCTTGTGTTTACATCCTGTGAGCAGCTGTCATTGGCTGGCAGCTGATCACGTGCTAAAGGGGCGCTGTGATTGGCCCTTTATCCTAAACCTAAGTTGACTCCAATCAACCAATTATATGCTAACAAAATACATTTTCTACTACTTCCCTTGCACATGATTGGGTATTCAGAGTAAACACAGGCTTGCCTTAGTTACTGTAATAAGGTGAGCCGGTGTTCACTTTGAATACCCAATCATGTGCAAGGGAAGTAGTAGAAAAGTAGTAGAAAATTGATTAAAGGTACACATAAATAAATAAAAATAATATAAAAATGTAGACTTACTTGCACATTTTAAAACATCGATACTTCCAACTCTTTTGGGGATTTCTATGCCAATGTTTGACCTTCAATTACAAATAATGAAAAAAACAAAAACATACATTTACTATTTCAATGGTGCCGATATGCTTTTGATTTATGCATATACAATGGGTTTTATTTTAATTTTTTACCAAAGATATGTAGCAGTGTAAATTTTTGGGCACATTTTTTTTACTTTTTTGCAAAATTGTATAATAGAAATTAAGAAAAATTAATTTTTTTACAAAATTTTTATTTTTTTATTTTTATTTATAGTGGAAAAAAAAAACCCAGAGGTGATCAAATACCACCAAAAGAAAGCTCTATTTGTGTAAAAAAAAGGACAACAATTTAATTTGGCTACAGTGTTGTATGACTGAGTAATTGTAATTCAAAATGTGGGAGCACCGAATGCTGAAAATTGGTCTGGGTTTAAGTGCCCAGCAGGTCCCTGCTAAACTGGCAGAATTTAGATCCATGTATGTATGAGGAAAAAAAAGTCTAATGCCACATACACACGACCGTTTTTTCCTGTCATGCAAAAAAACACGTGACGTGAATCGCGATTCCTCTCAAGCCTGCCTTGCATACACACATTCATGAAAAAAAACTCTTGAGCAAAGTGCGGTGACGTACAAGGTGTACGACGGCACTATAAAGGGGAAGTTACATTCTAATGGCGCCCCCTTTGGAACGCTTTTGCTAATTTCTGAGCATGCGTGTTTTTCTGAGCATGCGAGTAGCATACACACTATCAGTTTTCGTGTCGAGAAAAAGAAAGATGGGAAAAACTATGAGAAAAAATAGAGCAGGTTCTAATTTTTTGGGGAGACAAAAAAGAGAAAAGGTGCCACCGGGTAAGAAGCAGTGCAATTTTTAATTTACAATAGGCACAATATCCACTCACATAGAAATTCTGTATAATCGGCATTCAAGTCCTGGCTGGCCCATGGTGTGGTGACCATCCGCACTAGATGTCAGCTGTGTGTGGTCTCTTGATCAGGGGAGGGCTGGCAGGGGAGGCAGGGTGGAAATCTCCCCCCGGGCTGGTGACACTGTGCACAGCCACCGGCCCCCACTACCAAATGCTGTTTTTGCAGAGCAGGAATATGCCTGCTGGAGCTCTAACACAGGTCACAGCCGCTGCTCACCTCCCAATTTGCAGCCGTGCCTGTGTCAGCTCCGAGGTAGATGGCTGCAGAGCTGAGCTATGTCTTGTCTCACACATAGCTCAGCCTCAGCGCACACCAGCACTGACATGCCCTTCTCTCTCTGCACAGACACGAGGAGAGATAAAGCTCTTATGCTCCTCTTCCTTCTGAGTCTGCCCTGCCCACACTCTCCGGGCATGTGTGGGCACTGGACAGGAAGTTTGAACGCAAAACAGCATCAGACAGCCTGCCTGTGCCTCAGCCTCCATCCTGGTAAGCTCACCCTCTCTAGTCTCTCCTGCCTCCCAGTGTATAAAAAGGGGTGCTCTGTGGACTTTGTTAAAGGGGAGGGTGGCAGGCTTTGGTGAGCAGAGAAGGGGAGGCGCTATGCGGACTCTGATGGAAGGGGAGGCGCTGTGCGGACTCTGACGAAACGGGGGGCCTCTGTGCGGACTCTGACGAAACGGGGGGCCTCTGTGCGGAGCATGCGCTGTAGGTTACCAGGCACGCTCCTTTTTCAAGCATAGGTGACTTGTACAGATAGATGCCTATTTATATGCTAAAAGAGGTCTGCCATCTAGTGGACAAAAACGAAAATGTTTCATCTCTGTTCCAGAGATGCTCCAGACAGGCAGACCCATAGTATAACACTAAATCGTAATGGTGAAAGTGGGTAAAAAACATTGGCGATAGGAATATGATTATGCGGAAATGATATAAATATATAAAAAACTACTACATATATATTTAATAAAGTGACTATTATTACGTTAAAAAACACTGGTTTAGAAAATTCATAAGATGGGTAAAATAATTAAATGAACAAACATTACTAATTATTATTAATTCTGGTGTCACTGGTGCTAAGAATTTTTGTATTAAAAAGATTAATTGATTGAGGAAAATTATTTATATGTATATTTTTTATAAACCACATTTGTAGTACTTATTGTTATATAGTTGGCACCCACCACCCCAATAAAGCAGGATACATAGTGATAAAAACCCATAGAAGTAAGGAAAAAAAAGAAGTGATTATAAAATTGGAGACACTTCTAACGTCTGTTATAGGCCACTGCTATATATATTTACATCCCTTAGATTTAGTATGTACAATTAATAATCTTATAAGTTTTAACAACAAAACCAAAAAGTCTCCTTTCATCCCCCTTTTCCCCCTCCCCCCGGTTCTCTCTATACTGTTGTTATACTTTAAGGGTATTAACAGTATTCAGTTTTTCAATTTATCTCTAATTTTATGGATTTTTGGACATGTGCACAGTAATACATATATAAAAAATATACCGTATTTATCGGGGTATAGCGCGCTCCCGCGTATAGCGCGCACCCCTAAAGTTGCCCCCATTCCTGTGAAAAAAAGTTTTTTGTACTTACAGTTTTGCCGTCTTGCGCGGCGTCCATCGGCGGCGTCGGGTGTCCTTGTCGGGTCCGGCGTCCTTCTGCGGCTTCGGGTGTCCTCTTCCTCCTTCTGCGGCGTCCTCCTCATCCTTCTGCTGCGTCCTCCTCGCTTTCCCGCGCCGATTTCGAATACTGCGCCGGCATATACCGAGCGCAGTACACTCGGGTATAGTCGGGCAGACTCGGCTCCGCTCACGCTGACGTCCTGGACGTACAGGACATGAGCGCGAAAGGAGCCGAGCTTGCCCGACTATACGCGAGTGTACTGCGCTCGGTATATGCAGGCGCAGTATTCGAAATAGACGTGGGAAAGCGGCTATCGGCGTATACCGCGCACCCACGATTTTGCCCTGATTTTCAGGGCAAAAAAGTGCGCGGTATACGCCGATAAATACGGTTTATTTTCCTCAATTAATCTTTTTAATACAAAAATTCTTAGCACCAGTGACACCAGAATTGATAATGATTAGTAATGTTTTTTCATTTAATTATTTTTCCCAGCTTATGAATTTCTACAAAATGTATTGTTTACATGTAAACCAACTGTAGGTTTTTTAACGTAATAATTGTCACGTCATTAAATATATATGTAGTAGTTTTTTTATATATTTATATTTTTCTGCATACTCATATTGCCAATGCTTTTTACCCACTTTCACCATTACAATTTAGCATTATACTATGGATCTGCCTGTCTGGAAAACAGAGATGAAACATTTTCGTTTTTGTCCACTAGATGGCAGACCTCTTTTAGCATATAAATAGGCATCTATCTGTACAAGTCCCCTATGCTTGAAAAAGGAGCACGCCTGGTAACCTATGGCGCATGCTCCGAAACGTCGCCGCCATTACCGCTGCCTGTGACGTCATCGCACCTCAACGCTGTGCTCCAAGCCTCGCTGCCACTGCTTACACTGTCCGGACTTCCTGACTCACAAACAGAAGGAGCCATACAGGATCAAGAGACCACACACAGCTGACATCTAGTGCGGATGGTCATCACACCATGGGCCAGCCAGGACTTGTATTCCAATTATGCAGAATTTCGATGTAAGTGGATATTGTGAATATTGTAAATAAAAAATTGCACTGTTCCTTACCCAGTGGCGCCTTTTCTCTCTTTTGTCTTGCACATTGGAGTCCGCTCTCATCTCCCCTTTGGAGGCTTGCCCTGGAACATGAACTTTGTATAACAATTTTTATTTATAGGACTTTCTATCCCGATTTTCCCCTTTTCCATCTTCTAGTGTCCCCTTCAGCAATATCATAATAAGGATTTTTGCTGAACGGATTTATTTATCTCTCACACTAGTTACAGCGCCAATACCCCCTATAATTTTTTTGCTGCCAGTTTTCGCGTCGAGAAAACTGCTATGGAGCATACACACAATCGGATTTCACGACCAATCTAAAAAAATGGCAGTTTTCTCGTCATGAAAAACGATCGTGTGGGAGGCGCATGCGCGGCGCGATGCTGGGAAGACTCGCCTGAGACGAGCTCCGTCGGTCCCGGACCTTCCAGGCTAAACACCCAGGGCTATACCGCACTGTCAGCGGCGTTTTTTCATAGCACCCCTGTGGGAACACTTTGTGCATGCCGGGGAGCAAGAAAAGGAAGAATCGGCACCCTACACACTGCCTAACGAACTTCCTCATTGACATGGAACAGAGACACAGCATGGGATCCCAAGATGGCGCCGGCCAAAGCGTGGAGTCTCATCCCTGCATGGACTTTGCCCCTGTCCATCCGCTCTCTCACACAAGCCAGCAAAACAGTGAGTACGGATCCCCACTATCTAAAGCGGATCTTGATGCCAGTCTGACCACTATTTTTAATAAGTTAGTGGATAAGATTGAGAAGGAGATTCACAGCTCCACTGCAGCCCTCTCCCAGGAGATTGCCAGTATAGGCAGCCGCACAGATTTACTAGAGACTAAGCATGATGAGCTATCCTTAGCTCACAATGACCTGAGAAAGGACTATGAAAATTTAGCTGACAACTTTGCTTTTATGCAAGCACAAGTGGAGGACCTCGACAACAGAAATCGCAGACATAATATTAGACTTCGCGGGGTCCCTGAAACGGTTACAGACCTCATGCCTGCAGTCGCAAAATTCTTCCACAACCTCCTCCCAGACAAACCCCCAACTGCCTTCACATGTGATAGAATCCACAGAGCACTCCGTCCCAAGCCCCCTCCTGACAACCCTCCCAGGGACATTATCATGTGTATGAGGAACTTCCTAATAAAAGAAGACATCATGCGCGCGTCTAGAAATACCCCCAACCTCACTATGGAAGGCAAAAGGGTACAGATATAACCAGATATATCTCCCGCCACTCTTGAGAGGAGACGTAGGATAAGAGAGGTGTCCTATGCTGGGGCGGATTTGGGACACAGCTGTCTCCAGATTTGAAAGTTCTTCAGGTCAAAGGATCTCCATCTTACCCCAAATATGCGTCTTCTATACCAAGGTCCCTAAAAACCCCGCCCCATGCTCTAGGCTATTCCACTCCCTATGCAGCTCCATCCAGTGGATGATAGCTTTTAATTGGAAAACAAACAATCTACCCTGGTCGCAAGTCCTAGATAGAATGGAGATGCTCAAACTCTCCGAAAGAATATACCATACTCTGAATGATACTATGCATATCTATAACACTAAATGGTCTTACTGGTATATTGCCCAACAGGCATAATGGCACTCCATCCCTTTTTCCCTCCCCCTTACAGAAATGTTTTATTAACCCTTTTCTTTCTGTAAACAGTTTGTATACCCTTATATTGTTACCTCACTTTCACATATCATATTCGTGTATTTACTCATATTACTATGCTTGACCTGTTTTCTTACAATATTCCGACTTTTGAACTATGTTTTTGTACGCAAAGACTCTGTACTCCTATATTCTTTTAATAAACTTTTGTAAACAAAAAAAAAAGAAGAAAAACGATTGTGTGTATGCGGCATAAGGCAGCCACCAGATCTGAGGACTAGTAAGCTCAGCTGCATTATATTACATTGTTGTTCTTTGATTTAGATATGCTTTAAGGGACAGGTTCAGTTTAAAATTAAATATTCTCATCTTCCTTCCAAAGACTCCTTACCAGTGGAAAACTACTGCCGTAGCCATCCGTGTCCGTGCTAAAAATCTGACAGCCAATGTTCCCTTGACTACGTAGTTGCTAGTGTTGTACCTTTGTTCTTCCCGTTCTTCTTCCTTGTCGGTGTGAGACAAGTGAAGGACTTGGAAATGTGGAGTGATCTCCTCCCAACATAGGTGTGCGCAGGCTATTGCATTAGGGTGTGTACCCCAAAGATTAAACACACATGCATGTGTATATATATATATATATATATATATATATAAATAAAGCAATGGACAGTGCCAGTAGAGCAAAATTGTATTCTTTTAATATTTTTTTTAAATAATTTTAGTATTTACTTTTTTTTTTACTTTTTTTTTAGGAGCCCTATTGGGGGCCTTTGGTGAAATATCAGGGGTCTAAACAGACCTCTGATGTCTCACTTTTGAGGCAGAGAAAGGGACAGAGGACAGAGATTCCCCAGTCTCTTTCTCTTCAGCCAAGCAGCAGGGAGAATCTTTAACTAAACTAAAGCCCTTAACTAAATAGCGATAAAAAAAACAAACACTCTCCTCCAGCCAAACTAGTTTCTACTCAAGGTACGTGCCAACTAAAACCAGTTTCTACTCAAGGTACGTGCCAACTAATGACCTTTATTTCCTGAATAACAAAATAAATCTTCTCCTGTACAGAATAAAAAATTAAAACTTTTAGGGTTGTCAACATTTTTTGTCAAAATTGATGGCAAGATGAATGCAGTAAAATATCAAAAAATACTGGAGGAACATTTGCATTCATCAGCCAGAAAGCTGCGCATGGGACGATCTTGGACATTCCAACATGACATTGTTCCAAAACACAAGGCCAAGTTGACCTGTCATTGGCTACAGCAGAATAAAGTGAAGGTTCTGGAGTGGCCATCTCAGCCTCATGACCTCAATAACATTGAGCCACTCTGGGGAGATCTCCAACAGGCAGTTCATGCAAGACAAACTTTACAGGAACTGGAGGCTTTTTGCCAAGAGGAATTGGCAGCTTTACCATCTGAGAAGATAAAGAGCCTCATCCACAACTACCACAAAAGTTAAAGGGGGCAATACACTGTATTCAAAGCTGGGGTATGTAAACTTTTGATCAGGGTCATTTGGGTAGTTTCTGTTGTGATTATGATTTTTAAAAGAGTAAACACAGTTTATTGATAATACATGGCTTCAGCCAAACACTAACCATGAGTGAAAGAAAAGTTTTTGTGTTATCATTCATATTCTCTGAAAAATGGCCAAGAAATCATAAATTCTGCCAGGGTATGTAAACTTATGAGCACAACTGTATACAGTAATACATGGTCCTACATACAGTGGGATAATGAATAATGAATTTGAAAGGAAGTCAGATCACAACACCAAAATACTGGAATTTTTGAAGATTTGGAGGAGTCTGAGAGCAACATTTTTTGCATTACGAATTCATACTCAAATGTAATTCAATTTTTTTTAAAACATAGTTTAGCGCCACTTGCATACTGCCTCAGACATCTTGATCTGCTAATCATTTTAACCACTTCCCCATCGCCCACCGCAGGTATACGTCGGCACTTTGAAGATGGATATCTCGGTAACGGCAGCAGCTGCTGCCACAACCGAGATATCCATCTCTTCTGTGGGCGGTCGGGTAAACGATAATGGCGGTCTCCGCGGCGGAATCGCCGCGAGATCGCCGTTATCGGTGGCGGGCGAGCGTCCATCCCCCCTCCCGCTGCGCTCCCGCGCTCTCCGCCGCTTACCGGAGCCGTCGGTACCGGCGGAGGCGATCGGGTGCGCTCGTCTGTTCAGCGGGGATGCGAGTGAGGGAAAAAATTTCCCTCGTCCATCCCCGTAGCTCTGCTGGGCGGAAGTGACGTCAAACGTCAGTTCCAAACAGCGTCTTAAAGAGACATTTTTTTTTAAATGTCATTTGAAAAATGACATTTTAAATTTTTGGTATTTTTTTTGCATTTTAGCCTAAATATGAGATCTGAGGTCTTTTTGACCCCAGATCTCATATTTAAGAGGACCTGTCATGCTTTTTTCTATTACAAGGGATGTTTACATTCCTTGTAATAGGAAAAAAAGTGATATTTTTTTTATTTTTTTTATTTTAGTGTTAAAAATTGGTAAAATAAATACAAATAAATACGAAAACAAAAAAAAAAAATTTTTAAATCGCCCCTTCACGACGAGCTCGCGCGCAGAAGCGAACGCATACGCAAGTAGCGCCCGCATATGAAAACGGTGTTCAAACCACACAAGTGAGGTATCGCCGCGATCGTTAGAGCGAGAGCAATAATTCTAGCCCTAGACCTCCTCTGTATCTCAAAAAATGCAACCTGTAGAATTTTTTAAACATCGCCTATCGAGATTTTTAACGGTAAAAAAGTTTGACGCCATGCCACGAGCGGGCGCAATTTTTAACCGTGACATGTTGGGTATCATTTTACTCGGTGTAACATTATCTTTCACAATATGTAAAAAAAATTGGGCCAAATTTATTGTTGTCTTATTTTTTAATTTAAAAAAGTGAATTTTTTCCAAAAAAAAGTGCGCTTGTAAGACCGCTGCGCAAATACGGTGTAACAAAAAGTATTGCAATGACTGCCATTTTATTCTCTAGAGTGTTAGAAAAAAAAAAGATATAATGTTTGGGGGTTTTAAGTAATTTTATAGCAAAAAAAAAAGTTTTAGTCTCGTAAACACCGAATCTCAAAAACAGGCCCGGGGCTAAAGTGGTTAATATGCAATTTTAAATTAAAGTTAAAATTAATTAATTAAAACTAAAGTTAACCTTTGGCAAGGTCATTTGCCTATTTAAATATTTTCATCAAAACGTAAATGAATTTCAAAACAACCTCTGTAGCTGCAGTCCATGTGGAGAAATTCATCCTTGAATAACCTCAGCACATCTGTTGTGAAATATAAGTGCTTTTCTCAGTAGGTCAGCTTACCCCACACCCTTCTTGGAAGTGAGTCAGCAGTTTTCTAACATCTAAATTTAATTCAAAGCAGCTTCTTTGGAAGGGGGATAAGGGGGAGCTGAGCGTATGACGAATAAGTACAGTACTTAAAAGGCATCATTAATTCTGTTGTGAACTTAGAGGACAAATTGCTCCAGAGTGCCTGCAGCTACACAGGTTAGTGAGTTTTAAAGTTTATTTACTGCTTGTTACGAATATGTCAATATTTGAATGCCGTTAGCCTGGTCACAGGTTCTCTTTCTAATGCCCTGTACACACGATCAAAATTTCCGATGGAAAAAGTCAGACGACTTTCTCCATCGGATTGTCCGATCGTGTGTAGCCCCATCTGAGTTTTTTCATCGGAAATTCAGATGAATTCCATTGGAGTTTAAATATAGAACATGTTCTATTTGTTTCTATTTTCTGTTGGAATTTCCGATGTGATTTGGCTGGGCAAAAGCCTGTTCGTGTGTACGCAGCTTTATGCATTTTTTTTTACCATGTGATCAGTTTGAATTGTCAAGTTTTGCAACAGGTTTACCCAAAAAAATTGATTTCTACTTTTAATGAATGATCATCCTATCAAAACATGGAAATACACTTAGCAACATCTTCTCTCAACAGGTTTGGAGCCTCATAAGCTAAAATGCAACAATAAGGAGCCATAGGAAGTACTTACCGGGATAATAGAGTCTTGTTTGCGTTGCTGAGGTACGTATAATCTTTGTGCCAACTTTTTAATGCTATCAAAGCCTCACAGGGTATTGCTGGTAACTTGATACAGTGGAAAACTTCTCTATATTTTCTGTTTGTATATTCACATTCTTCTTGTTGGGAATTCAAGTAAAATCCACATTCTGTATGTACCTCCTGTTTTTTATGAATAAATAATCCGGTGTAGCCAATATAATTGTATCCCATGTTCCTCCCTTTCCACAGAAGAGCTACCCCTTCACTGGGATGCACTAGGAGAATAGATATTTGTATTTTTCCTTCCCAAAATAATGTAAAATAAATATTGTAAGTTCCATTATTGAAGTTCTCGATTCTTCCAGAAGCTCCAGCTCCAAGCTTTGGTGAAAAGATCCGTGCTTGTATGAAGTCTCCTCCATAAGTCTTCCTTTTCCCCAAATGATTGAACATCTCAACCTGAACAATCAAAGTGTCTCCAACACAATAATTAGGTTTATAGTTCAATATTACTGCTGTGCTATTCAGCGCGCTGGTGGTTTCTATAAAATGCATGGTGTCCTTATGAGGGATTGTAGCGTTTATTATAGTCATCATCTTGGTTATTTGTTGGTCGATGTCTTTGCTCTTCATTGCTGTGACAACGTACACAATATTTCCAGAGGCAGGTGCCAGATGATATTTTACACTGAGAAAGTGAATGTCCAAAAGCTGATGGGAAATGGTCAATATTTCTACTGTTACACTCTTAGCCTTATCCACAGACACAACTTAAGTGTGAGTTCTACAACAAAGAACCTACCTGGCTGAAGTTTAGGTTAACGACGTATCTAAACACCACCATAACGATAACTGTACAACACAAAATGATCATAAAACCTTTTCTGGTTGATTTCAACATTTTATTGGTCTCCTGAAACAGAAGTGAGGTGAAATCAATCAATAAATGTGATCAACGATCTATAGTATAATTAAAAGGAAGATCTAAAAATAATGGGTAGCCCAAAGTAGTTTTTATGCTCGTTGCCTTGTGGTGGGTACTCTTTTGTGCTTTATAGCTTTGCCAGTAAGCAAGGGCATAACACGTGTTTATATTGTGCAAGCAAAAAAAAATGATTAGGTTTATGGTCACTGAAGATCCTACCTGAGGGTCCACACCAAGCTATGCTATTCCCAAATACACTTTTCAACCATCATATAATTTCAGCCTTTAGAACTTAGACTGACCTTGATTTATTCCAGACCTTCCTCAAATCTGACCCTATGTACTCAAAGCTGTGCCATTGATCTCTGACCATCTCCTGTATCATGTTTACACAGTCTCTGAGCATCTCCTGTACTATGTCTGCAGTCTCTGAGCATCTCATGTACTATGTCTGCAGTCTCTAACCATCTCTTGTATCATTCCCACAGTCTCTGACCATCTTTTGTATCATGTCTGCAGTCTCTGACCGTATCTTGTATCATGTCTGCAGTCTCTGACCATCTCTTGTATCATGCCCACAGTCTCTGACTATCTCCTTTATCATATCCATATGGTCTCTGACTATCTCCTGTATCATATCCACATAGTCTCTGACCATCTCCTGAATCATGTCCAAATAGTCTCTGACCATCTCCTAAATCATGTCTGCAGTCTCTGACCATCTCCTGTACTATGTCTGCAGTCTCTGACCAACTCTTGTATCATGCCTACAGCCTCTGACCATCTCTTGTATCATGTCTGCAGTCTCTGACCATCTCTTGTTTCAGGTCTCCAGTCTCTGACCATCTCCTAAATCATGTCTGCAGTCTCTGACCATCTCCTGTACTATGTCTGCAGTCTCTGACCAACTCTTGTATCATGCCTACAGCCTCTGACCATCTCTTGTATCATGTCTGCAGTCTCTGACCATCTCTTGTTTCAGGTCTGCAGTCTCTGACCATCTCTTGTTTCAGGTCTGCAGTCTCTGACCATCTCTTGTTTCAGGTCTGCAGTCTCTGACCATCTCTTGTTTCAGGTCTGCAGTCTCTGACCATCTCTTGTTTCAGGTCTGCAGTCTCTGACCATCTCTTGTATCATGTCCGCACACTCTCTGACCATCTCCTGTATCATGTCCGCACACTCTCTGACCATCTCCTGTATCATGTCCGCACACTCTCTGACCATCTCCTGTATTATGTCTGCAGTCTCCGGGGGGAGCCTACAAAGGTGTCAAGAGCAGGAGCGCTGCCAGCACAGGAGTCATGGGAGGAATCAGACGTGCGTGGACTGTGAAGAGGAGAATAAAGGATGAGCCACCAAGCTGAAGCCCAGAGAGGGCCATCTGACCGAGTCCTTCACGGTACAC
Source organism: Rana kukunoris (assembly GCA_029574335.1). Taxonomy (NCBI): domain Eukaryota; kingdom Metazoa; phylum Chordata; class Amphibia; order Anura; family Ranidae; genus Rana; species Rana kukunoris. The sequence goes on from CM056060.1 coordinate 31,258,209, forward strand.
CTGAGAGGAGGTCCGCAAGGTAACCCCCTTGGAAGAGCGCCTCCCAGAGGGGGTTATCAGAAGCTTGAAGGAGCCGAGACAACCGCCGACCCCAGAAGACAAGGATCTGGGCCACTCTGTGCAAAACGAGCTGCACAGCGGAGCTAAGTATGATTTTTAAAAAATAAAATATTTGAAGCTTTAGTATCACTTTAAAAATAATATTTAAAAAAACAACTGCAAAATAATGCAAGAATTTGTACATTTTTCAAAGGCTTTTAACATTGTAAATTTGTAAAACTAACAGAAAAAAAAAATGGATGCTTGAACCCTAAAAATATCTACACGTATTCATCTTTTCTTCTGGGAATTTAGTTATACTTTAAAGGGATTGTAAAGGTTTGTTTTTTATTTTCTAAATAGGTTCCTTTAACCACTTCCATACGGGGGCCTATTTTGGCACTTCTCTCCTACACGCAAAAACATTTTTGCTAGAAAATTACTCAGAAAGCCCACTATATATATTTTTTTAGCAGACACCCTAGGGAAATAAAAAAGCTGGTCATTGCAACTTTTTATCTTGCACGGTATTTGCGCAATCATTTTTCACAACACCTTTTTTTGGGTTAAAAAAAAACGGTTTCATGAATTAAACAATAACAAAACAGTAAAGTTAGCCCAATTTTTTTGTATAATGTGAAAGATGAAGTTATGCCAAGTAAATAGATACCCAACATGTTACGCTTTAAAATTGTGCACACTCATCGAATGGCGCCAAACTTCAGTACTTGAAAATCTGCATAGCCGTCGCTTATTTTTTTTGACAAGTTACAAATTTAGAGTTACAGAGGAGGTCTAGTGCTAAAATTGTTGCTGGCGCTCTAACGCACATGGCGATACCTCACATATGTGGTTTGAACAGCGTTTACATATGTGGGCGGTACTTACGCGTGTGTTCGCTTCTAAGCGCGAGCTACTGGGGGCTTTAAAAAAAAAATATTTAATTTTTTATTCTACTCAATTTATTTTATTTTTACACTTTTTTTTACATATTTTTTTTTTTTTAACACTTTTATTACTATTACAAGGAATGTAATATGTATGACCGTTCTTATGGTGCACAGAATCGCCAGCTGAAGATATGGATATCTGAATGATGCCTGTAGCTGGTTAAGCTAGCGCATTGCTGGTTCACTTACCCTTTGCTTTGATTCCCCTTCTAAATGTTTTTTTCTTTGTCTGAATTTCTCACTTCCTGTTTCTCCTCAGTAAGCTTGCCCGCATTATCCGAGCCGTTCTGGAGGAACAGGAAGTGAGAAATTCAGACAAAGAAAACAAAGAAAAACAACATTTAGAAGGAAAATCGAAGGAAAGGGTAAGTGAACCAACAATGCACTAGCTTAAATGAACCTATTTAGAAAATAAAAAACAAAACCTTTACAGCCCACTTAAAGGGGTTGTAAAGGTAAACAATTGTTTTCCCTAAATAGCTTCCTTTACCTTAGTGCAGTCCTCCTTCACTTACCTCATCCTTCGATTTTGCTTTTAAATGTCCTCATTTCTTCTGAGAAATCCTCACTTCCTGTTCTTCTGTCTGTAACTACACACAATATTGCAGGGCTTTCTCCCTGGTGTGGAGAAAGCCTCTTGAGGGGGAGGGGGCTAGCAGGAGTGTCGGGCTGCCCACTAACACACAGCTACTTTCTTTATCTGCAAAGTAGAGAGCGTCCTGACACTCCTGCTTGCCCTCTCAAGAGGCTTTCCACACCAGGGAGAAAGCCTTGCATTACTGTGTGTAGTTACAGTCAGAAGAACAGCAAAATGGAAGGATGAGGTAAGTGAAGGAGGACTGCACTAAGGCACTAAGGTAAAGGAAGCTATTTAGGGAAAACAAATGTTTTACAACCCCTTTAAACCAGTGGATTCTAGTCAATCTATTGTTTGTCTAAGCTTTGCAAGTATTTGTATTACCCCTGTACTTCCAAGTACGGACACTATTTAAATTTAAAGGGGGATGAGAGACTTATTCAGCTCTAATCCATGTGAATTATGCTAGTTTAGTGCTGTGCTGTTGTTTCATTTTGTGTTCCAACGATACGTTTCCATCTTGGAACGACAGGTTGCAGCAGTGGAGACCAGTGAGAGCGCCTTCTTGCCAGCAGCCAATTAGAGGAGGTTTTCCCTCACGGGCATGCTGGGGGAGGGTACTTCTTTAGGGCGCCAACTTGGCGTCGGGAGTTCGAGGTTGGATCCGGGTCCGGCACCCACCTTTAGGGTGTGCGCACATCACGGGCCCCAGCGAGGTGGCCTACGCACGTGCTTCGCAGAGTTCCTGGCTCTGGGCCCTCATGGCCTGGAGCAACTAAAGCTGCAAAGGGGCCCCAGTGACTTACTGGGTCCCCACTTCTATGAAAAGATCCCAAGCGAGTTGTGCTGTTCGGTGGGGAGTCAGTCTGAGGAGAGCCTGGAGGCATGCGATCCAATAGGGCCTGGACGAACTATCGGGGATCAAGGTAACCGGATACTGGGCGTTTGTTTTATGGCAACCTGTCAGTCAGTCACCTAGGTCAAGAACTGTCTGGAGACATTCAGACAATTTGCTTTACTGAGAAGGAATCGCTCCATCAAGTCGCATTCCAGAGCAAGGGCCTGTGGCAGAGGTACCACTCCTATTTTCCATTGAGCCAAGTCTGTGGCAGAGGCTTGTCTTCCTTCTCAGAGTGCCAAGTGAAACTCCGGCTGCCAGTTCTGTGAGAGAGACTGCCCAGGTACACTGCACCCACTCTGCAATTTCTTCTTTTATCACTTTCCTGTATTCACCTGAAGTTTCCTGTTGCCGTGTTGGCGCAAGAATAAAAGCACAGAAAACGACACCTTGCTGTTTGGACTAGGGCCGAAACAATTAATCGATTAATCGACAACTAATCAATTATGAAATTAATCGATTACAATTTTCATAATCGATTAATCGGCCAGTAACATAATGGAGTTAACACAACTAAAATTTGCCCTTTATAGTACAAAAAAGCTAATCACTACTGTAAATATTACTTTCACTGTCCCACAGTAAAAAAAATTAAACCCCTTACAGTGGCGATTATTTGCTCTTTGTACTTATTTTTTTTTTTTCTTCCACAGTCAGCTTTAACTGCACACAAGAGACCAGCTCATGGTAGAGATGCTTGGTTTTCGTCTCTGTTTCAAGTTTGCATCATTTGTGGAAATTTTTCTCCCATTTGGTTTCTTCCTTGCTTTTTCTTTTCTCTTTTTTTTTTTTTTTAAATGTATAAGTATTGGCATTATCAAGTAATCCCTGGGTATATATATTTTCTAAATACTTTATATATGTTCGTTTCCTTTTGTCCCACTCCTCCCACTCCCTCCCTCCTCCTCCCCCCCCCACCACACCAATTGATGCTTTCTTATCTAATCGAGCAAGTTTGTTACCCTGTCTGTAAGTTCTCTACGTAACTCCATGTTCTTTTAAATTCTCTCCAATTTTCCCATTTTGTAGAGTCCCTATTGCCTTCAAGGCTATTTCTAAGATCTTCCATCCAGTATGTTTCCTCCACAGTGTCTATCCATTCCCATACCGTGGGACATTCCAATTCCTGCCACTTTCTTGGTATTAGCCTTTTAGCAGCGTTTAGCAGGTGTGGTACCAAAGATTCCCTATATTTTTTAATTCCTTCGCTCCCTCCATGAAAGAGTACCGTCCATGGCTCTCTTTTGATTTTTCCCTTTGTGATATCTTCTATTATCTTCAGAATCTTTTCCCAATAGATTTTAACCTTTGGGCATTCCCACCAAAGATGGGCCATGGTTCCTGGGGATTTACAACCCCTCCAGCAATCTGCTGACTGGTCCTTCTTAAATTTACTGAGTTTCACTGGTGTTATATACCAGCCTGATATGCATTTAAAATTCATTTCGGCTGTTTGGCTATCAATAGCTGAGGTATGGGTCAATTTTAATATTTTATCTATTGTGGTCCTATCTTTGTGTGTCCCTAATTCCTTCTCCCATTTTTTAATAAAGGGGGGTACATCTGGTTCCTCGAGCTGTAATAGGATCTTGTAGATTTTAGAGATACTTCCTTTACCACTTTCCGAGGAGCATAGTTTTTCTATGTCTGAGAGCTGGTCCCCAGATCTTAAAGGTTGGGGTAAATTTTGAATAAAATGTTTTAGCTGTTGGTACCTCCAGTTATTAAGTGTCATAAAGTTTTTTCTTTGTTGTAATTGCGTACGTGCTATTAAGTGTCCTTGGTGTATTATATCTCTTACTTGTGCGTTCTCTTTTTTGATCCAACTTCCCCCTATCTCCACTTTCCCCGGAGGGAAATAATCGTTGTCCTTTAGTGAAATTAGGGGTGAATTGAAATTTTTATCAATTTTTTTTTGTGTTACATCCCAAACCTTGAGTGCAGTCTTTGTTATTTCAGGTGTATCCGTGCCGAGTGCTCTAAACTGTGGGGGATTCCATATTATTTTTTCTAATTTTGCTTTGGCAAGTGCATTCTCCAAATTAACCCATCTTTTTTCTGTGTTTACTCTGGCCCATTCCACAACTCTCGATAGAATTATTGCTTCATAGTATTTTTTAAGGTCTGGGATGGCCAGTCCTCCCTTGTTTTTTGTTTGTTTAAGAATCTGAAACGATATCCTATGTTTCTTATTTCCCCAGATAAAATTCATGATTACGTTCTTGAGAATACGCAACAATTGTTTTGGGAGGTTAATCGGGATCATTTGAAACTTATATATAATCTTTGGTATCAACACCATTTTGCAGAAATTTATTCGTCCCAGCCATGAGATTGGTCTATTTTTTATCCTGTTTATCTCCTTTTTAGTTTCTTCTATCAAGGGGATATAGTTGATTTCATATATTTTTTTTTCCGTGTTTGCCAGATAGATGCCAAGATATTTGAGCTTGTTTACCCATGGGAATTTAAATTCCAATCTAAGGGTTTGCATATCTTTCTTTGGTATACTGACACCTAGTATTTCGGTCTTTTTCACATTTAATTTGAAGTTTGAAATTTCCCCATATTGATTACATATTTTTAATAAATTTAGTATGGAGCTTTTGGGGTTGGTTAGGTAAAAGAGAACATCGTCAGCAAATGCAGACAATTTATGTTCTTCTCTACCCACCTTAACTCCCTTTATTTCAGGACTTTTACGTATTCTGGCTAGGAGGGGTTCCAGGGACAGTACAAATAATAGCGGTGAAAGGGGGCACCCTTGTCTCGTGCCATTATCCATTGTAAAATAGTGGGATAAGCCCCCATTTATTTTTATCCTAGCTGTTGGGGCCTTATATAGAGTTCCGATCCACCCCAGTATGCTTTGTCCAAAACCCATCGTTTCCAATGTTTGTAGCATGAATCCCCAGTCTACCCTGTCGAACGCTTTCTCAGCGTCAATCGATAGGAGTAGACCGGGGGTCCCGCTTCTCCTCATTTCCTGAAGCAGGAGGAGGGCCCTCACCCCGTTGTCTCTTCCCTCTCTGCCTTGGATGAAGCCTGTCTGGTCAGGGTGTATCAACCCCCCCATCTCACGTTTTATTCTTTCGGCCAGTATCTTTGCAAATAATTTTAAGTCTGCATTTAGCAGAGATATTGGCCGATAGCTCGCACATATCTTAGCATCTTTTCCTTCTTTTGGTATAACAGTAATTGTCGCCTCTGCGGCTTCTCTACTCAGGGTATAATCTTTTCCCAAGCCATTGAAGTATTGACATAATCTTGGTATGAGGATATCTTTGCATTTTTTATAGTAGAGTGCCGAGAAGCCATCCGGCCCTGGACTTTTCCCGGAGGCTGTACCTGCTAATGCTGACAATATTTCATTTTCAGTGATCGGCCTATCCAGGGTTAGTGCTTCTATTGGGTTTATTGTTTTAAGTCCCGCTCTCTGAAGGAAGTCCAAGATTTTGTTTTTTTTCTCTCCTTTTTCCCAGTTTGTCTGTTTAACTGTGTAAAGGTTTTCGTAATAAATTCGGAAAGTTTCAGCTATATCTTTTGTCCTGTACACCTCTACTCCTTGATCGTTTTTAATTTTTTCGATATAGTTTCTTCCTTTCTTCTTCTGTACCATCCTTGCCAAGTGTTTACTGGTTTTGTTACCTCCTATATATCTTTCTTTTGCGATTAACTGGAAATCTCTTTTAGTTTCCTGGAATAGAAGATTTTTAAGTTGGTTACGCTTATTAACTAGTTCTAGGAGTAAGTCTTTTTGTTTGGCTTCTCTTTTATGTTTTTGTTCCAGCTTGTATATCTCCTCTATTATTTTCTCTTTTTGAAGCCGTTTCTCCTTTTTCTTTCTTGCTCCTTCTGAAATCAAGGTCCCCCTAATTACCGCCTTGTGAGCATCCCATAGTGTTGCTTTGGAGATTTCACTTGTATCGTTCATTGAAAAGTACTCTTCCAACTCCTTTTGAACTCTAGTTAGGCTATTCGTATCTTTTAGTAATTCCTCGTTGAGCCTCCAATTTTGAGGTGGTCTCGGGTTGTCTGAAATGTTCAGGGACACACTGATTGGGGCATGGTCTGAAATAGTCATCGGTTCTATTCCCACCTCCGTGACCTCCTCCAGTGAACAATGGTCCACAAAGAAATGATCGATGCGGGAGTAGGACCCATGTACGGGGGAATAAAAAGTATAATCTCGCGTCTCCGGGTTTAGCACTCTCCACACATCCACTAGTTGACTGCTATGTAGACTGTTTTTTAATCTACATAGTTGTTTTTTATTGTTCCCCCCTATTTGAGATGTCTTATCAACCTTCGGATCCATGCAAAAGTTCAGGTCTCCTCCCAGTATGACCCTGCCTTTTTTAAAATCCCTTATCTTTCCCAGGATTCCTATAAAGTATTTTATTTGTTGGTTATTTGGGGAGTAGATATTAACTAGGGTACACTCTGTCTCTTCTATTTTCCCTTTTAGTATTATAAATCTCCCCTCAGGGTCTGTTAGTCTTTCCGTTAAGCTGAATCTCACCCCTTTGGCAAACCCGATAGCTACTCCCCTCGCGCGTTTTGAGATGGTGTCCCCATAGTACCATATGGGGAAGTCGGTTGAATTTAGCCTGATGTTTGAATCTAACGTGAGATGAGTCTCCTGTACGAAAGCTATATCCGTTTTGATTCTCCTCAGTTCTTTTAAGACTTTATGTCTCTTTGTGGGGCTATTTAGTCCTTTCACGTTATATGAAACACATTTTATTATCGTCATTGTCTATTAATAAAACCCCTCCTCTTTACTTCGAGTTTTTAGCCTCGATCTAGTTGCCATTTCTTTCCCTTTCAGTCCTTTTGGTATGGTGGGTCCCCTTCCCCTACTTTCCCTCCCCCTCCCTCTTCCTACCGCCCCACCCCCCCTCCCCCTATCCCTTCCCCCCATGGCCAAAAATAGGCCTCCGAACCAATTTTTATTCCTTGGTTCAGTTTCCCTCTGAGGTGGGCCCTTTTTCCTGTCCCCCATCCTGTCCGGGTGGGGGGGGGCGGAAGCATACACAAAATATTGTACTTCTTGGAAATAGAGAGACCACCAAGTTGTTTCGACTTACCCTCTCCCTCCTCCTCCCTCCTCTCCCAACAACAACAGAAAAAATAAATAAAAATAAAATAAATGAGAAGGACCCTCTGCCCCCTCCCCCTATTGAACCCAACCAGGGAGGTCTGGTATCTGTAGGTCTAGTCTGTTGCAGAATTCCCTCAAGTCTTCAGGGAATCGCAATATTGCTGATTTTCCTTCTTTTGAGGATACCAAGCTTGCTGGGAATCGCCAGTTATATTTAATATTCTTGGTCATGAGTTGCTCTAAGAGTGGTTTTAAAAGTCGTCTTCTAACCAGCGTCTCTGGAGCCAGGTCTGCATAGACCTGTATGGGGGACCCATCATATATAAGGGGGGGATATCCCCTCAATTTTTTCCATATTTCGTCTTTCTCTTTGAACGATAAAAATCTGACGATGACGTCTCGGGGCCGTTCTGTATTGCTTCTGTTTAATCTTCCCACCCGGTGGATTCTCTCTATTCTGATCGGGTCTTCAGGTGTTTTCCCCAATATTGGGTTTAATATTGTCCTGGTTATTTTCCTCAGGTCCTCCCCTTTTCCTTCCGGAATTGCTCTAATTCTCAGGTTCTGTCTCCTGGATCTATTTTCCTGGTCTTCAAGCTGGTAAAGTGTGTTTCTCTGTTGTAAATTAAGCTGAGCTAGTTGGTCCTTTAACTCGTTTGACTCTTGTTTTTGTTTCTCTATCTGTTCTTCCATCGTCTCTACTCTGGCGAGAAGATGGCCAAAATCCGTCTTAAGGCTATGTATTTCTCCTTTAATAGCGTTTTCCAGTCGCAGCAGCATCTTTTCCATATCTCCCCTGGTTGGAATTTGATCCTCTGGTCGCTGTTCTTCCCTTCTACTTATTTCTCCAACCCCCTCGCCGTTCTCATCCTCTCTTGAGTCCTCTCTCAAGTCCTCCAATATTTCCTCCTGGGTAGGTTTTTGAGCCTTTTTTTCTTCCATTTTTTTTATCTGTCTTCCCTTGTGAAGATTTTGGAGATCCTGTATTTCTAGAAGTTGTTGCTTTGGACATGTATTGTTGGATTGTACTTGGTGCGGCCGTGGATCCAGGTGTCTTTGATGTTCCTCCCCTTGTTGATCTGCATGACATCCTGGACATAATATTTTTCACCTTTCTGATTCTTTTCCCCAGGTTGCCTGTTAATAGGCTACCTTGCCCCCACTGAATCCAGTCTTTCGCCCTTTTCTTCTTTTCCTTCTCCCTTTTCTTCCCCTTTCCTAGTAGCCGATTGGTAGGGCCTGTAGGGGTCACTGTTCCCTTCCTCTGGATGCAAGGTATACCCACCAGCCAGTGGGCTGGGTCTTACTCTTCTTTGGGGAGGGGGACCCCACTATCCCCTTCCACGCTTCCTTAGTTGGATTTATATGTGTAGTTTGGGTATTAGTGGGGTAGGTATTCTCCTCTTGCTTGGTCCTGTATACGGTTACCTACACCTCTATTTATACTACATGTGCTGGGTTCTTACCCTCTAGCAGGTTTTCCAAGGGCGCCTTAGGGCCTAGAGGCTTACATAAATACCACAAAAAAAAACAAAAAAAAACCCTAGTATTATTAATAAGAGGTGTATAACTATTCCCGTGCCTCCTACGCACACACCTGGGCAATTCCTTTTTCTGACAATGTTTGTATATTCATGTGTGATTCACGATTTTCTTCTTACCCCCCACCGACCCTGAGGGGGGGGGGGGGTTCTGTAACACAGTTGATTACGTGTGATAGGGTCCCGTGTTTATATTTGATATAATCTTCTGAAACCTGTCACCAGGCTGAGGTCGGGCTCTCAACCCTTAATCTCCCTCAGTGACCAATCGCTGTTACTTTGCTACCGCTTGTTCTGGTATCTCCCTCGTACAACCTTCCGGTGTATGGTCACAGGTAGTGATTGTTTACCGGATTGTATGCTGTCCGTTATTTACTCATGGGGCTTAGCTGTTTCTTGACTCCCCCTCTATCGATTTTTCAAGCCGGTTACCACTAGTTCACTGTTGGGTCACATAGTACCCAGGAGCTCATCTTATGCAACCTGTTCATTACTATGCGGCCAAGTATCATTCAGCACCGATCTTAACATACAATTAGTCCCGACGTGTCTCCCCCTCAGCTTTATACTGTGTTGGTATTCCAGGGGACATTTATGCCATTTAGTACATTTAACTTGGTAAATTTTACCTTCAGGAACTCATTTGTATACTACCTGCTGTTCACATCTGCCGATCCCTTTCACCTTTTCCTCTTGTGTTCTATCTTCCTTCTGCTGTCAGTGTCAGTAATGCCGTGCAAAACAGGCTGGATCCGGCCTCCTTCAGGGGGTTGTTAGGAGCTTCTCGGAGAGGCCAGTCACAGTGGCAGGGGGGGGGGTGGGTGTGTTGGGTTAGTGGCGGTCTCTATGGCGAGGCGCGGCACTCGCACTCGTGCTTCATGCCGCAATCGCTCCTGTATTCTGCGGGGTGAATCCAATCCGCTTGGCAGGGCTGTCCCGTGGCAGTCTGCGGGGAATCATCCACGGCTTCTCGGGCAGGCAGACACGCTCGCTGTGGACACAGCCCCTCATCCCTGCTTCCTTGGCTTCCGCTGCGTCTCTCAGTCCCAATTTTATTTATTTTTTAACCCTAATTATGTTACTAAACATCTCAGGCCGGGGTCACACCTCTGTTTTTTGGTGCTTTTTGCAGAAACACACTACAGTTCATTTACATGTTTTCCTATGGGACACGTTCACATCCTTGTTTTTTTTTTCGTCTGCTGCGTATTTGGAAAGGGCAAGGACTTTTTAACGCAAAACTGTGCCATTTTGGTTCAATATACTTCAACGGAGAAGCTGCAGAAAAGCATGTTGTGTTTTTACGTCAATTTGTGTTTTGTAATCTGCCCAACATCAATTTTTTTTTTAAGGTTATTATCCGATTAATCAAAACAATAATTGACCAACTAATCGATTATGAAAATAATCATTAGTTGCAGCCCTAGTTTGGACATCCTATTACTGCTCACGTCATCTACTTTCATCATACCCCTAGAGATGCTACAGAGGTAACCAGCGGCTCCTGCGGGGGTAGCGCTACATATTGTTTTAGTCAGCCGTTAAAAGGCATGGCTCAGTACACATATTACCTGGCAAGCATACAAGGTTATATAATGCCTCGTTTCCACTGAACGGAACGGTTCGGGTCGGTACAGTTTGGAGCGCTTAGAATGGTTCGGTCTATTCTGCTGAGCGTTTCCACTGCAAATCAGACCATACAAGGTTTAGAAAAAATGTCTAGCACGTCCACCAATCAGTGAGATTGTAGGTCCGCCCTAACCGAACCGTTCCATTTTCTATGGCCCCACATCTGAAGCAGGACCTAGAATGGTGCGGTACGGTTCGCTTTTATGGCACGCTTTCATAATGGAAACAACCAAAATAGCGTACCGTACCGAACCGATCCACTCAGTGGAAACGAGGCATAAGTTCACATGGTTTAGCATTTACAATGATGCTTTTAATTTGCTTTGTGAATACATTTTAGCCGTTGCACCGCAACCCCATTTACAACCCAACACTCCATCTGGAAGACCTTTTTACCTTCAAAGCATTGGAGGACCAAGTGGCCCAAAGGCCAGATGGCATCCAGTACCAATGCATATATAGCATAAGGTGCTTGTTAATTGCTGTGTTTTATTTACCAAGATTACTGCCCCATCAAAGTGATCCTCATAACAACCCGTGGAAGAGTGTTAAAATATGGATATCACTATTTATTCTTCTCAAGTAAATCAGTTGCTGCCACAAAGGGGTACTGCAGGCCCTGACCTAAAAAGGGCTATCAAATAAAAAGACACTGGGACTTATTCAGAGTGAGGCCTAGTCATGTGCTGATGGCGTGACAGGAGTACAGTTGAACAGTGAAGTAGTGTGCTGGAGGAAGTGTTCTGAGGTAAAAGTCTGTCAAGTTTAGGGTCAGCCATCTTGTTCTGCTGAGAGGTGTGACGTAGTTACTTTTATTCTACAAAGTACAATTTATCCTATGGGCATCCCATGTCCCTTTTCCCAAACCAAGTTCAATCCCCTAATAAAAAATAAAAAAAAAGCAAGCAAAAGACTGTTCATTGATTGAGAAGTGTTTCTAATGGATGTCTGGCAGCAGGGTGAAATGTGTTGATGCTGTAAAATGTAGCAACCCCATCAGGGCCATCGCTACATTTGGAGGTCCCACCGAGATCCACCTTCACGGTTAACCTGCTGGTCATCGCCCCTAGCAACGCAGAAAAAGGGGAGACTGCTTGTTCCGTTACCTAGAGGATTCAACTATGGGAAAAGACTGTTTTTGCCTGCAGAAGAGTTTTTACAAGTGCCACTGCCTATAGCAACCGTTTGGGATTGTCATTATTACTGCCCACCGCTACCCAGTTACTCCAATGAGTCTTGGTGTGGACACTTCTAAATAACCTGTCTTGTTGGGGTCTCAAGAAATGATAGGCCTTCAGTACACAGGGCTGGACTGGGACAAAAATTTGGCCCTGGACCTCATCCAGACTGGCCCACTTTGACAGGTCTCTCCCATGGCGTCCTGACAACTCGCGCCCCGGCCACCAGAGCCCCCTCTCCCCCTTCACTTGTCACTAGCCCTTCTACTTTATTAGAGTAGAACGGCTGGTACTTGTACTCTTATAGGCAGTACCAGTGGGGAAGCTAGACATTATTTCACCCGGGGCAAAGAATCAGTTTGTTGCCCCCCTTATGGGACAAGATTAGACAGAATTGAGAAACTTCCAGGCCATAGCTGTTTAGTTAGCTGTCTGTCCCCTCCCCCATGCTCCACTGTGGCCCCCCCTGCTCCTCTGGTCCTCCCCCTGCTTCTCTGTTCCCCCCCAGGTGAGCGCTACGGGAAGGGAGAGACAGAGGAGCAGAGGGGGGCGGTGGTCTGCTGTTACTGAAGCCGGCCCACTGAGCCATCGGCCCACCGGGAAACTCCCTGTAGTCCCAATGGCCAGTCCATCCCTGTCCATCCCTGTCAGTACATCAGGTGTAATCAGATGTGATAAATTTTTATGATTTGCACTATAGCTTGTAGACTCAAACTTTCACACAGACCAAATAATTTCGAAAAATGTTGGGTTATTTTTATCACAGACATGTAGCAGTATAAATTGTGGCCAAAATGTATGAAGAAAAATTAATAATTTACAAAATTCTATCACAGAAACTAAGAAAAAATCTTTTTTTTTCAAAATTTTCGGTCTTTTTTTATTAATAGCGCAAAAAATAAAAAACCCAGAGGTGATCAAATACCACCAAAAGAAAGCTCTATTTGTGGGAAGAGAAGGACAAAAAAATCATTTAGGTATAGTGTTGCATGACTGAGTAATTTGTCATTCAAAGTGTGAGAGTGCTGAAAGCTGAAAATTGCTCTGGGCAGGAAGGGTGTTTAAGTGCCCAGTAAGCAAGTGGTTAAAAAGTGACAGCACTGAAAGCGCCTAATGAAGTGGATAAGCCAGTGGATTCTAGTCAATCTGTTTTTCTAAGCACATTGCTTTGCAATTATTGTTTTATAGAGGCTTTAAAAAGGCATGGCTCAGTACACATAATACCTGCCAAGCATACAAGGTTTTATAAGGCCACATGGTTTAGCACATGGGTCTTCAAACTATGGCCCTCCAGTTGTTCAGGAACTACAATTCCCATCATGCCTAGTCATGTCTGTGAATGTCAGTGTGTTACAATGCCTCATGGGATGTGTAGTTCTGCAACAGCTGGAGGGCCGTAGTTTGAGGATCCCTGGTTTAGCATTTACAATGACTTTTAATTTGCTTTGTGAACAAATCTTACAGAGTTAGCTAATGCACCACAAGCCCATTCACAACCCAACACTCCCTCTGGAAGACCTTTTTACCTTCAAAGCATTGGAGAACTAAGTGGAATGCTACCCAAAGGCCAGATGGCATCCAGTACCAATGCATATATTAGGGTCATGCGGTGAGGTCAGTGACTGGTGAGGCTCTGGCTAGTATCAGAGCCAGATACACACAGGTTACATACGCCGCGATTGTTACAGCGAGAGCACTGATTCTAGTATCTCTGTAGCTCTAAATATGTAACCTGTAAAAAAATGTAAAGTGTCCCCTATGGAGATTTTTAATAACTGAAGTTTGGTGCCATTCCACAAGTGAGCGCAATTTTATAGCGTAAACATGTTAGGTCTCTATTTACTTGATATTTACTTGATAAAAAGTACTATACAAAAATATCAGATTATCATTTTTTTTTAGGACTGAGTACAAGTACCTATACTTTTTTTCAAGTAGTCGCCGATACCGAATACTGATACTTTTTCAAATGTGTCCCCAAATGCAGCCATGTCCCCCCACATATTGCAGCCATGACCCCACACATAATGCAGCCATGTCCCCCCACATAATGCAGCCATGTCCCCCCACATATATTGCAGCCATGTCCCCCATATACAGCCATGTCCCCCATATACAGCCATGTCCCCCACATATTGCAGCCATGTCCCCCATATACAGCCATGTCCCCCACATATTGCATCCATGTCCCCCCCATATTGCAGCCATGTCCCACCCATAGATGCAGCCATGCCCCCCACATATTGCAGTCATGTCCCCCATATACGCAGCCATGTTCCCCCCATACCTGATGATGATGCCCCCGCCACCTATACAAAGCCGCTGCCGTCGTGAACATTGTAGGCTCCTTTACTTTCAATGGCTGTTTTCCCTGCAGCGCGCCATGTAAAGGACACTCCCTCTTGCTCGGGATTGGACATTAATATATATATATATATATTATATATATATATATATATATATATATATATATATATATAAATAAATAAATAAAATGTTTTAGGGTTCTGAGTAATTAAAAAAATAAAAATATGATTATTACATGTACAACCGTTGGAGAGTGTCTGCAACTTAAAATAGGGATATAATGTCTCTATTGTTGGTCTGACTAAGTCAGCTGCACCCATTTTTAATCACAAGGAAACCATCATCATAAAACCTTACGCAATAGTTACCATAGCAAAAGCAATACCCAGTGATACAGTAGACACGTTCTTACTTAGACCATTTTGATTCTTTTGCATAACAATACTACAAAGTTCTAAAAGCAACAAGGTGATTATCGGCTTGACAAATTTTCCTGCCTTGATAAAATTCTTCTTTTTCATTTGTGTTTGATCTCTTGTCCTTGGACATAAACTATATAAAACTATGGTTAAAGTGTTCATTCTAGTAAAATACAAGGTTAGTCAGTCCCGACCCCCTACCAACATAACCTACTACTAAGAGACACTGTTATTGCTTGGAGAGAAACCAGGAAAAGCCTCCGGCTTCCCCCATTCATGTCTCGACACGTGCCAATTCAAGGAAACCCGAGCTTTCCCCCCCGGTCTGGACCACAGGCCCTTCCAAATCTGGAGAGACAAAGGTCTCACAAAGTTCTCATCCCTATGTGACATTTCTTCTGGGCGTCCCCTACCTTTTGACTCTGTTGCCTCTACCTTTTCATTACCCCCCTCCCATGTGTTCCACTTTTGGCAGTGCACCAACTATCTGAAAGCAACATGTAAAGAGGCGGTGAAACGTTTTTCTCCCAACTTCTCGGACCACCTGCTCGCGGAAGGATCCTATAAAATTTCAACCATTTACAAGCAACTACTCCTTCAGACAACACCTACTCTGTATTCCTCATCTGCAGCCAACTGGGGCAAGGACTTTCCGGATGGTGACTTGGTCAATAAGCTGATCCAGGGTTTCAACAACGTACAACGCCTAACCCCAAACGAAATCTGGAGAGAAACCCAATTAAAAATCCTCCACCGGGCCCACATACCCTTTCTATATTCCACAACAGACCAATCTGCTGCCAAATGCCCCCTATGCCACCATCAGAGACCTTCCTTAACTCATCGCTTTTGGTCATGCTCGTACATATCCTCCTTCTGGGACCAGGTATTGGCCTACATCTTCGGAATCACCTTGCTAAAACTACCCAAGGACCCACTGCTCCTCATTTTTGGTTATTGGGATCCCCTACTGCTACAATGGTCTCGGCGGAAATGCCCTTCCTCATCTGCTCCCCAGCCTCCTGCAATTGTCAACAAAGACTGGTCTCTGCTCTGCCTCCTAGTCGCAAGGAGAGCCATATTGAAAAACTGGACTTCTGCTCATTGTCCATCTGTGATCCAAGTACAGCGTGAACTCCTCCTCCTTCTCTACAAGGAACGTGCCACCACAGACTTCAACCGCAATACCTCTAAATCCCACTTTCTTTCGACCTGGGGACCCTTCATGCACTCTCATCTATCACCAGAGGACTGCTCTAACTTTGAGAGCTACACCTTCTCCTACTTCAAATCTCCCCCACCATCCGCAACTAGGAGTGAAAATATCCCATGATGCTCCTAGCCCACAATGACACGATTCCCCCCCCCCCCCCGGGTGCCTCCCCCACCCCCTCCCCACCCCCCTTCCCCCGAAGTTAATCTTCTATAAAGAGTTGTATGTGTTTCTTTTGTTCCTGTAGTATTCCTAGGACCATACTGACTTGCGAGATCCACCCAGTTGCCTGTTTGTTATAAGGTACCAACTGACTGTTATCACTGTGTATATGTTCCCTTATTACACCCCCACCTGATAGGTCCTATGATGGTTATTCTTTGCTTGGGTTTCCGACAAGGACATGTATCCACTCCCCTATACCCGCTATCAGCGCCTCTAATGCCGCGTACACACGGTCGTTTTTTGCGATGAAAAAAAAACGACGTTTTCTGTGAAGTAAAAAACGACGTTTTTGAAACGTCACTTTTCAAAGACAATTTTGCATACACACCATCGTTTTTTCACAAAAAGCGAGGTTACGTTCACCACTCTTTTCCATTGAAGCTCGCTTCATAACTAGCTTCTGGGCATGCGCGGGTTGAAAAACGTCGTTTTGAACGACGTTTTTGCTACACACGGTGACTTTTTGTGAAACAAAAAACGACGTTTTGAAAAACGACACAAAAAATTCAAACATGTTGGAATTTTTTTTTGGTCGTTTTTTTTAAGACAAAAAACGACGTTTTGCCCACACACGATCAATTTAAATGACGTTTTAAAAAACGTCGTTTTTTTTTATCGCAAAAAACGACCGTGTGTACGCGGCATTACTGTTATGTTTTTTTTTTTTTGATACATTTTTCTTGTATTTGTTTCCTTGTTTTCCCTTGTATGTCTTTTGAAAATTAATAAAAAACTATTTGAAAAAAAAAAATACAAGGTTAAAGGTGTTGTAAAGTCTAGTTTAAAAAAATATAAAAAATAAATAACAAACATGTTATACTTACCTGCTCTGTGCAAGGGTTTTGCACAGAGCAGCCCCAATCTTCCTCTTCTGGGGTGCCCCATCTGTGCTCCTGGCTCCTTCCCGCTTATTGGATGCCCCCACCGAGAATCGCTTTACCTGGGGGCACCCGTGAGGGCGTGTTCCTGTATCCCACTTCTGCATCCATTGACACAGACAGCGGGACTCGGCCACGCCCCCCCCCACTCCCATGCCACTGGATTTGATTGACAGGAGCTGGAGCCGATGGCTCCTGCTGCTATCAATATGTCCAATGATGAGAGAGACAGAGGCTGGAGCCGCTGGGCTTGTGCTTAATGTTGGATCTGATCAGGCTCATAGAATGCATTAAGTTGAAAAACCTTGAGACTTTAAAATCCCTTTAAAATGGCTCCTGCTGCCAAATGCCTTTAAAATGGCTCCTCCTGCTGCCAAATGGATCCTGCTGCTATCAAAATGGCTCCTGCTGCTATGAACACATGCAATTTCTATTCAGCCTGAATGTAAATTCGGATACATTTTTGGTTATTCAGAGATTCGGATGTATCGCATTGTGTTATTATAAATTCATATTGTTTATTCATTTTCTAACAAATTCCAAATTTTAAGGACGATATGAATTCAGATCGGTTGAAAAACGTGTGAAGAATAGCTGTTGGTTAAGGAATGGCCTGGGATGCCGGCCGCCGTGTTCTAAACAACCGATGAGTCATCAGCTGTCAGCGAGCTTCCCCACTGACAGCTGAAATGTAAACAAAAGAATGCCGGTGACTTGTCCGTATTGTTCCCCTATCCAGATGGTTGTTGTAAGGACTGCGCAGGCGCAATCCTTGCCGGCGGCAATCTCCGAACCTCGGCCAGCATTCAGGCTCATTCCTTAATATCCTCGTGGATTGGAGGATGTTAAAAAAAGAGCCAGGAGGCCGAGCGAGCGACGCTCGGACGTGAGGCCGACTGGCCACTTTCCTCAAATTCCATGTCGCCCTGGATGCTGGCCAAGGTTCGGAGATTTCCATCGGCAAGGATTGCGCCTGTGCAGTCCTAACAGGAACCATCCTGTTAGCCGGAATCATATTGGCAGATCACCGGCAATAGAAAACAGGCCAGGAAAGGGGGGGATGAGTTACATAGTTACATAGTTAGCCAGGTTGAAAAAAAGTCCATCCAATTCAAACAAATCCTGAACCATACCAGGCCACATGCCCTCAACATGGGGTTGGTGCTTTGGGGCAGGGGGGCTTCCGCTCCTTAACAACCAGCTATTTTTCACACAGAATTCCAATCGTTTGATAATTTTTTAACCAATCCAAATACAAATAGTTCCGAAAATTTGGAATTTGTTAGAAAATTTATAAACAAGGCTAAATTAAATTAAACTAAACAAATTCCTAAACAAATTATTAAAAAAAAATTAGTAACATAACAAATCTTTACGAAACAAAACAAATGTTTCTCTTCTGCACATTTTTTTTTAACCACTTGATGCCCGTGCTAAAGCTGAAAGTCGGCAACAGCGCGGGATTGGTGTGAAGGCGTACATGGACATCTTCCCATGCTTGTGCTGCCCATGCACCCCCTGTGGGACTTTGCGATCACAAATCGGAGTAAAGGACTGATCCTGGCACTTTATCACGTGATCAGCTGATCACATCATGTAAACAGAAGCTGGTAATCTTTTTTTTTTTTTCCCCCTCACCCTGAGAGCCGCTTCACACTGAGCCGCTTGACGAGTCGCGTCCCATTCTGTGCAATAGAACCATTCTAATAGGAGCGACGCAAGTCGCTCAGACTTAGAAAAAGGTTCTTGTGAGACTTTGGGGGCGGCTCGGAGCGATTTGCATGGACTTCTATACAGAAGTCATTTTGCTAATCACCTCTGAAGCTGTCTTCAGGACTACTTGCAGAGTCGCCCCCGGAGTCGTGCGCAGAAGTGTGAACCGGCTCTGACAGTGTGAGGGAGAAAAAACTAAACATTGTGACAGCCACTTATGATAACCAGTGCCCACCAGTGCCACCTACCAGTGCCCATCAGTGCTGCCAATGACTGCCCATCAGTGCCTCAACAGTGGCACCTAACAGTGCTGCCTATCAGTGCCACCTATGAGTGCCCATCAGTGCCACCCAATAGCGCCCATCACTGCAACCTATCAGTGCTGCCTATCGGTGCCACCTCTCAGTGCTGCCTATCAGTGCCCACTAGTGCCACCTATTAGTGCCCATCAGTGCCACCTATCAGTGCAGCCTCATTGGTGACTCCTGATCAGTGCCACCTATAAGTGGCCATCAGTGCCACCTAATAGTGGCACCTTATCAGTGGCCATCAGTGTAGCTTATCAGTGGCCATCAGTGTAGCCTCATCAGCGCACGTCAATGAAGGAGAAAAATTACCTGTTTGCAAAATGTTGTCATTCAAAAAGTGACAGCGCTGAAAGCTACAAATTGGCCTCGGCAGGAAGGGGGGTTAAATGCCAAGTAAGCAAGTCGTTAAAGGGTCACTAAAGGAAAAAAAAATTCCGCTAAATAGCTTCCTTTACCTTACTGCAGTGCTGTTTTCATGTCCTCATTGTTCGTTTTTGCTTTGATGTTGCTGTAATCCTGCTCTGTTCTCCACACTTCCTGGTTGTCTGTTTTCTTATAACCACAGTGCTGGAAGCTTTCTCACTGTGGTCACTAATCAAGGAGGTGTGATTACTGTGTGTAAACTGAAACTGGGTTGGTGCTGAGGGGTTTTAGACAAACCATCACTGCCCGCTATTGTCTCTCTGGCTCTGTACATCAGAGAGACAGGAAATAACAGCAAAAACGAAACTAGAACTGTAGGTTGATTATATGATTAATTTTTAACTATTTTTAATCATTTTTACAAGGAATCAGTTAACTATTATGTCTCTATACCCTGTAAACAGTCATTTCAGCCCAACATTTTTTTTCCTTTAGTGACCCTTTAAGTACCTGTAAAGAAAAGGTTTTGATTGACAGCTTTCGGCCTGGGGGGCAAGTCCAGTCAAGTGGCCCATTGGTGGTTCAAGTGGCCCATTGAACCACCGAATCAGCTCACCATTCATTACCCATGTGATCCGCTGTGTCCAATCACGGATCACAAGTGTGAGGAGAGGAGAACCGATCAGCGGCACCTCTTCGCAGGGGAGACCCGTACAGGTAAAAAAGGGCACTGATCATCAGTGCAGCCCCAAAAGTGCCCAGCAAGTGATGCCATTCTGTGCCTATCGGAGACACCAATCAGTGATGCCTTTTAGTGCTTGCTCACCATCAGTGCCACCTATCTGTGCGGCATATTAGTGCCAACTAATCATGGCCGCCCCATCAGTGAAGGAGAAAAATTACTTATTTACAAAAAATAAATAAAAAAATTTTAAGAAAAAAAAGACGATAAAATGATGGATTGCATGAGGGAATATGTACTAAATGTTTTTTTTTTTTTTACATTGGAGGATAAGCAGGTGTATGAAGGGTTTGAGTGTTGTATATTTAGGGGAGGGGTGGTAGGTTGCATGGTGATGGTTGCAACCAGGCTGTAAAGGGTGGTGACAATAAAAGAGGGGAGTACACAGTGTACAATGCAGTGTGTGATGGGTGTATACAAGGTAGGACAGGGTGTGATGGGGGGACCATAACTGTAAGAAGGTGTTAAGTGTGATGGGTGGTCAGAGGTGCAAGAGTTCTTATGTGACTGGTGTATGCAGAGGGTGGGATCTGTGGTGAGAGGTGTTGGGGTGTGATTGGTGTATGCAGAGTATAATTGGGAGTGTTGGGTGTGGGGTTGCCACCTCATCCCTTTAAACCCAGGTGCTGAGTAGTGTTGCTCACGAATATTCGCATTGCGAATATTCGCTACGAATATTGCATATTCGAGTATTCGCGAATATCGCGAATATCGCGGCGAATATTCGCTATTTCGAATATTCAAATGTTTTAAATTTTTTTTTAGAACAGATCACATCCTAGAGATCCCCATCGACGTCTAAAAGCATTGCTGGTATGATTAGAGACCTTGGGCCGAGTAGCTGCAGCGCTCATTTTATATTGCCGAAAAATCGCAATGCGATTATTCGGCAAATAGCGATATCGCGCGATTATTTTATATTGTAATATATCACGAATATTCTGAGCCAATCAGAGTACTCCATTCCGCATTTCTCGAAATTTCGAAATTATTTTGTATTGTAATATATCACAAATATTCTGAGCCAATCAGAGTGCTCCTTCCGCATTTCTCGAATATTCGCAATTATTGTGTATTGTAATATATCACGAATATTCTGAGCCAATCAGAGTGCTCCTTCCGCATTTCTCGAATATTCGCAATTATTGTGTATTGTAATATATCACGAATATTCTGAGCCAATCAGAGTGCTCCTTCCGCATTTGCCGAATATTCGCAATTATTGTGTATTGTAATATATCACGAATATTCTGAGCCAATCAGAGTACTCCATTCCGCATTTCTCGAAATTTCGAAATTATTTTGTATTGTAATATATCACGAATATTCTGAGCCAATCAGAGTGCTCCATTCCGCATTTCTCGAATATTCGCAATTATTGTGTATTGTAATATATCACGAATATTCTGAGCCAATCAGAGTGCTCCTTCCGCATTTCTCGAATATTCGCAATTATTGTGTATTGTAATATATCACGAATATTCTGAGCCAATCAGAGTGCTCCTTCCACATTTGCCGAATATTCGCAATTATTGTGTATTGTAATATATCACGAATATTCTGAGCCAATCAGAGTGCTCCATTCCGCATTTCTCGAATATTCGCAATTATTTTATATTGTAATATATCACGAATATTCTGAGCCAATCAGAGTGCTCCATTCCGCATTTCTCGAATATTCGCAATCGCAATTCGCAATTCGCAATCGCATTCGCATTCGCGATAGCGAAAATTCGCAATCATTTCATTTAGAAAATATATCACGAATATTCGTATTTAGCGAATATCTGTCGAATATTCGACTATATATTCGAGATATATCGCGAATTCGAATATGGCATATTCTGCTCAACACTAGTGCTGAGGCTGATTAAGGTGGTAATTAAACTCACTTGGTGCCTTATCGGCTTCATATTAGACTCGGAAACCTGTGGTGAATGCAGGATGCGTGAATGCAGGATGTGTGTATGTGGGTGAATGCAGGGTGGGTGTATGTGGGTGAATGCAGGGTGGGTGAATGCAGGGTGGGTGTATGTGGTTGAATGCAGGGTGGGTGTATGCAGTGTGGGTGTATGTGGGTGAATACACAGTACATACAATACATACAGAGAACACACAGTGCATACAATACATACAGAGAACACACAGTGCATACAATACATACAGAGAACAGACAGTACAGTCTCTCCTGTGCTCATCAAATACAATCTCAGCGGTGCCCATCAAATGCCATCTCACCATCGCCCATCAAATACAGTCTTTCTTGTGCCCATCAAATATAGTCTCACCAGCGCCCAAATTCCATCTTACCTGTGCCCATCAAATGCCATCTTACCTGTGCCCATCAAATGCCATCTCACCCACGCCCATCAAATGCCATCTCACCCGTGCCCATCAAATACAGCCTCACCCGTGCCCATCAAATACAGCCTCACCCGTGCCCATTAAATACAGCCTCAGCCGTGCCCATCAAATACAGCCTCAGCCGTGCCCATTAAATACAGCCTCAGCCGCGCCCATCAAATACAGCCTCAGCCGCGCCCATCAAATACAGCCTCAGCCGCGCCCATCAAATACAGCCTCAGCCGCGCCCATCAAATACAGCCTCAGCCGCGCCCATCAAATACAGCCTCAGCCGCGCCCATCAAATACAGCCTCAGCCGCGTCCATCAAATACAGCCTCAGCCGCGCCCATCAAATACAGCCTCAGCCGCGCCCATCAAATACAGCCTCAGCCGCGCCCATCAAATACAGCCTCAGCCGCGTCCATCAAATACAGCCTCAGCCGCGTCCATCAAATACAGCCTCAGCCGCGTCCATCAAATACAGCCTCAGCCGCGTCCATCAAATACAGCCTCAGCCGCGTCAATCAAACACAGCCTCAGCCGCGTCCATCAAATACAGCCTCAGCCGCGTCAATCAAATACAGCCTCAGCCGCGTCCATCAAATACAGCCTCAGCCGCGTCAATCAAATACAGCCTCAGCCGCGTCCATCAAATACAGCCTCAGCCGCGTCCATCACACAGTCCATCACACAGTCACTCCCCCCCCCAAAAAATGACATGCCAAATGTGGCATGTAAGGGGGTGAGGAGTGGAATAAGCGGAAGTTCCATTTTTGGGTGGAACTCCGCTTTAAGGTTAATTAACACATTACATTATGACACACATAACATAAAACAATATATGTGGGTTTGCAGTAGGTGTGGGTGAGGATTTCTCAATCACATGCTTGGATACACCTGTGTTCACAGGGGATACGGTTCAACTGTTTGTTCTTCAGCTCTCCAATTACTGTTGTTTCACTGACCATGTGAACAGTGAGGTAATGTATATATTTAATATCCATTTGTCATGTGCACTAGCTATGATTAAGCACTGAGCTACAGTGCGAAATGCCTCATCTTCTGTCCTATGTTTTGCTGTGGCATGTATTTTTTGTGACCAGTTTTAATAAAAGGAACATTTTTTGGAGCGCGGCTGTCCAAGTTTCTCTCTACATTTTGAGCATTGTATAGGTGACACAAATATTTAACCCCTTTAGAATACCAGCAGTTAGGGTCCGGGAGGGTATATAGTTCATGCAAATTCGGGTTATACCACAGGGGGTTATTGGGCGACTTCAACCAGGTGTGCCTATACTTTTTCTGGACAATGTACCGAAAAAAGGAAAGGGAGTTAGCAAGTATAGAGGTACCGGGACAGTCAGCGACTTTGTCCCTATAGATGATATCATGTAGGGTGTCCAGGGAAGAAGCAATAACCCCCTCTGTGGAAATACAGACATTGGTCAATACTGGACACAACCAATCGTGGAGGTGCACCAACTGCGAT
Source organism: Rana kukunoris (assembly GCA_029574335.1). Classification (NCBI taxonomy): domain Eukaryota; kingdom Metazoa; phylum Chordata; class Amphibia; order Anura; family Ranidae; genus Rana; species Rana kukunoris. The sequence continues at coordinate 31,282,127 of CM056060.1, forward strand.
GCCAAATAGTATAAATGAAATTTGGGAAATGCCAGGCCTGCCAAATATGCCGGCGGCCGTAGCGTTTCAAGGGCCACTCTAGGGGGGCCACCTTTCCACAAGAAAGTAGTACATATCGCATCAATGCCTTTAAAAATTGATTTAGAGGGATGATAAGGGAGCTGTGGTGGCTCAACGTGATTGGCACTGCGTTGACAAGCCATTCACCTCTGCAGCCAAGGGTTCGGATCCCGGTCTCGGCTACATGTGAATTGAGTTTGGTGGTCTCAGCCCGGTTCCCGGTGGGTGTGCTATGCAAGGTACGCCTGTGCTTAGTACGCCCACCCCCCCCCCCAAAAACCACCACACTTGCACGCACACGAAATTGGTTTAAAACACACGCACTTTGGCCATGCGGTCTCCTAAAATAAAGAGAGGCGAAGGACCTACGGGGCTGGCTGGGTGGGCTAGGCCCCCTCACTCCCTCATAGGGGGAGTCCCTCTGCCCCATTGGGGTCCCGTTGGGCCCCAGTTGGGCTCCCAAGAGGAGCAGGTAGGGCGGGGTGAGTGGGAGGCCCCCCTTCACACCCGCCATTGCCACCAGGGGCATGGAGAAGGATGGCGAATGCCTCCGGGGGGAGGGTCTGCCTACTCCCAACTCCTGCAGTCCGGCTCTTCTCTCTCGAGTTCACGCACAAAAATACACTTAAAAAAAAAAAATTAAAAATAAAAATAAAAATTGATTTAGGTATTTTACAAGGAGAGTTAGCTAGGATATAGAGAAAACGTGGTAGGTAAATCATTTTGAGCACATTGGTCCCTCCCTATGAGGTCAAGAGGAAGGTCCATCCATAACTTGGTCTGTTCCTGAAGGCGGGTCAATAGGGGTTCTAGCAACATAGGAAGATAAAGGAGCCTGTACCAAGACTCCCAAATATCTAAATAAGCATACCACCTGAAGTTTGGAGTCCAGGTGTATGTGGGGAGATGCAGACTCATCTAATAGGAAGAGACTAGACTTCTACCAATTCAACCGGAAGCCAGAAAAGTCCCCAAAGGCAGTAATTTCATCTAGGGCTCGGAGTGATTCATTAGTGTCAGCTAGATACACCAACGTGTCATCTGCATATAGGGAAATACGTTCTTAAATATTGGCAATTGGGAGACCTTTAATAGAGGGGGAGGAGCGGATGCGAACCACAATCGGCTCTATGGCCAAGACGAACAAGAGGGGCGACAGCGGGCAGACCATGCTATATACATCTGTAGCACCCGGAAGAGATACGACCATTCCACGCTGGCAAACGCCTTGCAAGTATCTAAAGACACAATGGCACGTGTGGGAGGACAGCCATGTGGATATTGCATTATTTGAAACAGCCTGCGTTGGATAGACCGACCAGGAATGAAACCCCCCTGGTCGCTATTAACCAGGTATGTGACTACACTATTCAGGCGATTCGCCAGCACCTTGGCCAGAATCTTAACGTCCACATTTATGAGTGAAATGGGACGGTAAGATTCACAGTGAGTTGGGTTCTTAGGGGGCTTTAATTGAAGTACAATCACACCTGCATCTAAGGCTTTGTTATAAGTCCGTAAAAGGTAGGGGCATAAAAGATCTTTGTATTGCGCATACCACTCAGTTGGAAAACTGTCTAGGCAAGGAGTCTTATGTTTAGGCATTCAATCTCCTCAACTGAAATAGGCGCCTCCAACATATCTCGCCCCTCAGTCGACAATGGGGAGGGGAGAGATATGTCAGTTAAATAGTCAGTCATATGAGAGTCATTGTAATCTACTCTAGAGGTGTATAATTCCCTATAAAACAAAAAAGGAGTCCAGAATGTACCCAGGGACACCACTGACAAGGCCCTAAGCAGTAACTATACTTCTTTGCTCTCTTGTGACCCATAATCAGCAGTCGACAACTAAGGCCTCATGTACACTGCTGTTGCTGCTAAACAGATGTTTAGGAGCAGTTGGGCATTTAAAAAAAAAAAAAGCTTCTAAACGCAGCAGCTACAAGCGGCATGTAGACGCGGCAAAACAGATGTTTTAAACGTGGGTTACTATCTGTCAAGTTAAATCGTTCAGGAGAGGTTGTAAAAACGTCCCGTGTTCATGAAACCTAAAGCCTGTTGTCAGCTGATATCACCGAGGCACTCCATTCTCTGTCCTCTGTGATGGAACTTTGTATCACTCAAGCCCTGTACACACGACCGGGTGTCCCAACAGGAAAACTACGAGGAGAGCTTTTGGCCTGGAATATTGGTCAATTGTATGCTCCTCGCAAAAAACGCCGGACAGAAAAAGAGAACCTGCTGTCTTTTTTCCCGCCGGAAAACCCGGCCATGTGTACGAGAAAACTGGCAGTTTTTGGCAGTTTTCCCATCAGAAAAACTCAGATGGAGCATGCACACGGCCGGGATTCCCGGCCAAAAGAACTCAACTGAGTTTTCCCGTCAGAAAACCCGCTTGTGTGTATGGGAGAGCAGGTTCTCGATTTTCCCGTCGGGAATCACGACCGTGTGTACAGGGCATCATATTAGATCTTCGTCCAGCTGGAACAAATGACAATCCTTGCTACACTAACAGACTCTATCTGCTCAAACCCACCTAGATGAATGATCAGCAGCTGCTTCAGTTGCTTACAGCCTGAGCCAGCCGCTCCCTTCCCTTCTCTTGCCCAGCGCTCCAGTGAGCACTGGAGGGTCAAAGCACAGAATGGTGACTGACAGTCACCACTCTGTGTGTAGAGCAGGCCCAAAAACTGAGTGTTCAGCAGTCACATGATCACTCAGTTCTTGAACTTGGAGCCTTCAAGGGACAGTGGCAGCATCAGACTAATGCTGCAGCAGGTAAGTATGTGCGTTCGTTTTTTAACAATCCCACACTTCTTTAATGCAAATAGATGCAACTGTTACATGGAAGATGCCCCCTAGCAACACAGATTATATTGCTAGACAGAAAGAAAGGCTGTACCATACTATATCTTCTTATGTTAAGGACAACATAAACTTTTGTGAGGGAAAGTGTAAAGTATGTACAAATGTGTGGCCGCCTACCCCCCCCCCCCCAAAAAAAAAACAAAACGATGGTATTACCAGTAATAACACCCTGCAACTAAAACTCTATTTTAAGAGACAGGGCACGCTTTTCAAAACACTTCTTTTGCAGTAAGTGGAAAGAGGAACTTAGTTACTTGTTTCTGATGGGAACCTCCTTACTTGATTCTGGTGGGAACTGTCAGTTGCCCTGTTTTCTCAGAATGATTGTCCTCTATTTCAATACAAATAAATAATTATTCTCTGAGCCATAACTTTGACTACATTGGATTCAAATTATTTTGTTTATATTTCTGTGAATATAGCAACCACAGTGTGATCAGAGAACAAGGTGCGTGATTGTCCAATTTTAGGTCTACAGCAAGGGTCTCCAAACTTCCTAACCAGGGGGCCAACATACTGTCTATCAGACTTTAGGGGGGGGGGGGGGCAGACTGTTGCCATTGGGAGTAGAAAAGATCCTGACATCAGAGGGAGAAATTATGCCCATGGTTGGTGCCAGTGGGAGGAATTGTGCTCATTGTTGGTGCCGGTGGGAGGAATTGTGCTCATTGTTGGTGCCAGTGGGAGGAATATTGCTCATTGTTGGGGTGCCCGTGGGAGGAAAAGTGGTCATTGTTGGGGTGCCCGTGGGAGGAATAGTGCTCATTGTTGGTGCCCGTGGGAGGAATAGTGCTCATTGTTGGAGCCAATGGGAGGAAAAGTGCTCATTGATGGTGCCATTGGGAAGAATTATGTGCCATCATTGGGCAAATTGTTGGTGTCACTGGGAGGAATTATTATTATTATTATACACAATTTATATAGCGCCATATACAGCGGACAACACAATTAGAGTACAGTTCAATACAAAAGGTACAGGAGGGCCCTGCTCGTAGAGCTTACATTCTAAAGCTAGGGGGTGGTGGTACAAAAGGTAATAGCTGCAGAGAATGATTTGTTGGGGGTGGATCGGGGACAGTTGTTAGGTGGGTGTTGGATAGGCTTCCCTGAATAAATGAGTTTTCAGGGATCTCCTGAAAGTGGACAGGGTAGGGGCTGATTGGACATACTGGGGCAGGGAGTTCCAGAGAATGGAAGAGGCTCTGGAGAAGTCCTGAAGGCGAGCATGGGAGGAGGTAATGCTACATCTCTTCTCCCCCATCCCCCCCTTGTTGCTGTGTCTAATTGTGTTAATTCATATCACATAGACAATGGTCTGGACTGGAGGCGTCTCTCCGCAGGGGATGTGTATTGAGAGGCTGCCTGCTTACCATAATCTCATTATGTTTACAGTATCTGTAGCCTGTTTCAATGTACAGATGTTCAGTTCCCATTGGTTGTTCCTTGTCCCTAACCTCCTTCCCTTTATGACAAGGCTAAGGGGAGTGTCCCTAACTTTGTGTAAAACTGTATGTCTTGTATTTAATTAACCTGTTAATGCTCTGCATTTTTAACCCTCAACACCTGTGTGGATTGTCTCGTGAGTGAGGGGTTAAGGGCTGGTTATGGCGAATCTGCAGGTTGCGGGTGCGTTTGGAGGACAAGAGACACAGGTCTGGCGGATGTGCCCACCTGGGGTATTCAAGATCCGTCACACTTTACAACCCCTTTAAGGCGCCCCCTCTCCAACATTTGAAAACTCTGCAGCCAGGGCAGCTTCCCCTCCTGTGCCTCCAACCCCCCCCCCCCCCCAGTCCTGGCCCTGGCATTTCAAGGGAGCTCCAAACAGGGTTGAAGGGACAAAACATGAAGCAGATCTTATACACTACACCCTGCACCTAAGTTCAATTGTTTGGTTCCTAAAAGAAAATTTGCTTTAAAGGACAGTTTTGCCTTCACTGAAATTTATGTTTAGTTAGCCCCCCCCCCCCCCCCAGTCCCCTCGTTGCCTCCCAAATGGAAATTACCTTCCTCCTGGTTTCCTGGGATCTTAGCTGTGTGGCCCTCCCTGATGTTGCACATCCTTTGTAAAGAAACATGCTTAGCGTTTCTAATAATGAATAATTGTTTGACATTCTGTACAGACAAACATCCTTTAACTATTGAGAAATGTAATTTGGCAGTGGGTACAACAGAAAGCCCATTTAAAATGTAAGTAATCTTTAAGGCCCCTTTCACACTGGATAGTTTTTCAGGCAGTACAGCGCTAATAATAGCGCTGCTATACCGCCTGAAAAAATCGTGCCCTGTAGTCTTCAATGTGAAAGTCCGAAAGGCTTTCACACTAAAGCGGTGCGCTAGCAGGACCGCTCCAAAAGTCCTGCTAGCCGCATCTTTGGAGCGGTATAGGAGTGGGGTGTTTACCGCTCCTATAATGCTCCTTCCAATTGAAATCAATGGGAAACCGCAGTAAGGTGCATTGCGGGCGGTATTAACCCCTTTTACGGCCGCTAGCGGGGGTTAATACTGCACCACTAGCTGCCGAATATCGCGGTAAATATCGCAGAGTGGAGCTTAGTGAGGAGGGGAGTTGCAAGAAGTATGTAGGAGAGATAAGAAAGTGATTGTCCTTCTGGAACAGAGGAGTTGGGGAATACATTGTGCGGTGAGACCGAGGAAGGATGGCCGTTCAGTGAGGTAGGAGAATGCTGAAATTCTCAGTGTGCCCTTCTCAATAAAGATTAAGCCCACTCCCTTCTTCCCATATCATGCCCTGGCCACTTAAAAGAATGCGCCCAGTCTGTTTACCTCAGTTGCCTGGCTCCCCCCTCCTCCTCCTCCCTGCTGCCTTCTAACTGGTACCGCTCTGCTGCATGGATCCAGAAACTGTTCTCTTCCCGACTGTATAAAGAGGAGAGGGGGCATGTAACGGCATCACTCTTCAGTGTGAAAGTGAGTCACTCTGCTTGTACACTGTTGCCGATAGCTGCCCGGGTCAGAGGCTCCTCCCCTCTCCTCTGTATACAGTCGGTAAGAGAACTACTAACTAGCGGCTAGCCCCAGGGAGATCCCACGGCCCACTTAAATCCAGGGACGGATTGGGGGACAGACAGGCTCCGGGGACCATGTCTTTAATCCGGCAAATGTCCTCAGAAAACGGGGACGTCTGGTCACCCTATTGTAAAGGCAATATGAATTATATTTCGTTCTCGAGTTTACCCACATACCTGGCACTTTTACCCCCTTCCTGCCACGGCCAATTTTTAGCTTTCAGTGCTGTCATACTTAAGCCTCATACACACAATCAGACTTCCATCTGACTTTTCCGTGGATTTTGGTACGAATAGGCATTGGCCGTGGACTTGTTCTGCATACACACGGCAGAAAATTTTCAGCCAACTTTCACCAAATCATGTGTTTTTTTTAGCTTTTTATCGCCACCCTTTGGGCAATTTCTGCTATTGTTGGCTGATGTTTAGCATGATGTCGGCAGGAAGCTTTCCTCCTTCAGAGTGGACGTCATATGACGTCCTTGCATTCTCGGCCGCTCGGTGCCCCCGCCGCATTGTTCGGGGACCCGCTACGGCCGCGTTGTCTGCCGGGCACCCGCGATTGCCCGCAATCATGGCAGGACCATGGATCTGTGTGTGAAAACACACAGATCCATGTCCTGTCAGCGATGAGGAGACCGATGTGCGTTCCCAGTACAGAGGAACACACATCGATCTCCTCCCCTTGTGAGTCCCCCTCCCCCTACAGTTAGAACACACTTTAGGGAACATATTTAACCCCTATAGTGCCCCCTAGTGTTAACCCCTTTCCTGCCAGTCACATTTACACAGTAATCAGTGCAGTTTTATAGCACTAATCGCTGTATAAATGTGAATGGTCCCAACATTTTTTGAAAAGTGTCCGATATGTCCGCCGCAATGTCACGGTCACCAAAAAAAAAAAAAAAAAAATCGCAGATCGCCGACATTGCTAGTAAAATAATAAAAAGAAATAAAGATGCCATAATTCTATTCCCTATTTTGTAGACGCTAGAACTTTTGCGCAAATGATCAAATACGCTTATTGTGATTTTTTTTACCAAAAAAATTAAGAATACGTATCGGTCTAAACTGAGGAAAAACAAACGTTTTAAAAAATACAAAATTATGATATTTATTAAATCAAAAAGTAAAAGATACTGTGTTTTTTTCAAAATTGTTGCTCTTCTTTTGTTTATAGCGCAAAAAAAACAAAAAAAACGCAGAGGTGATCAAATACCACCAAAAGAAAGCTCTATTTGTGGGGAAAAAAGGGCGTCAATTTTATTTGGGAGCCACGTCACACGACCGCGCAATTGTCATTCAAAGTGCGACAGCGCTGAAAACGAAAAATTGGTCTGGGCAGGAAGGAGGTGAAAATGCCCGGTATGGAAGTGGTTAAAATGTGTCCGAGTCCTTCACACAGACTAAACTTTCTCTATGGCTCTCTCCCCCTCCTTTCTCAAGGTTTTAGTTTGCACAGCTGTTGATGATAACATGTGAACTGTGACATTATTTCTATTCGCTGGTTTTTAATAACATCTCACACCCTCCCTTCTTATCTTCTGTATTAAAAAATAATAATAATACATTTTCAGAAAAGATACCTAAAACACAATGATTGTGTCCTCTGAGTGTGTTCCTGCAATTGCAGAGTTAAAATTTGTTATTAATGACTCAACCAGACATTTGCATAATAAACGCCTGACTTCTTTTTTTTTTTGGTGTTAGCCAAAGGTGAGAGAGGGGGTAGTGAGAGGGGGTGTGTCCCTGAATGGCAGTTTTGAAATGTGGTCACCCTACATAGTGCCCCCTTTTTTGCTAACACACACTTGAATGAACAGCAGACGCAGTTTTAAAGCATGGCGCCCGCTGTTCACATTTATAGCGTATGGCTCTAATCAGGTGCTAAAAAAAAAAAACCCTGCTGGTGTAATTCAGGTGCCCGAAAAGGGGCCCGACACCTAAATAGTAGGGTGTCGGCGGTGGCCATAGATAGATTCATGCAATACATAAAGCTATATGGTAATAGAGCGGTGCAGGAGAGTGGGGGCGGCGCCCATGCTTCCCTTATGGACGCACCGCCACTGCCTGCATTCTGAGCGCAAACCGCACTCCTGATCCCTACATTCTGAGCGTAAACCGCACTCCTGATCCCTGCATTCTGAGCGTAAACCACACTCCTGATCCCTGCATTCTGAGTGTAAACCGCACTCCTGATCACTGAATTCTGAGCGTAAACCGCACTCCTGATCACTGAATTCTGAGCGTAAACCGCACTCCTGATCACTGAATTCTGAGTGTAAACCGCACTCCTGATCCCTGCATTCTGAGCGCAACGCACTCCTGATCCCTGCATTCTAAGCATAAACCGCACTCCTGATCCCTGCATTCTGAGCGCAACGCACTCCTGATCCCTGAATTCTGAGCGCAACGCACTCCTGATCCCTGCATTCTGAACGTAAACCGCACTCCTGATCTCTGCATTCTGAGCGTAAACCGCACTCCTGATCTCTGCATTCTGAGCGTAAACCGCACTCCTGATCTCTGCATTCTGAGCGTAAACCGCACTCCTGATCTCTGCATTCTGAGCGTAAACCGCACTCCTGATCTCTGCATTCTGAGCGTAAACCGCATTCCTGATCTCTGCATTCTGAGCGTAAGCATTCTGAGCGTAAACCGCACTCCTGATCTCTGCATTCTGAGCGTAAACCGCACTCCTGATCTCTGCATTCTGAGCGTAAACCGCACTCCTGATCCCTGCATTCTGAGCGTAAACCGCATTCCTGATCCCTGCATTCTGAGCGTAAACCGCACTCCTGATCCCTGCATTCTGAGCGTAAACCGCACTCCTGATCCCTGCATTTTGAACATAAAAAAACACTCCTGATCCCTACATTCTAAGCCCAACACACTTCTGATCCCTGCAGTCTGAGTGTAAATGCAACTTAATCCTTGCATTCAGAGCATAAAACTCTACAGATTCCTGCATTCTGCGCACAACGCACTCCTGATCCCTACATTCTGAGCGTAAAATGCAGTACTGATCCTTGCATTCTCAGCCCAACACACTCCTGGTCCCTGCATTCTGAATGCAACACACTCCTGATGAGGAAAAGATGATCCGTACTCCCGTTGTTGCTCTTAACAAACGCAAATAGAAAAGGTTGACGGGTTTCAGCCTATAAGGCCTTCATCATAACCACACTACAGACATTAAACTTGTGAAATAAATAGTATTTATAATTGCATTTTGGGAGATCCATGTGTATGCCACTATTGTTCACACACCTTGTAGTGATAATATGTACATGTGTGCACACAGTCGTGCATGCATCCATACACATATACATGATTAAAACACACCATGAAATACAAGAAACATTAAATAAAAAAGATAAAAGATAAAAATGATAATTCAAGTATGTGAAAAAAAGAATGAGGAAAAGAAAGAAAGAGAGGGAAGGCTATGGGAAGAGGCATACTTAATGTAAGTGCAAGTCCAGATCCCACTTCAGGTTTAACCCCTGAGGCGATCTAGTTTTTAATCTAAAAATCCACCATGCTTCTCTCCCCAATAGTCTTCTCTCCCTGTCACTTCCTCTGGGCGAGTGAGACAACTGTTCAATTCCTCTAAAACGTGGTTGTAAACCCAATTTTTTTTTTGCTGTCAATATGTACAGTATAAGATTTCCTATCATCTGTGCCCAGTGTTGCCACACAGAGTTAATCCAGCTCTGAGCAATCCTATTTTATTGTTCAGTGAAATAAAAACAGACTTACAGAGAAAACCCTTAGTCCGTTCCGCCTCCTTGCTGTGAGTTACAGGTTATTTACATATCTCATGCACTAGCCTGGAGACAGGCATTATTTTTTAATTCCCACCCCCACTCCTTTTCTGAAGTCATGTTGATACTTTTCTGGATTTTGACTGGATGTTACTGATCATAGCAGAATTCAGTGTAAGGAATACACAGAGAAAATTCATGTCGTCTTGACACGGAGTGTAGAGGAGGGCAGGGAGTCTACTGACATCACAACTCCACCCACCGAGCTCCAGACAACAGATCCACCCACAGAATCTGCAGTTTTTCAGTTCTTATAACAGAGAGAGGGGAGACATGTGACAGGTAAGGATACATGCAGGAGGCATCTACTGTATATCCTTATAGATTAGCACTATGGCAGTAGTTTAGAAAGGATACGAGTGGCTTTACATCCACTTTCACTGCTTGCCGACCAGGCGCTGCAGTTATACAACGGCAGGTCGGCTCTCCCAGGCGAGAGCCCGTAGCTCTACGTCAGCACTTCTGCGGCCACTAGGGGGCGCGTGCGTGCCGCCGGCGGCCCGAGTCCTGTGCGCGTGCCCGGCGGGCACGATCGCTGCCGGGCACATGCGATCGCTCGTTACAGAGCAGGGAACGGGAGCTGTGTGTGTAAACACATAGCTCTCGGTCCTGTCAGGGGGGCAAATGCTGATTTTCTGTTCATACAATGTATGAACAGAAGATCAGTGATTTCCCCTAGTGAGGCCACCCCCCCATACAGTTAGAACACACCCAGGAACACACTTAACCCCTTCCCCACCCCCTAGTGTTAACCCCTTCACTGCTAATGGCATTTTTATAGTAATCCAATGCATTTTTATAGCACTGATTGCTAAAAAAAATGCCAATGGTCCCAAAAATGTGTCAAAAGTGTCCGAAGTGTCCGCCATAAGGTCGCAGTACTGAAAAAAAAAACGCTGATCGCCGCCATTACTAGTAAAAAAAAAAAAATAATAAAAATGCCAAAAAACTACCCCCTATTTTGTAAACGCTCTAACTTTTGCGCAAACCAATCAATAAACGCTAATTGCGATTTTTTAAACGAAAAATATGTAGAAGAATACGTATTGGCCTAAACTGAGAAAAAAAATAAATTTTTTATATATTTTTGGCAGATATTTATTACAGAAAAAAGTAAATAATATTGATTTTTTTTCAAAATAGTTGCTCTATTTTTGTTTATAGCGCAAAAAATAAAAACCACAGAGGTGATCAAATACCACCAAAAGAAAGCTCTATTTGTGGGAAAAAAAGGACGCCAATTTTGTTTGGAAGCCACGTCACACGACCGCGCAATTGTCAGTTAAAGCGACGCAGTGCCGAATGGCAAAAAGTGCTCTGGTCATTGGGCAGCAATATGGTCCGGGGGTTAAGTGGTTAAATACAAAAGATAAAAGATAACAATGATAATCCAAGTATGTGAAAAAAAGACACCAGAAGAGGAAAAGATCCTTACAGCTAATATTTATTTCACAAGTTTCATGTCTATAGTGTGGTTATGACTAAGGCCTAATAGGCTGAAACCCTGTACCAGACCCAATGGCCTGGTATGCTCTTGGAGGGGAACCCATGCCCTTTTTTTATTTAAAATTTGGCATGGAGTTCCTCCTCAAGATCAGCAGAGTACAAGTCGCATGCCAAAGTCGGATCATGCAAGATGGCGTTCCGACTTTGATCCGACTTCAATGAAGCGAAGTAGGATCAAAGTCGGACCAAAGTAGTACAGGGAGCATTTTCAAAGTCGCTCCGACATATGTCGGACCAGTTCAGATGACTCCCATAGGGAAACATTGATTTTCACACGTCATGCGACATGAGCTCCCAATGTCGGAGCGTTTGTCGCACCAGTGTGAACCCGGCCTTACCCACATTCACAGACTCAGAGAACAAACTGCAATGGATGACAGAGGAATAAGAAACACAAATTACACAGGTCAAAAGGACCAAATACCCCCGTGATGTGGATGATTACCAGAGCAATACAGCTTACGAGTGGGGGAGGAGGAGTGGAAGCTTTAGCTCTACACCACAATCTATTCTCAGGAGAAAACACAGATCTGCCAGTGTAATTAAGAGAATGGGCTTCAGCGCACCGGAGGCATCGGATTCTTTATCTGAAGTTTCAGATACAGCTGAGAGGGATGGTCTGTCCATCTCTGACACTCCTGCAGTTCTAAGAACATTGTTAATCCCAAGGGGTCAAAAAACACCATGTCTGTGTAGCACTACCCCCAAAGGAGCTCCTGGTTTAGATTTGGGTCTTGCATGTTACCTCTAATCCGTTGTCTAGCCACTTTACATCCCGGCAATCAGTGCCGATCCTGACCTCCCTGGGGCCCTAAGCAGTAGTGATGTCCAGTTCATGAACGAATCGTTCTTTTGAATCGGTTCTTTTCAGTGAACTGAGTGAATCGATTCATGTGAGTGAGTGAACCGTCTGGAATGGTTCTCTGTGCACTCAATACAAAGCATAGCAGAGCAGGCCTGGTAATATGATCCTAGAGTGAGAGGGCTCGGCCCCTCCCTACAACCAATCAGAGTGCTCAAGGCACAGAGTCACTCAGGAACTGCATACATGAGTCATCATCAGTACACAGTACACCGAGTTAAAAGAATCAAACGAGTTATTGAGTTAAAGAACTGAGTTGAAGAATCGTATGAGCTGTTATAATCCAGTACACTGTAATAACCCCGAGTCACCACCAGGAGAACAATACACTAAATCAATGATCAGGGAGCAGAAATACACTACAGACTGACTGCTTTAAAGACAGAGAGGACAAAGAGTCAGAATAAGAAAATATACTCATTCATATTAATTCTTTAACCCTTTAGTATTTAGTTAGCTTATCCTAAAGGAAATATGTATGTCTGTTTTAAAAGCTTTTTTTTTTTTTCATTAAACAATAAAGAAACCCCTTTGGGACAATTTGTAATAATGATAGTGATAACGGGTAGTACAGGACATTCATTAACCATGAGTTATATTTTTGGAATTATTGCAGTCCCTCTGACTTTTGTGGTGACACCATTGTGTGAAGCAATCATCGTTTATGTACACATGCACGCCCTACACACGTTTAATCACATGCAGATATTGGGGTCCGTGGGGATAGTTTTAATTTTGTTTATTTTTTCACTTAACAAGCCCCGCCCCCTATGTAATAGTTTTTTTTTTTTTTAAGTGACAGGTTCTCTTTATTGCTTCTGGGGTCTGTTATACAATCATATGAGTATAAGATTGTGCTCTGTAACCTGGGTAGCAGGTGTTCTGTCAGATCAAGCATCTATAGGATCAGCCAATATTGCCACTTACAGTGACGCACAAACAGCTGTATAAACGAAAAGCGGGTTTTTGTGCATTCTGATGGGCCAACTTCACAGTTAAAATGGCTAGCCATCAGATTTGTCTGTAGTCTTTACAGTGCATAATGAGGCTCCTTTCATACTTGTGCGACTTGGGACTACAAAGTCGCATGACAAGTGCTACCCCATGATTTCCACGAGTACCGTCCATATCTGTGCGTCTTCAAGTCGCAGCGACTTCAAAGTAGTCACTGCATTACTTTGGTTCAATTTTGATGCGACTTGAGGCAGAAACCTCAAGATTACATAGGTATTGCTTCAAGTCGCATCAAAATTGCATCAAAGTCACGGTAAAAATTGCACGACTTTCAAGTCGCACAAGCGTGAAAGCAGCCTAAAGATTACATTTTACTACCGTGGGTACTTTGCCCGCCCGCACTAGTAAAATCCGATAATTTTTACTGTGCATGCGCTGTGAAGACTACGGAAAAATACAATGGTTAGCAATATTAACTGAAGTTGGCCCATCAGAATGAGATTCACATGCACAACAATCCACTTTTCATTTACACAGCTTTTTGTGCATCACCACCTGGCTAATCTGACAAATTGTGATCTGATACTATATGATTGTCCTCTGAGCACAGAACCAAATACAAGTAAATGTCCCCAGGACCTGCAAACCTGTGAAGAATCGTTCTATTGCTTCTAATCATTTAAGAAGGTTGAATCAGAGCTTTGGTTCACTTGCTTGTCAGTAGACTCAGCAAGTGAACTGAAGAACTGAAGAATCGATTCATTGAATCGGTTCATTTCAGTGAGTGACTCGAAATGAACCGATTCAGTTAAAAGAGTCGAACTTCCCATCACTACTAAGCAGAGAGAGAGAGAGAGAGAGAGAGAGGAAGTAAAAAAAGAGGGACGGAGGGACAGCAGGCTCAGATCCTACACCACAATAGAAATCTTTGTATTTCAGAAAGCTTAACGATCAGCAGATAAAGATACTCCAAACACCTGGTGTTGACGCCTCAATCATCCCTGCACCATGTTTGTTATGGTGTCAGGATGATTGAAGCGCATTATTTCTTTTATTACATTGTAATATAAAATTTAATTATTCAACTCACCATAATGCCGAATCAGTGGGAGCTCTGATGTCACTGTCCCCAGCCAGCAGGGTGCCTCCTTACATCTCAGGTGTCCCCAGCGGAGTGCCTCCTTACATCTCAAGGTGTCCCCAGCGGAGTGCCTCCTTACATCTCAGGTGTCCCCAGCGGAGTGCCTCCTTACATCTCAGGTGTCCCCAGCGGAGTGCCTCCTTACATCTCAGGTGTCCCCAGCGGAGTGCCTCCTTACATCTCAAGGTTTCCCCAGCGGAGTGCCTCCTTACATCTCAGGTGTCCCCAGCGGAGTGCCTCCTTACATCTCAGGTGTCCCCAGCGGAGTGCCTCCTTACATCTCAAGGTGTCCCCAGCGGAGTGCCTCCTTACATCTCAGGTGTCCCCAGCGGAGTGCCTCCTTACATCTCAGGTGTCCCCAGCGGAGTGCCTCCTTACATCTCAGGTGTCCCCAGCGGAGTGCCTCCTTACATCTCAAGGTGTCCCCAGCGGAGTGCCTCCTTACATCTCAGGTGTCCCCAGCGGAGTGCTTCCTTACATTTCAGGTGTCCCCTGCAGAATGCTTCCTTACATTTCAGGTGTCCCCAGCGGAGATTTTCCTTACATCTCAGGTGTCCCCAGTGGAGTGCTTCCTTACATTTCAGGTGTCCCCAGCGGAGATTTTCCTTATACTTCAGGTGTCCCCAGCGGAGTGCTTCCTTACATTTCAGGTGTCCCCAGCTAGAGTTGCCACCTCATCCCTTTAAAAAGGAACACAGGTTCTGTGGCCAATTAAGGTGGTAATTAAACTCACTTAGTGCCTTATCTGTATTAAATTAGCCTCAGAATCTGTGTAATTCAGATGTGTTCCTTTTTAAAGGGATGAGGTGCCAACCCTATCCCCAGTGGAGTGCCTCCTTACATTTCAGGTGTCCCCAGCGGAGTGATTCCTTACATTTCAGGTGTCCCCTGCGGAATGCTTCCTTACATTTCAGGTGTCCCCAGCGGAGTGCCTCCTTACATTTCAGGTGTCCCTAGCGGAGTGCCTCCTTACATTTCAGGTGTCCCCAGCGGAGTGCCTCCTTACATTTCAGGTGTCCCTAGCGGAGTGCCTCCTTACATTTCAGGTGGGATGCAAAGTTAAAGCAACAATAGCTGTAGTAAGGGGCAAGCAGGTAGCACCGGACATAGTAGAGAAATTACATTTTTTTGCCATTTTTTTCCCCCAAAGTGGCTGGCCAGTACTGTACAGCAGATCCCACAGATACTTAACAGGCTGAAAAAAACCTTCAACATCTACATCCTCCCAGGTGCAGAGCAGTCAAATATATTCAGTCTTTATTAATGCGTCCTTCTCCTCTGCTAATCCCACTATAGTATCACAAACTAAGGAGCCGTCTTGCCGCAGGAGGAAGATACCAGTGGTCGGCGCCGCAGCAGCTCTATTTCTATTTCGGCAGGGCCCCTTCTCGTTCTGGCCTTCGGGAAAATGGCGGCCGGTGGAGACATTATCTCCGCCGGCCGCGGCCCTTTAGCAGCTGATGCAGCGGCGGCGGCGGGGCCCTGACTATTACTCGGGGCCCTACGCAGCTTGCGTAGTCTGCGTATAGGGCGGATCGGGAGGACGTCTATGACCACTGGGGGGCGCGAGCCTCAGCCGCATCACTGAAGTGTCGACGCGCGTGGTGGCCGCAATGTCCGCCAGGTGCCCGCGATCGTCGGATACATAGAAAAGGACGTGGATCTGTGTGTGTAAACACACAGATCCACGTCCTGTCAGGGAGAAAGGAGACCGATGCCGTGTCCCTTGTACATAGGGACAACCATCAGTCACCTCCCCTAGACAGTCCCCTTCCCCCACAGTTAGAAACACTATGCAGGGCACACATTTAACCCCTTCCTCGCCCCCTAGTGTTAACCCCTTCCCTTCCAGTCACATTTATACAGTAACCAGTGCATATTTATAGTTTGAAGTTTAAAGACCCATGAATAGAGAGTATAGAGAGAAGGGGAAAGTTCAGGTACATGGTACAGAATGCACAAAGTATTCAAAGTTCAAATATTCGCCACTCACTCCTGATTGCTCACCCGGATAGACCCCTCTCACATGGCCTAGCAGCCGGAATGATGCACGAACAGTATAGAAAACAGTCTCTGCCACAGACCGTCTGAGAACACAGAATGGATAGTCAGGAATCCTCTGCCACAGAATTTAAAGTCCCAAACTTCCTGCCTTACAGCCAAAGAACCTTTACCGCTTCCATACCGGGCACTTACGCACCTTCCTGCCCAAGACAATTTTCAGCTTTCAGCGCTGTTGCACTTTGAATGACAATTGCACGGTCATGCTACACTGTACCCAATTTTTTTTTATAATTTTGTTCCCACAAATAGAGCTTTCTTTT
This sequence comes from Rana kukunoris, assembly GCA_029574335.1. Taxonomy (NCBI): domain Eukaryota; kingdom Metazoa; phylum Chordata; class Amphibia; order Anura; family Ranidae; genus Rana; species Rana kukunoris. The sequence continues at coordinate 31,298,700 of CM056060.1, forward strand.
GGTGGTATTTGATCACCTCTGCGGTTTTTATTTTTTGCGCAACAACTAATAAAAGACCGAAAATTTTGAAAAAAATAAAGTTTTAATTTTTTTCCTGTTTTTTTTTGTTGTAAATAAGTAAGTTTTCTTCTTCAATTACGGGCACTGATATGGTGGCACTTATGGGCACCGATGAGGTGGCACTGATGGGCACCGATGAGGCGGCACTGATAGATGGCACTGGTAGGTGGCACTGATGGGCACTCATAGGCGAGCACTGATGGGCACTCATAGGCAACACTGATGGGTACTTATGGGTGGCACATATGGGCACTGATAGGTGGGCACTGAGACGTAGCACTGATGGACACTGAGGGGTTGCACTGATGGCATTGCTGGGCATCACTTGTTTATTTACTATTTTTTGACAGTCAGTGCCCATGTTGCCAGTCATTGGCATCTATTGTGCTTTTTTTTTACATGTGGATGGCCATGGGAGATGTACCTTCCCTTCCCTGGTGGTCCTGGCGGCTTCCCTGGTGGTCCATGTTATACCTGAAGGGTTCCACATGTACTGGCACTTTAAGGCTGGCTCCACCCAGCAGTGATGACAAGGGTCAAGGGGTACGGAGGCCATCTTAGAGTGTGCTCATGTAGGAAGCAGATAAGATGTACTGTCCTGAGATGCATGTTGCAGTGTACAGCCTGTACTGAATAAACATCCATTGCTCCAGACCAGAGTCTTGTGGGGGGGGGGCTGCGCTGATAAACAATCAGTGCAAACCCCCCCTGTCAGGAGGGCCGCTGATAAGCTCTCCTCTACTTGCGTCTGTCAGACGCGAGTGAGGAAGAGCCGATCAACGGCTCTTCCTGTTTACATCGTGATGGACGTCAATGGACGACCAGTCAGGATAACACGACCACTTCCTGGACGTCAATTTACTATTGACCGGGCGGGAAGTGGTTAAGCAAATCCGGCGGACCGTAAGACAACTTGCATAGCGGATCATGGTACAGAATGCACAAAGTATTCAAAGTTCAAATATTCGCCACTCACTCCTGATTGCTCACCCGGATAGACCCCTCTCACATGGCCTAGCAGCCGGAATGATGCACGAACAGTATAGAAAACAGTCTCTGCCACAGACCGTCTGAGAACACAGAATGGATAGTCAGGAATCCTCTGCCACAGAATTTAAAGTCCCAAACTTCCTGCCTTACAGCCAAAGAACCTTTACCGCTTCCATACCGGGCACTTACGCACCTTCCTGCCCAAGACAATTTTCAGCTTTCAGCGCTGTTGCACTTTGAATGACAATTGCACGGTCATGCTACACTGTACCCAATTTTTTTTTATAATTTTGTTCCCACAAATAGAGCTTTCTTTTGGTGGTATTTGATCACCTCTGCGGTTTTTATTTTTTGCGCAACAACTAATAAAAGACCGAAAATTTTGAAAAAAATAAAGTTTTAATTTTTTTCCTGTTTTTTTTTGTTGTAAATAAGTAAGTTTTCTTCTTCAATTACGGGCACTGATATGGTGGCACTTATGGGCACCGATGAGGTGGCACTGATGGGCACCGATGAGGCGGCACTGATAGATGGCACTGGTAGGTGGCACTGATGGGCACTCATAGGCGAGCACTGATGGGCACTCATAGGCAACACTGATGGGTACTTATGGGTGGCACATATGGGCACTGATAGGTGGGCACTGAGACGTAGCACTGATGGACACTGAGGGGTTGCACTGATGGCATTGCTGGGCATCACTTGTTTATTTACTATTTTTTGACAGTCAGTGCCCATGTTGCCAGTCATTGGCATCTATTGTGCTTTTTTTTTACATGTGGATGGCCATGGGAGATGTACCTTCCCTTCCCTGGTGGTCCTGGCGGCTTCCCTGGTGGTCCATGTTATACCTGAAGGGTTCCACATGTACTGGCACTTTAAGGCTGGCTCCACCCAGCAGTGATGACAAGGGTCAAGGGGTACGGAGGCCATCTTAGAGTGTGCTCATGTAGGAAGCAGATAAGATGTACTGTCCTGAGATGCATGTTGCAGTGTACAGCCTGTACTGAATAAACATCCATTGCTCCAGACCAGAGTCTTGTGGGGGGGGGGCTGCGCTGATAAACAATCAGTGCAAACCCCCCCTGTCAGGAGGGCCGCTGATAAGCTCTCCTCTACTTGCGTCTGTCAGACGCGAGTGAGGAAGAGCCGATCAACGGCTCTTCCTGTTTACATCGTGATGGACGTCAATGGACGACCAGTCAGGATAACACGACCACTTCCTGGACGTCAATTTACTATTGACCGGGCGGGAAGTGGTTAAGCAAATCCGGCGGACCGTAAGACAACTTGCATAGCGGATCCCTTTTCCTTAACGAGGTTACCAGGCCTATCCCGAGACATTAGCTTGCCTCCTCCAGGGCAGATCCTTCCCCGGTTTCCTTCACCAAGAAGCTTCCTCCACTTGGATGGACAGCTTGGTATCCCTTGTAGAACCATAGGCCCCAGCCAGCATACCTAGGCCTACTCGACAGGAACACAGTCTCAGACCAACGTGGTCCCGAGACTGAAATCAGGCACACCCACCTCACACCAGAAGGGCCAAGAGGCGAAGGACTCCGAAAAACGGTGTCTGCCCCTTAAAGGAACACTAAAGGTTAATTTTTTATTAGATCAATTGATTGCTGTAAGCTAGAGCATTTAAATATCACTTACCTTGTTTTTCCTTTTGACCTCCAAAATACAGTAATCCAGGTTTGAAAATGCCATTTCTCCTCTTCTTGCTTTCCACCAGCATCTGAGCTGTTTTGCATGAAGATGCTCTCTTATCCCTCACAGGCATGGAAGCTAAGCCTAATGGGAACGGTAGCAAGAATGAATGCGCACCACAAACCAGGAAGTCAGTGAGAATAACGATTCAGGAGTGACGGAGGTGAATAAAAGGGCTCGATTTGGACAGGTATCAAACTAGTTATAATGCAAAACAATAATTTTTACTTTATCAGCTACTGTCAGACTTTAATTTAAGAGGAAAATATTTTTGTCTTTACAACCCCTTTAAGTACCCCCTCCCAAAATGTAAAGCGGGGGCACCACTCCGATGGGGCAGCTGCCAAGAGGGGCCACCAAACACACTATGGTTCGCTTGTGTTACATGGGCCTGAAGTGGCAACGCCACCTACAGGCAACAAGGGAAAACTTCTACCGAGCACAGCCATAGCCAGAACAGAGGCTAATTTAAATAGAATTAACAGAATCTGAGCCCAACTATTGGCTCAGACACCCCTAAATTTACAATATCGCCCGACTTGTTGGGAGACCAGCGCTACATCTGCAACGTACTATCAACACTCTAAGAAGAAACAAACAACCAAAAAACAGGGCACTGCAAGAAGAGGCAAAGGCGAGGGGGGATAAGACGGAGATCGCTGATATCCACAGAGAAGAAGGATATAAGCAGCAAATCATCAACCATCACCTCAGTAGTTCATTTAACGGATGAGGTTTTAACTAATTCTGAATTATTTCTGTTGTCACGGGGTCTATCTTTTTCACCCAGCTTTCATTTTGATATCTTTAATACCATTTTGGACACCAACAGTCCGCCCGGCACCCCCCCTTCATTACAGAGCGAGAACCAGTTCACCCCCCTTTGTTAAAGAGCAAGAACTCCCGGTCCTGTCAGGGGAAAAATGGCTGTCATAAAATGTATGAACAGCGATCAGTCATTTCCCTCAGTCAGTCCACCCCCTCATACAGTTAAAACACACCCAGGGAACATACTTAACCCCTCCCTCGCCCCCTAGTGTTAACCCCTTCCCTGCCAGTGGCATTTTTATGGTAATCAATGCATTTTTATAGCACTGATCGCTATAAAAATGCCAATGGTCACAAAAATGTGTCAAAAATGTCCGAAGTGTCCGTCATAATGTTGCAGTACCGGAAAAAAAAACGCGGATCGCCGCCATTACTAGTAAAAAAAAAAAAATATTAATAAAACTATCCCCTATTTTGTAAACGCTATGGTTCCATGCACACTGAAGCTGATAAACTGCAGTTTATTGCCGTTTTGGCCTTTTTTTTGTCTTTTTTTTATGTGGAAGCTTCACTGCCTCTGTATAGTACAGCTCCAACTCTAGACTATGGGGGGCCCCATGTTAAAGTATATACGGTATAGCAATGGATAAATTAACCACTTCAGCCCCGGAAGGTTTCACCCACTTCCTGACCAGGCACTTTTTTTGCGATACGGCACTGCGTTACTTTAACTGACAATTGCACGGCCGCGTGGTGCTGTACCCAAATAACATTTTGTTATTTTTTTCCCACAAATAGAGATTCCTTTTGGTGGTATTTAATCACCTTTTTCAGTTTTTATTTTTTTGCGCTATAAACAAAAAAAAGACAGACAATTTAGAATTTTTGAACTTTCTGCTATAAAACATTCCCAATAAAACTATATATATATTCAAATGCTATATCCCGCACTTTGGTATGTTGTAAGCAATTATTTTCAATAAAAAGTTATTTGAGAAAAAAAAAAAAAAATATATATATATATATATATATTTGAATTTCTTCATCAATTTAGGCCAAAATGTTTTCTGCTACATATACGCGGTAAAAAATCCCAATAAGCGTATATTGATTGGTTTGCACAAAAGTTATCGCGTCTACTTACTATGTGAAATATTTAGGGATCTTAATTTTTTTTTTATTGTTTTTACTATCAGAGCTTTTTAGTGGGACTACGACATTGCGGCAGACAAATTGGACACTAATTGACACTTTTTGGCGACTAGTGACACCAAAACAATGATCAGTGCTAAAAATATGCATTGTCACTCTATAAATGACACTGACAGGGCAGGGGTTAACACCAGGAACGATCAAAGGGTTAAGTGTGTCCCTGGGAGGTACTTTCTAAGTGTGTGTAAATACACTGGATATCTGGGAGCTGGAAAAAGTGCAAAGAAGGGGCATGGAGGAGCTCAGCTATGAGGAAAGATTAGAAGAACTTAATTTATTCACTCTTGAGAAGAGGAGAATAAGGGGGGATATGATCAACATGTACAAATACATAAGGGGTCCATATAGTGAACTTAGTGTTGAGTTATTCACTTTACGGTCAACACAAAGGACAAGGGGGCACTCTTTACGTCTAGAGGAAAAGAGATTTCAACTCCAAACATGGAAAGGATTCTTCACAGTAAGAGCTGTGAAAATGTGGAGTAGACTCCCTCCAGAGGTGGTTCTGGCCAGCTCAGTAGATTGCTTTAAGAAAGGCCTGGATACCTTCCTAAATGTACATAATAGAACTGAGTACTAACATGTATAGGTAAAGTTGATCCAGGGTAAATCCAATTGCCTCTCGGGGGATCAGGAAGGAATTTTTCCCCTGCTGTAGCAAATTGGATCATGCTCTGCTGTTTTTTTTTTTTTTTACCTTCCTCTGGATCAACTGTGGGTATAGAATTGGGTATATGGGATCGTACGATATTTTTTATTTTATTTATTTATTTATTTTTTATGGTTGATCTGGATGGACTTTTCAACCTGACTAACTCTGTAACTGAAGGAAAAGAGAGATCATGTTTCAACTTAGTTACAGAGCCAGACCTGGTAGCTGTGTGTAAACACACAGCTCCCGCTCCTGTCAGGGGGAGGAATGCCTGATTGTCTGTTCATACAATGTATGAACAGACATTTTTACAGTAATTGATGCATTTTTATAGCACTGATTGCTATAAAAATGCCAATAGTCCCAAAAATGTGTCAAAAGTGTCCGAAGTGTCCGCCATAATGTCGCAGTACCAAAAAAAATCGCTGTTCGCTGCCATTACTAAAAAAAAAAAAATCTTAATAAAAATGCCACAAAACTATCCCCTATTTTTTAGACATTATAACTTTTGCGCAAACCAATCAATAAACGCTTATTGTGATTTTTTCACGCTGTAGAAGAATACGTATCGGCCTAAACTGAGGAAAAAAATATATTTTTTATATATTTTTGGTGATATATATTACAGCAAAAAGTAAAAAATATAATTTTTAAAAAAAAATTGTCGCTCTATTTTTGTTTATAGCGCAAAAAATAAAAACCGCAGAGGTGATCAAATACCACTAAAAGAAAGCTCTATTTGTGGGAAAAAAAGGACGCCAATTTTGTTTGGGAGCCACGTCGCACGACCGTGTATTTGTCAGTTAAAGCAACACAGTGCAGAATCGCAAAAAGGATACATAAAGGAGGACCAGTGCTACCCCCTTATTGGCAGCCCTGCTTGGTGATTACTGTAACAGGGACAAAAAGTGAGCAAAAATCCCACAATTTGTGGTGGTTGTAAGAGCAAAAGGTGAAGGGAAGACACCTGTTCCTATGATATCACTGTAATATCGGAAAGTCCCACACCTTAGGGAGATTTCCTGCTGCAGAAGTAAATAGAATATTCCCAGCAGGGCATACACGGCAATCATTTTTATGAAAATTAAACTTTATTTAAAAAAAAAAACATCAAAAAACGTTATCTCTTCCCTACTATATTATAATCTACAACAACATATTAGTATCCTCATTACATCTTATTTTCATATATATTTAAATACTAATAAATATGTATCAATACTAATATTTAAATCATGTATTATAATATACTCGTAAAAAAAAAGAAAAAGGAAAATAAAATCTTACCTTAAAATGAACCCGTTGTCCCAAACACACACACACAATTTTAATAGCCCAAATAAATAAGTTGCTTGGCGATTTTACAAAGTTAATAAAATGTAATCATTTATCAGTACATTGTACGCGACTTGGACCTCCTAGCTTGTGCTGCCAGATTTGAATGAAGTTCTCTGTCTGGAGGCAGAACTTGTTCAATGCTATTAACTTTGAGGTTTATTTATTTTATGAACAGAATCAGGGAGGAGTTTCACAGATTAAAATTCTAACTCCCTGTAATAAAATACTTGTACAGAGCACTCCCATCTTCTAATTTAATATGAAGAGCGCAGAATATTTTTAGTATGCAGTGTTTTTTCTGTGATAAGCGTTAGTAAATCATTTATTTTTTTTACTTGTTACTTATGATATGAAAAGAAGGGCTAATTCAAAACAGAGATATACATTTTTTAGTTGTATGCTGGGAATGGATTAGACATTTGCAGACTGGAATATTTTGTTTTTTTTTGTTTTCGTTTGGAAATAAATTTATTTAGTTACAATCGTTTTGATCTATTTCGTTTTTCGTTGGGGAATAGCTTTCATCCGAAAATCCAATAATACTTGGTTTCTGTCGAATGGTCAAAAGAATATTCGACGGAACATCGAATCTTTACGTCGAATCGTACATTTCCGTTCGAATATTCCGCCTACAAGAATTCTAATGTTGTATGACTAGTAATAATGTCAAATCTATTCTCTCATGAATTGAAATCTATTCTCTGTAATGTCGAATCTATTATTTCTATATTGTCGAATCTTTTCTCTATAATGTCGAATCTTTTCTCTATAATGTCGAATCTTTTCTCTGTAATGTTGAATCTTTTCCCTATAATGTCAAATCTCTCTATATCGATTTTTTACCACAACGAAAATGAAAATAAAGCATTTTTTATGTCGGATCTTTCGGTTTTCGTTTCTTGCGCTTTCGTTATCATTTGTTAAAATGATAACGAAAAAAACAGATTTTCGGACGAAAATGCATTCTAACGAAAACTAATGCACATGTCTAGAATGGATCCTTCTTCACCAATCTATGCAGCATAACCTACAAAAGTGAAAGCTATTGTCGCCCGCTTTTGGGGAGGTTGTAAGAAATAGCCCTTCCCAAACAGGTTATTGTCATAGGCGTGCGCACAGGGTGTTCCATGTGTGCCCAGGCACACCCTAATCACCCTGTGCTGCGCAGATTCCCCCTGCTCCTTGGCTGCAGATAAAGGGATTCAGGAATCTCTGTCCTCAGTCTCAAAAGTGAGATATCAGGGGTCTGTTTAGGCCCCTGATATCTCACCAAAGCCCCCCCAATGGTGCTCCTAAAAATTTTTTAAGAAAATAAAAAAAAATTGTAAAAATATAATAAAAAATTATTTATAAAGTAATTGAATGCAGCGCTACCCCCGAAGGAGCCGCTGGTTGATTTGTTGGGTCCGGCACATTGCATGACTCTTTTGTTGTCTAGGGGTGTGATGCAGGAAACAAAGTAGTGAGCGTAGATCCAGACATTCAATAAAGTTTTCCAAGGCTTTATTTTCAGGCGAACATAGCCAACATCAACTTCAGTTAGAAGAGAAAAAGTTGATGAGAACATAGAGGTGAACTTGCAGTGTCAGGCCTGGATATGGACGGGCACTCTGGCCCTTAGCAATAATCATCTATAGCGGATGAATAAGGGCGAATCCTTCTAATGGACTCCAGCCCAGGTCACCGGGAGACAGTAATGCGTACCTGTAGCTCCCAGTCATTAGACCCCCGATTAATGCGGCGCTCGGCCTGAGATCCTTTTCAATGGAATCTGGAACCCAGTGGATCACTGGGGTCCTCTTTTGCCTCCGGTTGAGGCTCGATGAAGCCTGTAAGCTAGGCCAGGAGGGCCACGCTGGTGGGGCCCATAGGTGCGCACACCCTGAAGGTGGATGCCGCACCCAGCACCGGGACCCCGAAAAGATGCACCCAGCACCGGGACCCCGAAAAGATGCACCCAGCACCGGGACCCCGAAAAGATTTTAGAACACATGACACCTGTCACAGATATACTCCTCCCCAGCATACCCTGCGAGGGAGGAACTCCTCCAATTGGCTGCTGAGGAAGACCTGCTCTGCCAGAACCCCCGCTGGCGCCAACTGCTGGCCAGAGATGATTTTACATCCCTAGAATGCAGATTGGCCCAGGAGACTTTTCTGTAGCAACAGAGGTCAGAATTTAAATAAATCACGAATAGGAGCAACGTAGCTCTCCGATTCTAACTAACTTTAGCGTAGTGCCCATACTGAAAGTAAGGGGGCACTACATATATAAAATAAAAATAAAACTACTGACAACATTCCCTGCCCACTGACACCATTAACTGTTCTGCTGACACTGTCCATTGCCTTACTGAATATATATATGTGTTTGAGCTTTGGGGTGCACACCCTAATGTAATAGGCTGCGCACACCTATGGATATTGTGTTAACCTGTAGATAAATAAGAGAACCAGAACTTTGATTAAAGTGGTTGTAAAGGAATAATTTTTTCCCCTAAATAGCTTCCTTTACCTTAGTGCAGTCCTCCTTCACTTACCTCATCCCTCCATTTTGCTTTTTAATGTCCTTATTTCTTCTGAGAAATCCTCACTTCCTGTTCTTCTGTCTGTAACTACACACAGTAATGCAAGGTTTTCTCCCTGGTGTGGAGAAAGCCTCTTGAGGGGGAGGGGGCGAGCAGGAGTGTCAGGACGGCCACTAACACACAGCTCCTTTCTCTATCTGCAAAGTAGAGAGTGTCCTGACTTGCCTGCTCGCCCCCTCCCCCTCAAGAGGCTTTCTCCACACCAGGAAGAAAGCTTTGCATTACTGTGGTGAGTTACAGACAGAAGAACAGAAAGTGAGGATTTCTCAGAAGAAATTAGGACATTTAAAATAAAAAGTGAAGGATGACTGCACTAAGGTAAAGGAAGCTATTTAGGGAAACATTTTGTTTCCTTTACAACCTCTTTAAGTGAAAGTATAGAATTATTAATAAAGATGCCATAGACTCCACCTAGGACAGGGCCTTAAGGGATTCCTTTCCCTGGAAATAAAAGGATAACAAAAAACAAAAAACAAACATGTTATACTTATGTAGCACTACCCCCAATAGAGCTGCTGGATTTTTGGGCGGCGTGTTACCTCGTGGCTCCTCCGAAATTCTCGGGGTGAGTGATGCGTATTGCATGTAGTAGAAGTAAAGGAATGTCCATACAGGGGCTCTTTGCTGTGCCCTTTATAACCCAGCCGGGTAAAAACAATAAACTTGTGGTGAGGAAAGTAAAGCTGAAGAAGATAGGAGAATAGCAGATTCAGGCGTGATAATAGGAAACAGTCCTGCTCCCAAATGTAACACTTCTCTTCACCACTCCCGCCGGAGTGGGTTGGGTGTCCCCTGACAGGCCTTTCTCACTAAACTGGCAGCCGGAGTATCACTTGGACATTTGTAGGATGAAGTCTCTGCTACGGACCCTCCTTGGTGAACTTGAACTTGGGAGAAAGTCTCTGCCACAGACCCCTCTCAATGAGCCTCAGAAAGACACCTCTGCCACAGGTCCCCTCTGGGTTGAATTTCTTGGAGATATCCCTCCTTAGATGAGTTACGTCTGGATCTCCTTTAACTTGTCGCCCAGGTACCGACTGATAGGTGGTCAATCCCTCAGTGTACGGCTACCTTGATCCCCTGTGGTTTGTCCAGGACCGTTTGGACTGCCAGCCACTCAATGGCGCTCCTCAGACTGACTCCCCACCGAACAGCAGTACAGCTTGGGATCTTCAAAGTGGGAACCCAGTCACTCACTGGGTCCCCGTTGCTGTTCAGATGCTCCGGGCCAGCATGGTCCCGGAACCAGGAACACTGCGTGGCACTCCCCAGCGAGGTAGGCCATAACGCCGGGGCGCCGTGATGTGGCCACCCTAAAGGTGGGTGCCACACTGGACAAAGAAGACCCAGAACCAATGGTGTCTGTCCCATAAATACCCCCCCCAGCATGCCCAGCGAGGACAAATTGGCTGCTGTGAAAGAGCACCCAAAGCTTGACTCCACTGCTGCTACCTGCAGCTCCGGGGCTGGAAGAACACCCCAATACAACAGAATAGCCTACAGCACAGCCAAGCTGAGACAGAAATCCTGTTTTACACTCAACAATCTGGATCAGAGTTTACCTTTACTCTGATCTACCCTTAAATTTGACTAGCACCGGTACCATAAAGTACACAGGCGCTACACAAATAAATATCTCAGCTGTCCAATATCTGGTAGAACAGCCAGGGGTATAGAAAGTCTGTGCCACTTCCCCCTGAAAAAAATCAGCCCGTGTATCTTTTCCTTCCTGCCCCTGCCTAATAATTTGCTTTGACAAACGTCTTTGTTGGTAGAATTGCTGGCAGTTCAGGGTGGTAATGATGGTGCTTGCATGCAGAAATACCTTCTAATGTCATAGTCAGGGGTCAGTCATGGAGGCCAGTAGCTAAAGCAGTACAGAGGTTCTCATCGACCAGCAGGATAAGTAAATAAGAAAAACTAAATGGGTTGGACTTTAAATGAGGCGCAAGGCATAGATCCGAACGCTTCCATACCCGATACTATGAGCGAGAAAGGCAAGGGTAGAACTTTAAATGAGGCATGCACCCCAGGAGGTTTGGCGATAACAATTGAAAATGGCAAGTGAAAGAATCAGCAGGATACATACACGAGCAGGTCACCCTAGCGCATGGCACAGGCTCACTCGGGGTGCAGGGTCTAAGAACTAACTGATTTTCACTAGAGCTCCTAAAGGTGTGTAGCAGGGTTCTGCCATAATGGACTATTACTAATAGCAATGCAGAGTTGAATCCATCCCGTTGTTCGAGTTGTACTGTACATAAGTTTATATTTGTTGAAGCAGTGCATTGTGGGAGCAGAGGAATCAGGAGACACAGACTCCATTGACAATTGTTAGAGATAGACTACACTTCCCACAATGCCTTTCCACTTCTGAGCACATGACACAGCCTTATGGGGGAGATTACTTTAAGGCAGGGCGGGGTGGAAATCAGGACCTGCACTTCTTCCTCTGTGGAGCTGTGGAGAGCGCTGCAGACAAGCTGTTAGGCCCAAAGCCTGGGCCTGGATCCATCGGAAGACCAAACACCCGGAGGAAAGCAAGTTCAAGTATGCCCAGCTCATGTTCCCGGAGATCGGACAGGTGGATCGACTGCTGACGGTAGCTGTGGAAAGCAGGACATCAAAGGCCTAACATCGTGTTGTGACTGCGAAGCGGATCATTCCTTTGAGAAGCTCAGGCGGACTAGGCCTGTTCGGGTGAGAGGGCACTTACCCAAGTTTTCCAAACCCAATAACTTTGTTATCTACAGTGCCCAGGGCCGGCGCAACCACCAGGCGGACCAAGCGGCCGCTTGGGGGCGGGCAGGTCGGCAGCCTGGGATGGGGCGAAAAAATTACCAGAATCGCGGCCGTACGATTTCTCAAAAGCCGCGCCTCCGACGTCTTCTGTTCTGTGATAGGCGGAAACAATCAGCTTCCCAGGAGGCACTGTGTTCAGTGTCCGCCTATCACGGAGGCGCTCTCTCGTCCTGGTTTGGTGTCCGCCTATCACGGAGGCCCTCTCGTCCTCGGACGTGAGAGCCTCCGTGATAGGCGAACACTGAACACAGTGCCTCATGGGAAGCTGAATGGTCCGCCTATCACGGAACAGAAGACGTCGGAGGCGCGGCTTTTGAAAAATCGTATTCGCATGGAATAAGGTAAGGGCACGGACGGTCTGGTGGGGCAGGTCTGGCATGTAATGGGGGCAGGTCTGGCATGTAATGGGGGCAGGTCTGGCATGTAATGGGTCACAGTCTGACATGTAATGGGGCAGGTCTGGCATGTAATGGGGCACAGTCTGGCATGTAATGGGGCACAGTCTGGCATGTAATGGGGCACAGTCTGGGCATGTAATGGGGCACAGTCTGGTCATGTAATGGGGCACAGTCTGACATGTAATGGGGCACAGTCTGGCATGTAATGGGGCACAGTCTGGTCATGTAATGGGGCACAGTCTGGTCATGTAATGGGGCACAGTCTTGTGATGTAATGGGGCACAGTCTGGTCATGTAATGGGGCACCGTCTGGCATGTAATGAAAGAAACATTTTTGCAAGGGAGGTGGGTGGCCGTTGGGGGGGGCGCCAAAATGGAGCTTCGCTTATGTAGGCAGAAATCCTTGCACTGGCCCTGACAGTGCCTCACATCTTAGTAAGGACACACTGTTTGTTGGTCCGCTAAGGAATATCTGAAAGTCACGCTGGCCATATTGACTGATGCTGACTGGAGGATCGATACATTACGCCTATGTTATTCACACCTTAGACTGAGTTTAAAGACTCCTGTGGATTACAAATATATTTAAAAGTGCACCAACGAGCCTACAAACAGACTTCGTCGCTGAGGAACTTTTTTTGGACTTTTAGCAGGCTAGGCCTGATTGAGACTTGTCAGCAGCCGCACTTCAATAGGTTACCCACTAGGGGAGCTCGCAGGGTAGCTGGGCAAAGTAATGCTCTGGGGGCCCTACAATTATGTCAGTGCAGGTAAACAGACATTAAGTAGGTAGGAGGCAGACTGCCTCCCCTTTGTATCTATCACTCTCAGTGTCATCATGGGGCCCCCAATTTCAGAGCAGTGTGGGCTCAAGGACCAGCTGCTTTGGGAAAAGTGCAGGGCCTTGGGAAGTGCCCAGGTGTGCCCTCTTATTAAGACATCCCTGCTCACAAAGCTGGCACACAGGAATGCACTTGGACTGGTCATACTGGTTATAACAGGGCCCTCTTTAATATTGATTGGGCAAAAATTTTCTTGGGCCCTTCAAAGTCAACTATTTTCAGGCAGTGTAGGCTCAAGGGGCAGCTGTATTGGGCCCCTCAATGACTGGGTCTGGGGCAGCTCCCTATTTTGCTCTGCCTTAAAGACTGCCCTGGGTTATGAATGCATAGACACATCCAAGCGTTGTAGTGGTGAGCTAGTTGTACACTAATGAACTGAACAAAATTCACTTAATAGTCAGCCCGACCCTATAACACTTGAAAAAGTGCCACAGCTTCCTGTCTCCCCAGATGGCTACTGCTCATTTTGTTTTGCAGTTTAAAGCAGAAGTAAACTTCATCGCTGAAAGAAAGTTTTGCTGTAATCGGCATATTGGCAGCTTATGGCACACGTAAATTAGAAATGTATACTGTACTCAGTGTACAACATATTCAACAAAAATAGTAAAGCAGCAACATACCAAAACTGTAAAAATGAAAATAAAAAAGCTGTGCTAATATCCAGTGGCGGCTGGTGCTCAATTTTTTTTTGGGGGGGGGGGGGGGGTGTGCAAACAAACGAAAAAAAAAAACCATAACGATCAGCCGCGGGTACCAGTGGACATTGAGTCTGTCAGAGCCGCTGATTGACATTCATATCTAGAAATGCAGGGGATCACTTATATACAGAATCTGAGCAGCGCGACCGCCCTGTAGTAGTAAATCTGCTGTCTGGCGATCAGTGACTGGTTAACATAATCAGCATTATGATAATCCAATCCACAGGCAGCGGGCGCTCTATAATGACTCTAGCTGGGTCTGTCACGTGACATGTTATGTGACACACTGTGACAGAGCCAACCAAAGCCATGATTAAGTGCCTGGAGCTTGTGAGTTATGAGATCATCCATTAGTCCAGAGAGACAAAGTGCAATGTAGTCTATTCGCAGACACCCCCAAAGCACACCTGTGTTGAATCCTTGAAGGCACTGGTAGCCCCACGATCGGATCCTCTTCCCCTCTGTTCCTGCTGCTGGACACCGTGATTTTTGGTAAGGGGGTGTGTCCCTGAATGGTAGTTTGGAAATGTGGTCACCCTAGCCGTGGGCCTCACACCTCCCTCCTCTCTTCCCCCAACTGGTCTGAGCAGTCAGCAGCAGAGAGGACAGAACTCCTCCACTTCTCTGTCCAACCCCCCTGGCAACAGCACAAGACAAGGGGGTGCACTGATGCAAGGGATGGTGGGGGGGGGGAGCTTGACTTCTGATGGTGGGGGGGCTCTTGACACCTGATGTAAAGGGGGTGGGGTGCTGATACAACCAGCCCTTTGAGGGCAACCATAATGCTGATACGGCCCACAAGCAAATTAAGTTTGACACCCCTGTTCAAAGCACTGAGGTAAATGAATAAATTATACAGTGATATCTTTTTTAATTATGTATACATTTTGGACCCTTTGTTTATCCTGTGAATCATTCTAGTAAGCTTGCTAAATAATTTATTCATTTTCCATTACATTTTTTCCTGACTTGATTTATTGCACTTCTACACATACAGAAATGTTTATAAATAATTTTATATATATATATTGGGCTGTGCAAATTAACTTTTTAATTGATCGATTAATCTTTAATTTTTTTGATCAATCAAAATCTTTTTGATCGATTACAATTCTTTTGATTGGTACTCACCTCTCCGCTGGCTTCAAGGAGTTCCCGTCGGAGATCCGGTAACGTCACGGACACCGGCGGGACTTGCCGCGTCCATCTGAAGGGCTCTTTTGCTGTGCCTTTATATTTGCATGCCGGCGGGACCTTACTATCTGCCACACAAGGGCTGTTACACTTCCCTCTATAAACCTGGGATTCTACAACCATCCACTGGGAGTTGTGATAGTTCCCTTCACGGGACATCTACATGCCGACGGACTGATGTTAACCTCTCCTCATCTGGATTCAGCAGTGGCATCGTTGTACACATTTTTATACCAGTATCATACTTAGCTACATGTTTTTATGACTGCTTTTGGTACTGTTTGGTATTACTCGCACCATTTTTACAGTCTATGTAGCTACATCGATTTTATCTCCAGTGCAATATTTATTTGGTTACCTACTAAGTTTTAATGCTATTCCCGTCGAGCGCTGCCTTTGTGTGTTTTTTGTATCCTGCTATCCATTTTTCCAGTGGTTGGTAGCTGCACTCTGAATCAGCTAAAAGTTGTACATAGGGACACGGCATCGGTCACCTCCCCCAGTCAGTCCCCCTCCCCCCACAGTAAGAACACACCCAGGGAATACATTTAACCCCTTCCATGCCCCCTAGTGTTAACCCCTTCACTGCCAGTCACATTTATACAGTAATTAGTGCATTTTTATAGCACTGATCGCTGTATAAATGTGAATGGTCCCAAAATTGCATCAAAAGTGTCCGATGTGTCCGCCGCAATTTCGCAGGCCTGACAAAAAAATCGCAGATCGCCGCCATTACTAGTAAAAAAAAAAACATATATCTATCCCCTATTTTGTAAACGCTATAACTTTTGCGCAAACCAATCAATATACATGTATTGTGATTTTTTTAAACAAAAATATGTAGAAGAATACGTATATCAGCCTAAACCGAGGAACATTTTTATAAAAAAAAAAAAAATTGGTATATTAAAACAAAAAGTAAAAAATATTGTGTTTATTTCAAAACCTCAACTAAGCGCTTAACCCTATATAATTGACTCATCACAATAGATCTAAATACATGCGGTGGGTGGAAGATATCAAAAAGCAACAATTAATTTCTGTCTGTTGGTTTAGTATATAGATCGGATTCAATCTGATCCTGAGTCACATAAATTCTTGTGTCTAGAAATGGAACCAATCTCCCACCTATGTTTATTTTAAACTGTATCTCAGGACTAAAATCATTAAGTATTCCATCGACCATTTTCAAAGAATCCACGTTGCCCCCGCCATATAGCAAAAATATCATCAATAAAGAGCCACTAGGTGGCGCAATGTGTTTTAAATAATTCAATTTAGAAACATATATCTTTATTCAAAATCATTCAAAAAACAATTTTTTTAGTGATTTTAATTTTTTTTTGCAATATTTTTTGCAATTTTCCTACAACATAGATTAATATTTGAATTTATTTTGTTTATTTTTTAGATGATAAAGATGACAAGTAGAAATAAATTAGATCCAAATGTTTCTATCAGTAGTGGATTTACCTTGTGGAGGGTTAATTTAGCGTAATTATGGTATCATGGGACTCATCTGTGAGGTTACACCATGTGGTGTTGGTATATAAGGTTGCTGTTTTTAGTAGATTATTGCACATAGCCTGATAAAGAGCATGGTATGCAGTAGCCTTGCATTAATTCAAATTTTCTGTCTTTTGAAGAAGCAATCAGTAAATTAATCGCATTGGAGATATATACAGTATATATATATTGTATTGTTACAATCACAATAGCACAAAAGCATCTAAAGGGAGAGATTAGCACTTATTCCACTAGATGGCAGTGTTACTATATTATATATACAGTATATATATATATATATATATATATATATATATATATATATATATATATATATATATATATATATATAATATAGTAACACTGCCATCTAGTGGAGAGATGCTTTTGCACTATTGTGATTGTAACAATACAAAAAAAAAATCTAATATATTATACACTATGCTCTACAATATAATTTAAAATATATAAGATCAAATACGTGTGTGTGTGTATATATATATATATATATATATATATATATATATATATATATATACTGTATATATATATATATATATATATATATATACACACAGTTTCTCACAAAAGTGAGTACACCCCTCACATTTTTTGTCATTTTTTATTATATCTTTTCACGCAACAACACTGAAGAAATGATACTTTGCTACAATGTAAAGAAGTGAGTGTACAGCTTGTATAACAGTGTACATTTGCTGTCCTCTCAAAATAACACACAACCATTAACCACTTGCCAACTGCCTCACGACAATATACGTCAGCAAAATGACACGGGCAGCCAGAGTAACCTGTATATATACGCTACCTCCCCCCCCGTGTCCGAGGCGGTCGGCTTCATTCCAGGAGCGATCTGTCCTGAAGGGGAAGGCCAATGATTCATTGCATGCCCCTCATGATCACTCCTGAAGAATGAGATGCTTCCTCTGCCTGTGAAAGTGTAAACACAGGCAGAGGAAGTGACGTCAGCTCACCATGTGCTTAATTTTCGTTCTTTTCACGTGACAACACCGAAGAAATTATACTTTGCTAAAATGTAAAGTAGTAATGTACAGCTTGTATAACAGTGTACTTTTGTTGTCCCCTCAAAACAACTCAACACACAGCCATTCATTTCTAAACCACTGGCAACAAAAGTAAGTACATCCCTAAGTGAAAATGTCCAAATTGGGCCCAATTAGCCACCCTGTGTGACTAGTTAGTGTTACAAACTCTCAGTGTGAATGGGGAGCAGGTGTGTTAAATGTTGGTGTTATAACTCTCACTTTCTCATACTGGTCACTGAAAGTTCAACGTGGCGCCTCATGACAAAGAACTCTTTAAGGATCTGAAAAAAAAAAAAAAATTTCTACATAAAGATGGCCTAAGCAATAAGATTGCTAAGACCCTGAAACTGAGATGCAGCACAGTGGCCAAGACCATACAGCGGTTTAACAGGACAGGTTTGACTCAGAACAGGCCTCACCATGGTCAAAAGAAGTTGAGTGCATATCCAGAGGTTGTCTTTGGGAAATAGACATATGAGTGCTGCCAGCATTGCTTCAGAGGTTAAAGGGGGTGGGGTGTCAGCCTGTCGGTGCTCAGACCATATGCTGCACACTGCATCAAATTGGTCTGCCAGTCTGTCATCCCAGAAGGAAGACTCTTCTTAAGATCATGTACAAGAAAGCCCGCAAACAATTTGCAGAGGACAAGCAGACTAAGGTCATGGATTACTGAAACCATGTCCTGTGGTCTGATGAGACCAAGATAAACTTATTTGGTTCAAATGGTGTCAAGCGTGTGTGGGGACAACCAGGTGAGGAGTACAAAGACAAGTGCGTCTTGCCTACAGTCAAACATGGTGGTGGGAGTGTCATGGTCTGGGGCTGCATGAGTGCTGCCGACACTGGGGAGCTACAGTTCATTGAGGGAACCATGAATGCCAACATGTACTGTGACATACTGAAGCAGAGCATGATCCCCTCCCTTCAGAGACTGGGTCGCAGGGCAGTATTCCAACATAATGACCCCAAACACACCTCCAAGACAACCACTGCCTTGTTAAAGAAGCTGAGGGTAAAGGTGATGGACTGACCAAGCATGTCTCCAGACCTAAACCCTATTGAGCATCTGTGGGGCATCCTTAAACGGAAGGTGGAGGAGCACAAGGTCTCTAACATCCACCAGCTCCATGATGTCTTCGTGAAGGAGTGGAAGAGGACTTCAGTGTGAGACCTGTGAAGCTCTGGTGAGCTCCATGTCCAAGAGGGTTTGGGCAGTGCTTGAAAACAATAGTGGCCACACAAAATATTGACACTTTGAGCCCAATTTGGACATTTTCACTTAGGGGTGTACTCACTTTTGTTGTCAATGATTTAGACATTAATGGCTGTGTGTTGAGTTATTTTGAGGGGACAGCAAATTTACACTGTTATACAAGTTGTACACTCACTACTTTACATTGTAGCAAAGTGTTATTTCTTCAGTGTTGTTACATAAAAAGATAAAATAAAATATTTACAAAGATGGGAGGGGTGTACTCACTTTTGTGAGATACTGTACATCTTGATAGTTACATTCATAGATAAGAGTGTTTGAGGAAGCACATAGGTGGTTAACATGGACACTACTACTCAGGGGAGAAGCAGTGTTTGCAGTGGGGGGAGAAAAGAGAAAGGGCAGAAAGAGGAAAGTAGAGAAAGAAAAAGGACACAACTTGCACATACAGGATAACGGGGCTTATAATGAACCTAAACAAGTGTATTAGCAATAGTGGCTCCGTTAGGTCATGGTATGGTCATGTGACACGTCACTTATGGGGAAGCTATGTGAGTGAGGGCATTCCCAACATATAGGGAATGTGTTGCCATCAACGTCACCATTCCTCCAGCATTTTGGGCAACGGGGTGGGTCAAAGCAGGCTAATTTACTTGGCGTGTAGAACAACTGGTAATATATTTTTATGGGCGATCCCTTTTGTTTTAGTTGCTGGGTTGTAGAAGGAGAGCATGTCCTTTTTTATTGTATTAGTGGTCAGAGACACTGAGGATAATATGAGGTGGACTCGTAGGTAGATGGTAAAGTCCTTGGTAGGTAAGTGGTAGGTATCTGATAAGTGTTTGAAAGCTTTGATGCCATGAGGGTGGAATAGATCCCTAACATATGAATGCCCACTGAGGTCCAGTGCTTCAGTTGGAAGGTCCGGGGATAAAAGTTGTAAAGAGGCAAGCAGCAATTGTTGTAGTGCTCGAGTATGGAGACTTGCGGAGGTTTGTTGTTTCATACTTTGATGGTTGCATTAATAGTTAGTAGAGGTGGGTGGTAATATAACCAGATTGCTGGGAGAGGTGGAGTTAGATCATGTGAGAATTCTACTGTTTAAATCTGAAGCCAGGGAGTATTGGGGCGAGCAGTCCACCAATGTTTGGCTTAATACAATAGAGTTGCTTTATAATAAAGCCGGATATTAGGAGCTCCCAGTTCTGCTGAGGTTCTAGGCTCGCTAAGCATGGAGGACTTCAAACAGGGCTTACAGGCTGCCCAAATAAAATTGTGTTGAGTATACATTGAATTTTAGCAAAGTCCGAGTGTCCTAAATAAATACAAAAAGTGTGGTAGAGGGAACATTTTACGCAATACGCCCTGCCCATGAGGCATTGAGGGGGGGGCATGGATGTGCCTATTCGCTGAAGTTCCTGGAATAAAATAGTAGGGTTAGACAGTAGTAACATAGTAGAGGAGGAAGTATGCTGGATGCCTATATATGTCATGGAGGAGTTCGGAGCCCACGAAAAAGGGGGCGATTTCATTCTTTAGCGAGAGTGGTAAAGAGATCCCTAGCATGGAGGACTTAGAATGATTTAATATGTACATGGAGACTTTACCGAATTGTTCTAAGACCGGACCTGGTGAGAAAGTGAGTTCAGAGGGTCTGAAATTGAGATGATAATATCATCAGTGTATAGGCCAATTTTATGGGACATTTGTGCCTCTGTGATTCCAGTGATAGGGGGGCTAGAGTGAATGTCTTGGGCAAGGGGCACAATTACTAAGACAAAGATGAGAGGTGATAGTGGGCATACTTGACAGTTGGCATTTGTGATTGAGAGATTTAGAGAGGATGCCTGATGTCCATACCTTGGCACTAGGATTAGAGTAAAGGCCTAGAATGGCTTGAAGAAAATTACCCGAGAGGCCAACTTTCCCCAAGACCTCCTCTGGGAACGTCCAATGGACTCTAGGGAGATCAGCAGAGAAGGCGTTTGATGTTCGTTCCAGCGGATAAGATTAATAAAGCGCCTAGTTCCATCTGTTGCTTAAAGGTTCGGGATAAAACTTACTTGGTCACGATGGACATATGTTCTGCAAGTCTGGTTGCCAAGAGCTTGGCAAACATTATGGGGTCTGTGTTGAGCAAGGAAATTAGTAGATTTTCCGGGTTTGGGTATAGTAGTGGCAACAGCTTTGAGGGATTCAGCAGGAATCTCTTTATTCTCTAAGAACCTGTTAAAAAAATTGCATAAGTGTGGGGTGAGCTTTTTTGGTACGTCTTGGTACGTCCTGTAATACTCGTTGCAGAAATGGTTGGGACCCAGCGTTTTGTGGAGGGGGAGTGTTTTGATTGCTACCCGAATTTCCTGGGTGGTTGAAGGGCCTCTATTTGTGCTGGGATTGGAATTGCAATTTTAGTGTTGCTATTTCGGCATTATTCAAATCTCTGTTCCTCGCCAAACAGAAATTTTAGTTTTTCTTTTATTTTTATTTACTGTAGCTATATGTAAGACTTAATATAGGCTTACCTATAAATAAAAATCAGCCATAGGAGTTTAGTCTTTTCATTAGTTTTAGTCTTTGCATTAGTGTTAAAGGGTTTATTTGCTTAGTCTTTCCATTAGTGTTAAAGGGGTTCTAAAGGCAGAATTTTTTATTTATTTCTATGCATTAAGATAAAAAAACCTTCTGTGTACAGCAGCCCCCTTAATACTTACCTGAGCCCATTTTGATCCAGAGATATTGCACAAGAGCCTTGGCTGTCCCTCCTGATTTGCTGTGTCACAGCAGTGGGTGCCATTGGCTCCGGCTGCTGTCAATCAAAGTCAGTGAGCCAATGAGGAGAGAGAAAGAGGGTGGGGCCGAGCCATGGCTCCGTGTCTGAATGGACACACAGAGCAGCAGCTTGACTCGGGTGCTCCCATTAGCAGGAGGGAGGGGAGGGGCCAGGAGCACCAGCAAGGGACCTAATAAGAGGAGGATTGGGGCTGCTCTGTGCAAAACCATTGCACAGAGTAGGTAAGTATAACATGTTTGTTATTTTTAAACAAGGAACAAAAAAACAAGACTTTCATATCATTTTAAGTGCGGTTTAGAGCCAAAGAGAGGCTTATGCAAAGGTTTTATGTTCACTTACCTACAGCATCAAAGCCCTAAACCAAAGACTATGATAGGAGAATTTTTTTTTTTTCATTTCTCAGTTTCATTTTTAGTATTTACATTTCAAGTTTTGTTGAATAGTAACCAGCGCCCTTCTCTTTCTGCTATTTTTATTACCTCAGTCAACAACTACTCTAAACTAGCAGATGTATGTTAAAAACATATATATTTGGTCTTGGACAACATTTTCTGGAGGATGAACATTATTTGTATTGTATGCTGTGGTCATGTCCCAAGCATCGATCACACCAACATGAAGATCCCTGAAGATGTCCTTCACTATAAGATACTGAATATAACCATGGAAGTCACTGAATCTCTCGGCATCTAGACTTGTCTCTCTGGTGTTCTCTGTTTTAATAATAACCTTGACGTCCGGACTCCGTAAGAAGAGACGTTCCAATGCTTTGCGCACATTAATAACTCTTTTGATGAAGAGGTGAATGGGGAAAGGTCTGAAGTTTTGTCCCAGGCCGATAACGATCACATAGTGTGGACCTCCATACAGCTGGTCTATTTGCTCACTTACGTAGTGGTCGTCTTTTACAAAGTAAGATTGATTCACTTCAACAACTGGATGGCTGTGCTTTTTCCACTGTAGCTTGATGTTCCTCTGCAGATCGACTGATAACGCCATAGACGCCAACCCTGTTCTATGCAGATCAAAATGTTTCAGTCCTGGTTTAAAAAAACAACAATGCCATGGATTAAACTGTGACTGAACTGCACCGTATCGAGAACAGTGAGTATTGAAGCACAGGTTGATTATTTTTTGTCAGGTTTACTCATTAAAGGATATAAATACAAAGAATAGAGCCAGCAACTCCAAACGTCCTTGTTGCTTCTTTGATACATAAAAAAGTGAGAAAAACATACAGGGGCTCACGCGTTTCGGCTTACAAGCCTTGATCACAGCACTTTACTAATTTAAAGGAGTTTCATGGGTTTTCACCTTAATGCATTTTATGGTTAAGATGAAAAACCTTCCGGTCTTGTAGCTGCTCCCCAGAGCCCTCCTTTTTCTTACCTGAACCAGCCGCTGTTTCAGGTCCTCTTTGGACAAATTAATAGCAGCAGAAGCCATTGGCTTCTGCTGCTGTCAATCAAATATAGTGATGCGGGAGACGGGGGAGGGGGGGGTCAAGTTCTGCTGTCTGTGTCAATGGACGCAGCAGCAGGACTTGGGTGCGTGCCCGCATGAATCTCTGTGGGGGCACTCGATGAAGAGGAAGGGCAAGGAGCAGCGCTGCAGGACCCCAGAAGAAAAAGGATCGGGACGATCTGTGCAAAAACATGTTTGTTATTTAAAACAAAGCAAAGAAAAAAACCTTTACAATCCCTTTAACCACTTAAGGACCCCTTCACGCCGATATACGTCGGCAGAATGGCACGGCTGGGCACAATCACGTACCTGTACGTGGCCCTTTAAGCCCAGCCGTGGGGTCACGGGCGCGTGCACCTGACCTGGTCCGAAGCTCCGTGACTGTGGGACTCGCGGACCTGATCGCCGCTGGAGTGCGGCGATCAGTCCCCGGAGCTGAAGAACGGGGAGAGCCATGTGTAAACACGGCTTCCCCGTCCTTCACTGTGGCGGCGTCATCGATCGCGTGAATCACAATCGATGACGTCACACCTACAGCCACAGTTGTAAACACACATTAGGGAACACATAACCCCTTCAGCGCTCCCTGTGGTTAACTCCCAAACTGCAAATGTCATTTTCACAATAAACAATGCAATTTAAATGCATTTTTTGCTGTGAAAATGACAAATGTGACAAAATTGTCCGAAGTGTCTGCCAAATTGTCGCAGTCACGAAAAAAAATCGCTGATCGCCGCCATTAGTAGCAAAAAAAAAATGAATAAAAATGCAATAAAACTATCCCGTATTTTGTAAACGCTATAAATTTTGTGCAAACCAACCGATAAACGCTTATTGCGATTTTTTTTTTACCAAAAATATGTCGAAGAATACGTATCGGCCTAAACTGAAGAAAAAAATTTTTTTTTATATGTTTTTGGGGGATATTTATTATAGGCAAAAGGTAAAAAATATTGAATTTTCTTCAAAATTGTCACTCTATTTTTGTTTATAGCGCAAAAAATGAAAACCGCAGAGGTGATCAAATACCACCAAAAGAAAGCTCTATTTGTGGGAAAAAAAGGACTCCAATTTTGTTTGGGAGCCACGTCGCACGACCACGCAATTGTCTGTTAAAGCGACACAGTGCCGAATCGCTAAACCTGGCTGGGTCCTTTAGCTGACTAAAGGTCCGGGTCTTAAGTGGTTAAGAGGGTACACAAAGCAATGATGATATTAGAAAACTCAGCTACAATAAGCAGCAGATTTTTAATTAGTGAAGTCAGGTCAATCAAAGATCAATTTTGACTACTCTGCTTTTTAAAGTGACACATTTTTTATAAGTGTCTTTTTTTAATAGCTGTATGAAATAACATTTTGTTATTACCTTTAAATGTTTTTTCTAAATAAAGATACCATTGATGTACAGTAGAGTCACCTATGAGATATATAATTTTGTCTTTAAAACAGGTGTACATTTGTTCATGGAGTGTGAAGTTTGCAAGGCGACAGAACACAGGTCTCCATTTATTCTGTAACACAAATCCACTGGGAAATGGAGGCACCATCCCAATCTTGCATTGTTCTAGAGAAGTAGGAGGTAATTCTGTGACAATGAAAAAGTAATAAACAGTAATAAATATTAGTGACCTGTCTAACCTTTAAAACATTTTTTTTTAAAGGTATAGTGTACAAATAAAAAACAAAAGTAAAATAAATAAGAAATTATATATATTTTTTTAAAGCGCCCTGTCCCTCAGAGCTCATGCACAGAAGTGAACACATATGTAAGTCGCGCCCCCCTGCCCAAGAGCATCCAACCCCCCCATGTTGAGGGCATGGGGCCTGGTACGGCTCAGGAGGGGGGGGGGGCGCTCGCTCGTTCCCACTCCTTTCCTGACTGGCCGGGCGGCATGCTTTGGATACGGGTTTGGTATGGATTGTGGGGGGACCCCCACGCCGTTTTTTTGGCGTAGGGAGGGTCTCCTTACAACCCATACCAGACCTAAGGGCCTGGTATGCTCCTGGGGGGAACTCATGTCGGATTTTTATTTAAAATTTGGCGTGGAGTTCCCCCTCATGATTCATACCAAACGCCGTGTGTAGAATTGGCGGGAATCCAAGTCGGATCCCCGTCGCTTCTATGACGGCATTGTCCCCATCGCGGCAAGCAGGCTCGGCGCTGGCTCCCGCGATGGGGCTCGTAGGTGGTCAATCTCGCTAAGAAAGGGAGCGAGATTGACACAATATCGTGGTCACCTACTGTAATAAGACAGAGGCAAGCATGTTTTTTTTTAACTGTATACTGTATATGTATAATAGTTAGCATTCAATAAATCATTAGAATAAATGTTTCTTTGTAATATTTACCAGAAGTATACTTGAAAGAAAGGTAATAGGAGGCATTGAAGACTTTAGACAGTAGCAACAAAATACAAATCACGGTTTAAAACATATGGAAAGTTACAACAGTATTAAACCTGCTAGAAATAACTAATACATTATAAAGGACAACCTTCAACATTTAGTAACTGGAGGTAAGGAAGGGCAGTCAGGGCCGATCCTAGGCAGGGTGCATTGCACCCAGGCGCCTGCAGAGGTGGGGGCCCCGAACAACAGACTCTCTAACAGAAGCCCTCTCTGTATCCATCAGCCCCCCTCCAGGTCCCAATAAAGTACTCTGCTTCTCTTCCTGTATTTTGTTTATTGTTAAGAGATCATGTAAGAATCCCAGGTTAATGAAGACTTCATGGGGGAGCATCTCTGTGGTTGAGTCATTACCATAGAAACATTTGTAAAGGGGAGGAGTTGGTAAAATGACGACGCCCATGTGGGGGCGCCAGAAATATTTCTGCACCCAAACGCCTGTGACCCTAGGATTGGCCCTGAGGGCAGTAATCTATATGCCCTTAAGACAGGTGCTGAGAGGAAGGAGAGGAGACTTGTCAAATTCTCAGCTCCTTCTGGGCCGCAAGCACCTTTTGAGAGGCAAACACACAATGTAAAGAAAAGGGCTACACAAGTACAGTAAGCACCGTTCTGTAGTGTTGCAGGTCCTGAGGTGAAGAATACTAGTGTCTTATTCTTATTTTCTAGCAAACGGTAGGGCCCATGTTTAAGAGTAGGTTTAAACAAGCTTGCATGGAGCAGTAATCCTCTAGAATGTTCCGTCAGGTAGAGATTTAAAAGGGACAAACTACTAGCGATGGTAGCTTCCAAACAAGCATCCCATGACAAAGGGAAATTGGTGTCTGCATGCAATGCTTGCACCCTCTCAAAAATCCTTGGTGCGATGACACAGCGATAATCCCAGGTGCTGGTTCAGGCTCCTGATTCTCCTAGCAATGTTGTAAGGTACAGGATCTCTTGCTGATGGCCGATAGCGAAACTCGCAAGGTGAACAGGTAGTGCCCAACCCGATACTCGGATGTGTATCTCGATCTCTGAAAAATGTGGGTCGTCTCTACTGAGCTGAGTGGTGCTGGGCTGCTAAATAGGGTGCCTGGACTAAATAGTAGTGGACCACGTGGCTATCTCTGGTCCTGGCTCCCCTTAGGCGTCCTCACTCCTCCGTCTCCAAGCAATCGCTAGAAAAGCTTGGCTTTCTCCCTTTCTGATGCTGCCAGAGTCTCTCTCTCTGTCTCCTCAGTCTCAATGGTTTTCCTCACACCTGTCACCTCACTACACTCTCTCCCTCTCCTCAGACTGCTCTCCTTCTCCTCACAGACTATTTTTCCCACGCTTCAGGATATCCCTTCTACTCCTCTGTTGGGGCACACAGTCCCTGATGTCAGCGTGTGTCTCTCCCCTCACTCTGGCCCCTCAGTTCCTTCCCCTCACACCTCCTCTCCTCACTGTTAAAGTGGATGTAAACCCCCAAATTTTTTTTTTATGTCACAATGTAGAGTATAAGATTTCCTATCGTCTGTGCCCAGTCTTGCCACACAAAGTTAATCCAGCGCTGAGTAATCCTCTTTTAAAGTTCCGTGCAAATTAACAGAATTCCAGATAAAAACTTGCCAAATTATAAAGTCAGTTTCTCTGTTATTGCTTTCAGTGACAGGTTATTTACAAATCTAGCTTGGACATGTTTATCATAACATGAGGTGATCCAAAGTTCATTGTATATTACTAGGATGTGTTATGATGTTATATCACCTCATATTATGATAAACAAAACATAACATATCATAAACATGTCCTAGCTAGATATGTAAATAACCCGTCACTCAAAGCAAGAAGATAGAAAACAGACTTTTTATCTAGGCAGGGTTTTATCTGGAAGGCTGTTCATTTTCACTGAACATAAAAGAGGATTGCTCAGAGCTGGATTAACTCTGTGTGGCAAGACTGGGCACAGATGATAGGAAATATTATACTCTACATTGTGACGTCAAAAAAATAAAACAATTTTTTGGGTTTACATCCACTTTAAGTGTCACTGTGTCCCAGCAAAGGACTTTTTGAGCCTTGGTATCTCCCTCTCTTTTGAAAAATCTCCTCTCCTCTGTCTCCTGTCAGCACTCTTACACTCTTTTTTACTTCAGTCCTTCCCTCTCGTCATTTACCTCTGCACTTCCTGGACCTCTGCCTTTTCCAGTTGTGCTCTTTTTGTTTCTGAGTTTTCTAGATGGACAAGTCAGCGTCTCTCTGTCTCCATCTTGTGGTCAAAAGGTGAAATTGCATTACAAAATGCCTGCTACAAAAAAAAATCAGATTTTTTTATGTTCCACTTTGAACACCTCCAAAATGGCCTTTCCCTGTTGAACCATAACTTTAAAAAAATGTTCTTTTCCTTTAGTATATGTCCCCTAGTTCAGTGCACAGCCTCATGCCCCAAGGTTCTGATCATAGGCGTGTGCACGGGATGTGCATGGGCACACCCTAATCAGCCCATGTGCATTAGCGTCACCCAGGGGTGGCACCAGGTGGGAGGTAGGGGGTTCCAGTGGTCAGTGTATATATTAAAGGCTAAGTTCAACCGTAGGAACACGTTACACCCGTATTTAGGGTATAATGTTATATAATGCCAATCTACTGTCTCCCACCACCAGAGCCTCCTCCCTGTGACAGCAGGTGGCATTCATGTGTTTTTGAGCTTTGAGGTGCACAACCTAATGCAATAGGCCTCACACACCTATGGTTCCGATTTCAAATTCAATGCCATACTCCAAACATTCGCTTAACCAAATGCAGCTAGTCCTTTGGAACCAAATGCAATTAATAAAAAGGTCATTTCAAATTATATATAAAAAACTGAGGGATTACTTGCCTGTACAAGAATACACATCAATGGATTCAACCTTTTTGTGGAATTCAATAGCAATATTTTCCCTGGAAAAAAAGATTAATATTATACTTTATTGGAATTCACCACAATTCAGAGGAATGTTTCCTTTGTGTAATATACAACATAGTAGTATTACCTTTTTCTACATAAGGACATTTTGTTGAACCAGCACATGTAATTTTTTTTTAGAATTTAGGTACCCAGGATGTCTAGGGCAAGAGCTGGCGACAACCTATCCTTCAACATTCATATGCCACTTTAATGCCTGGTACACAGGGTTTTTATTTTTTTAGAAAATAGATGCAGGAACATGACCACGACTTCCCAAACGACCACACACCCTCCAAACCGCACCAAATAGTGGGCGTGGTCAAATTTTACTAACAGTGGGAGAATCTTAATGCACTCCTGGTATTTAGTGCCCCTTTAGGTACCAATTTACACATCAAATGCAGAGATTGGTGGTGCGCTATGTACATACTGTAGTGTTCAGGGGTGCTCGGCATGCAGATTACAGAGTTCAGCCTTCTTCCACATCTATCTTTCATCCCTCTCAGCTCTGACCTCTACATGCAAACCCCCCCCCCCAATGCCCCATCTTTTCCCTACGGCCCCGTACACACGACCGAGAAACTCGTCGGGCTAAACTCATCCTTCCGCCCGTCGAGGTTCCCGTTCAGCTGTCGAAAAGCTCGTCGAGCCAAATTTCCCCATAGAACAACGAGGAAATAGAGAATTGCCGAATCAGCTCACCATCCATGGCCCATCTGGTTTTTCAATGCAGTCTCACCAGTGCCCATCAGTGCAGCCAACTCCAGTGCCCATCAATGCAGCCTGATCACTGGGACAGGTTGCATGGGATGTATGGGTGGGGGGACATGGGGGTCAGCTAGGGGTGTCAGGGTCTCTCACCTCAGTAATCTCAGCTCAGCAGGTCCTTGCACGCCACGGCCTCCTGGCGGGGTTATGCTCTTGGTCCTGGGGTCAAGTTGCAGCCAGCGCTTAGCCCTGCAGCCCTGCGTCCCGACTCCCTGGCATGCCCTGCCTCTGCTTGCTTGCAAGAATCCGGTCCCAGGGAGTTGTAGTTTCCTTTGCGCTGCTATGTTTTCCACCCACCGGGAGCTTGAGCGTGGACTACAACTCCTGGAATACAACAGCTAGTGGTCGGCCCAACTTCCAAGACCAAATTAAAAGATAAAATGGTAGCGGACATTTTGAACATAAGTTAAGGCGGCCTGGGAGCCAATTGTCACCCTGCCCCCCGGCCCAGCCCTCCCCTGCTTGCATGTGTAATGCCTGTCCCCCCCTGATGGTGGCCCTGAAGGTGGGGATGGTGTTTTTGGGGTCATAGGCAGCATTCCTCCTCCTCCAAACACGGCGAGTTGAGTTTATGCCAAAGAACTTGATTTTGCTCTCATCTGACCACAACACTTTCACCCAGTTCTCCTCTGAATCATTCAGATGTTCATTAGCAAACTTTGGATGGGACTGTACATGTGCTTTCTTGAGCAGGGGGACCTTGCAGGCACTGCAGGTATTCAGTCCTTCACGGCATAGTGTGTTACCAATCGTTTTCTTGGTGACTGTGGTCCCAGCTGCCTTGAGATGACAAGATTATCCCGTGTAGTTCTGGGCTAATTTCTTACTGTTCTCATGATCATTGAAACTCCTCGAGGTGAGTTCTTGCATGGAGCCCCAGAGCGAGGGAGATTGACAGTTATTTTGTCTTTCTTTCATTTGCGAATAATCACACTAACTGTTGTCACCCTGTCACCAAGCTGCTTGGTGGTGGTTATGTAGCCCATTCCAGTCTTGTGTAGGTCTACAATCTTGCCCCTGACATCCTTGAATAGCTTTTTGGTCTTGGTTATGGTGGAGAGATTGAAATCTAAATGATTGAATGTTTCGGTGGTCTTTTATACAGGTAACAAGCTGAGATTAGGAGCCCTCCATTTTAACCACTTGCCTACCGCACTATAGCCGAATGACGTCTACAGTGCGGCTCGATAACTCTGGGAGGGCGTACCATAGACGGGAGTGTCCGTGACTGCCGCGTTCAGAGGATCACATCACGGTAAATGGCCGCTGACAGCAGCCGTTTACATGTAAACAAACCTGTGTCATGTCCAGTTCCTCTCTCCCCGTACAGTGTGAGGGGAAGAGGGGAGGGATCGGAAGAAGCAGTGCTGTGTGCTGGATGTGTAGTGCCCACAGCGTTGCTCAGTGACAACTGCAGCATAATTCAGCCATCCATCCATCCCTCTGTATTAGCCATCCACACTCATCCATCCCGGTATCCATACTCAGCCATCCCTCCATCCACACTCAGCCATTCATACTCAGCCATCCCTCCACCCATACTTATCCATCCCGCCATACATACTTATCCATCCCTTCATCACTCCATCCACACTCAGCCATCCCGCCATCCATACTCAGCCATCCCTCCATCCACACTCATCCTACCATGCTCAGCCATCCCTCTGTCATACCTATCCACCCATCCATGCTCAGCCATCCATACTCATCCATCCATGCTCAGCTATTCCATCCACCCCAGCCATACTCAGCCGTACCTAGCCATACCCAGCCATACTTGGCCATACCCAGCTATACTCAGCAGTACCCAGCCATACTCAGCCGTACCCAGCCATGCTTAGCCATACTTGGCAATACCCAGCCATACTCAGCCATACACAGCTGTACCCAGCCATACTCAGCCATACCCAGTAATGCTGAGCCATACTCAGCCATACTCGGCCGTACTCAGACTCTGTATGTGGCTAGGCTGTGGAAAAGTCTCCCACATGTGGTATCGCCATACTCAGGAGGAGTAGGAGAATCTATTTTGGGGGTGTCATTTTTGGTATGTACATGCTATGTGTTAGAAATATTGTATAAATAGACAACTTTGTGTTAAAACAAATGTGTTTTCATTTTCTCTCCATATATTCCAAAAATTTGTAGAAAAAAAATACATGTTCAAAAGACTCACTATGCCTCATAGATTATACGTTGGGGAGTTTTCTTTCCAAAATTGGGTCATTTTTGGGGCGTTTCCATTGTTCTGGTGCTCCAGGGCCTTCAAAAGTGTCTTTTTTCTTTTATAGTGCAAACAATAAAAAACCCAGCAGTGATTAAATACCACTAAGAAAGAACAAAAAATTCATATGGGTACAGCGTTGCATGATTGTCATTCAAAATGTGAGAGTACCGAAAGTTGAAAATTGGTCTGGTTAGGAAGGGGGCTTAAGTGCCCAGTGATCAAGTGGTTAATGGCCCATACACACAATCTGAATATCGGACGAAAACGATCGTACGATGATGGATCGTACGATTTTCGGATCGTGTGTACACTACTTTCGAGAGCCAATCACGACCGTTCATCAGATTTTATTTGATCGGACAAGCCCGAAAATTTTCCTCGTATGATGTCAAATCGTACGATTTTCGTTTAGTCAGTACAGTTGTCGTCCGACAATACAATACAAATACATTACAACACATGACATCACTTCCGATTTTTTTTTTCTGTCGTACGAGAATTTTCGTAACTTTAATAACCTATTTAATTTTACTTGCGACTATTAAGCGAAAAAAGTCGTACGATCCGTCGTACGATATTCGGATCGCGTGAACTGGCCATTAGAGAGTGCTCCTAATCTCAGCTCGTTACCTGTATAGAAGACACCTGGGAGCCAGAAATCTTGCTGATTGATAAGAAATTAAATACTTATTTCACTCATTAACATGTAAATCAATTTTTAACTTTTTTGAAATGCGTTTTTCTGCATATTTTTGTTGTTATTCTGTCTTTCACTGTTAAAAAACAAACCTATCATTAAAATTCCAGACTGATCATTTCGTTGTCAGTGAGCAAATGTACAAAATCATCAGGGGGTTAAATACTTTTCCCCCACTGTATGTATGCATATGGTTTGTTAATTTTACGTCATAGATAAAGCTCAAACACATTAAAAGTTATATTAAAACTGATCTCCAGGCAGATATAAATGCACAAATTGATTCAGCACTGGAACCTATTAATACAACATTAAATGCATTTTTTATGTGAGCAGTATAATAACATATTTTTGACTTTCTATTAGTGTTTTGCAATACCCTGTACAGGAGGGCTCAGAATGGGAGAGAGAGAAGCAGAACAAGGAGCCAAACAGCTGCAATGCAAGGAGCAAGCTAATAGGAGGGGAGAGCAGAGTAACACAGAGATGAACTCATCAGTGTGCTGCTACTACTTTGACAACCTGGGAGCAGTGGCATAGCGTGGGTTGTCAGCACCCGGGGCAAGGCAAGTAATTTGTCCCCCCAACCTGCGGACTTTTAGTGCTCCCTTAAAATACAATAGTATTGACCAACCTTATTCCAACACTGACCTATCTGATACCCATACTGACCACTATACTATATTGTCCACTACACTACAATGACCACTACACTACACTGACCACTACACTACACTGTCCACTGCACTACACTGACCACTATACTATTTTTTCACGACACTAACCACTATACTGACCACTACACTACACTACACTGACCACTATACTATACTGTCCACTATACTGACCACTACACTAAGAACTACACTACACTGACCACTATACTGTCCACTAAACTGACCACTACACTACAGTAAGAACTACACTGAGAACTACACTACACTGACCACTATACTGTCCACTACACTGTCCACTACACTGACCACTACACTACACTGACCACTATCCTATACCATCCACTACACTACACTGACCACTATACTATTTTTCCACTACACTGACCACTATACTATACTGTCCACTACACTACACTACACTGACCACTATACTATTTTTCCACTACACTAACCACTATACTGACCACTACACTACACTGAGAACTACACTGAAAACTACATTACACTGACCACTATACTATATTGTCCACTACACTGACCACTATACTGACCACTTCACTACACTGAGCACTATACTATACTGTCCACTACACTGAAAACTACACTGACCACTATACTATACTGTCCACTACACTACACTGACCACTATCCTATTTTTCCACTACACTAACCACTATACTGACCACTACACTACACTGAGAACTACACTTAGAACTACACTACACTAACCACTATACTGTACTGTCCACTATACTGACCACTACACTACACTACACTGAGAACTACACTTAGAACTACACTACACTAAGCACTATACTATACTGTCCACTATACTGACCACTACACTACACTGAGAACTACACTTAGAACTACACTACACTAACCACTATACTATACTGTCCACTATACTGACCACTATACTACACTGAGAACTACATTACACTGAGAACTACACTACACTGACCACTACACTATACTGTCCACTACACTACACTGACCACTATACTATGTTTTGCACTACACTGACCACTATACTATACTGTCCACTACACTGAAAACTATACTGACCACTATACTATACACTGACAACAAAACTACACTGTCCACTACACTACACTGACTCTCTCTTTGCTTTTGTACCTCTCTCTTTGCCTCTGTCTCTCTCTCTCTTTGCCTCTGCCTCTCTCTCTTTTTGCCTCTGCCTCTCTCTCTCTTTTTGCCTCTGCATCTCTCTCTCTTTATGTCTCTGCCTCTCTCTCTCTCTTTTTGCCTCTGCCTCTCTCTCTCTCTCTTTTTGCCTCTGCCTCTCATTCTTTCTTGCCTCTCTCTCTCTCTCGTTGCCTCTGCCTCTCTCTCTCGTTGCCTCTGCCTCTCTCTCTCTTTGCCTCTGCCTCTCTCTCTCTTTGCCTCTGTCTCTCTCTCTCTCTCTCTTTGCCTCTGTCTCTCTCTCTTTGCCTCTGTCTCTCTTCCTCTTTGCCTCTGTCTCTCTCTCTTTGTCTCTCTCTCTTTGCCTTTGCCTCTCTCTCTCTTTGCCTCTGTCTCTCTCTCTCTCTTTGCCTCTCTCCCCAATCTGTGTTCCTCCTCACCTGCTTGTCCTACATCATGAAATCGGTCCGGAGGATAAGAGGAGGCGACCGCCATGTTTGTTCAGTGTCCGGTGCACTGTGATTGGACGTATATGGAGGTCATGTGCAGAGGCGGGAGTTCAGGATCAGGGACAGGCCAGCCTCACGCCGCACATGACCCCCATGGCCAATCACAGGGTGCCAGACATTGAAAGATGGCGACCGGAGCTTCGGGCGGCCGGGGACACAGGAAATAAAATTTTGGAGGACGCATCCAGTAGTGACACACACTGGCTTGAAATTGCACCCCCCTAAATATCGCACCAGGGGCCACAGCATCCCCTGCACCCCCCCACGCTACGCCACTGCCTGGGAGAAGACATGTACATGAGAGAGAAATTGTAATAGAGATAGATCAGTTCTCCTTCCTTGCCAGCCAGGACAGTGTTGTGTGGTAAAGCTGTGTATTTCTCAGGACTGGATAGCCAGAAATACAAATCATTTGGCAGGTAAAATAGCTCCATTATGTATTACATCTGTGAATTTAGCTGTTTGCTTGATGTTCAGCTTTAAAATCCCTGGACAGGGTAAAAAATATATGTAACCCTGCCTAAAATTTATATATGTTTTTCTTGGTGGAAATTCAAGCAGTTTCTATTGGATATGTACTGACCTGTCCAAAAGAGATTTCTCAGGTGTGCTTAGAAAGGAGAGATCACTGTTGAAATCCTGGAGGTATGTTAATGACTCACAATGGAAAGATCCTGGTTTAGCGCAGTAAAATATCTCATTGTATTCTTCCTTTCTATATTCACATATTTCCTTCTTTGTATTTGGTTGGAATCCACATTCAGACTTCACTTGATGAGTTACATTTGTAAAAGTCCCCATGAAGTAAATGAGGCCATAGCCCCGATTCCTCGCTCTCCACAATGCTGAGACAGCCTCACTTGGATGGTAGAGGACCAATGAAAAGAAAATCTTTCCTTCCCAAAATAAAGTGAAATAGGCATGATAGGTTCCATTGTTAAAATCTTCAATTCTCCCAGAAGCCGCAGCTTTAAGATCTGGAGAAAAGATCCTAGCTCTTATGAAGTCTCCTCCATATGTTTTCCTGTTACCCAAATGGTCAAACATCTCAATTTGGACAATTATTGTCTCTCCAACACAATACTTTTTTCTTGGGTCCAGTATGGTGGCTCTGCTCTGCTTAGCACTGGTTGTGTGGTCCTTGTGGGTGAACGTGATGGAAGGAATCAGGACAGAAATGTTTTTGAAGATGAGAGAAGCTTGAATTTCATCCTCTAATGAGAAGTTGGCAATTGATACAATTTTTTTCTTATAATGTACAGTGGGATTGCTGAAATATGGCACTACATCTGAGCTCTGGAATAAAAAATAAATAAAAAAATAGGTATAAATACTGGTTTAAAGTTCACCAGGTTTTGAAGACATAATATGCTGCAATGAAGTGGGCAGGGGATATTTAACAATTGTGAACTTAAACTCTTGACACGGACAGCATATATTAGGCCCTTTGTAAACAACTTACCGTGCTGTGAGCGCAACCCCCTGCACTCTCCCAGCATGGTACCCCGTGGGGATCGGTAAGCTCCCATTGCATATTTGCGATCAGGAGCTTTCCGATCATATGACCGCTGTGACAGCCAATCACAGTGGTCACATAACCAGAATACAAAAAGAAAACCCTCCCGAGGAGGATAAAAAGAAAATATGCCCCCCTGGATAAAGACACCAATACTCATTTCACCGGCACATAACCAGAATGCCCGCCTCTCGGGTTTTGGAACTTTTAAAGGCCCAGGAGGCAGTCGGCACCAAGGGGTTGACAGGGAAAGTCTTTAACTGATGGACTTTCAGTAAAATTGACTGCTGAATCCGAATTCATTTCAAAAAGATGTATTTAACATTTAAGCAAGCAGATAATTACAAGCTTGGAGAACAGCATGTAAATACATGGACATACATTCAAAATATGTGTTCTAAAGAAGCTGGGGGCTTCTGGCCAATTTATACATTTTCAAGGGGGAAACACCTTAAATATGACTATTCTGAAATACTGACAATTTGTTAGTATTTTATATTCAAAGACAAATGGTCATTTAGCATTTACATGTCATTTCCTAGATTCTCTGGGAAAATTCTAGATAAACCTCTTCACATGGGGAGGTGAGAATGACATTTGTTCAGCAACAGAAAGTAACTGTCAGAGAATCGACCGTGGAAGAACTGGCAGACCTGTCTTGCACGGACCTTCGAGCACAGTGCGCTGTAATTTTTAACTGTGACACCACTCTATTTATCTGCCATTTTTTCATATGTTATTTGTTGCACTATTTTTTCTATATAATACAATTCATTGTTTTTTCCATAGTGTTCTAATTTTGGTCTTCTTTGGGGGAACTATTTTCTCTCGTTTTGTTGATGATCGCAATATACACATATCTCAATGATGTTTCTAACACAGAGAGGAAACTTTTCAGTCTCAGATGGCTTAAGGGGACATGTGGCCACTCAGTTGGACGAGTAGCAGTTTAACCATTGTAACGGTCACCACCGTTTACGACCTTCCATCCACCCACGACAAGCTTATCCGACACACTCCGACAATCCTGCTTACACAATCCATATCAATTCCCCAGAATCAAGACGAGACTCAGCTCTGTACTTGTTCCAAAATGAATGAATGCTTTAATGGTTTCTTCTCAGCTTTTTTTGCAGTTACAAGCAAGTGACAGTAGTCAAAGGGACAATGAAATCTCCACCCCCCTAATCACACACTAAGGCTAATTACTAATTAGTGTCCAGACATTTCGGCACCGATCTTGACGAGACACATTCCTTTAGATAATGACATTCCACCGAAACACCATCACACAATGAGTTGACCTCAATCCACATCTTTAGACAGACGTACTGTCTCCGGCAGAAAGGTCTGAACACCTGGGCATCAATAGGCTATCACACAGTGTTATCACACAATGAAATGTCTTTCAGGAGCTAGCCTCACTTAGCATTTCAACAGCCTATTACACAGAGGAATGAGTCACTGTCAGGTTGATCGGGTCAGGTCAACATAAACCACTTGTAATATTCCAGTATATCCTGCAAACATGAATTATTATTAATGTCCGATCTCATGTAATACATGAATTATGATTCACTAGCCACCCCATGCCCAAAGGGGCACAGGGTGGACTCAGACCCAAGAGTTATCAGTGACGCTGACACAGGAGTATCCCCCATCCTTCCAAAGTCTCTGGTTGTAACGGGTCATTCCGTTACAACCATTAACTGTGTAAGAGGTTCTATACTGTCAGAGTGGTATGGATGTAGAACTCCCTTCCACAGTTTGTGGTGTCAGTGGAGAGTGTGAATAATTTCAAAACACTTTTAGATGGACATCTTAGTGAACACCATACACAGAGATATGGAAAAATGGTTGTGACATCAACACACACACAGGTTTAAATGGATGCACTGATGTCTTTATTTAACCTCCAGCAAGTTGCGGAAAGAGATAACCAGCAGACAACTCATGTATAATCACATCACAATACTGGATTGTTAAATATAACTATTGTTTGTTACAATGTAATGTAATGTAAATTCCAGTGCTGGTGGTACAAAATGAAAGGGTATGCTGTGACCATAGGACTCCTTTAATTAAGAAGGAACTAAGGGTCCTTTCACACGGAGCGGACCGTTTTTCGGATGCGGATCATGCGGACGTTAGCGGATGCATCATCCGCTAACGGATCCGCTCCCATAGGGGCCCATTACAAGTCCGTTAACGGACTTGTAATTAACAGACCGTTCGTCTGCTAGTGTGAAAGGGCCCTAAGTAATGACAGTTCCCATTTTTCTTTGAGCACAGGTTTATTTACAGTAGAACTATAGCCTCCCATTAAAAAAAATGTGCTGTAGTATTTTAGTCCCACAAATAATTATTAGGCCTGCCGATGAAGTCCACCTAATGTAGCTTCCTGTAATGGTGTGGCAACTATACTATACTTGTCCTGAGTTTACATAGTTGGTGAGGATGAAAAAAGACACAAGTCCATCAAGTCCAACCAGTGTATGTGCTTTATGTTTATATTACATTGTATATCCCTGTATGCTGTGGTCGTTAAGGTGCATATCTAATTTTTAAATTATCGATGCTCCCTGCTGACACCACTGCTTGTGGAAGAGAATTCCACATCCTTACCGCTCTAAGGCCCTGTACACGCGTTCAGACCGGTCCGATGAGACTGGCCCGACGGACCGTTTTCATTGGACCACTGCTGAAGTGGTCTGATGTGCGTATACACCATCAGTCCAAAATCCCATCGGGCCAGAATGCGGTGAAGTATAACACAACGACGTGCTGAAAAAACAAAGTTCAATGCTTCCAAGCATGCGTCGACTTGATTCTGAGCATGCGCAGGTTTTTGGTCCGATGCTTTTGTGTATTAACCATCGTTTTGGTCCGACGGACAGGTGTCCGTCAGACAGATTTTAAAGCAAGTTTTAAAACTTTGGTCCGACGGACAACAGTCCGATGGGCCGTACACACCATCGAATTGGTCCGATGAAACTGGCCTTAAGACCAGTTTCATCGGACCAGTCTGATCGTGTGTACGCGGCCTAACAGTAAAGAACCCTCTAAGCAGTTTAAGGTTAAACTGCTTCTCTTTTAATTTTAGTGAATGGCCGCGAGTCTTTTTAAATTCCCTGGCGCGGTAGAGTTTTATCCCTATTGTGGGGTCACCAGTACGGTATTTGTACATTGAAATCATATCCCCTTTCAAGCGTCTTTTCTCCAGAGAGAATAAGTGCAGTGCTCACTGTCTTTACAAGAAGCTGAGATCCTCCAGTCCCTTTTATTAGTTTTGTTGCCCTTCTCTGGACTCGCTCCAGTTCCAGCATATCCTTCCTGAGGACTGGAGCCCAGAACTGGACGGCATACTCCAGGTGCAGGCGGACCAGAGTCTTGTAGAGTGGGAGAATTATCATTTTATCTCTGGAGTTAATCCTCTTTTTAATGCATGCCAATATTCTATTTGCGTTGCTTGTAGTATTTTAGTCCCACAAATACTTATTAAGCCTGCCAGTGAAATCCACCTAATGCAGCCTCCTGTAATGGTATGGCAACTATACTATACTGCTCCTGAGTTTAGAGAAGCGTTGTCAATTTCGGTGATTAGTACATACCTTTGTGTAGTGATGCACTGTAAAGCTTAACAGGAAGACGGTAAACAGTGTGACAGCCAGAGCAAACATTTTTTTCCTTGTAGAAGTCATTGCAGTTTCATAAACTAAAAAACATTAGATTACTTCTGTTATTCTGGGCATATTGTTACATTAAAATGGAAATATTATAATCCTACTGATTTCCTATTTCCAAAAACTATATTCTGATGTAAGTTAGGCTGGCCATACTTTATACAATTTTTTTACACACTTTTCCTTTAGATTTAACAAAACCATATATTATGAAGTCAAATCTAAGCACTTTCAATTTGTATGCAATCAGGCAGACCCTTGTACTACATAGAAAAAAAACATGAGAGGGCACCAATTCCACTCGATAGAAAGTGTTTATAGTATTAAGGAAGTTGCCCCTTTAAGTGCCAGATTAACATTAAAGGAGTTGTAAATTAATTTTTTTTTTTAAATAACAAACATGTTATACTTACCTCCACTGTGCAATTCGTTTTCCACACAGTGGCCCCCGATCCTCGTCTTCTGGGGTCCCTTGGCGGCTGTTGTGGCCCCGCAACAACTCCACACAGACATACGAGCGAGCTTGCACGGTGTGTAGCTGTTGATGGCGCGCTCCCGTTATACAGCTCCGCTGTATCACTCGGCCCCACCCCCCCGGCGCACCGCATCATTGTATGTGATTGACAGCAGCAGCAGCCAGTGGCTTCGCCGCTTCTAATCCATCCACTGCAGCCAGTCAATGGCCAGGCTACGACTCGAAGAGGATGACGGGGAGAGCATGGGACTTTCAAGGGGTCAGACATGTAAAACAGGGGCTCGGGGGGGGGGGGGGGGGGTTCGGGGGGTTATGGCATCATCTAATGTTTTTTCACCTAAATGCATAGAATGCATTTAGGTAAAAAAATGTTTACCTTTACAACCCATTTAAAAACAGAACCAGAATAAAGGTAAGCGCTAGTCCAATATATGTAAAAAAAAAAACATAAATTATCATATGCCATATACACAATGTGTGCAAAATAATAAATAATCATCCATGCATTAAAAGGCTAAATAAATTGTGAATATATATTATGAGTCCATAAAATTAAGATGTAAATGCAGTCACTGGGTCTATATACAAACATAATGAAGTACTCAAATTCTACCTCCAGATCATTAAACGTTCTTCGCCACGTGCCAATAAATCCTGCACTTATCAGACCAGCCATGCCAACAAGCAGCCTTGTTCAAGACCTTTCTGACAGCGAGAGCTGTTTGTGTCGGTTATTTTTCCTAAGTGCCTATTATGCGAGTACAAATATATATGGTTTTGATTAAATAAACGTATTACACTATAAACTTTCTATCTTTTGGGATTTTTTATTCTCCACATCTGATATAAGTAATACTGGGATTCACCAGGAGAAGAGCGGACATAGGAGTTGATTTACTAAATGCACACAGCCTGAGCACTCTGCAAAGTGCATTTTCACCACTGTATGCAAGTGCAGTTGTTTCAGAGTTTAGTAAATGAGCAGAAGCTTTGCCGACTTTCATCATCCATTCATGTGCAAGCAAAACATTTTTTGGCAGCACTGTCTAGTGTGCTAAGTGTAAATACTCTGTAATGTACGAACATTTGGCCGGGTTGAGAACCAGGCCTGTGTTGAATCAGGGTTAGGTTTGAGTGACTCAAGGAGGCTGGATGACTCAGCAAGCAGCTTTTCTGGTTCCTCCCTCTGCCTTTTGGAACCTTGGAGAAGCTTCCAGATGTAGTGGGTGGAAGCTAGGAGGAGCTTCTTGGCATATTTATGAGGGCTCCAGACTATTCCCAGCAAATGGGCTGGCAGGGGGAAGACCCCTTCATAAATAGGCATGAGTCATGTCAGCAGGGGCAGTCGGGTGGAAGATGGAGACAAAGTGCTAAGGAGGCTGTCGATGGCCCTTGAGGTTGCCCCCTAGTCTGGGGGGGTGGGGTGACCTTGGGTCTGGGATTCGGGTACTGGAGGGACCCTCTACAACACATTGAGGAATCTTCTTGGGAGGGCTGGTGAGTGTTCAGTC
Organism: Rana kukunoris; assembly: GCA_029574335.1. Classification (NCBI taxonomy): domain Eukaryota; kingdom Metazoa; phylum Chordata; class Amphibia; order Anura; family Ranidae; genus Rana; species Rana kukunoris. Next base: position 31,340,519 of record CM056060.1, read on the forward strand.
TGGATAAACTGTGGAGGGAGTGTTAGTCTGGAGAGGACTGCGGCAGGGGCAAACTGACAACTCATGGGGCCCCCGGGCCAGGGCTGTCTTAATGAGAGGTCCCAGCTGCATGGGGGGCCCCTGCACTTTCCCCAAAGCAGCTGGTCCTTGAGCTCACGCTGCCCCGAAATTGGGGGCCCCATGATGGTACTGAGAGTGATAGATATATAGGGGAGGCAGTCTGCCTCCTTCCCACTTGATGTCTGTTTACCTGCACTGTCATCATTGTAGGAGCCCCAGAGCATTACTTTGCCCAGGGGCCCATGAGGCTATTAAGACGGCCCTGCCCCAGGCAATAGGTGATTATGGGGCCCCCGGGCAATAGGAGATTATGGGGCCCCCGGGCAATAGGAGATTATGGGGCCCCCAGGCAATAGGAGATTATGGGGTCCCCAGGCAATAGGAGATTATGGGGCCCCCAGACAATAAATTATGGGGCCACACAGTATACACACACACACAGTATACACACACACAGTATACACACACTGAAAAGGTACTGGAGAGGCGGCGCAGCTATAATCTTGGGATTTTTAGACCAAAAGGATGTTGGTAAGGGACATTTCAGGGACAGATGTAAAACACAGATTTTTACATACTGTCCCTGGTTTTACTGAGGCTGGCAACCCTGATGGGGCCCCCTAGTGTCATGGGGCCCTCGGGCAGTGCCCGAGTGATCGAATGGTCAGTCTGCCCCTGGACTGTGGAGAAGTAGTCTAGAGGGCTAGTGAAAGGGGCAGCTGCAGCCAGGCAGGTCAGCAGTACCTAAAGAGGTGGTGGTGAGATCAGTAGCCACAGGAGTGATTATGCAGGATACTGCAATTTTTCTACACACTTAAAGGGACCTTGGGTTCCTGCTTTGTTAGATGCACAAATAAAATTGCCACAGAAGAGGATTGTGTTGAAGTAATCATGGACAAAACCTGCAAAAGAACAAAAAGAAAAGGCGTTGGCCAAGAATAGAATTCAGTGATGAAATTCATCTAATCTTTGCTTTATTCGTTTATTATGTTTGCTACATTGCCAGCATTTCTCACGTGGGTGTTATATTGGGTGTTTTGTTTTAACAGTGTTGGTTTTATGAGATTGGTGTGCATCTATTTTATATAGGTAATGTATGCACTTTATTTATGGAGGTACAGTGAAAATATTTTATGCGTTTTCTGGGAGCGATACATGTTATTGCATATGAAATCCTAGCATAATAGCGTTATCAACACAAAATATATGAACCTGCAAGAAAAAGCTAAATGAACACCATTGTTTCTGGGCTGTACTATGGGTACAAACAACAAATAACATACACATATGAGCAGGAGAATTTATTTTGGGTTGTTCCTTGGTGGTAGGTTATGGTAGTAGCAAGAAAAATGCAGCTAAATTAAAAATAAATTTTTTTTTTTTACTGTTTTGGGCCAGTTTTCTTTTAATAATAATAATAATAAAAATAAATAAAAAATCAGGTGATTTACCATTACCATTTACCACCAAATGAAAGCCCAGTTGGTCCTGAAAACAACGTGGTATAATCCACCTGAATGCACAAATGAGTTGTGATGATATGTACAGTTTTACTAACACATGTCAAAGTTGCAAAATTGTGCTTAGGCATTAAGATTTGTTTTAGCCTTAGGCGTAAAGGGGTTAAGACTTGCTGGGATTCTCTTTTGAATTTGAAATATCCAAACTTCTTCACGTTTACAAAGAAGTCTAAATGTGTCCCCCCCCCCCCATCTAAGACCTCTCACTGTAAGGCACATCACATGCACATCACTAAAATGTCTTGCGACATTTGTACCATGTTTCCTTTCAATATTATACATGTGATTATAGAGGTGATTCCGCAGTCTTCGAATTGTCCTACGGACATATTGGATGGCGCATATCTTGCAGGTAATGAAGTTGATCACATTCCTTGTTTTGCAATTAATAAAAGATACAATTTTAAATTCTCGGTTATTCGCAGTGGATTTAAATCTTTCACCCTTGCTAATATAAGGGCAACAAGGACAGTTGTCAACACCACATTTAAAATTACCAGCAAAATCCAACCATGTTTTCTGTGATCTACTGTCATGACCCTTCTAACAGAACAAACGTGTAAAAAGACACCGTGGCTACATCCAATTTAGTAAGACTCAGATAGGGGGTATTGAATATAAAAAGCCCCTATCGTGGTAATAGTGTACTGCCACTCCGGGGATTAGAAAGTTATCAATCACGGGGATGTGTTACTCTGAATTATGGTCAGCATGTAGAAACAGAGGGGGGAAGAATTTCCCAGAAGAATACTTCAAAAAGGAACTACCGGTATTATGAAACTAAAAACCTTTTAGAAATTTCCACATGATACTAACAATTAATAAATATGTAGATAAACCCATCTGAAATAATTGAATAAAGATAATGGACACTCCACTAAGTATGTCAACCTAGGTAATTGCCAGTATAGAAAATTCATGTATTTTGCTCCATTCGGGTGGACTGGAGATTACTAATGCCAATCTTACACACAGTATTACGTTTTCTGTTGAGACAGTCCATATAAGTTGTACACAGAATCACTGTGAAACAATCCCCCTTAAGGAACTGATGGATATTGAGATGGCAGGTGAGTATGCATGTAGATGAAAAAAACTTCTCAGCTAAGATGGGGATTGTGACGGATCTCACATACCCCAGGTGGGCACATTTGCCAGACCTGTGTCTCCTGTCCTCCAAACGCACCCGCAGCCTACAGATTCGGCATAACCAGCCCTTAACCCCTCAATCACAAGACAATCCACACAGGTGTTAAGGATTAAACATGCAGAGCATAAACTGTTTATTAAATACAAGACATACACTTTTACACACAGTTAGGGACACTCCCCTTAGCTTTGTCTTAGAGGGGAGGGGGTAGGGGACAACCAATGGGAACTGAACACTTGTACATTGAAACAGACTACAGATAAACTGTTAGGTATCACGTACCTGGCTAGTAGAGTCTGGTCGCAAGAGGGGCTCTCTTACGGCTCTGGTTTGCGAGCCGCTGGAGTGGGAAAAGCAGGCTCGGAGCACAGCGGGGTAGGAGTGCCGGAGTGGTGTAGAGTAGCAGCAGGTAGATGAGTCTCTCTGACTTGGAGATGCTGAAGACACCAAAGCAGAGGAAGGGGTCAGCGACCCTTACTGGAGCTGCGGCTACAATGGCAATAGGCTGATGAGGTAAGCAGGTTAATAGGTAGCAGGAGATAGCAGGGTCAGACAAGCCGGGTCACAACGGATAATCAGATGCAGAAGGCTGGAGAATAGTCGTGGTCCAGGCAGGTGGGTCTGGCAGCAGTGAATCAATCAGAAGGGTAAGACAATAAGCCGGAGTCAGGGATTGGAGAGGTATGGATAGTCAGCAAGCCGGGTCAAAGGTTCAATCAGAAGTTCAATCAGATGATCAGGTTTCAGATGCAAGTACACTCAAAACTGCAGTTCAGGCAGCAGTGTACGGTGGATACCAGTGAGTTTTTAAAGCAAATCTGGTGCCAAACCGGATTGACATGCACAAGCACTGGACGAGCAACGGCGTGCAATTGTAGAGGAACGTTGCTGTTTCCCCTGAATGGTGGCTCGATGGGATCGGAAGGTGAGTCCCTGACATAAACATAAAGGGATTATGGTAAGCAGGCAGCCTCTCAATACACATCCCCTACGGAGAGATGTCCCCAGTCCAGACCATTGTCTATGTGCCATTTACCAACACAATTAGACACAGCAACAAGAGGGGGGGAAGGGGTGGAAGGAGAAGGCATGTAGCATTACATTACATTATCTCAATGTCAGCTTGTCCCCAGGTCTACAGTCTCTTCTGGGTCATAATCTGTGGGTAAGAGGCCAGCCCACAGTCCCTTCCAAAACACACAGTGACAGTGGGTTCTGTCACAGGGATAGATACAGCTCACCATTTCGCCGCTTGTCCAGCGTCAGTCTCATCCAAGTCCTTAGTACAGGGCCGACATGCCGTCCGTGTGTGGGCTTGGTCTAGGCCACTGGGGACAAGGGGATGTCTTCATCCAGCATTTAGGGCATCAGGTATGCAGGCATTGCCGTCTCATACGGTAATGCACAGAGGTGTATACAAGAATCTGGTGTGTAGGTTGCAGTGTGTCCTGGAAGTCCCCTGAAAGGAGCAGGGGGATCCGGAGAGGGTTGTCTGGTGGGTGGATAGTCCTTGCCCTCACAGCGAGGAGCGTGATGGGCGTCATGCTGACTTCTTTCACTCGTGACCTGAGTTTCTTCAAAGATTCTCGTATACACCTCTGTGCATTACGGAATGAGATGGCAACGCCTGCATTCCTGATGCCCTGAATGCCAGATGAAAACATCCCCCCATCCCTAGTGGCCTAGACCGAGCCCACACACGGGTGGCATGTCGGCGCTGTTTTAGGGACTTGGATAAGACTGACGCTGGACAAGCGGCAGAATGGTGAGCTGAATCTATCCCCATCTTGGCTGTGGATTTTTTTCATCTGCACACATACTCACCTGCCATCTCAATATCCATAAGTTTCACAGTGATTCTGTGTCCAACTTATATGGACTGTCTCAACAGAAAACTTTATTCCGTGTGTAAGGTTTGCATTAGTAATCTCCAGTCCAGCTGAAGGGAGCCAAATGCATGAATTCTCTATACTGGCAATTACCTAGGTTGACATACTCAGTGGAGTGTCCATTATATTTATTCAATTATTTCTGCACTAGGACTGTATCAAGAGAACTATCCCTGCATGATCCTTGAGTCTGTTTGTGGTGGCCGTAAAGACAATTCTCTAATTTTAGATAAATGTGGTGGAGGTGGGTGTACCCACATATTTATTAATTGTTAGTATCATGTGTAAATTTCTAAAAGGTTTTTAGTTTCATAATACCGGTAGTTCCTTTTTGAAAAATAATATGGGGAAATTCTTCCCCCCTGTTTCTATATGTCATGACCCTTTAACTGGCTTCTGTCGGACTGGCTGCCATAAACACGGGCCGAATGTCAGCCGGTTTTTATTGAAATAGCCGATGTTGCCCGACATTTGGCCCATGTGTTAGGCTTAACCCTGACCTGAACCTTTAAGAGACACTGTCACCTTGCAAGGATGCAGCATAGAGGTGAGTATGTAATTTTTTTTTTTTTTTAACTGAGCCCAATTTTTTTTCCTTTAACAGATATAAGACAAAAACAAGTTGATCTGATTCTTAACAACACGCTCCGATGGATGGAGATTTCTAGAGTCCAATGCTGTGGTCATGTCCCAAGCGTCTATCATCCCAACATTAAGTCCACTAAAGATGTCCTTTAATAAGAGGTACTGAATATAACCATGGAAATTACTGAATCGCTCAACATCTTGCTCAAAATCCCTGGTATTCTCAGACTTTATGATAACCTTTGTATCCGGACTTCGTAGAAACAGGTTCTCTATGGCACTTCGTATATCGAGAAGTCTTTTGATGTAAAGGGAGATAGGAAAAGGTCGGAAGTGCTGTCCTACACCTATCACAACAATTGTGGTGGAGCCACCTGCAAGCCGATCAAGTTCACTGCCGATGTAGGAGTGATCTCTGACACTGTAGAAGTTTGGAGCTACAAACGGATGTCCATGTTTCTTCCATTGAATGTAGATGTTGTTTTGTAAGTCATATGCCATATGGGTCTTGTGCCAACCAGGTCTGGGGGTGTCAAAAAATGTCAGATCTGAAAGATTAAAAGGCAATTTTTTTTGTTTTTTACAGACTTTGTCAAAAATCCACCAAAATTATATAGTTTTTGAATTATCTTTAAGTAGAAGACTCCAAGCTACCAAACTTTTTTTTTTTTTTTGTAAAAAATACACATAATTAAATATCAACAAGAACAATAATAATTTAAAGTTGAAAAAAATAGTATTCAATATAAAATATCAACCCATAATTTGCTATTTCGACCATTTTGTAAATGCCACATTGCACTTTAAAACTGGTAATGTTTGGCACAGGGTTTTAGTAGCAATAAAAAATACTCCATGCCCATCTCTAATCTTCCCCTTATGACCAGACATGGTCCTTAAAGTGACACTAAACCCACATCATAACACAACTATCAGTAAATGGTGTATTACATGGAGTTCATGCTCAGTCACTATGGGATTAGCTTTCTGTATTCTGCAAAAAAAAAGGTTGCTCCTGCTGCTCTCAATCTCTCCCTTCTGTCCATGTCCCCAGAGCTAAGGATTTTGCAGTTGTGGTGGCAACTCTACACATGCTCAGTTTTTTGTGAGTTTCTATGCTGAGCATTTTCTCCCTATCACATCTGAGCAGCCCATGCGACTATAGAGTTACATATGTGGGTGTATACACAGTAGTAAATAACCGCCAACTCCCTCCCACCTCCACCATGCCCACTAACCAGCTAAACACAATGGGGGCAGGATATTAAATGTAGATTAATGGTGGGTTCACCTCTCACTTATTCTAAGACACTGGCTGAAAGGGTGTGACACAGCCTGTGACTGGCAAAAATCCTGAAGATCTGATTTCAAATATTCGTAGCACCCTCTAGTATGCTAGGTGTGAGAGATTTTTTTGTCACTGCAGGGAAATGTATGCAGGCTTGGCTGGCAGCCAGGCCTGCTTGTTTTTTTTCTGAGTTGTCAGAAATCCAGGGAGAGCTGGATGATTCACAGGCAGAATCACTGAGACCTCCCACTTATTTCCGGAAAGGGACTGGAACCTCCTGGGAAGACGGGAGGAGAGGCAAGGTGGAGTTGTCTGAAGTATTCTGAGGGCCCCCTTAAATACTCAGGGTCAGCAAAGCTGGGGAGAAGTTGTTTTGGTGGAAACTGAAGATAGTGTTAGGCTGTCGTTGTCCTTTGAGGGAGCTCCCCAGTTATGGGAGGGAGCTTGGGCCTAGCTCGGGTGCAGACAGGACCTTTCTAGAACCAACGGAGGACCAGGAGGAACAACAAGTTGCAGCCAAGAAGGCTGACGAGTGACACACAGTCATGAGGACTGGGAGGCATGCTTAAAAGGACTGGGTGCATGCAATCTGGGATGGTTACAGAGCCAGTGGAGAGGACTGTGGTGGCATGTGCAGTGGAAAGAGGCAGCTGCAGCCAGGAGTGCTGGCAGAGCCTGAAAAGATGGTACTGGGATCAGTAGCCACGTGGGACAGTTAGCACTAGGACTACCAATTTTGCTACACCATAGAGGCCCATGGTCCCTGCCTGCAAAGGGCATTTCTGCTTTGGGCCTGGTTGAGCCAGTCTCAGGCCTGCAATTCAGTGATAGCTGGTCCTCGGAGTTGTAGTTCTACAAGCAAGTTTGTGCTGGAGGTAGAAGAGAGGAAGTTGTATATACCGGAGGTGTATATAGTTCTCAGTCCTTATTGATTTTACAATCAACTGGGAATCCTATATCTATATTATCTCCAGCCAAGTTGCAATCCCCTAAATAAAACAAAACAAAATAAAATACAAGGACTGCTTCTTGACTACTGAGTGTCTGAAGATTTGTGTGCAAGACTGTGCAGGGTGAGAGGCGGATTACATCTACCAGCAGCCCCTGCGGGGGTACCGCTACATATGTATTTGTAAGCCAATTTAAATATACCGGGCCAGATTCTCAGAGGCGCTACAACGGGGTATCTCAGATACCCCGTTGTAACGCCGTTTTTTTCACCGGGTATCTATGCGAGTGATTCTTAGAATCACTTTGGCATAGATACGGGTGAAGATCCGACAAGTGTAATTGTATTACACTTGCGGATCGTAGATGTAATGACAACTCCGGCCACTAGGTGGCCTTTACGTTGTTTTCTCATTTGCCTATGCAAATGAGGCTAATACGCCGATTCCCGAACGTTTTTACGCCGCCCCGTCGTCGCTTACGTCGTTTTCGTCCGCTTAAGGCTACCCCTGCAAAGATGTGGAGTAACCTTACGCAGTACCGTCGGATGCCGTCGGGTGCCGTCGGATGCCATGTTAAGTAAGGCGTCAGGTCAGCGTCGGCTTTTTCCGTCGGTTACGTCGCTTTACTAAGTCGTTCGCGAATAGGGTATTGCGTAAGTGACGATCACGTTGTTTTAACGTCGGTTTCACCGACGCTTTCCAACGTGAGCTGGAGCATGTGCACTGGGTTTTTTGCGCGCTTAATTTAAAGCGGAGTTCCACCCTTAAAACCACTTTCTTTCATCCCATCCAGCATACTGGCGTCAGCGCCAGTATGCTGTTTTTTTTTTTTTTTTTTAATCCATGTACTTACTTTATAATAGATCATTTAATTTTGGGCGCACCGCAGTATATCGCCGCTATAAGGCGTCACGCCTTCCGGAAACAGCCGACTAGCGTTCGGCTCTTCTCGGCGCCTACGCACAGACCCAGAAGCTGACTGCGCAGGCGCCGTATATAGCCGCGTCACGCCTTCCGGAAACAGCCGACTAGCGTTCGGCTCTTCTCGGCGCCTGCGCACAGACCCAGGAGCTGACTGCGCAGGCGCCGTAAATAGCCGGTCCTATTTCGGCTTTTTTCGGAAAGTGGTTTTAAGGGTGGAACTCCGCTTTAAATACAAGCCGCCCCCTTTGAATTACGCGGCCTTACGCTGGGCCATTTACTCTACGCATCCGCAAACTACGGAGCAAGTGCATGGAGAATACGCATTTTAATGCATGTGTTACAACTCTCTAAAATGCCTGTGTCCCAGCTCTCTATAATATGCCTCCTAGAGATCATTAGAAGCTCATTATTTAAGTCATACAGTATGTTCCGTGGAGTTATACTTTCGAATTCTCCAACACAACAAGGATACTTACTCTTTAGGACAGTTGAGAAGAATTCTATCCATTGGCGCATTGTTGAATCGCCCATCAAATATATCATTTTGCCAGCCAAACATTTATTTATGTTTAACAAGGGCTCAAAGGTAGAAAGATTGCAATGTGATGGGAACCATTGGTTGTTCAGGAAATAACCGCTAGGGAAGGTAAGAGAGGTCCCAGTTTGGCATTTTGAAGTCACATTCCTAGGAGTTTCTGAAAAAGAATTGTGTAAACATCATTTTTTAGGTTCAAAAAGTTATTTTTGTATTTTTTTTAGTACACACTAATATCACTATGAATTTTAAAAGGAAATCTATAACAAAACATAATAGTAGAACCACATTTTTGTTGTTGTTTTGAATTGAGTAGAGCAAAGATCTCCAAAATTTCCCGTGTGAAGACCACATAGTATATTTTACAAATATTTGCTGGTCAAAGAAAAAAAACTGTTTAATAAATAAATGACCCCCTCTTTAAATCGGGTTCCCCCTTACATCAGGGTCTCCCATTAGATCAGGGTCCCCATTGGATTGTCTCTTAGGCCGCGTACACACCATCAGTCCGGTCCGATGAAACTGGTCTGAAGACCAGTTACATCGGACCAAATTGATCGTGTGTACGGCCCTTTGGACCAAAACGATGGTTAGTACACAAAAGCATCGGACCAAAAACCCGCACATGCTCAGAATCAAGTTGACACATGCTTGGAAGCATTGAACTTCGTTTTTCAGCACGTTGTTGTGTTCTACGTCACCACGTTCTGGCCCGATGGGATTTTGGACTGATGGGGTGTACGCACATCAGACCACTTCAGCGTGGTCCGATGAAAATGATCCACCGGACCAGTTTAATCGGACCGGTCTGATCATGTGTACAGGGCCTAACACAGTATTTGGGTCTCCATCATAGTCTCCATTACATCAGAGTGATCTCTTACGTATGAGTCCTCATCAGAGCTCCTCAGATGGAATCAGAGAATATAGGAAACCTCTGCTGACCTGAATCCCCAATCTGTGCACATTGGCGATATGTCATTGGCCCAACCGCAAGATTTAATCTTGCAGCAGGTCGGATGTGGCCGGTGGGCTGTGGTTAGAGAGCCTTGGAGTAGGAAAAAGTTAAAACCTATGACAGATTCTTATTGCTCTCTGTTTCCTCATTGGTGAGAGTTCCCCTGTAAGTGAGCTGTGGCGCGCGAAACGCTAAACTGTGGGTGTGGCCAGAGTCTTAATGGTGGGAGTGGCTAAACCACTTGCCGACGATATATATTGGCAGAATGGCATGGCTGGGCAGATCAACGTATGTATACGTCGCCTTTAAGATGCGGTATTGTGGACACGCGCCCACCACAAGTTCCTTAAGTGTGGTTGCGGGTCCCACGGACTCGATGTCAACGGGGATGCCCACGATTGTGTCACGGAGAGGAAGAACAGGGGAATGCTGATGTAAACAAGCATTTCCCCATTCTTCCTAGTGACAGGACACTGATCACAGCTCCCTGTAATTAGGAGCAATAATCAGTGTTGTGACACACGTAGCCCAGCCCCCTCTACAGTTAGAACACATCCCTAGGACACACTTAACCTCTTCAGCGCCCCCTCCTGGTTAACCCCTTCACTGTCAGTCACATTTACACACTAATAAGTGTACATTTATAGCACTGATCTCTGTGTAAATGGTCCCAAAATAGCGGCAAACGACTCTGATGTGTCCGCCATAATGTTGCAGCCACAAAAAAATTGCGGATCGCCGCCATTACTAGAAAAAAAAAATTATTAATAAAAATGCCATAAAACTATCCCCTAGTTTGTAGACGCCATAACTTTTGCGCAAACCAATCAATAGTCGCTTATTGCAATTTTTTACCAAAAATATGTAGAAGAATACGTATCGGCCTAAACTGAGGAAAAATATATGTTTTTTTATATATTTTTTGGGATTATTTATTATAGGAAAAAGTAAAAAATATTGTTTTTTTTCAAAATTGATGCTTTATTTTTGTTTATATCGCAAAAAAACTAAAAAAAATAACAAAAACGCAGAGGTGATCAAATACCACCAAAAGAAAGCTCTCTTTGTGGGGAAAACAGGACGTCAATTTTGTTTGGGAGCCATGTCGCACAATTATCAGTTAAAGCGACGCTCAAAAAGGGCTCTGGTCTTTGGCCAGCCAAACAGTCAGGGGCTAAAGTGGTTAAGGGGTGTTAAACAAAACCCAGCTATCTCACCTACAACAAATGCCCCCTAGCTCTCTCACCAATGCCCCCACCCTAGCTTTCTCAGCAATCCCCCTCCTCAGCTTTCTCAGCAATGCTCTCCCTTCTCTCTTACTAATGCTCCCCCAACTCTTTCACCAATGTACCCCTCCTCTCTTAGGAATGTCCCCCAGCTCTCACCAATGCCCTCCCCAGATTTTTCAGCAATGCTCCCCCAGCTTTCTCACCAATTTGCCCTCCTCTCTTACTAATGCCCCCCCCCCAGCTCTCTCACCAATTCCCCCATCCTCTCTTACTAATGCCCCCCCAGCTCTCTCACCAATTCCCCATCCTCTCTTACTAATGCCCCCCCAGCTCTCTCACCAATTCCCCCATCCTCTCTTACTAATGCCCCCCCCCAGCTCTCTCACCATTTATACCCTCCTCTTTTACTAATGCCCCTCACCCCAGCTGGGACCCAGGGCGCCCACCAGAAAATATAGGCCATGTCCCCTCTGGGTGCCTGGCACAAACACACAGAAGCAGGTGGAGCGTTTCTGTGTGAGAAAGAGTTCCGCTTACTTTCCACAAGCTGCTGAGAGTCGGCATTGTGGCTGCTGGCAGAGAGGATTGGGGTCCACTGGCACATGGGATTGAACCGCTGGCAGAAAGAATTGGAGCTGCTGAGAGTCGGAATAGGTGCCACAGAGAGGCAGAATCGGGAGTCGAAGATGGGGGCAGAGCAAAGAGGTCTGCAAATGATGTCATCAGTTGCTAGGACGCCGGTGGTCCTAACAACTGGTGACTGCATTGAGGAGGGGGGAGCAGAGATTTCAGCCAGATTTTCTCTCAGGAATCCTCAATTGCTGCTGTGTGTGAGAACACACATTGCACCCACTGAGGATATCACTACTGAGTGGAACCCAGGGCTGGAACCAGGACGTTGCCTTACTTTGCCCCAAAGATACAACAAGAAGTGATTGGACATCTCCCCAAGCTGAGGGAATTCAACCTCTGACATTTATAAGCTCTCACCTATCCCTGTTCTGGTGGCAACTGTGAAATTTTTGATTTTCACATACTTTCCATCCTGGGACAGTGGCCACGAGGACAAATAGTGAAGGTGAACATGGACAGTCGTAAATGCCTTTTTATCATATGTAGGGGAAGTGGTTAGTTAGCTGTTTATGTGCTTATGGGTTATTGGTTGTATTGTGTGTGACACATTAGGGCATACCACAGGTGGTACAGAACAACCAATTGCCTTTTGGCCCTCTAAAGGCAGGTGACCCAGACATAATTGCTAAGGTTGCAAAGTTTGATTTACTAAAGAAGTAAAGGCTGTCACCATGAATAGTCACTGAGCTTAGTAATTACCCATTTGCCTACTGGGCACTTTTTCAGCTATCAGTGCTGTGACACTGAGGCTAGGCATGTGCATTTCGTTTCGTTCAGAATCGAAATTCGGACACATTTTTCATTATTCAGACATTCGGATGCATACGAATTGCCGAATTGCAATATAAACAAATTTACCGATTGCGAATCGAAAACCCGCAGACAAAATTTGATCGGAATTCGAAAAGAGACTATTTGTTTTCGAATCCGGTCGAAAACGAACAAATTCCCAAAACGGTCGCAATATTTTGAATTCGACCGGATTTAACACATGAAACGAATCTAACTTAACGAAATTAATTAAATAACGAATTAAAACGAAACGAAACAAAACAATTTTTCCCTTTTGCACATGCCTAACTGAGGCCCCGTACACACGACCGGTTTCCTCGGCAGAATTCAGAAAGAAACTCGATGGGAGACGTATTCTGCCGAGGAAACCGGTCGTGTGTACACTTTTCACCAAGAAAACTGTCGAGGAACTCGTCGAGCCAAAAAAGAGAGCATGTTCTCTATTTCCTCGACGGGCAATGGGAAAATTTGGCTCGACGAGTTTTTTGACAGCCGAACAAGGATCTCGACGGGGAAAACGATGTGTTTCGCCCGTCGAGTTTCTCGGTCGTGTGTACGCGGTCTTTGACTAACAATTGCGCGCACTGCAACACTGTACCCATATGACATTTTTATTTTATTTTTTTCACACAAATAGAGCTTTCTTTTGGTGGTATTTAATTTTTTGCTAAAGAAACTAAAAAAGACCACAAAAAAAAAACAGGTAATTTTTCTCCTTAACTGATGTGCACTGATGAGGCTGCACTGATAGGTGCCACTGATGGGCACTGATGAGGTGGCACTGAGAATGGGCACTGATGGGCAGCACTGATGGGGAGCACTGATAGGTAACACTGATGAGGAGGCACTAATTGGCAGCACTGATGGGCACTGATTGGCAGCGCTGGTGGGCACTGTTGGAACTGCACTGATACTCAGAACACAGGTTCCTAACACAAGACGGTTATCGGCTCTCTCCTTCTCTCCTCATGCTGTAAGAGAAAAGCCAATAACCGGCTTGTGTTTACATCCTGTGGTCAGCTGTCATTGGCTGAGAAAAGCTAATAACCGGCTTGTGTTTACATCCTGTGATCAGCTGTCATTGGCTGACAGCTGGTCACATGCTAAATGGCCGCTGTGATTGGCCCTTTACCCCAATCTGTGATCAGCTGAGTCTAAAGGACCCGGTGATCGCAAAGCGCACCGCCCGTAAACAGCAGGGGGGCATTCGAAGTCCACAATGTAGCCATTTTTCAACTATAGCGCAGGCAGCAATTTGTTAAACTGAAGCTAAGTTGACTCCAATCAACCAATTATATGCTAACAATATACATTTTCTACTACTTCCCTTGCACATGATTGGGTATTCAGAGTGAACACAGTCTTGCCTTAGGTAATAAGTTTGAGCCGGTGTTCACTCTGAATACCCAATCATGTGTAAGGGAAGTAATAGAAAATGTATTAAAGGTACACATAAATAATAAAAATAATATGAAAATGTAGACTTACTTTTTACGCATTTTAAAACATCGATACTTCGAACTCTTTTGGGAATTTCTTTGCCAGTGTTTGACCTTTAAAAATAATGAAAAAATAAGAAATACATTTATTATTTCCAAGGTGCTGATATGCTTTCATTGTATGCATACAATATCTCACAAAAGTGAGTACACCCCTCACATTTTTGTAAATATTTTATTCTATCTTTTCATGTGACAACACTGAAGAAATTACACTTTATGCTACAATGTAAAGTAGTGAGTGTACAGCTTGTAGAACAGAGTACATTTGCTGCCCCCCTCAAAATAACTCAACACTCAGCCATTAATGTCTAACCTGCTGGCAACAAAAGTGAGTACACCCCTAAGTCAAAATGCGCAAATTCGGCCCAATTAGCCATTTTCCCTCCCCGTTGTCACGTGACTCGTTAGTGTTACAAGGTCTCAGGTGTGAATTGGGAGCTGGTGTGTTAAATTTGGTGTTATCGCTCTCACTCTCTCATACTGGTCACTGGAAGTTTAACATGGCACCTCATAGCAAAGAACTTTCTGAAGATCTGAAAAAAAAAATTGCTGCTCTATAAAAAATAGATATGTGCATTCCCGTTCGTACGAATGTTATTTTCGTACGAAAATTTTCATTTTCGTACCCGCAGGATAATGTGTACATACGAAAAAATTAAAGCACCAAAATACAAAAACTACGAGATTACGAATGTGCCGCATAACGAACAATCGCAAATATGAACGAATGATCCGACGAAAAAAAACGACAAAACGAAAACGGCAAAAGAACAAAAATGACATCTATAACAAAAGATTTGCATGCTGTATTTTGTTTGAATCCTTTTTCTGTTTGTTTTCAGTCCTATGTTCATTGTTCATATGACATCTATAACAAAAGATTTGCATGCTGTATTTTGTTTCAATCCTTTTTATGTTTGTTTTCAGTCCTATGTTCATTGTTCATATGACATCTATAACAAAAGATTTGCATTTTGTATTTTGTTTCAATCCTTTTACTGTTTGTTTTCAGTCCTATGTTCATTGTTCATATGACATCTATAACAAAAGATTTGCATGCTGTATTTTGTTTCAATCCTTTTTCTGTTTGTTTTCAGTCCTATGTTCATTGTTCATATGACATCTATAACAAAAGATTTGCATTCTGTATTTTGTTTCAATCCTTTTTCTGTTTGTTTTCAGTCCTATGTTCATTGTTCATATGACATCTATAACAAAAGATTTGCATGCTGTATTTTGTTTCAATCCTTTTTCTGTTTGTTTTCAGTCTTATGTTCATTGTTCATATGACATCTATAACAAAAGATTTGCATGCTGTATTTTGTTTCAATCCTTTTTCTGTTTGTTTTCAGTCCTATGTTCATTGTTCATATGACATCTATAACAAAAGATTTGCATGCTGTATTTTGAATCCAAAATACGAACAGAAAAAAGGAATTTAAAATACAGAATGCAAATCTTTTGTTATAGATGTCATATGAACATACGACTGAAAATAGCAAAAGAAAAGGGTTTCAAGATACTGCAAATCATTGACGAAAATTCACGAAAATTATTGTCTAACAAGTAACGAACATGAATTAAACAGAATAACGAACCATCCCGCATGTACGAAAATATGAAACGATCGGAATACGAAAAAATTGCGTCATACGAAAAATGAACGGGAACAAACAGGAAAACGGGCGTCTTACGAAAAACGAACGAAAACGAAAAAAACGGAACGATACGAAACAGAACAAAAAAAAAACGATTTTTTTTTCTGTGCACATGTCTAATAAAAAAGGCCCTGAAACATGCTGTACATTCTCTATTCCATACCCCTCATTCCTTATGCCATGCTGTATATTCCCTACACCACCAATCCTGATTCCATTTGGCATGCTTTATGTTCCCTATATCTCACTGTTGTACTTTCATTTTCATTATTTTTCAATGCCTCATTCCGCAATGTTGTAAGTTCCCTATTTTACAATGCCTTATGCCTTATTTTACAATGCCTTATTTTACAATGCCTTATGCCTTATGCCATATGCCGTGCTGTACATTCCTTTTCTACTCCACCTCATTATATGTACCATGCTGTATTTACTCTATTGCACAAAGCATAATTTTGTATAACATGCTGTAAAAAAAATAAAAAATTAAAAAAAAAAAAAAAATCCCTTTTCTGCAACACCTCATTCTATATACTTTGCTGTATGTTCCCTATTCCACAATTCCTCGTTCCGTATACTGTTCTGTATACCATGCTGTATTTCCCTATTCCACAATGCCTCATTCCATATACCATGCTGTATGTTGCTGGTAGAGGCGACCGATGCTCTCAGAAAGTGAGTTAAGTTTGTAAAAGGTAATGCGCCTTGGGTAGAGGGTTAGTAGGATTTAATGCCTCAGTCAACCTGTCCTTTAGGCACGTCATGCGGAAACCCACCCCCTTGTAAAGTCACTGCCCCATCACGCCAGGACGGTGATGTCACAAGTGGGCAGGGTTTCCCTGTGACGTCACCACATGCCCACGTCTCATAGCTATATAACAACTGTCCGACACCATAGCTGGCATAACTGCAGGAGCCATGTCGGATCTTTTTTTAATTCTAAGTTGGTTGCGGCAGTGATGGAGGGATAGGAATAAGAAAAAGTAGAAGAAATTTGCAAAGGGAGAAGACATCACCGGAGGAAGAAGACAGCAGGGGCAGGAGAAGTACAGAGGGAGAAGCCCGGTGGAAGAAGACACATTGGAACTACGATGGAGGACATTCTTCAGTTTTAATAAAGGACTTGTCAAAAACCATCTTTGTTTTTTTGTAACACTACACTTTTTTTTGGGGGGGGGGGGGTAAATGGGTACAATGTACCCCATACTCATTCACATGGGGGGTGGGATCTGGGGGCCCCCTTGTTAAAGAAGTCTTTCAGATTTCCGATAAGCCCCCTGCCCACAGACTCCCACAACCACCAGCCATGTTTGTGGGGAAGAGGCACTTGTCCCTATCAACATGGGGACAAGGTGAGGACATGTTGAGGCATATGGCCTGGTATGGTTGCCGGGCTGCCTGCTTGAAAAAGAGTTTGATATGGATTTTGGGGGGACCACACACTGTTTTTTTTTGGTGTGGGGTTCCCTTTAAAACCCATACCAGACCATTTCTGGTATTGTCTTGCCATGGGGTTCCCCCTTTAGGAGCCTTAGAGCAAAGGTTACATGCCAAAAATTGGATCAGTTAAGATGATTATCCCGACTTCCATTCAAATCAATGGGCTGAAATCATGCCCAAGTCAGACCAAAGTAGTGCAGGAAGCATTTTAAGTCGGACCAATATATTTAGAACCAGTTAAGAAGGCTCTTAAGGAGAGTCAGGACGCCCACTAACACACAGCTCCTTTCTCTATCTGCAATATAGAGAGCATCCTGACTCTCCTGTTGTCCAAGGGAAGGGGCGAGCACGACACTACACACCAGGGAGAAAGCCTTGCATTACTGTGTGGAGTTACAGACAGAAGAACAGGAAGTGAGGATTTCTTAGAAGAAATAAGGACACTTAAAAGCAAAATCGAAGGATGAGGTAAGTGAAGGAGGACTGCACTAAGGTAAAGGAAGCTATTTAGGAAAACAAATGGTACCTTTACAACCCCTTTAAGGTAAACGTATGTGTCTTGAACATGTCATCCTGTGAGTTTTTTGGGAATATACACGTTTGCTGTGTCAGATTGTGATAAACTAGATCATTACAAATCCCAAGCACAAAAAAAGTTTGTTCAGAACACTTTCTTTGTGTATTTAACTTCTTGTCTAGAGTTTAGCTTTAATCTATAGTTTCCCTAAACTCAAGTAACCAAATTCACCAGGTTTTATCGGACACTTCATTCATATGGGACTGAAACCTTGTGTCACATGATTTTGTAGTTTAGCTCAGTTATTTTAGGCCATTGAATGATTGGCTTGGTAACAATCAATTGGTTAAAAAACAACAACATGGTGCCAATATGTAAAACATACTCACTATATAAAGTGCATTTCCACTTACAGCCAAATTTGAAAAGTCCCCACTATGGGCCAGATTCAGGTAGATGGGCGAATCTTTATTTTGGAGTAACGTTTCTCATTTACGTTACTCCGCCGAAACTTTAGGAGCAAGTACTGTATTCACAAAGCACTTGCTCCTAAAGTTGCGGCGGCGTAGCGAAAATGAGCCGACGGAATTCAAATTGGGCGGGTAGGGGGCGTGTATTATTTAAACTAGGCGCGATCCCGCAGCGAACGTACTGCGCATGCGTCGACTGTCAGTGCTCCAAATTCTGTCAGTGAACGTTAATGACGTCAATCCCCATTCACGGACGTTTTACGCAAACGCCGCAATTTTTTTTTAAATTCGACGCGATGACGACGGCCATACTTAACATAGGATACTCCACTAGGGGGCAGCTTTTTCTTTACGCCGCGTATCTCTTACGGAAACGTCGGAAAGTCACTGTGTCGGGCCCGAATAAGATCGTGAATTGCCGATTCTCGCTGATTAACATATTCTCGGCGTTAATCAGCGGGAACGCCCCGAGCGCCATTTTTAAAATTGCAGTTCCGATACGACGGCGAAATACAATTACGCCGCTCGTATAGGAACTCCAACCCGGCGTTTCTTGTTTTCTGCTTACAGAAAACAGAAACGCCGGCTCAAAGTGAGAGTTAGGCTGGAGTATCACTGATACTCTAGCCTAACTCTACCTGAATCTGGCCCTATATGTTTGTTATGTGTTCCCATTCACCCAGCATATATAAAAACAAATTAATAGATACATTTCTTACATTTGTAGTTGTGTATTTGGAGCAGGATTGGAGGATGAAGCAGCTTTTTTTAAAATACACTATATTATTGAAAGTGTTGGCAGGACTGCCTTTACACGCGCATGGACTAAACGCTTCCCGACCGCCGCATGCACTTTTATGTTGACAGAATGGCACGGCTGCACAAATGGGCGTATATATACGTCCCCTTTAATTTGAGAGCCGTGTGGTCAGGTGTCGGCCAACAGCGGCGCGCTTGCGACCCTTTCGTGTGTTCCGTGACCATGCCTGCTCGATGTCCACTGGGTGTCCCGTGATCGGGTCACAGAGCTGAAGAACGATGAGATGTCAGTGTAAACACAACATCTCCCGTCCTTCCCCTACATGTCACTAATCATCTGTTCCCTGTCATCGGGAACATCGATCAGTGACATGTCACGGCAAACCACGCACCCTGACAGTTAAAAGCACTCCCTAGGTCACACTTAACCCCTTCAGCGCCCCCTGCATGTTAACCCCTTCACTGCCAGTGTCATTTTTACAGTAATCAGTGCATTTTTATCTCACTAATCGCTGTAAAAATGACAATGGTCCCAAAATGGTGTTAAAAGTGTCCGATGTGTGCGCTATAATGTCGCAGCCATGATAAAAATCGCTGATCACCTCCATTACTAAAAAAAAAAATTAATAAAAATGCCATAAAACTATCCCCTATTTTGTAGACGCTATGGGCCAGATCCACAGAGCTAGTACGCCGGTGTATCTCCTGATACACCGGCGTACTTTCAAATTACCCACGTCGTATCATTAGTTTGAATCCTCAAACCGTCTTCGTACGCCTTCGGATCTACGCTGCAATCTTTTTATGCCCGCTGGGTGGAGTTCGCGTCGTTTTCCGCGTCGGGTATGCAAATTAGCTTTTTATGGCGATCCACGAAGTTACGATCGGCCGTCTCATTCTCTAACGTCGTCGCTAGTCGGCTTTTTCCGGTGTTAAGTTAAAGCTGCTATTATCCGGTCTATAGTTAGACGTGCCATGTTAAGTATGGCCGTCGTTCCCGCGTCAAATTTTCAATTATTTTTTTTGCGTAAGTCGGAATGTACGTAAATTACGCACAATGCACGGCGGGAAATTTCTGAACGGAGCATGCGCAGTTCGATCGCCGCGGGGACGCGCCTAATTTAAATGTTTCACGCCCCCTAATCCCGTAGTTTGATTCCGCCGCGAGAAATACACTACGCCGCCGTACCTTACGGGCCGAAATCTTCCTGGATTTGACTTAGAGCCAGGTAAAATACGGCGGCGTAGTGTATCTCTTAATCTTAAACTCTTATTGCGATATTTTTACCAAAAATATGTAGAACAATACATATCGGCCTAAAAAATTATATATTTTTTGGGGATATTTATTATAGCAAAAAGTTAAAAATATATTTTTTTTTTCAAAATTGTCTCTCTATTTTTGTTTATAGCGCAACAAATAAAAATCAAATACCACAAAAATAAAGCTCTATTTGTGGGGAAAAAAAAACACATCTATTTTGTTTGGGAGCCACGTCACACATCTAGGCAATTGTTAGTTAAAGCGACGCAGTGGCGAATCGCAAAAAGTGCCTGGTCTTTGGCCAGCAAAATGGTCTGGGGCTTAAGTGGTTAATGGCATCCCTGATTTAGTCCATAGGCTTCAATATTGAGTTGGCCCACCCTTTGCAGCTATAACAGCATCAACTCTTCCACAAGGTTTAGGAGTGTCTATGGGAATTTTTGACCATTCTTCCAGAAGTGCATTCGTGAGGTCAGGCACTGGTGTTGGATGAGAAGGCCTGACCCGCAGTTTGCGCTCTAATTCATCCCAATGTCAGGTTAAGGTCAGGACCCCAAACTTGCTCATCCATGTCTTATTTTGTGCACTGGTCCAAATCATTTGGTGGTGGGGGGATTATGGCGTGGGGTTTGTTTTTCAGGGGTTGGCTTGGCCCCTAATATTTTTTTCTTTCTGCTATAAAACATTCCCAATAAATTAAAAAAAAAAAAAATCAAATTTCTTCATCAGTTTAGGCCACTATTTGATCTGCTACATATGTTCTGTAAAAAATCCCAATAAGCATATATTTGTGTGTTGTGACACCGGCGCAACTAAATGTGTAATATAAATATATTAATCTGCTGCAGTTATTGTGAACACCTGTGACAAGTGAAAAAATGAAAATGTGGATTGTGTATATGTGGCATATACTCCTGCGCTGATTATCTAAAAACCATAAAACATATATATAAACAAATGTCCATGAACACCAGTGGTGATTTAAACCATATAAAATATTGTACAAAGTTCAAAACTGTTGGTGCGTGCTGTTGCTCCTAAAAACAGTCCTTAATCCTCGAATTTTCTTGTTCCAAAGTGAAAAACGTGCTCTATGCGGTAGGATCAAATATATTCTGCGTGAATTAGCACCCTTAATTAGTGTCACCACCACCTCTAGTAAAGATTGCGCTCACCAGATCACATAAGGGAAACAGCATATGATATCCTTTAAGCAGCGGTTCTGCACGATCCTTTGTCTTGTGTATCAGACCCGAATGGCTCTCCCACCTCTTGAGGCTCCCCCAAAAAGAAAAAAGCCTCTTATGGTGTAGTATATTTTTAAACCAATGTTTTATTTAAGAAAGTAAAAAACTCACTCACATTTTGCAATGCCCAGCCGGCATTAGCTAGTCCAGCGTTACAGTTTGCGCAACAGATCTCTCTTTTTCTCCAGTGTATCCATCCCCCACACAGTTAGGGCCAGATTCAGGTAGAGCAGAGCATCTTTGCTCTGGAGTAACGCATCTCATTTGCGTTACGCTGCTGAAATTTTAGGAGCAAGTGCTGTTATTCAGGAAGCACTTGCTCCTAAAGTTGCGGCAGCGCATCGCAAATGAGCCGGCGGAATTCAAATTGGGCGGGTACGGGGCGTGTAGTATTCTAACTAAGCGCGATCCCGCCGCCAACGTACTGCGCATGCGTCGAGTGTCCAAACATCCCCGTGCGCATGCTCCAAATTCTGTGAATGAACGTCAATGACGTCACATTCCCATTCATGAACTTTTTACGCAAGCGACGTGATTTTTTTTTTTCCCGACGCGATGACGACGCCTATACCTAACATAGGATACTCCAACCCCATGTAGGTATATCTATGCGCCGCGTATCCCGTCCGGAAACATTGTACCGTCATTGCGTCGCGCCGGAATTCGATCGTGAATTGCCGATTTCCGCTCATTAACATATTTTTTGAGCGTAAATCGGCGGGAACGCCCCCGGCGCCATTTTTAAGTTGAAGTAACGATGCGATGGCGAAACTCAGTTACGCTGCTCGCATCGGAGCTTCAACCCGGCGTTTCTTGTTTTCTGGTTACAGAAAACAGAAACGCCGGCTCTAAGTCACAGTTAGGCTGGCGGATCACTGGATCCGCCAGCCTAACTGTTCCTGAATCTGGCCCTTAGTAAGCAAGTTAGTAAGGAAGCTTCCTGATGACGCATGCGTGCATGCGAAACATGTAGAGGCATATGGGCAGTATCCCTTTACACCACGAATCTATCATTAGTCTCCTCCATTGTCAACATTGCAACTTCCGCCCGTTGAACCGCATCCATAACGAGGCTTGGAACGCACGCCGCACGTTGCGCAAACAGTAACGCTGGACTAGCTAATGCCGGCTGGGCATTGCAAAATGTGAGTGAGTTTTTTACTTTCTTAAATAAAACATTGGTTTAAAAATATACTACACCATAAGAGGCTTTTTTCTTTTTGGGGGAGCCTCAAGAGGTGGAGAGCCATTCGGGTCTGATACACAAGACAAAGGATCGTGCAGAACCGCTGCTTAAAGGATATCATATGCTGTTTCCCTTATGTGATCTGGTGAGCGCAATCTTTACTAGAGGTGGTGGTGACACTAATTAAGGGTGCTAATTCACGGAGAATATATTTGATCCTACAGCATAGAGCACGTTTTTCACTTTGGAACAAGAAAATTTGAGGGTTAAGGACTGTTTTTAGGAGCAACAGCACGCACCAACAGTTTTGAACTTTGTACAATATTTTATATGGTTTAAATCACCACTGGTGTTCATGGACATTTGTTTATATATATGTTTTATGGTTTTTAGATAATCAGCGCAGGAGTATATGCCACATATACACAATCCACATTTTCAATAAGCATATATTGATTTGGTTTGTGCAAAGGTTATTGCGTCTACAAACTATGAGATTTATTGCATTCTTTTTTTCCCACTAGTAATGTCGGTGATCAGCGATTTTTAGCAGGACTACGACATTGCAGGGGAAAAAAACTTAAACAAAGTGACACTTTTTGGGGACCAGTGACACCAATACAGTGATCAGTGCTAAAAAAAATGCACTGTCACAATATAAATGACACTGGCAGGGAGTGATCAAGGGGTTAAGTGTGTGCCTGGAAGGTGCTTACTAACTGTGTGGGGGATGGATACACTGGAGAAAAAGAGAGATCTGTGTTTCAGCTTAGCTGAAACACGGATCTCTCTTTTGCTGCCTAAGGCCTAAGGCCGCGTACACACGATCAGACCAATTCAATGGTGAGTACGGCCTATCGGACCATTGTCCGTCAAACCAAAGTTTTGAAACTTGCTTTAAAATCTGTCTGACGGACGCCTGACCATCGGACCAAAACGATGGTTAGTACACAAAAGCATCGGACCAAAAACCTGCGCATGTTCAGAATCAAGTCGACGCATGCTTGGAAGCATTGAACTTCGTTTTTTCAGCACGTCGTTGTGTTCTACGTCACCGCGTTCTGGTCTGATCGGATTTGTGGTCCGATGGTGTGTACGCACATCAGACCACTTCAGCGTGGTCCAATGAAAACGGTCCGTCGGCCCAGTTTCATCGGACCGGTCTGATCGTGTGTACGTGGCCTAACAGGTCAGCGGTCTACAAGGAGACATCTGTGAATGAAACCACACAGATGTCTATTAACCACTTAACCCCCGAACCATATTGCTGGTCAAAGAACAGAGCACTTTTTTGCGATTCGGCACTGCGTCGCTTTAACTGACAATTGCGCGGTCGTGCAACGTGGCTCCCAAACAAAATTGGCGTCCTTTTTTCCCCACAAACAGAGCTTTCTTTTGGTGGTATTTGATCACCTCTGCGGCTTTTCGTTTTTGCGCTATAAGCAAAAATAGAGCAACAATTTTGAAAAAAAAAAAATGTTTTTTACTTTTTGCTATAATAAATATCCCCCAAAAATATCAAATTTTTTTTTTTTTTTTTTTTTTTTTTAGTGCCATGTCACAACTGAGTATAAAAGAGAAGAGAGGAGCCTCTAAGTGTAGCAATATGGTTACATTTAATGAAGGTACAACATTTAACAACATATTGCAACACTTATGCCGCGTACACACGATCAGGCTTTTGCCCGGCCAAATCACATCGGGAATTCCGAAGGATTTCCATCGGGGGAAATATAGAACATGTTCTATATCCAAACTTTGATGAAAAAACTCAGATGGGGCTACACACGATCAGACTTTTTTCATCGGAAATTCCGATCATGTGTACAGGGCATTAGAGGCGCCTCTCTTCTCTTTTATACTCTGGAGCTCCTGCTGGATTTTGCTTCTAATCCCCTTGTGGAGGCTTCCATGTGCGGATGGACATTTTATGGTCTCACATTGCTATCATCTTTTTATATGGACTATAAACTGTAGAACTTATGAATAAATGGTTGTGGAACGATTTACTTGAGTTTCCATTATTTCTTAAGGTGAAACATGCTTTGATATACAAGTGCTTGGGATTACAAACTTGTTTCTGGAACGAATTATGTTTGCAATCCAAGGTTTTACTGTACTTGTACAGGTGAAGATTTATTTTGTTGCGATTCAGGAAGTAAAAGTCATTAGTTGGCACGTACCTTGAGTAGAAACTGGTTTGGCTGGAGGAGAGTGCCAAACACTTTGTAAAAAAAATGCAAAAACAGTTTTTTATTCATATTTAGTTAAAGTTAACATTCTTTGCAAAGGCTCCATTTTTCAAGGCCTGGCAAATGCTGAACAATAAATCTTATGCTGGATTAATTTAAAGGGGTTGTAAAGGTACAATTTTTTTTTCCCTAAATAGCTTCCTTTACCTTAGTGCAGTCCTCCTTCACTTACCTCATCCTTCTATTTTACTTTTAAATGTCCTTATTTCTTCTGAGAAATCCTCACTTCCTGTTCTTCTGTCTGTAATTCCACAGAGTAATGCGAGGCTTTCTCCCTGGTGTGGAGTGTTGTGCTCGCCCTTTCCCTCGGACTATCACTAATCCAATGCATTTTTATAGCACTGATCGCTATAAAAATGCCAATGGTCCCAAAAGTGTCCGAAGTGTCCTCCATAATACCGCAGTACGGAAAAAAAAAAAAACGCTGATCGCCGCCATTACTAGAAAAAAATTAAAATGCCATAAAACAACCCCCTATTTTGTAAACGCTATAACTTTTGCGCAAACCAATCAATAAATGCTTATTGCGATTTTTTTTTAATGAAAAATATGTAGAAGAATACGTATCGGGGGATATTTATTATGGTAAAAAGTAAAAAAAATTTTTTTTTCAAAATTGTCGCTATATTTTTGTTTATAGTGCAAAAACTCAAAACCGCAGAGGTGATCAAATACCACCAAAAGAAAGCTCTATTTGTGGGGGAAAAAGGACGCCAATTTTGTTTGGGAGCCACGTCGCACGACCGCGCAATTGTCAGTTAAAGCGACACAGTGCCGAATCGCAAAAAGTGCTCTGGTCTTCGGGCAGCGATTTGGTCCGGGCCTGAAGTGGCTAAAAGGTAATATTAATTCTGTTGTGAACTTAGAGGACAAATTGCTCCAGAGGGCCTGCAGCTACAAAGGTTAGTGATTTTAAAAGTTTATTTACTGCTTGGTACATGTTTTTTTTTTTACCATGTGATTATTTTGAATTGTTTGAAAAGTTTTGAAACAGGTTTACCTAAAAAAAATGAATTCTACTTTTAATGAATGATCATCCTATCAAAACATGGAAATACACTTAGCAACATCTTCTCTCAACAGGTTTGGAGCCTCATAAACTAAAATGCAACATATGCCAGTAATAAAAAGTAATCGTAGGAAGTACTTACCGGGATAATAAAGTCTTGTTTACGTTGCTGAGGAACGTATAATGCTTGTGCCAACCTTTTAATGAAATGAAAGCCTCACAGGGTATTGCTGGTAACTTGATACAGTGGAAAACTTCTCTATATTTTCTGTTTGTATATTCACATTCTTCTTGTTGGGAATTCAAGTAAAATCCACATTCTGTATGTACCTCCTGTTTTTTATGAATAAATAATCCGGTGTAGCCAATATAATTGTATCCCATGTTCCTCGCTTTCCACAGCAGAGCTACCCCTTCACTGGGATGCACTAGGAGAATAGATATTTGTATTTGTCCTTCCCAAAATAATGTAAAATAAATATTGTAAGTTCCGTTATTGAAGTTCTCGATTCTTCCAGAAGCTCCAGCTCCAAGCTTTGGTGAAAAGATCCGGGCTAGTATGAAGTCTCCTCCATAAGTCTTCCTTTTCCCCAAATGATTGAACATCTCAACCTGAACAATCAAGGTATCTCCAACACAATAATTAGGTTTATAGTTTAATATGATTGCTGTGCTATTCAGTGCACTGGTGGTTTCTTTAAAATGCATGGTGTCTTTTTGAGGGATTGTAGCGTTTATCATAGTCATTATCTTGGTTATTTGTTGGTCGATGTCTTTGCTCTTTAATGCGTTGACAACGTACACAATATTTCCAGAGGCAGGTGCCAGATGATTTTTTACACTGAGAAAGTGAAAGTCCAAAAGCTGATGGGAAATGGTCAATATTTCTACTGTTACACTCTTAGCCTTATCCACAGACACAATTTAAGTGTGAGTTCTACAACAAATAACCTACCTGGCTGAAGTTTAGGTTAACGACGTATCTAAACACCAGGATAACTGTACAACACAAAATGATCATAAACATTTTTCTGGTTGATTTCAACATTTTATTGGTCTCCTGAAACAGAAGTGAGGTGAAATCAATCATAAACATGATATTAAAGGAAAATCTCAAAACAATGGGCAGCCCAAAGTAGTTTTCATGCCATTGTGCTGTTTTGTGCTTTATAGACATGTGCAGACTGGAATATTTCGTTTCGTTTTTTCGTTTGGAAAATACATTTATTTAGTTACTCCTGAAAATCGTTTTGATTTATTTTGTTTTTCGTTGGGGAATAGCTTTTGTCCGAAAATCCAACAATACTTGGTTTCTGTCGAATGGTCAAAAGAATATTCGACGGAACGTCAAATCTTTACGTCGAATCGTACATTTCCGTTCGAATATTCCGCCTTCAAGAATTCTAATGTTGTATGACTAGTAATAATGTTAAATCTATTTTCTCATAAATCAAAATCTAATCTCTGTAATGTCAAATCTTTTCTCTATAATGTCGAATCTTTTCCCTATAATGTCGAATCTTTTCCCTATAATGTCGAGTCTTTTCCCTATAATGTCAAATCTTTTCCTTATAATGTCGAATCTTTTCCCTATAATGTCGAGTCTTTTCCCTATAATGTCAAATCTTTTCCTTATAATGTCGAATCTTTTCCCTATAATGTCGAGTCTTTTCCCTATAATGTCAAATCTTTTCCTTATAATGTCGAATCTTTTCCCTATAATGTCGAGTCTTTTCCCTATAATGTCAAATCTTTTCCTTATAATGTCGAATCTTTTCCCTAGAATGTCGAATCTTTTCCCTAGAATGTCGAATCTTTTCCCTAGAATGTCGAATCTTTTCCCTGTACTGTCGAATCTTTTCACTATAATGGCGAATCTTTTCCCTATAATGGCGAATCTCTCTATATCGAATTAAAACCGCAACGAAAACGAAAATAAAGCATTTTTTATGTCGGATCTTTTGGTTTTCGTTTCTTGCGCTTTCGTTGTCGTTTGTTAAAACGATAACGAAAAAAAACAGATTTTCGGACGAAAATGCATTCTAACGAAAACGAATGCACATGTCTAGTGCTTTATAGTTTTGCCTAATAAGCAAGTAAGCGTGGGCATACTGTGTATTTTTATTGTTAGGTTAATTCATAGCAAGCAAAAAAAAAGATTAGATTGATGGTCACTGAGGATCCTACCTGAGGGTCCACACCAAGCTTTGCTAATCCAAATGTACATTCCAACCATCTTATAATTTCAGCCTTTAGAACTTATAAGACCGATCTTGATTTATTCCAGACCTTCCTCAAATCAGACCCTATGTACTTCAAGTTGTGCCATTAATCTTTGTCTTTAGCTGGTGGACCTTATGGTAGGAACACCAGGGCTCAAGTCCTGCAGGAACACGTTGGAACGGAGTTCCTGCACTTTTTTCACAGCAGGAACTCAGTTTCTATTGCAGGACTAGAGCAGCTGAGAGCAGCCGAGCCGCCAGAGCCAATCCTTCACTAAGCGGCGATGACCAGCTCGAGTCACTGTCAGGGGCAGGCGAACCTTAGTAATCCTTTATGTAACTGGCCACTTCCTGTATATGGATTCATCAGGTAGTGTGCGGGGTATTCCGTCACTTCCTCGATGCCACAATGTCTCCTGGGAGCTTTTGTCATTGTTCCCAGGAGACATTGCGGAGGTCTGCCGTGAGTTATCGAGTCCTCCTTCACTTACCTCATCCTTCCATTTTGCTTTTAAATGTCCTTATTTCTTCTGAAAAAATCCTCACTTCCTGTTCTTCTGTCTGTAACTTCACACAGTAATGCAAGACTTTCTCCCTGGTGTGGAGTGTCGTGCTTGCTCCCTCCCTTGAGGGGAAGGGGGCAAGCAGGAGTGTCAGGACACCCACTAACACACAGCTCCTTTCTCTATCTGCAACGTATAGAGCGACCTGACTCTCCCGCTCGCCCCCTCCCCCCTCATGGGAGGGGGCGAGCACGACACTCCACACCAGGGAGAAAGCCTCGCATTACGGTGGTGAGTTACAGACAGAAGAACAGGAAGTGAGGATTTCTCAGAAGAAATAAGGACATTTAAAAGCAAAATGGAAGGATGAGGTAAGTGAAGGAGGACTGCACTAAGGTAAAGGAAGCTATTTAGGGGGAAAGAAAATTACCTGTACAACCCTTTTAATAGAACTTTAATTAAAAAAACTCCTATTAAATCAAATGTTGTCACGTTACGCATTGCCAAATAAGCCAGCTTGAGGCTATTTGACTTGCTACAGGGAGTTAAAGCAATTACCTTGGATTACTTTATTAAAAACACTTGTGTGCGATACTCAGAATGCTGAGATGGAAAGTCCCTTGAATGAGAATGACCTACAAGGAAAAAGTACTCCAGTAAAAGCACTAGAATCATCGGATTCCCATCCCAAAATGGGCAGCCTGCACCCTGCCTTTGGCCAATCGTGGCTCTCAGAGTACATCACCTTGTGATTGGCCATTGCATACAGGTCAGGAGCATACTTTGGCCAATCAGCAGTGCATTATGGGGTGCTCAGCGGCGAGCGAACTTCCCACGAGTACTCCATTTGTTTGTTTGTTCAATGAACAAACGAACACCCGATGTTCGACTCGAACATCAAGCCCATTCCTACTGAGAATAACCAGTGTGTCCCGGGGGGATATCGCATCCACCATACCTGCTGATTGGAACAAGTTCTCTTTTTTTCTTGTCGGGAAACTCAATTTTCTCGTCGGGCTGGTTTACGACGAGAAACGCGTTCGTCTGTATGCTTAGAAAACCGCGCATGCTCAGAATAAAGTATGAGACGGGAGTGCACCTTCGGTAAAAGTAGCGTTCGTAATGGAGACAGCACATTCGTCACGCTGTAACAGACTGAAAAGCGCAAATTGTCTCTCACCAAACTTTTACTTAACACGCAGTAACATGAGATTAGTAAAAGCAGTCCCAAGGGTTGTGCCAGTGGAATCAAACTTCCCCTTATAGTTCCGTCGTATGTGTTGTACGTCACCGCGTTTGAGAATGACAAGATTTTGTCTTGACAGTGTGTATGCAAGGAAAGCTTGACAAGATTCTCGACAAGCCTGACAAGGAACTCATCGAGGAAAACGTTGTTTCTTTTACGACGAGTTTCTTGGTCGTGTGTACAAGGCCTTACGCTGTGTGTGGAAGCAGTGATCTCTCTGCACAGGTCTAACACGCCCCCTGCT
This sequence comes from Rana kukunoris, assembly GCA_029574335.1. Lineage (NCBI taxonomy): Eukaryota > Metazoa > Chordata > Amphibia > Anura > Ranidae > Rana > Rana kukunoris. Next base: position 31,370,551 of record CM056060.1, read on the forward strand.
GAGGCAGAACTCTTCAACAGAAGGGAGCATGAGATTTGCTAATTGTAGAGCTATAGGTCTGACTCAGCAAAGTGTCTGCCAAATCTCTGCATTGAGACCACTGCTTTCCTATAGAGAGCTGCTGGCAAGAGACCATCTTTTCTACCCAGGCTGTTGCTGCTTTAGAAGGAAAACAAAAATGGAACACATTTTGTTTTGATGCCCCTGGAATGGATTTATCAGATGTAAATTGAAAGTTAATAACTTTCAGCAGTTAATCAATTACTGAGTATGCAGTTTCTTTATCGTTTAACTGGTTGCCGACCAGCCGATTGCTCAGTACAGAGCGAGGACCGGGAGCTTTGTGTGTAAACACAAAGCTCCTGGTCCTGTCAGGGGAGAAATGCTGATCTTCTGTTCATACAATGTATGAACAGAAGATCAGTGATTTCCCTCAGTCAGTCCACCCCCCCCATACAGTTAGAACACACCCAGGGAACATACCTAACCCTTTCCCCGCCCCTTAGTGTTCACTGCAAGTGGCATTTTTATAGTAATTAATGCATTTTTATAGCACTGATCGCTATAAAAATGCCAATGGTCCCAAAAATGTGTCAAAAGTGTCCGAAGTGTCCGCCATAATGTCGCAGTACTGAAAAAAATCGCTGATCGCCGCCATTACTAGTAAAAAAAAAATATTAATAAAAATGCCATAAAACGACCCCCTATTTTGTAAACGCTATAACTTTTGCGCAAACCAATCAAAAAACGCTAATTGCGATTTTTTTTTAACAAAAGAAATGTAGAAGAATACGTATCGGCCTAAACTGAGGAAAAAATGTTTTTTATATATTTTTTGGGGGGATATTTATTATAGCAAAAAGTAAAAAATATTGATTTTTTTTCAAAATTGTCGCTCTATTTTTGTTTATAGCGCAAAAAATAAAAAAACACAAAGGTGATTAAATACCACCAAAAGAAATCTCTATTTGTGGGAAAAATAGGACGCCAATTTTGTTTGGGAGCCACGTCGCACGACCACGCAATTGTCAGTTTAAGCGACGCAGTGCCGAATCGTAAAAAGGGCTCTGGTCATTGGGCAGCAATATGGTCCGGGGGTTAAGTGGTTAAAGTTATTGTTAAATCTCAGGGTTTTTTGAGGAGGGAGAGATCCAAGAGAGCCTTGACTCTCTTGCACTTTGCTGGATTGGGATCGGGCTCATGTAAGGTATAAATTTAGGGGGGAGGTTATGGGTGAGCTGCATACAGAAGTTTTTTGTACTTTAAAGTGGAGTTCCACCCAGGAAAACCACATTTGGCCAAAAGTCTTAAATTTTTTTTTTTTTTAAAACGTGAAAAAAAAAAAAAAAAAATACTCACCCGAAATGCCTATTGCTATGCGGAAGTCCGTAATCTGCCACTTCCACACCGCGGTGTCTTTTCTTCTGCTTCTTCTCCTAGTGAATGGGGCGCGCTGCTTTCTGGGAACTGTGTGTGTTCTCAGAGAGCAGCGCGCCCATTCACAAGCCAGCGTGAGACTCACGCAGGCGCAGTAGGAAATGGGCAGTGAAGCCGTAAGGCTTCACTGCCTGTTTCCCCTAGTGTGAATGGCGGCGCGGGACCTGGAGCGATCGTGGGACCGGCATCGGGGGGGCCATCAGCACGGGCAAGTAGGACAGGTAAGTGTCCTTATTAAAAGTCAGCAGCTACACTGTTAGTAGCTGCTGACTTTAAAAAAAGAAAAAAATGCGGCTGGAACACCCCTTTAATGCATAGAATGCAGTAAGGTGAAAAACCGTCTGCCTTTAACACCACTCACACCAGTATTCCTGTTTCAGGATAGCTCCTTCTTAAAGCAGTTGTAAACCCACGTGAAAAAATAAAAAAACCTGCAAAACAAAGGCATAATGAGCTAGTATGACTAGCATACTAGCTCATTATGTGTTACTTACCTTAGATTGAAGCCCCCAAATTCGTCTTCGTCTTCCCCTCCAGCCGCAGCCATTGCTCCTGTAGGTTACTTCCGGGAATCGCCGCTCCAGCGCTACGATTGGCCGGAGTGGCGATGGCGTCACCCCCGCGCATGCGCGCGGAACCGCCACGTTTCCCGCGCAGGCGCGCAGAATGTCACGATTCCCGCGGATGCGCGCGGAATGCCACTTTACGGCATATTTCCATTCAAGACCGCAAATGCGCCGTAGACATCGGTGCCTGATTTTCTGAAAATATCTCCTTAACCATGTAGGATTAGGAGATATTGCAAGCACCTACAGGTAAGCCTTAATGTAGGCTTACCTGTAGGTGAAAGTATGATCAGAGGGTTTACAACCACTTTAAGGAGTCATTCTTGCATGCATTGGCTAGAATTGAGTGAATCAATAGAAACACACAGCCCTGCAGCCTAGGATGGTAAGACCCTCCCCTCCTCATCTCTCCAGGTCCAAGCTAACAGACTGACTGGATCATGTGCACTGTTCACTGTTAACTCTTTCCTGTGAAGACCAGAAGTTCTGGGAAGCAGCACAGGGAGAGCAGGAGTACGCATCATTGAAAATTGTAAACTGCAAATGCTAAATCAAGAATTTTAATAAATATGTAGCACCCTCTAGTGTGAAACTAGAATAGTGCAGGCAAATGTGTTGACCGGTGGTAAATTGAGTCTGAATCTGGGTCAGGGTTACTGCAGGTCAGGCTGAATGATTCACAGAGGCAGATCTTTGATGCCTCCCCCTGATTCTGGAAGTTTGGAGAAACTTCTAGAAGTTAGTGGGCGGAGGCAAGGAGGGTTAATCTGCATACTTAGGGGAATTTTGCCAATCCTCAGACAGTGGGCCTGGCAGGGTAGCTGAGTCTGCCCTTAAAAATGAAATGGCGATGACAGCTGGGGAGTCAGGTGGAAGATGGAGTGCTGAGTGCAGAGTAGATTGTTGGTGGCCTACCCCGGTGTCTGCCGCTCTGCAGCTCTCATTGGCCCTCTTATGAATCACCCACCTCCCTTCCTGGCAAACTCTCAGGAGAGTGAAAGAGAGAGCTGTGCACGATGTCATAAGCCTAGGCTAATGACCAGAAACGATAAAGGAAGTGGGCTGTATAAGGAATTTATTGCAGAAAAAATGACCGAAGCTCCGCTTTAAGTACTCATGTGTCCAAACATTTTTTGAACAGTTGCATTTGGCTTTTGTTATGGTTGTATTGTGCAATTTCCAAATCTATTGCAACCACTGTTAGTAGGTCTCTTTCGGATCTGTTTGTACTTTGCATTGAGTTACAGAAAATGCAGAAGGATACGAGGTCAAAGTCCCCCATCCCATTCATTAATGGGGTGAGTTATAGATGCTTGTAATGTAACTGTGGGTTGTGTATGTCCATAATTCTCACATGGTTTAACAGTATGTTTTATCTGAATATGCATGTTTATCACTGCATTTATGCCCTTTGCCTTCTGAGACAAGAAAATATTAACCATAAGAAGTTTGTAATTTAATAAAGTAAATATCTTAGCTGTCCAATATCTGGTAGAACAGCCAGGGGGATAGAAAGTCTGTGCCACTTCCCCCTGAAAAAAGCAGTCCCGTGTATCTTTTCCTTCTTGCCCCTGCCTAACAGTGTTGAGCGGAATACGCCATATTCGATTTTGCGATATTGCGCGAATATATAGAAGAATATTCGCGAATATTCGCTAATATCGAATATTCGTGATATTTTATCCCAAAAAATTCTTGCAAAATTTCGCTAATGCGAAATTTAGCTAATGCGAAATTTCGCTAAAGCGAAAATGATTGCGAAATTCTCATAAACGGAGATAATTTCCTGTATTACTAAACTAATGCACTAAACACTAACTCTACACTAATTGCGCGATTATCTTCTCCGCCCTTCTTTTGCATCAGAGCCAATCAGAATAACTCGAATATTCGGCAAAAGGAATATCGCGCAATATTCCTTTTGCCGAATATTCGAGTTATTCTGATTGGCTCTGATGCAAAAGAAGGGCGGAGAAGATAATTGCGCAATATTCCGTTTGCCGAATATTCGAGTTATTCTGATTGGCTCTGATGCAAAAGAAGGGCGGAGAAGATAATCGCGCAATATTCCTTTTGCCGAATATTCGAGTTATTCTGATTGGCTCTGATGCAAAAGAAGGGCGGAGAAGATAATCGCGCAATATTCCTTTTGCCGAATATTCGAGTTATTCTGATTGGCTCTGATGCAAAAGAAGGGCGGAGAAGATAATCGCGCAATATTCCGTTTGCCGAATATTCGAGTTATTCTGATTGGCTCTGATGCAAAAGAAGGGTGCATCAGAGCCAATCAGAATAACTCGAATATTCGACAAAAGGAATATTGCGCGATTATCTTCTCCACCCTTCTTTTGCATCAGAGCCAATCAGAATAATTTGAATATTCGGCAAAAGGAATATCGCCCAATATTCCTTTTGCTGAATATTCGAGTTATTCTGATTGGCTCTGATGCAAAAGAAGGGCCGAGTAGCTGATGCGATTCTTTTATGTTGCCGAAAATTCGCAATGCGAATTTTCGGCAACATAAAAGAATCGCATCAGCTACTCGGCCCAGGGTCTCTCTCTAATCATACCAGCAATGCTTTTAGACGTCAATGGAGATCACTAGGATGTGATCTGTTTTAAAAATAAATTTGAAAAAATACGAATATTCGCCATAGCGAATATTCGCCACAATATTCGCGAATACTCGAATATGCAATATTCGTAGCGAATATTTGCAATGCGAATATTCGTGAGCAACACTACTGCCTAATAGTTTACTTTGACAAACTTCTTTGTTGGTAGAATTGCTGGCAGGTCAGGGTGGTAATGATGGTGCTTGCATGCAGAAATAACTTATAATGTCATAGTCAGGGGTCAGTCTTGGAGGTCAGTAGCTAAAGCAGTACAGAGTTTCTCACCGGCCAGCAGGATAAGTACACAAGCAGGTCATCTTAGCACATGGCACAGGCTCAATCGGGGTGCAGGGTCTAAGAACTAACTGGTATTCACCAGAGCTTCTAAAGGTGGAGATGGTTTTAGCTTCATGTTAGTACCCAGTTGCTGTCTACAGGATTGCCCAATCAGATGGTTGGCAAGTCGTGGTCAGGTACTCTAGCCAAAGTTTAATAACAGGAGGCACAGTGGCATAGTGGCATAGTGGTTAGCACTTTTGCCTAGCAGCGAAAAGGGTCACTGGTTCGAATCCCAACTATGGCACTACCTGCCTGAAATTTGCATGTTTTCCCTATGCCTGTGTGTGTTTCATCTCACACTCCAAAGACATATGTTGGTAGGTTTATTTGATCCTGTCTAAATTGGCCCTAGTATGTGTATCTATTAATGTGAGTTAGGGATCTTAGATTCTCCTTGAGTGTAGGGACTGATATGAATGTACAATAAATATGTGAAGCGCTGCGTAAATTGGCGGCACTATATAAGTACCTGAAATAAATACAAATAAAAGTAATTGCAGATTGGGATCAAATGGAAGGAAATTCAAGAAATGAGCCAATGGTCAGTAACGAATGTTTGCAGGTTGGGGTTGAGCGGAAGCATAGTCGAGGAGCAAGCTAAGGTCAATAATAAATAGTAGTGAAGATATGGATGGCAGCATAATAATTGGCTGGAAAGAGCACAATAATCTGGCAAACAGGAAGTGCAAAGGCATGGCTTAAATAGGAAGTTCATGGGAGAAGGCAGGAGTTCAAGGTTCACCCGAAACCAGGCACAACGCATGATTGTCCAAAGAATCAGACGGAGTAGCACTTTGTTTTTGTTTTATTTCGTGAAAAATGTGTGGCCCTGGGCGAATGACATGCACAGTGCTCGCTGTGCCTCCTTGGATATGTATTTCACATATCCTAGGGAGCACTGCCCCTCATTTAGAAAGGAGGAGGGGGGCATGACTAATGTCACCTCATCAGGAGGGACACCGGCTGAACCCAGAAAAGTCGGAGGGCCTCTCAGTGATGTCACAAACAATGCGACTGGACGGTGGCAGAACACAAGAGGACCTCAGTGGGACAATTCTGAATCCTCTGGATGGGAAGTTGTAAACTGCAAATGCTGAAGCAAAATTTTTAATAAATATGTAGGACCCTCTAGTGTGCTACTCGAATAGTGCAGGCAAAAGTATTGACTTATGGTAAAATGAGTCTGAATCTGGGTCAGGGTTAATGCAGGTCAGGAAGGATGATTCACAGAGGCAGGTACCTCCCCCTAATTCTGGAAGTTTGGAGAAAATTCTAGAAGATAGTGGAAGGCATCACAAGCCAGGAGGGTTGATCTGCATACTTAGGGAAATGTTGCCAATCCTCAGGCAGTGGGCCTGGCAGGGTAGCTGAGTCTGCCATTAGAGTGGTTGTAAACCTTTGTGTTTTTATATCTTAAAGGGTCACTAAAGGAACATTTTTTTTTGGCTGAAATGACTGTTTACAGGGTATAGAGACATAAAAGTTAACTGATTCCTTTTAAAAATAATTAAAAATAAATAAAAATCTATCATATAATGTGCCTGCAGGTTAGTTTCACTTTTAAACTGGTTTCATGTTTCTGTGAAGTAAAGAGACACATAGAACAAAAACAAACAAATCCAGGGCAGTGTTTTGTTTTTAAAATTAATCTGATTGGTTCTGAGGAGTTTTAGACACACAGTAATGACAGCTTGGGCCACAGTGAAAAGCTGCCATGAGATTTTTCATAAGGAGCCAGACAAGCAGGAAGTGTGGAGATCAGAGTAGAATAACAGCAACTTCAAAGCAAAAAACGAACAATGAGGACATGAAACCAGGACTGTAAAGGAAGCTATTTAGCTAAACATTTTTTTTCCTTTAGTGATCCTTTATAGCATCCTATGCATTAAAGCGGGGGTTCACCCTAAAACATCTATATACAGTTACATCAAGCATACTGCTGACATCGACAGTATGCTGGATTTTTTTTTCGCTGTACCTACGTCTTATTGTTGTTTTCACCCGACTTCCGGGTTCTCGCTCTCCAGGGGAAGGCGTGACGCGCTTTGCCCGCACGTCAATCATCTACGCCACGTTTTAGGAACACCGCGGGAGTCAGAGCTCGGAGTCGGATGAAAAGAACGATAAGACGGTCAGTACAGCAAAAAATGTAACGGTAGATAGATGTTTTTTAGGGTGAACCTCCGCTTTAAGGTGAAAAAACACTACCCCCCCCCCCAGCCCCCATTTTACTTATCTGAGCCCCGAATTTCCATGGGCATGATCCCGCATTACTTTCCCCAGGTCTTGTCAGCTCTTCATTCGATAGATTGATAGCAGCACAGCCATTGGCTCCTGCTGCTGTCAATCAAATCCAATGATGTGTCCACCGGGGGGCGGGGCCAAATCATACAATCGGCGGCTATGGACGCCGATTGTACGATACAGGCACGTGCCTGCAAGCTAACCCCCTCGGGAGAGAGCTAACTAGAGGGGGTTAGCTGTGGGACCCCAGAAGAGGACGATCGGGGCCACTCTGTGCAAAACTACCTGCACAGTGGAGGTAAGTATGATATGTTTGTTATTTAAAAAATAAATAAAAAATAGAAGCTTTAGTACCACTTTGAATCTGAATAGGCCTTTGCAGCTGGGGAGCCAGGTGGAAGATGGAGTGCAGAGTAGACTGTTGGTGGCCTAGGGGGGGCACCCCAGTGTCTGCCGCTCTGCATCTCTCATTGGCTCTCTTATGACTAATCCACCCTCCCTTCCTGGCAAACTCTCACGAGAGTGAGAGAGAGCTGTGCATGATGTCATAAGCCTAGGCTAATGACCAGACAAGAAAGAGGAAGTGGGCTGTATAAGGTATTTACTGGCAGAAAAAAGTAATTTAAAACTGATTGCGGCTGTAAAGAATTGTCGGGTCCCGACAAAATTGCTAATTTTAAAGGCTTATATGCAAGTCATTATCATAAAAAGTGTTTGGGGACCTGGGTCCTGTCCCAGGGGACATGTATCAATACAAAAAAAAGTTGAAAAAATTGCTGTTTTTTTCGGGAGCAGTGATTTTAATAAAGGTTTAAAGTGAAACAATAAAAGTGAAATATTCCTTTAAATTTTGTACCTGGGGGGTGTCTATAGTATTCCTGTAAAGTGGCACATTTTTCCCGTATTTAGAACAGTCCCTGCAGCAAAATATTATTTCTAAAGGAAAAAAGTAATTTAAAACTGCTCGCGACTATAATGAATTGTCGGGTCTCGCAATACAGATAAAAGTCATTGAGAAAAACAGTATGGGTCCCCTCCCCCCCCCCAGTCCATTAGCAGGCCATTTGGGTCTGATATGAATATTAAGGGGAACCCTATGCCAAATAAAATAAAAAAATGTAATAGGGGTCCCACTCAAAATCCATACCAGACCCTTATCCGAGCACGCAACCTGGCAGGCCGCAGGAAAAGACCGCAGACCCCCAAAGCATCCTCCCCATGTTGAGGTCATGTGGCTCTCTCTCCCCCTCTTTTCCTGCGGCCTAACAGATTGCATACACGGATAAGGGTCTGGTATGAATTTTTGGGGGGCCCCCTCACCACACCATTTTTTTTATTTTGACACAGGGTTCCCCTTAAAATCCATATCAGACCTGAAGGGTCTGGTATGGATTTTGAGCGGAAACGCTACGCCTTTTTAAAAAAAAAAATTGGCGGAGGGAACCCCTTTTTATCCATACCAGACTTGAAGGGCCTAGTATGGATTTTTTATTTATTTTTTGGTTCGGGGGGGTTCCCCTTAATATTCATACCAGACCCAAAGGGCCTGGTAATGAACTGAGGGAGACCAATGCCGTTTTTTTCAATGAATTTTATCTGTATTGCGGGACCCGACAATTCATTATAGCCGCAAGCAGTTTTAAATTACTTTTTTTTCCTTTAGAAATGTCATTTTGCTGCAGGGACTGTTCTAAACACAGGAAAAATGCACCACTTTACAGACATACTATAGACACCCCCCAGGTACGAAATTTATTTCACTTTAAGCTTTATTAAAATCACTGCTCCTGAAAACAATTCAGTTTTTAAAACTTTTTTTTTTGCATTAATACATGTCCCCTGGGACAGGAGGGCCCAGGTCCCCAAAAACATTTTATGACAATACCATGCATATAAGCTTTTAAAATTAGCACTTTTGATTTTTCATGGTCATGTCCCATAGACTTTAACGGTGTTCACGTTTTTGAACAATTTTTTTGCCTGTTCACAAGTTCTGTTGCAAACCGAACCGGGGGTGTTCGGTTCATCCTTATGCCCTGTACACACAATTGGATATCTGATGGAATCTATTCCGATTGATTTTTTCATCGGATATCCGATGAAGCTGACTTTCATCAGTCTTGCCTACACACCATCAGTCAAAAATCCAACGCGGTGACGTAAAACAACCAGCACACGATCATCAGAAAGGGGCACAGATAATGGAAAAAATATGCCCCCCTAAGCTACCAGCGGAGCAGGGGGGTGTTATTCAGATTTTTTTATTTTTTATTATGCACTGACGGTACTTGAAATTGCCCCAGCCCCTGTTCAAATCCAACCCGGGGACAAAACCGGGGACAGACTTGGTCCGGGGACAGTGTCCTCAATCTGGGGACTGTCCCCTGAAACTGGGGATGTCTGGTCACCCTATGCTATGTGAAAGATTGCTGGTTTACGCCAGATTTTGGCGAGAAAGGCACACTAATTGCACAGTTGTGTCTTGGGTTTTTTAGTTCTGACCTGACATGGCTCAGAGCTTCACCCAACAGACAGGAAGTCTGTTCCTGGGAATCAGGTGGATTCCCAAACCCTCTGTGAGGAGTCAGAGGTGCTGCATGGGTTGCAGCTAGTGCATGCATGTCTGCAGGAGGCAGATGTCGTTTGATGATTAAGCAGCAAGACGCTTATCAGGAGAATGCTAGGTTTGAGCTTATCTCCAGGAAACTGTTTGTTCTGAGGAACAGAACTAGGCTAAAGGCCTGAAACAGCCGGATGGCAAGAATGAAAGCCAGGAGGCTAAACTGTTGAGTTTGCAAGATACAGGAATGGTGGAACCCCCTGAGAGGGCTACTGATGTATTTGTGAACGTTTGTGCTTTTAAATAAAAGTGGGCTACCAGGCCCTTAAAAACTCAGTTCTGGACTGGCGTACTCACTGGAAAACGCACCTACCACTGGAGTCTGATTCCCCCAATCTTACAGTCCATAATTCTTATCTCACATGTTTTAATAGTATGTTTTATCTGAATAAGCAAGTTCGTCACTGCAATTATGACCTTTGCTTTCTGAGACAAGAATATGTTAACCAAAAGCTGTTTGTAATATAGTCAAGTAAATATCTCAGCTGTCTAATATCTGGTATATAACCGCTTTGACAAACTTCTTTGTTGGTAGAATTGCTGGCAGTTCAGGGTGGTAATGATGGTACTTGCATGCAGAAATACCTGCTAATTCAGGGATCCTCAAACTACAGCCCTCCAGCTGTTGTAGAACTACACATCCCATGAGGCATTGTAACACACTGACATTCACAGACATGACTAGGCATGATGGGAATTGTAGTTCCTGAACAACTGGAGGGCCGTAGTTTAAAGACCCCTGTTCTAATGTCATAGTCAGGGGTCAGTCTTGGAGGCCAGTAGCTAAAGCAGTACAGAGGTTCTCACCGATCAGCAGGATAAGTACACAAGCAGGTCACTCTAGCGCATGACACAGGCTCACTCGGGGTGCGGGGTCTAAGAAATAGCTGATTTTCACCAGAGCTCCTAAAGGTGGAAATCATTTTTGCTGCATGTTAGTACCCAGTTGCTGTCCTCAGGATTGCCCAACCAGAAGGTTAGAAAGCCATGGCCAGGTACTCTAGCCAAAGTTTGCTAAAGGAAGGCACAGTGGTGTAGTGGTTAGCACTTTTGCCTAGCAGCAAAAAGGGTCACTGGTTCGAATCCCAGCTGCCACACTACCTGCCTGAAGTTTGCATTTTTTTCCCTGTGCCTGTGTTGGTTTCCTCTTACACTCCAAAGACATGCTGGTAGGTTCATTTGATCTTGTCTAAATTGGCCCTAGTATGTGTATCTATTAAAGGGGTTGTAAAGGTACAATTCTTTTTTTCCTAAATAGCTTCCTTTACCTTAGTGCAGTCCTCCTTCACTTACCCCATCCTTTGATTTTGCTTTTAAACGTCCTTATTTCTTCTGAGAAATCCTCACTTCCTGTTCTTCTGTCTGTAACTCCACACAGTAATGCGAGGCTTTCTCCCTGGTGTTGAGTGTCTTGCTCACCCCCTCCCTTGGGATACAGAAGAGTTAAGACGCTCTCTACGTTGCAGATAGAGAAAGGAGCTGTGTGTTAGTGTGCGTCCTGACTCTCTTGCAGTTCAAGGGAGGGGGCGAGCACGACACTCCACACCAGGGAGAAAGCCTTGCATTACTGTGTGGCGTTACAGACAGAAGAACAGGAAGTGAGGATTTCTCAGAAGAAATAAGGACATTTAAAAGCAAAATCGAAGGATGGACTGCACTGAAGTAAAGGAAGCTAAGGGTAAGGCCGCATACACACGCGATCAGTCCATCCGACGGGAACGGTCCGAAGGACCGTTTTCATCGGTTAACCGACGAAGCCGACTGGCTTTTCAAGATGCGGTGACGTAAAACACACGACGTGCTGAAAAAAACGAAGTTCAATGCTTTCAAGCATGTGTCAACTTGATTCTGAGCCTTTTTTTTTTAAAGTGTATTTTGTGCGTGTACTCGAGAGAGGAGCCGGACTGCAGGAGTTTTGGGAGTAGGCAGACCTCCCCCAGAGGCAATCTGCCATCTTTCTCCATGAAAAAACAGAAAACTGCGCTAAACCAAAAAATAAAATAAAAATAAAATAAAAAATAAAAACTAGAAGGCAGCGGCAAGCGGCAAACTAGAAGGCAGCGGCAATCGTGTGAAAACACAAAGTAGTACAATATGGCAAAACCGCTCTCATACAAGCAACAGAACAAAACAGAGTAGGTTAGATGGGGACTGCTAGGCAACAATCTCCTGTGTTTGAACAAATGATATAACCTGGAGCATCATTAATTAGCTTAGGGTGATGCCCAAAAGCTCTCCTGTAAGTTAAAAAATTGATTAACAATACATAGAAAATAAACATAAGATAATATGTATCCCAGAATGTGTTGATAAGGGAAATAGCACAAGCATTCATATAGTCCTTGTAATTGCTGTGTTGAAATATATTGAAAACAGTATCAGGAAACAGAACAGCAGGAAATCCTAATGGTTCACACCACCATAGTGACGAGATAATAACATCAAAGTGATCCCTTCACCAAAATAAGGGGGGGCCGCTTACCAGAGGGCAAGCTCAATGAAGCAATTGGCTATAACCCAGCCGCGGCCTTTGAAATCTTGGATGGTTCCTGGATACGACTTCCAGCAGATACCAAGGCTAGCGGTACTCACGGATATCGAATATAGGTGGAGAGAGAAGGATGGACCAATAGTGTGATTCCGTTTAAACAAGGAGGATTTATTAAAATAAAAATGATACTCACATTATGACAAAGTATCAAAAGCATATAAAAATAGATCGCCGGCCGGCAAACAGATCGGAGCCCTTCCTCCGTACGTGGCAATGGCAGGTGTGAGGGGGTCCTCCCACACAGCCCGCCCTACCTGCTCCGCTTTGAAGCCCAACGGGGCAGAGGGACTCCCCTATGAGGGAGTGAGTTCAGCCAGCCCCGTTAGTCCTTCGCCTCTCTTTTTTTAGAGACCGCGTGGCCAAAGTGCGTGCATGTTAACCCAATTTTGAGTGCATGTAAGTGTGGTGTTTTTTTGTGGGAGGGGGGTGGGCGTTCCAAGCGCAGGCTTACCTCGCATAGCACACCCACCCCTGGAGCCGGGCTGAGACCACCAAACTCAATTCACATGCAGCCGAGACCGGGATCCGAACCCTTGGCTGCAGAGGTGAATGGCTTGTCAGCGCCAATCGCGTTGAGCCACCGCGGCTTCCTGATTCTGAGCCTTTTGACCGATTACTTTGCATACTGATGATCAGTTTTGACCCATCGGTCAGACGTCCATCGGTTCACTTTTAAAGCTAGTTGTCTGTTTTTGGACCAAAGGCCAACTGACCGATGGGGCCTACACACGATCGGTTTGGACCGATGAAACTGAACTTCAGTCCGTTTTCATCGGTTTTGACCGATCGTGTATACGTGGCCTAAGTGTTCTTAAATTCTGCTTGTTCCCCTGCTCAGACTTTATACTATATACAGTATGTATTATACTGGTTTGTTAGCATTGTATTCATCAATACTGTACAGAGAACACTGAGACACTTAGGTCAGTCTTTGGACCAGAGAAGCTTACACTCTAATTTTAGTTTTAAATGGCATTTGTTTTTAGTTTTGGAGTATTTTATTGCTGTCTGTGTCCTTGTGACTATTATCAATGAGACAAACAAGTGAGGGAAAAATCCCAAAATTTGGAGCCGCCATCAGAGCAAAAAGTGAGGGAAATACGGCCAATGAAAACGCCACTTCTTATGACAACATTCTCCGATGGTAAATCAGGTCATTTTGTAGAGATCTCTTTTCATTTTTTGGTTGAGTATATAGGGCCGCAGGTGGAGGTGAAGCTCCCCAGAGGGACACAGATTGCAAAAAACAACTTTAACCTTTTTATTTTTACTAAAAAATCATTTAAAAAAAGCTTTGGTTTTCCACACACTTTAAATCTTCCTCACTTTATCAAGTTTTTAGATATACTCTAAGCACTGAAGTAAATGAATAAATTATACAGCGATATCTTTTTTAACTATGTATACATTTTGTATCCTTTGTTTATCCTGTGAATCATTCTAGTAAGCTTCCTAAATAACTCATTCCTTTTCCAGATTTTTTTTCCAGACATGATTTATCTATTGCTTTTCTACACATACAGAAATGTGTGTGTGTGTGTGTGTGTATATATATATATATATATATATATATATATATATATATATATATATATGTGTGTGTGTGTGTGTGTGTGTTTACCTCCAAAATAATTATTGCTTTTTGAAATTTAATAACCCAAAATTTTCCACAGCAATATATCAAGCTTGAATCACTTACCGTGTGCTGTCAGATTTTCTGTTCTCTGTGTTGAGTCAGAACTTGTACAATGCTAATGACTTTGAAGCTTACTCATTTATAGAAAAGTTTAGGGAGGGGTTTCAGAAACCACACACTGTGCTGTATGCTAAACTAGCTGTCCAGGTTATAACTTGTGTCTTACGACTTGCTCTGCAGTGTCCTGAACAGGGATGAGCCGAACACCCCCCTGTTCGTTTCGCACCAGAACTTGCGAACACACCAAATGTTCGTGTGAACTTTAGAACCCTGTTAAAGTCTATGGGACTCGAACGTTTGAAATCTAAAGTGCTAATTTTAAAGGCTAATATGCAAGTTATTGTCCTAAAAAGTGTTTGGGGACCCGGGTACTGCCCCAGGGGACATGTATCAATGCAAAAAAAAGTTTTAAAAACTGCAGTTTTTTCGGGAGCAGTGAATTTAATAATGCTAAAAGTGAAACAATAAAAGTGTAATATTACCTAGGGGGGGGGGGGGGGTGTAAAGTCAGCATGTGAAAAAGCGCATGTTTCCCGTACATAGAACTGTCCCTGCACAAAGTGTAATTTCTGAAAGAAAAAAAGTCATTTAAAACCGGCTTTGCGGCTATAATGAATTGTCGGCTCTGGCAATTCAGAGAGGATTCATTCATAAAAAAAAAAAAAAGCGTGGGGGTCCCCCCAAATTCCATTAACAGGCCCTTCATGTCTGATATGGATATTAAGGGGAACCCCGCCGTCAATTAAAAAAAAAAATGACGTAGGGTTCCCCCCAAATATCCATACCAGACCCTTCAGGTCTGGTGTGGATTTTAAGGGGAACTCCACCCCAAACTTAAAAAAAAATGGCATGGAGTTCCCCCAAAAATCCACACCAGACCCCTTATCCGAGCACGTTAACCTGGCCGGCCACATAAAAGAGGGGGGACAGAGTGCAGCCCCCCCTCTCCTGAACCGCACCAGGCCACACGCCCTCAACATGGGGAGGATGTCCCCATGTTGATGGGGACAAGGGCCTCATCCCCACAACCCTGGCCGGTGGTTGTGGGGGTCTGCAGGCGGGGGGCTTATCAGAATCTGGAAGACCCCTTTAACAAAGGTGACCCCCAGATCCTGCCCCCCCTATGTGAATTGGTAATGGGGTACACTGTACCCCTACCATTTCACGAAGGAAGTGTAAATAGTTAAAAAAAAAAATCACACAGACACTGTATAAAAAATTGCATTGTTTACATGTTTCCTGGGACAGAACCGAGGTCCCCAAATACTTTTTAGGACAATAACTTGCATATTAGCCTCTAAAATTAGCACTTTAGATTTCTCCCATAGACTTTAACAGGCTGTTCCGCGGTTTTTCGAATTTGCCGCGAACACCCCTAATTGTTCGTTGTTCGCCGAACAGGCGAATAGGCAATGTTCGAGTCGAACATGAGTTCGACTCGAACTGGAAGCTCATCCCTAGTCCTGAATATGTTCAACGTTTTCCTTAATAACAAGAGTTTGGATGTCTAAGGCCGCGTACACACGATCGATCTGAACCGATGAAAACGGACTGAAGTCCAGTTTCATCGGTCCAAACCGACCTTCGGACCAAAGTTTTAAAACTTGCTTTAAAATTGGACTGATGGACGCCTTGACCATTGGTCCAAACTGATCGTTAGTACGCAAAAGCATCTGTATAAAAACCCGCGCATGCTCAGAATGAAGTTGACGCATGCTTGGAAGCATTGAACTTTGTTTTTTCAGCATGCCGTTGTGTTTTACGTCACCGCGTTCTGACACAATCGGTTTTTGAACTGAAGGTGTGTATGCACATCAGACCATCAGACCACTTCAGTGGTGACCAGGGGTGTATTTAGGTTTTGTGCTGCCCTAGGCCTGACTAAACTTGTGCACTCCCTAATTTAAATATGACCCACTCCTTCCTGTCACGGCCACACCCCTTGCAGTTTAAGACCCATCCTAAAATTTTCAAGTAGGGAGACTAGTTCTGATGGCCTGGGGGGGGAGTTAATGGATTCCCTTAATTTGCATAGATTTCCTCTCACTTTCTGTTTGGCTATGGGACACGAAGTAAAGGGAAATCTCTGCAATGGGACAGGGATCGTAAAAAATTTGAAGCGACACCGCCCCCCACAGTTGCAGCATGCCAACTGCGCACATACTGGAAGCAGTGCAGCCGATTTATGGGGGCGCTAAACTTATTTGACTAACAGTGTAGCGCAAGCTGTCGGAGACATTTTCCATGCTGCCCCCCTGCAGAGTGCTGCCCTAGGCCTTTCCATGCTGCTGTGCGAGCTCGCGGGGACTGGGGCGGTTTAAAAAATTTGTATTGTTTTTAAAAAATAATAATCTTTATCAGTTTTATTTGTGTCACAAGGAATGTAAACATCCCTAGGTAATAGGTGGTGACAGGTACCCTTTATGGAGGGATCTGGGGTCTAAAAGACCTCCAATCTCTCCTTTGCACTACAAAGTATTCAGATCGGCAAAAACTGAGATTCTGAATACTGTATTTTTTTTAAAAACTGGCATCATTGGCAGCCGAGTAAACCAGAAGTGACATTGTGACGTTGTTTCCGTTTTTTACATACAGGAGACTAGACGCCAGGAAGAGGCGGATTACGGATCGGGTCTCCCGTGGGATAGAAGGCCTGGTAAGAGCGGTGGAAGGCGGCGGGAGGGGGAATGTCCCTGGGAAAGCCAACTGCCCTAAATAACGGTACCGGGATGCAGTGGCATCGCCAGCTTTCATATTTAGGGGGGGCACAGGGACAAAAGTAGGGGGGCCAACCAACTATAAAACGTGCGCCGTCGTACCTTTATGCCGATTCGGAAAGCAAGATACGCAGAAAAACAAGGCTTCAGCCGTCCGACGTAACTTGCCTACCTCGGCGTATCATGGGCGCATAGTTATGCTGGATGCATTTGGCGTTCCCATGTTAAATTTGCAAATGAGCAAGATACGCCGATTCACAAACATACATACGCCCGTCGCAGTAAGCTACATCGTTTACGTAAGGCGTTTTTCAGGCATAAAGATAAACCACCAAAAAGATGGCGCAGCCAATGTTAAGTATGGATGTCGGAACAGCTGTCAAATTTCACGTTGCTTACGTCGTTTGCGTAAGCCGATTCAGAATGGGGCTGGGTGTAGGTTACGTTCACCACTGTAAACCCGTTTAACAACATCTATCGCCACCTTGTGGTCAATGAGAGTTTATATTGAACTTCCATTGGCTGGAACGCACGCCGCTGTGAATCGGCTTCTCTGGCTTCCAGTCCCTTCCATATAAGAAATAAAGGAAACTCAAATGATTTGTTCCAGAACAATTTATTCATAAAGCCTTCAGTTTATAGCTCAAATAAACTGAATGCTCAATGTAGAGGGACATTGGATGTCCCTCTACATCGAGCATTCTGCTACTCAGGATCTGGATTGAATCTGTTGTTGACGCCTAGTGACTCCGGGCCCGCATCATTATTTCTTTTGCCCCCCACAACCTTTTGCCTCCTTTTGTTCTCCTTTTGTGAGCAGCCATTTTATTACTTATGACAAATTACATATTACATTTTCGTTTACTGCACTTAGATTAGCGCATCTGTTCATTTGTTTTACAATAAATATAATTATGGTGTGGGTGATGGTCTATGTGGACAGCTTTATGATGGATGCCTACATACTGATATATTGATATACAAGTGCTTTGGATTACAAGCATGTTCCTGGAACAAATTATGCTCACAATCCAAGCTTTTACTGTAGTTCGGAGTAAACCAGATAACATTCTCCTTGTCAAAAATATTTTATTATATACAATAAGTTAAAGGAGTTGTAAAGGAAAAAATTGTTTTGCCTAAAATGAATGTCTGCAAGGTAGACAGACAGAATAGTGTAATGATTCTGTTAAAAAACGAATAAATACCAATAAATTCCTTTATCTATATCACCTCCGGCGTTCTAGTTTCTGTTCTCTCATTCACTTCCTGGTTTGCGGCGCTCGTTCATGTAAGAACTACATTTCCCAGTATGCATTGTGGCACGCCCAGTAATTCACACCTTTTTGAAGTCTCTAACACGTAGAGAGCGTCCTGCCGCACAGATGTAGTTCCCAGGAGGGGGCGAGCACGTCACTGACCACCGCAGTAAAGCCGCCCTTCACGGTGGTGAGTAACAATCAGACAAGCAGGAAGTGAACAGAACAGAGAAGAAATAGAGCAACTTCTGAGCAAAAACGAACAATGAGGAATGTCTGCAGGTAAAGGATGCTTATTATAAAAAAAAACAATCTTTACAACCCCTTTAAGTACAATAAATTAAGTACTGTACATTATACAATTCAGAATTATTATATAATATTCATATGTGGTTACAAATATAGTGTTGATTAGTATATAAGTAAGTGTGAAACGTTAAAGCAATTAATTAACAAGTATGTGTTTAACCTAAGGAGATGTAGATATCCAAACAGTAAATAATTCTAATAGCTATGAGTAAAGATTTCCTAAGCAAACTTGGGTTAAACGATTGCCTTTCAAAACCGATACTATATTCGTAACCTATATAACTTCAAAATCATAAGGTATAAGAAGAGACAGAGTAGAATGAAAAGTGAAGAGTAAAGAAGAGGTAGTGGGAAGGGGTCTACGGGTCGATCCAGAAGTCACAGTCAGACCTGCATGATCAGTATAACTTCAAATCATCTACCATGGCATTAAAAGAGAGACATTAAATACTGTCAGTAAGAAATGTTCTATCCAAGGTTGCCATAATTTACGGAATTTAGTAATTTGGTTTTGTTCAATAGCCGCCATTTTGGCGTGTATCATAGCGTTCATTCTTTGTTTTGTCTCGACCAACGCCCAAGAGGGAGTGTTCCAAGCTCTCACCACAGTTTGTTTTGCTGCTGTGAGCAAAAATATAAAGGGCCAGATCCACAAATAATTACGGCGGCGTATCTCCAGATAAGCCACCATAATTTCAAAATTGCGCTGGCGTATCTTTGTTTTGTATTCACAAAACAAGATACGCCAGAATTACGCTAAGATACGACTGGCGTGAGTCTATTACGCCGTCGTATCTTAGTTGCATATTTACGCTGGACGCTTCCGTTGTTGTTCCACGTAAAGTATGCAAATGAGCTAGATACGCCCATCCACAAATGTACGTACGCCCAGCGCAGTGTTTTTACTCTGTTTGCGTAAGCGTAGGTCCGGCGTAAAGTTACCCCTGCTGTATAGAGGCGTATGTAATATTTTTTTTTTTTTCCAAAACTATTTTTATTGAATATTTCGGTAAGAGGCATACAGAATATGCAGAAAAAGTCATACATGGATCAGAACAAGATATTATTGAACAGTAGGAGGTGCATAACCAGGTACAGATATGGAAGAACAATGTCAGATGTAGACAACAAATGTATAATGCACATTTTAACTCGACATTGCATGTAAACAGTTCCAGAGGATGTAACAGAAAATTTACAGCTAACCAATGTGAGCAAAGAAGGTAAAAGAAGGGTAAAAAAGGGGTAAAGAAGGGTAAAGATGGGTAAAGACCTCCCCTCCTGGGGGGGCCCGGGGTGGTGACAGCAATGACTTAGGTAGGGACCAGCAGGGCCCAACCCCGTACCCACCCACCCCTATCGGGAGCAGTCTGTGGGCAGGGGGGGGGGGGCGGGAGGCTTTATGGGGTGGGGCTGTGAGGATGGTTCAGGAGTAGCAGAATCAACCAGATGAGGACCAGACCTTGGTCAGGTTTCTCTTCTTAGGGGGTAGCAGGGGAAGTGGTGGGGACAGGTAGAGTTCCCTGACTCACGGATTCCCTGTAGTGGGTCCAGCAGGCCCAGGGCGTATGTAATGTTAAGTATGGACGTCGGGCCAGCGTCAAATTTTCCGTTGTTTGCGTAAACCGTTCGCGAATAGGGAGTTGCGTAAGTTACGTTCACGTCGTTTTCATTGACTATTTTCGACGTGATTTCGCGCATTGCGCACTGGATTATCTCCACAGACGGCACATGCGCCGTTCAAAAAAAACGTCCTTTACGTGGGGTCAAGCTGATTTACATTAAATCACGCCCACAGCTTTCTGATTTGAATTGCACTGCCTTACGCCGCAACAATTACACTACGCCGCTGTAACTTACAGCGGAAATTGTTTGTGGATAAGGATTTACCGCTGTAACCTAAAGCGGCGTAGTGTAACTGTACTTCTTTGTGGATCTGGCCCAATAAGTTTAAATTGGGCATGAGTCAGACTATCTAATTTGAGATTAAGTAATGTCGTAGTAGGATTGGGTTGGAGGGTTACGTCAACATTTTGGAGGCATATGTATATATTTCTTTTCAAAATATTTGTACTGTCGGACAGGACCACCAAATGTGTTTGTATGTACCTTATTCTGTGCAGCCGCGGAAGCAATGACCAGGATAGTCAGGGGTACATTTTGCAATTTTGGCTGGTACTAAGTACCATCTAGTTAGTACTTTATAGTTCGTTTTCATAGCTATTACATTAGGGGAGGAAGATTTAAAGGGGTTGTAAAGGTAAAAGTTTTTTTTACCTTAATGCATCCTATGCATTAAGGTGAAAAACATCTCACGTCATCCTCTTCGGTTCCCAGCCTGGCCGTTGATTGGCTAGGCTGGGCGGATTGATAGCAGCGCACCCATTGGCTGGCGCTGCTGTCAATCATAGCGGATGACGCGGCGCGCCGGGGGTGGAGCCGAGTGATACAGTCGGCGGCTATGGCCGCTGGTGTATCACGGGAGCGCGCTCGCAAAAGCTTTCCATCGTGCGAGCGCCCTCGCATGAAGATGGAAAGCTTTTGCGAGGAGGAGCCCAGACAGCCGTCGAGGGACCCCAGAAGACAGCTTTCCGGGCCACTCTGTGCAAAATGAACTGCACAGTGGAGGTAAGCATTACATGTTTGTTGTTTTTTTTTTTTTTATTCCTGACTTTAGTGTCCCTTTAATTGAGGACCACATTTTTAACCATTCTGCCTCATTTAGGGCATATTCCAAGTCCTCCTCCCATTTATGCATGTAGGTAGGTTTATACATTTCAGCATTTATTAGTAGTGTTGCTCACGAATATTCGCATTGCGAATATTCGCTACGAATATTGCATATTCGAGTATTCGCGAATAACGCGAATATCGCGGCGAATATTCGCTATTTCGAATATTCGTATTTTTTCAATTTTTTTTTTAGAACAGATCACATCCTAGAGATCCCCATCGACGTCTAAAAGCATTGCTGGTATGATTAGAGACCTTGGGCCGAGTAGCTGCAGCGCTCATTTTATATTCCCGAAAATCGCAATGCGATTATTCGGCAATAGCGATATCGCGCGATTATTTTGTATTGTAATATATCACGAATATTCTGAGCCAATTAGAGTGCTCCATTCCGCATTTCTCGAAATTTCGCAATTATTTTATATTGTAATATATCACGAATATTCTGAGCCAATCAGAGTGCTCCATTCCGCATTTCTCGAAATTTCGCAATTATTTTATATTGTAATATATCACGAATATTCTAAGCCAATCAGAGTGCTCCATTCCGCATTTCTCGAAATTTCGCAATTATTTTATATTGTAATATATCACGAATATTCTGAGCCAATCAGAGTGCTCCTTCCGCATTTCTCGAATATTCGCAATTATTTTACATTGTAATATATCACGAATATTCTGAGCCAATCAGAGTGCTCCTTCTGCATTTGCCGAATATTCGCAATTATTGTGTATTGTAATATATCACGAATATTCTGAGCCAATCAGAGTGCTCCATTCCGCATTTCTCGAATATTCGCAATTATTTTATATTGTAATATATCACGAATATTCTGAGCCAATCAGAGTGCTCCATTCCGCATTTCTCGAAATTTCGCATTCGCAATTCGCAATTCGCAATTCGCATTCGCATTCGCAATAGCGAAAATTCGCAATGATTTCATTTCTAAAATATATCACGAATATTCGTATTTAGCGAATATATCTCGAATATTCGACTATATATTCGAGATATATCGCGAAATCGAATATGGCATATTCTGCTCAACACTATTTATTAGTAATTGAGAATAAAGGGAGGAGATTAGTCCTCTAGCGTGTGGGTCTTTTGGCAAGCGGATTCAAAACGATTGAAATGGT
Source organism: Rana kukunoris (assembly GCA_029574335.1). NCBI lineage: Eukaryota > Metazoa > Chordata > Amphibia > Anura > Ranidae > Rana > Rana kukunoris. Next base: position 31,392,778 of record CM056060.1, read on the forward strand.
TCAGAGGTGTGTCTGAAGTGGTATTAGGTGTAAAGACATTTTTAATTTGTAAGTATCAGAACATTTCTGATTGTGGGATACCATATGTTAACTTTCGCAGAGAGACGGGAAGGGGATAAAGGATGATAAGTTAACAAAATTGTGAAATTTCAGTAAATCCAACGAAGACCATGCTTTAAAAGATAAAGGATATATCCAAGCCGGGTAAAAGTTTGTGATTTTGAATAAGGAGAGGAGAGGGTTTTGTGGAGATTGCAAATTGTGTTTAAATTTATATCTATCGCAGATGGATAGGTAATGTTTAGTTATAGGATTACTTAAGCCAAAGTGTTTTTTGCAATGAAGCCATAATATATTGGAAATCGATAAAGGGTCACATTCGCAAGCCTCCATCGATACCCATAAAGGTATTTACTGAGTGGCATGATATTTGGCTAAACTAGCTAAGTGAGCTGCTCTGTAGTAAGTAACAAAATTAGGTACTGCTAGAATCAGGCCTGGGACAAGGAGTGAGCAGAAGGAATGGTTTCCCTGGGCGCTGTGGGGGGCGCCACAAGGAGATTGAGGGAGGGATTTATGTTGGGAGGGAGACTTTTGGGAGCAACAGGAGTAGTGATTTGGGAGGTTAGTAACAAGTATCCTCATCTTCATTTTGTTCTGCTATTTTTATGACTTAATTCGGCAACTACGTTAACCTAGCAAATAAAAGTTAAAAACATATATATTTGGTCTTGGACGACATTTTCTGAAGGATTAACATTATCTGTATTGTACGCTGTAGTCATGTCCCAAGCATCGATCACACCAACATGAAGATCCCTGAAGATATCCTTCACTATAAGATACTGAATATAGCCATGGAAGTCACTGAATCTCTCGGCATCTAGACTTGTCTCTCTGGTGTTCTCTGCTTTAATGATAACCTTTGTGTCCGGACTCCGTAGGAAGAGACGTTCCAATGCCTTGCGCACATTAATAACTCTTTTGATGAAGAGGTGAATGGGAAAAGGTCTGAAGTGTTGGCCCAGGCAGATAACGATGACATAGTGTGGACCTCCATCCAGCTGGTCTATTTGCTCACTTACATAGTGGTCATCTTTTACTAAGTAAAACCGACTTGCAACAATTGGATGGCTGTGTTTTTTCCACTGCAGCCTGATGTTCCTCTGCAGATTAATTGATAACAGCATAGATTCCAGTCCTGTTCGGTGCAGATCAAAACGTTTCAACCCTAGTTTAAAAAATAAAGCACATGGTTGTGTTTGAACTTCAATGGTAGATTGTTTTATGATTTTACAAACGAGGCAACTATATTGTAAGCTAAAAACTTAAAGTAGAAGTCCACCAAAACACTAAAATCCCTGCATCTACAGGCATCAACGATCTAACACTAACCTATCTAAGCCTTTAAAGAAGAAATCAGTATACATGCCTTTTTTGAAGCCGATTTGAACTGTTCCCACGCTGAGCTGTCACCTGCGGCTTTGATGTGTAGGTGGGTACAGAAGACACAGCCGACAGCGGAAGCCCCATAGCAGGAGCAATGCTAGGTGTAAAAAAGACCTTCGGCTTCAGCCGGAAGTCCAAGCCCGGCAGTGGCACGCAAGGAGGGGGGGGGGGCTGGGAAATTGACTGCTTGGCTGGGGGGGGGGGGGTGTTAGGCTCACCTGTTGGATGCTGTCTGGGTCACTAGTTGATGGGCACACTGGCGGCAATTGATGGGCACACTGGCAACAATGGATCGGATTGGCTTCAAAAAAGGTATGTATACCGATTTTATTCTTTACAGGGTTGATAGGTTAGATCGTGGATGTCTGTAGATGCAGGGATTTTAGTGTTAGAGTGAACTTCCACTTTAAAGGGGTTGTAAACCCTTGTATTTTTTTCACCTCATTGCATCATATGTATTAAGGTGAAAAAACTTCTGTCACCGAGCAGCCCCCACGTTTTACTCACCTGTGCAAGTTTGTTCCAATGACACAGAGCCAGGGGGCAGGGCCGAGTCCTACATTCTGTTAAGCAAATTCTGGACTCGGGAAGCGGCCCGCAGGGTAACCCCCAGGGAAAGCGCTTCTCCTAGGGGGTTTACCAATGCGAGGAGGAGCCACGAGCATCGTTAGGGGTTCCCCAGAAGACGACAATCGGGCCACTGTGCAAAACAAACTGCACAGTGGAGGTAAGCATGATATGTTTGTTGTTGTTATAAAAAAATAAACACAAAAAAAAACAATCACTTTAATTAAAAATGTATTAAAACTGGAGAATGCCAATCATCTTCCAGTTTTTTTTTTTTGTTAAAGCTTAATTGACCAAAATGAAGTTAGAAGTTGATTGGTGAACCAGATTTTGCACTCTCTGATTTTAGGAAATCAACCCCAATGCCTTGCAAATAAGACAATTTGTAGCGGAAATCCAGACTACAGACATCTTGAAGCAGAGGAGAATTACTGTGAGGGAAAGCGCTGAATTAAAGGTAAATGTTCTGTCCCACCTATTTGCATTTTTTTCTGTTGTTGTATTAACCAATTCAGCTTCGGAAGGTTCATCCTTATTCTTAAACTGGCCATTTTTTTGTGATACGGCACTGTGTTACTTTAACTGTCAATTGCGTGGTCGTGCAACGCTGTGCACAAATAAAATGTATGTATTTTGTCAGGAGGGAGGGGCCAGGGGCGCCAAAGAGGGACCTGAGAAGAGGAGGATCCGGGCTTATCTGTGCAAAACCAACTGCAGAGAGCAGGTAAGTATAACATGTTGAGGCGTGGCTTGGCGAGCAGCGTGGATGGCCGCTGTGTGAAAGAGCTCCGGTCCCAGGGTTGAAACATTCGCCGAAAACGACCTGTTCCCAGCGGAGCATGAACAACCGGCTCAAGAAGGGAACACCCGGTGGACTAGCGAAGCTAATGGGAACACCAAAAGGGAAGGCGACACCCGCTAACTTGAACAAATATCGCTATACAGGCGGCCGCGTGAAGGACAAGATGGCGCCGGTTCATAGAATCGACGGAGGGGAAGACACGGAGGATGACGAGGTCTCCATACCCGCCTCAGAAGACTTCTCTGGAGGTAACACCAACCCAGACTCTCCCCTAAACTACGCCACTATGATGGAGATAGCGGCAGACATTAAAAACTCCTTCTCTGTGGCTATCACAGACATTAAGACAGAGTTGCTGAGACTGTCAGAACAAATGGTGGTGACGGAACGGGCAGGCAAGAGGAGAGACCGCGCTCTGACGAGACTAGATGGCATAGCAGAAGTTCATAACCGACAATTGATAGAGGTTAATCGCCATTTAGAAGATTTAGATAACAGGGGACGCCGCAATAATATCAGGGTGCGAGGGGTCCCTGAAGTAGTGCTACCAGATCAGATTAGGCCCGCGCTGACATCCATATTCAATGGTCTCCTGGATAGGCCTGAAGCCTCGCCCATAGATTTCGATAGGGCACACAGAGCATTGCGACCGAGGGCACCTGACAACGTCCCTCCCAGAGACATAATCTGCTGCCTACCTAATTATGTCCTTAAAGAGGAAATTCTGAAGAAAGCAAGGTCCAATGACCAGATTGTCTTTAACGAGTCTGACATCCATCTTTTTCAAGACCTGTCCCCGATCACACTAAAAAACAGGAGAGCACTGAAACCCCTGTTAGAAGTGTTGCAATCTAAAGCAATCAGCTATCGCTGGAAGTTCCCATTTGCTTTACAAGCTACTTTTAATGACAAGCAGTTTGTGCTCAGGGTTCCAGAAGACCTACCGCAATTTTGTGAAAACCTACACATTGCACCAATAGACCTACCAGACTGGTACGCTGAATTCCTACTGCCACCGACATTCAATCATCAACCTCTTCCACAAGGCCCTTCACCATCCAAGTCTCCATACCAAGCTGGCAAATATCGAAAGAAGACCTACAAGGGTCATCAGGCCTCTCCTGCAGCTAAGAGCTCCAGGATGTAATCGCTCAGATATTTTGCCCGACACAGAACCAGGAGTACACTGTGCAAACCACCACAGATAGGAAATCCTGTTATAAGTTGCTAAATTAACTATAACCTGCTCTGACCCTACAGCAAAGGAGATAACACTCCAGACATTGTGATGTTTGACTATGTTTGTGTTCTCCCCCTTTTTCTTTTTTTTTCTCTTTTTTTTTGCCTTTTGTTTTTCTTTTCGTTTACATGCAGCACCAGCCCCCTTGATGTGCAACTGCACAGCCTATTCGGTTGTGCTTTCTAATCTCTCTGGGAGAAGCCTCCGGTCAGTCCAACCCCTCATACCTAACTATTAGGTTACTCCTCTTGGAAACAGAAGGTACTGTATGCTCCTTATTTCAGGCCTTTAGATGACTTTACTTGACGATGCAGCCAAAACATATTCGCTTATTGTCCACTTGAGGGCGCCATGCCCTTACTGTTGAATCTTGCTTTGGTTTGATTCCTCTGCTCACACCTTATCGACGAACTGTCTTTGGATATCCCAGGCTTTGATGGAATGTAGCTGAATATCCTCTGCATCCTCACTTTAGGTTAATATTAGCCTACATATGCAATGCCGGAGGCCTTTTTACAAGATTTATTTTTCTTTTATTTTTCTTTATTTTGTTGTGAATCACGACACAGCTTATAGTACTTGACAGGATTCACACCTCAGACCAGGACTCCCCCTTGGGCTACTAGACCTGATTGTCCTACCCTACTCCAATCTTATTGCACCAGGTGGAGCGAACTTGCGACTCTGCCAACCCTCACCTTTGGACTGAGTCGGTCTGGTACCTCACAGGGGAGGTCTACAAATGTTGCATAGGCATCAGTGATGCTTTAGGGAAAAATCTATTATTGAATATCCACCTGATCGTTATTTAGATACACACGTATGTTATAACCATGCACTATCTATGTTGTGAATCACGGGTTGTGTTTCTTTCCCCTATGCACAGTATTTTCTGACATTCTAAGGATTCTCGTGCCGCTCTCAGGTTGTGTGGACCCGGAAGGGTCTCGTATCTCATTGACGATTCTCGGCATGTGAGTACGGAGGTAGCCTACAGAAAGTCCCTCTTAGGAACGTGAGTACGTTTTATTTTTTCTAAGGTTCTGTCCACAGACAGATTACTGGACAATCCCCTTACGTCTCAATCTGGATGGCTGCCTCCGTATTCGCAGGGAAAGCCCCCAATGCTACTGGGATCCTTAATGGACCTGGAGACCTAATTTAGTCTAACCTAGTTTAACTTACATTAGTCTAATTTGAGTTGAACAACTCGATCGTTACTGTGCATTTGGGACTTAGGAACGCCAGTAGGACGCCTTCTTATGTTGCAGTTAAGGCTACTACCGGTTGAATACACCCGGGGCGCTGTTAGAGACTGCCACAATAATGTCTCATTGGTTATATATGTTTGGTTATCCATTCTATGTTCTGGTGGTTTACTTGCAAATTTCACGGTCTACTCCTGGGCATTCGTTCTCGTTTTGTTCTCATACTGTTTCACGCACTCCACAGTTTCTTTCCCCCCCCCCCAATGGAACGGTTCAGACTTCCATTTCAGTTCGCCTACATACCCTTGTTCCAACCCGGACCCTCATGATAATATTCTACATCTAGATTTCATTGTAGGATAGTATCACCGATCTGCCATCCACGCAGAATCCTCCCACGCCTCCAACGGAGTCATCCCTGACATCTTTGCCTTCACCAAAGGTGTCGACAGGCCCTACTACCTGACAGTAGATTTAGGGCTACGACTCGTGATCCGAGTGGACTGGTTCTCACCAGCTCAACCGGACAAACCCCCTCCCCCTATACCCACACCACACTTTCTACTCCTATACCCTCTGTTATCTCTACACCCCTGCTGATACATAGTCGATCTCCCCCCAGGAGAACACATTATGGCATACTCTTTCCTAGGCAAATCACCCACACTTGTTTCGCACAATATTAATGGACTTAATATTCCCGAAAAACGCTCCAAATTCTTAAAAGAACTAAGGAAAACAAAACCCCTAGTGGTCTTCCTACAAGAAACCCACTTTAAAGGCCAGAACATTCCTAAAATAACAGACAACCTCTACACAATTGCGCACCATGCCACAAACCCTATTGCTAAGACAAAAGGTGTGTCAATACTGATCAACAAACACGCCCCTTTTGTTCACAAACACAGCTTAGTAGATGAGGACGGAAGATACATTATCCTAAAGGGAACCTGGGAGGGCACCCCCATCACCCTCGCTAATGTTTACTTCCCAAATAAAGATCATATCACTTTCTGCAGGAAGGTAGTTGAGGAACTGAAGGGGTTCGCTGAAGGCTGCATCCTTCTTGGGGGCGACTTCAATGTTCCTCTTTCACCCTTACAAGACACCTCTACTGGCCACACTCACGTCACTTATAAGACCCTGAAGAAACTGAAAATCCTACTCCGGTCTCTGACACTGGTAGACACATGGAGGTCAACCCACCCTACTGAGAAGGATTTTTCCTTCTATTCTGCATCACACAAAAGATATTCACGATTAGACCTGATTTACATCACCCAACGGGATCTACCTATACTAGCTAGAACCGAGATCGGTATAATATCACTTTCCGACCACGCCCCGGTCGCCTTGTCATTGAAACCCAGACCCCCCAGGAGCAGGGGCTTCAGCTGGAGGCTGAATGCTGCTCTTCTGACGGACCAGACCGTTCATGACGATATCCACAACTCTATCGAGACCTACTTCTCGGACAATAAGGATTCAGATACTAACCCACTAAATAATTGGGAAGCACACAAAGCGGTAATCAGAGGAGAACTAATTAGATGGGGCGCCACAAAGAAAAAGGAAAGAGACAGAGAGATATTATCGCTCTCAAACAAAATTGCCCAATTAGAACAACAACATAAAAGGAATCTTTCAGCTAGGGTCGAGGAAGAGCTTAATGACAACAGAAAGGCCTTGTCACAATTACTCCACATACAGACGCAGAAATCCCTCTTTTTTAAAAAGAACATCTTTTATGAACATGGGGATAAGAGCGGTAAGATGTTAGCTAAAGCACTCAAGGACGCTTCTTTGTCAAACCATATCCATGCTATTAAAAACAAACAAGGTGTCCTTGAACACGATTCAGAACGAATTGCTAAACTCTTCCAAGAGTTTTACTCAAAGCTATACAACTTGCCTCCACAACACAAACCAGCACATCTCGCACCCTCTAGAATGGATAACATTCAGGAATTCCTGTTGAACAGCAATCTTCCCTCGATCCAAGCGGAAGATGTAAGATTGCTGGAAAACCCAATCACATTGACCGAATTACAAGATTCAGTAAAATCGCTGAAAGCAGGCAAAAGCCCCGGCCCTGACGGGTTCACCTCACAATACTACAAGACCTATCTGAATATAATCTCCCCCCCCCTGCTTTGAACTATTTGGCAAAAAACAAAAATAATTCCGGTTCGCTGCTAACAGCCCACATAGCTGTAATTCCCAAACCCAACAAAGACACTGCTGAGTGCGCCAACTACAGGCCTATCTCACTATTAAATATAGACATCAAACTCCTCGCCAAGATTCTAGCAAATAGACTCAAACCATTGCTCGCACAAGTAATTGGCCCAGAGCAAGTGGGGTTCATGCCTGGCCGTGAGGCAAGGGATAACATCTCCAAGGCCCTCAGTTTGATCCACTATGCTCAGCGGAACGATCTCGAGGGCCTTCTCCTGTCAACCGATGCGGAGAAGGCCTTCGATAGGATCTCGTGGGATTATATGATGGCCACCTGTACACACATAGGCCTGGGAGGAAACATGCTAAATTGGATAGCCGCTCTATACTCTAACCCACAGGCTATGATTAAAATCAATAATACCCTTTCAGAACCAATAAAAATCTCAAATGGCACTCGACAAGGCTGCCCGTTATCCCCTCTTTTGTTTATCATTTCTTTAGAACCCTTGATCAGAACCATCAACAACTCTCCAGACATTAGAGGTTTCAGAGTACAAGACAGAGAATATAAATTAGCCGCCTATGCAGACGACCTCCTCTTTTTCATGACCAGACCTCACATCTCCATTCCTAATCTGACCAAAACATTCACTACCTTTGGGTATATCTCTAATTTTAAAATTAACCATAGTAAGTCAGAAGCAATCAACCTTTCCCTTAAAGCCAAAGAGTACGATTCCATGAAAAACAATCATAACTTCCATTGGGAGCAAAAAAGCCTTACATACTTAGGTATAAAACTGACACCGACAATTGACACTATATATGATGAGAATTTTAAACCCCTCCTACAATCTATTACCAAAGACCTACAAAGATGGACGAAGAAACAGTTCTCGTGGTTTGGTAGGGCCTCTATACTAAAAATGACAATACTACCGAAATTGCTCTATTACTTTAATGCTTTGCCAATCAAATTGCCCGCCTCCTTCTTTTCCAAACTCCGCAGCGCTCAGTTGAAGTTTCTGTGGGCTGAGAAAAAACCGAGGCTTAGTTTCTCTCAGCTAACCCTCCCCAAGAACAAGGGAGGCATTGGCCTCCCAGACTTTAGGAAATACTATGTATCTGCCCATATTACGAGACTCATAGATTGGCACTGCCACCAATCAACAAAAGATTGGGTTCAGTTGGAAAAGATTCAGCACACTAGACATATCGTCTTTCACCCCTGGTCCTCCAATTCCAAGCTAATACATAAGATCTCCCACCCACTAGTTGCCGCAACTTTGTCGGTGTGGCATGGCGCAGCTTCAGCCCACAACCTAGCTTCTATACCAGGCCCGCTGACACCTATCACAGACAACCCGGATTTCACCCCAGGACTAGACTTACAGCTTCCTCAATCACCCTTACACACACAAAAACTCCTAGCCACTCATTGTCTAAATGGAAATAGAATCAAAACTTTCCAAATGCTAAGATCGGAGCTAGGGGAGGCCTTCCCTGGTTTCTGGTTTTATCTTCAGTTACAGAACTTCCTAATTAACAGTAAGCACAGAACGGATTATTGCAGGGCTCCTACCCAGCTGGAGCAGATTTGCTTAATGGGTTCCCAGACTCCCAAAACAACAGCTCTAGCATACTCCTGGCTCAGTCAATTGCACACACAGCCTCAAAATAAGATCAAAGCCAGTTGGGAGAGCGAACTGAAGGTATCCATAAATGTTGATCAATGGGAGAGAGCCTCGTTGTTTGCACACAAATGTTCCCTCAGTTCAAGGTTTCAAGAAATTTCGTACAAATTCCTCATGAGATGGTATATTACCCCTGTAAAAGTCAAAAGATGGTCCCCGACATCCTCAGACACGTGCTGGCGATGTAAAACAGGAATCGGTTCCCTCGCACATATCCTATGGTATTGTCCACCGATACTTAACTATTGGTCCCAAATAATACATTGGGTGAAGGTGATCACAGAGACAAATATCACATTAGATGCAGCTGCGTGCCTTCTCCATATAAATCACCTTTCAGTTAAAAGCTATAAAAAGTCACTCACCAGACACCTCCTAACGGCAGCAAAAACATTAATCACCCGTTACTGGAAGACAGCGACATGCCCCTCTATCAGAGAGTGGCTTGATAGGGTACATTATATTCATAAAATGGACGAACTAGTGGCCATGAAGATCGAAAACTCGACATTGTTTCACGACACATGGCAACCATGGGTTTTATTCAAATACTCCAATGATTACCAACAACTATTGCACTGACTCTATTAACAACAACGCACTGGCTTTGTCAACCTTACTCTACCATAGCGAAACAAAGACAATTTGTACTTCATAAATTTGTAATACCTTTGTTGTAATCCCATTTTGCTGTTTTTGACTATGTATCTATCATGTGACATACAGGCTAACACCAACTGTCTAGTTCTTCCCGAACTTTATTTGTCTATTATACTCCATTCTGTCCCCTCCCCTCAACCCTTTTCTCCTTTTCCCCTCCACCCCATATTCCACCCCCATTGACCCTCTAGGTCTACCTATATGCAGTTACCTATAGCACATGATCAGTTTTCATACTTATTTGAAGCTGAACCTGTTATGTTGAGTGTATTTTTTCTTTTCTGTATATGAAAGAAATAATGTTCAGTCCTCTTTATACGCTGTACTTTGTATTTTCATTTTTCTCGCAAGAAATAAACTTTGATTGTGATAAAAAAAAAAAAAAAACATGTTTGTTATTTTTATTGGGGGAAAAAAAAGACTTTAGTATCATTTAAAGTTCAGTTCTAGCAAAGACCCCCCCCCCCCCCATTACTTTCATTTTCCCCCAGAGAGTGTAAGAATACATCTATACCTGAGCTGAGCATTTTTTTTGTGTATTTTTGAAGGTTTTTTTGAGACATTGTACATTCATTCTGGGCATGTTTTTCAGATGTTTGAGGGATAGGGATTATTTTTTTTATTATTTAAAGTGATTGTAAAGGCTCCTATTTTTCCTATAAAAATAACAAACATGTTATACTTACCTGCGCTGCTGTAAGGATGAGACGAACACCCCCCTGGAACGGACCGACCATTCGCGTGAACATTTAGAACCCCATTGACGTCTATGGGACTCGAATATTCAAATTCAAAAGTGCTAATTTTAAAGCCTAATATGCAAGTTATTCTCGTGAAACGTCTTTGAGAGCCTGGGTCTTGCCCCAGGGAACATGTATCAATGGAAAAAAAGTTTTAAAAACGGTATTTTTTTCTGGAGCAGTGATTTTAATAATGCTTAAATAATAAAAAAAATAAAAAAATAAAAATTCCTTTAACCACTTGATACCCGCACGCCGTCATATGATGTCCAAAACGGGGACCTGTTATCCCGGGTGGACGTCATATGACGGCCTGGGATTTGCGGGGGGATATCTCAATGATGCCTGCACCCAGAGGCATCATTGAGATATCATTTTTTAGCGGCGGCGATCGTGCGCACCGTAAGAATGATCATAGCGGCGGTTCCACCGCTAGATCGTTCTTACAGGTGGCGGGAGGGGACATCCCCCCCCTCCCGCCGCCATCCGGTGCTTCTCTGCGCTCACCCCTCCCATCGGGGGCCCGGAGAGATGATCGTCGTCCGCCGGATGTTTGCCATAGAGATGACTGGTGACCAGATGGTCACCAGTCATCTCTATGACCGTTAGAGGCCCGGGCGCGATGTGATGACGTCACGCCCGGGTCCCGTAAATAAACAAACCGCAATTGCGGCTAGTTTGAATGAGATCTGTGAATTTTTTTTCACGATCTCATTCTTTCCAGCCTGGAGGAGAGATGTTAGGTCTTATTGACCCCGCATCTCCTTAAAGAGGACCTGTCACACAAATTCCTATTACAAGGGATGTTTACATTCCTTGTAATAGGAATAAAAGCGATTGAATTATTTTTTTTTTTTTAAACTTGTAAAAAATAAATAAATAAGTAAAATTAAAAAATTAAAATGCCCCTGTCCCCGGTAGCTCGGGCTCAGAAGTGTACGCACACGTAAGTCCCGCCCATGTATGTAAACGTCGTTCAAACCACACATGTGAGGTGTTGCCGCGTGCGTTAGAGTGTGTGCAACAATTCTAGCACTAGACCTCCTCTGTAACTCTAAACTGGTAACCTGTAAAAATGTTTAAGTGTCGCCTTTGGAGATTTTTAAGTAACAAAGTTTGGCGCCATTCCATTACATGAGTGTACGCAATTTTAAAGCATGACATGTTAGGTATCTAGTTACTCGGCGTAACATCATCTTTCATATTTTCAAAATTGGGCTAACGTTACTGTTTTGTTATTTTTTAATTTATGAAACCATTTTTTTTACAAAAAAAAGCAGTTTGAAAAATTATTGCGCAAATAATATGCAAGATAAAAAGTTGCAATGACAGCCATTTTATTCCCTAGGGTGTCTGCTAAAAAAACATATATAACGTTTGGGGGTTCTGAGTAATTTTCTAGCAAAAGAATAATGATTTGTACTAGGGTTGTCCCGATACCGATACTAGTATCGGTATCGGGACCGATACCGAGTATTTGCGGGAGTACTTGTACTCACGCAAATGCTCCCGATGCTTCTGCCGATACTTTTTTTGTATTTATCAACATGTTCTGTGAAAATTCTTTGAGTTTTTTACTACTGCGTGACAAGCAAATAAAACATTTTTATAAATTTTTTCTCATTTTTATTCTTTTATAAATGTCTTGAGTTATAGTTCTTCATAATTCTAAAGAAAATATCCTTAGTCTGTATTGTGGTTTGAAAACTGTCACATGACATTTAAAAAAAAGTATTGGTATTCGGTATCGGCGAGTACATGAAAAAAAAGTATCGGTACTTGTACTCGGTCCTAAAAAAGTGGTATCGGGACAACCCTAATTTGTACATGTAGGAGAGAAGTGCCAGAATAGGCCCGGGAAGGAGGTGGGTTTTAAAGCCCGGTATTGAAGTGGTTAAATATTGTACCTGCTGGGTGTCTATAGTATGTCTGTGAAGTGGCACGTGTTTAGTACTGTCCCTGCAAAAAATGAGATTACTATAAGAAAAAAGTAATTTAAAACTGCTTGCGGCTTTAATGTAATGTCTGGTCCCTGCAATATGAATGAAAATCATTGAGAAAAATAGCACAGACACAGACAGTACACACACCACGTAGCTTTATGGTGCACACTGCAGAGGACACAAGCAATACACCACGTGAGAATACTGCAGCTAGCACAATCACCTGCATGCCAGTAAATTAGGAAGAGCTGATCTAGCTATACTATACAGTGTATAAATATATATACAACACCTGGGATGCATATATATCCTCTACACACGGTAACCTGCCTGCCTGCCCTATCTACCTGCAAAAAATGACACTCTCTCTGTCTGTCTCTCTCTGTTCTATCTTAACCACCCCAACACACTACACAAGACTGACCTGCAGGCGGCCTTTTATAGTGTGGGGCATGTACTAAACCCCCAAAAATGTATTATGATAGAAAAACTTCTGACTTTACAACCCCTTTAAGTTCTGCCTGTTGGAAAGCTAGTTATCAGGCAAATGGCTATATGTGTTCATTTTTCAAGCAATTTTGCATGTTTATCAAGCACTTCCACAAGATTTCATATGTGGAGCCATTTGGAGCTTCAGGCTACATGGGTCCTTCAAACGTATCTGCAGATATCACCCAAATCGTCCCCTCCGCTCCTCCTAGGACCTACTGCTCTCTAGCTCCCTTGTTACCTCCTCCCATGCTCTCCTTCAGGACTTCTCCAGAGCCTCTCCCATCCTCTGGTACTCCCTTCCCCAGTATGTCCGATCAGCCCCTATTCTGTCCACCTTCAGGAGATTCCTGAAAACTCATTTATTCAGGGAATCCTATCCCACACCAACCTAACAACTGTCCCAGAGTCACCCCCATCAAATCATTCTCTGCAGCTATTACCTTTTGTACCATCCCCCCCCCCTGTAGAATGTAAGCTCTACGAGCAGGGACCTTTTGTATTGAACTGTACTGTAATTGTGTTGTAAAGCGCTGCGTAAACTGTTGACGCTATATAAATTGTGTATTAAAATAATAATAATAATAAAAGACAAAGCTTCAAAGGACTGGAAAATCATCCACTTTCTGAAGTAAAATTTCATTGGATCCAAGGTCTGTGTCTTATTAAAGAGTTAAAGAGGAAGTAAACCCTGATGGGTTTTACTTCCTCTTTTGCTCCCCACAAATTAAAAGCATAATGGGCTAGTATGCAATGCATACTCACCTGCAAGCGAAGCCTGCGCTGTCCCCTTTGCAGGCCATGTCCATCTTCATCCCTGTGTCTGGCCAAAACGTGTGACATCACTCCGATGCATGCGTGTGGGAGCCGTCAGTCACAGCACGCGCCGGGGAAGAAATGGCACGGAGCTCTGTTTCTTCACAGCGCATGCACCGATGACGGCATCTGGGCATTACAAGTGAAATATCTCCTAAACGACGCACGTTTAGGAGATATTACAAACTACCTTATTCTATGCTTACCTATAGGTAAAAGTCAAACTAAACAGTTTGCAACCACTTTAAGCTGCCTTTGGATGGTGCCAAGTCAGCAGGTAACCATACTGTTCAGACAGACCTGAGTCTATGGAGGTCAATAGGGATGGGCTATCTGTTCGAGTCAAACATTAGTTTGACTTGAACATTGCCTGTTCGCCCGTTAGCCGAACAGCGAACAATTTAGGCTGTACGTGGCAAATTTGAAAAGCTGCAGAACACCCTTTAAAAGTCTATGGAAGAAATCAAAAGTGATAATTTTAAAGGTTAATATGCAAGTTATTGTCATAAAAAGTGTTTATGAACCCGGGTCCTGCCCCAGGGGACATGTATCAATGCAAAAACAAGTTTAAAAAACGTCAGTTTTTTCAGGAGCAGTGATTTTAATAATGCTTGAGGTGAAACAATAAAAGTGAAATGTTCCTTTAAGTTTCGTACCTGGGGGTGTCTATAGTATGCCTGTAAAGTAGCGCATATTTCCCGTGTTTAGAAAAGTCCCTGCACAAAATTTCGAAAGGAAAAAAAGTAATTTAACCTCTTGCCGTCTGCAGACATACATCTGCAGCACGGCACAGGCAGGCAAAAGGATGTCCCCTTTAAGAAGCGGTTGTCACGGGAGCGCCCACTGTGATCTCCGTGAGTGCGCCCACGTGTCCTGCGAACTCTATCGCCGTGGGCATAGCTGCATTAATGTCACGGAGAAATAGAACCGGGAGATGTTAATGTAAACACAACATCTCCCTGTTCTGCCTATTGACACTGTCACTGATCGTGCTCCCTGTCATCAGGAACATGATCAGTGACGTGTCACAGCAAGCCAAGCCCCTACTGTAAGAATCACTCCTTAGGGAACATTTAACCTCTACAGTGCCACCTAGTGGTTAACCCCTTCACTGCCAGTGTCATTTTCACAGTAACCAGTGCAAAACAGCATTTACAACAGAACAGTAAATATTGCAGCACAAGATGCTCTTTTTTTCTGAAGGTACACAAAGCAATGGTGGTGTAAAAAACTGAACAGCTACAGGAAGCAAGACGATTATGCATTATTGAAGATCAGTGAATGATCGATTTTGATTGATTACTTTGGGTTACTTCACTGTGCAGATTTCTGCAGTGACATATTTAAAAATATATTTTTATATTTCAATAACAGCATGAAATACCAATTTATTATTACCTTTAAATGTTTCTTCCAAATACAGATACCATTGTCGTACAGTAGAGTCACCCATGAGATAGATCATTTTATCATTTAAACAGGTGTACATTTGTTCATTGAGTGTGAAGTTGGCGAGGCGACAGAACGCAGGTCTCCATTTATTCTGTAACACAAATCCACTGGGAAATGGAGGCACCATCCCAATCTTGCATTGTTCTAGAGGTGGAGGAGGTGATTCTGCAAAAATAGAAGCAGAAATAAATACTGGTGACCCGTTTTATCTACCACAGGATTTGTAATAATGATGTTCTTTTGATCTGAAGACCTCTGCAAGACAACATAGTCAGCCCCTACTTCTCCCAAAGCTTTTTAGCAGATTATTCTGCCTGTGAATGGACAATAAAAAATCATCAGCGTGCTGTTGAAGTCATCTTTCTGCTTTCTTGCTGTCAGGGAGCTATCATTGTTAGGTGAACAACATTATCCAATGCCTTAAAGCATGATTGACCCAGAGTGATGCCCTTCCCCGATCAGGTTTGAGTGCCGCTATGGAGGGTATTTTAGAAGTGATATTAAGTAGTAGCGGCTGGTGCTCAAAATTTTTGGGGGGTGCAAACAAACTGAAAAAACCCCCATCAATTGCAGCCACTGTACCCATCAAACGCAGGAACTGTGCCCATCAAGCACAGCCACTGTGCCCATCAAACAAAGTCATTGTACCCATCAATTGTCGCCACTGTGCCATCAAACGCAGCTACTGTACCCATCATTTGCCACTATTGAGCCCCGTCAAATACCGCCAGTGTGCCCCATCAATTGCCGCCAGTGTGCTCCATCAATTGCCCCTACTGTGCCCCATCAAATGCTGCCAGTATAACCCAGACCGGCACTTACCTGTCTCGGGTCACGGCGCTGTCCTCCATGCTCCGGGTCCTTGATGTCTTCTCCTGTCCTCTTCCCGTCCTATGCTATGATTGGACATCTGATAGGCATCCAATCATAGCGCATGTCGCTTCAGCCAATTAGGTGACAGGTAACCAGACCCGAGCACCTGATTGGCTGAGAGGCGGGTCAGTGTTGGGAAAGCGATTTATTCGCTTCCCTAACACAACACTGAGTAAACAGTGAACGCACAGCATTGCGCCTGCTGTTTACCAATTTGGAAGCCTATAAGGCCGCATACAGACGATGAGACATGTCCGCTCTAACATGTCCGACGGACTGTTTCCAGCGGACATGTCTCATCGGATTTTGGTCCGATGGCGTGTACACACCATCGGACGAAAAATTCCCTCGGGCTGAGGACGCGGTGACGTCTCTAGTATGTGACAGTGGCACTTTTAGCTTCCCCATCATGATTCTATTTTATCAGGATGCCTATTAGAGCCCACGGTTCTAATCAGGCATTTCCAAAAAAAAAAAACCTCTGTTGTAATTCAGATGCCCGGCGCCCGACAAGGGGCCGGAAACCTGAATAGGGGGCTGTAGCGGCGACAATAGATAGATTCATGCAATGCATGAATCTATCTAGTGTTGATAGAGGGGTCCCAGGAGAGAGGGGGCGGCACTCTTGCACCCTTTATGGACACACCTCCACTGATATTAAGTCAAATGCAAGTATGTTGTCTAGCTGTATATACATATAGTATAATAATTTGTATTGAATACATAGAATATTTTTTAATAGCTACCAGGAGTCGGTTTTTAGCAGACTGTAGCAATGGCAGTACAGATACAAGTAACAGCTACATTTTTTTGTTCACTGACTATGGGATGACTATACATGTGCACTGCCGAAAAATGTGTTTGTTTTTGTTTCATTCGTTTTTTTGTTTTTTTTGTAATTTTCATCAAAATTTAAAAAAATCGAAAATCCGAAATCTGGAAGTTTGAAAATTTGTAAAATTCCCAAATGTTTAATTTCGCAAACCCAAGATCCGGAAATTAAGAAATCCGGAAATGTTTAAATTTGGAAATTCCCAAATTCCGGAATTTCAAAATAATAACTAACTAATAATAACTAACTATTAAATTATAAGTATTGGAATTCCCTTTCAATTCGCTGTTAGTGAATATTATGAATACAAATTTATCTGAAGTTAAAAATTATCCAAAATAATTAATGTCATATCTAAACAAATGGAACACAAAAAAAATTATAATAATAATAATAAAACTTTTTTATTTTTTATTATTGGTATTTATTATGATCAATTCATTACGTTCAATTCATTAGTTATTTCAGAACATTTGTAACTTTGGATAAATTTGTATTCGTTACATTCACTTACAGCGAATTGAAAGGAAATCCCAAAACCCATGATTAAATAATCAGTAATAGTTAAAGGAACACTAAAGGTTCTTTTTATTAGATCAATTGATTGCTGTAAGCTAGAGCATTTAAATATCACTTACCTCGTTTTTCCTTTTGACCTCCAAAATACAGTAATCCAGGTTTGAAAATGCCATTTCCTGTCTCTCCTCTTTTTGCTTTCCACCAGCATCTGAGCCGTTTTGCATGGTGAAAAGCAGAATGTGCTCACCCCCTCCCTATGACTACAGCCCTGTGTGAAGATGCTCTCCTATCCCTTACAGGCATGGAGGCTAAGCCTAATGGGAACTGTAGTTACCATTAGGCCGTGATGTAGCAAGAATGAATGCGCACCGCAAACCAGGAAGTCAGTGAGAATAACGATTCAGGAGTGACGGAGGTGAATAAAACAGCTCGATTTTTAACAGGTATCAAACTAGTTATAATGCAAAACATTACTTTTTACTTTATCAGCTACTGTCAGACTTTAATTTAAGAGGAAAATATTTTTGTCTTTACAACCCCTTTAAGTTATTATTAGTTAGTTATTATTTCAGATTTTAGATTTTCGAATTTTTAATTTCTGAATTTTTTAATTTTCTAATTTTCTCATTTCCGGATTTATAAATTTTCGAATTTACCAATATTTGGAAAAATCCATTGAACAGGTTTTTCGTTAATTCGGATATTTGTGAATTTGTTGAAATTCATTAAAAAATGAATTTGTAACAAAAAAACTGCACTTGTTTAGGGATGACTGGGTACTGAAAGTGAGAGTTAGACCGCATACACACAATCGGTTCGGTCCGATGAAACTGGCCTTAAGGCCAGTTTCATCGGACCAAACCGATCGTGTGTACGGCCCATCGGATCATTGTCCGTCGGACCAAAGTTTTAAAACTTGCTTTAAAATCGGTCCGATATACGCCGGACCATCGGACCAAAACGATGGTTAGTACGCAAAAGCATCGGACCAAAAACCTGCGCATGCTCAGAATCAAGTCGACGCATGCTTGGAAGCATTGAACTTCGTTTTTTCAGCACGTCGTTGTTTTCTACGTCACCGCGTTCTGACCCGATCAGATTTTGGACTGATGGTGTGTACGCACCTCAGACCATCAGACCACTTCAGCGGTGAACCAATGAAAACGGTCCGTCGGACCATTCTCATCGGGTTGGACCGATCGTGTGTACGCGGCCTTAAACTTACAGTCTGCTGGTACAATGTCTTTAATTTATCATACTGTGCCAACAGCAGTGACTCTAACCTGCCCATTGTCTCTAGTATGTGACAGTGGCACTTTTAGCTTCCCCATGAGATATCTTCAGATTAGTTTGAAGTCTCATACCTGGGGACCACAAGCTTTATGGACAGTCATAAGCCTTGCAGCTGGGAGCCATCAGACAAATCTCTCTAGAATATAGCATTAGCAAAAGGAAGGATTTTAGGGTGCTGTGCAGTTGCAAGTAGTCAGTCAGGATCTTTTACTCATAAATGCCGCAACGACTACATCTGCAGACTTCATCCCCTGGTAGAGAAGTTGAGCACTCAGATTTAGTAACTCAGCAAGTGCCTCAGGGGCAAGCAGCCCCGTACGTGGAAAAGAAGGTCTCCTTTTGGCTTCAGTCTATTTATCACCAACTCCCCCCCCAGTTTTGGGGAAGTAAAAGTGCGTCTTATAATGCGAAAAATACGGTATATTCTTTTTATTCTATTGTTGTATTTTTTTATAGTTTATTCTTTTCTGGTCTTTTTTTCCTGTTCTATTCTCTTATATTCTATTATTTTCATATGTATTCAAATTTATTCTATTTAAATGTAATGTAATTCTATTCTATGTGTTACAATTATATTCTAGTCTATTCTGTTCTTTTATTTTCTATTCTATGTTTGTTCTGTTTTACTTTATTCTGTTCTATTCTTTTATTTTCTGTTATATTATTTTCTAGTCATTTTTTATTAATTCTATTCCTTTATTTTCTATTTTATTCTCTTGAAAACTATTCGAATTTGAAAACTATTTGAAACTCAAACTATTTAACCACTTAAGGACCCCCGCACGCACATATACGGCCACAGAATGGCTCGTACAGGCACAAGGCGTAAATTTACGCCCCCGCCTTCGTGCGGTTCGGGGGTCCCATCGGGACCCCCTCTACGCCGCGTGCGGGGGTCCCCCTGGCTCCGGGAGCGATCCGGGACGAGCGGGCGGATGTCGGTGTTTACCCGCCCCCCCGCGATCGCTCCCAGCCAATGCGCGCGCTCCCCCTTCTGTCACTTCCTCCTCCTGTGTAAACACAGGAAGGGGGAAGTGATGTAAGCTCCCATCGCAGCGGTATTTCCAACCGCTGCGATGGGAGAAACACCTCACAGTAAGTCCTGCACCAACACTACACTGACATACACACACATAGGCATACTTAACCCCTTGCGATCTGCCCCCCCCACCCCCCCTGTCACAGTGTCACTGAATGCAGTGATCTAATCACTGCATTTAGTGTCAGTGTGGCAGGCAGTGTAAAATCAGTTAGTGTTAGGTTCAGGATAGCCCCCCCCACCCCCCCTAATAAAGTTTTAACCCCCTGATCACCGCTCTAGTTAACCCTTTCACTCCCTATTGCCAGCGTCACTAAGCGATCATTTTTCTGATCGCTGTATTAGTGTCGCTGTTCCCGCTAGGTAGCTATTTTTTTTTATTGCGATTTTTTTTTTTACTAAAGACATGTGGCTAAATAAATGTTGGCCTAAATGTTTGACTAAAATTTAGTTTATTTGATTTTTTTTTTAACAAAAATAAAAAATAGTGTTTTTTTTTCAAAAAAGTCGCTCTATTTTTGTATATAGCGCAAAAAATTAAAATCGCAGAGGTGATCAAATACCACCAAAAGAAAGCTCTATTTGTGGGAAGAAAAGGACGCAAAGTTTGTTTGGGAGCCACGTCGCACGACCGCGCAATTGTCTGTTAAAGCGACGCAGTGCCGAATCGCAAAAACACCTTGGGTCATTTACCAGCGTATTGGTCCGGGTCTTAAGTGGTTAAAAATAATTATTTTATCGTTATTTCAGGTTCGTTTAAGTTCAGTACTATTGTAATTAGAAAATTTGGATACATCCGAACTTCTGAAAAACTAAAATGTATCTAATTTTAATTCTGAACAAAACAAACGGCACTTGTCTACTTTTAGAAACAGGGGGAAACAATCAAATCCTTAGCCTGTAAAACCATGAGCAGACCAAAGCAATCGATTGCTGCACCTCTGATTAAAGAGTAAGCCAAACTGAATTTACCTGTATCTATAATAAAAGGTTGCTACATCAACTATCACCTAATAAAGAAGAAAAAAGATAAAAAGGTGCAAGCAAAAATATTCACAGAAAAGGAAAACAAACAAAACAGACAATAGTAGCAACAGCTAAAGAAAATGAGATTACAGATTCAAGTACTTGGTTCTTGGTCTAAGGTTCTGAGTGCAATTCAATGTAGCATAACGTATTAAAATCATTGGTTCGCAGAGTGATTCTCGGCAGGAGAGCTCACAACCAGCTCCAGCACGTTGTGGCCCCTGAATAAGCCAGTTGCAGAAATGCATCCACATTTTCATCTACCCACAGGTTATAGTCTGGTAACCAATATATTATTCTTCAAAGCAAAATTACCTTTTGAGAGCGGGTTCACACAGGAGTATACATTGAAGTGAATGGAGCCGTCTCAATGTACACTACTGAGGTCGCTCCGACTTCAGAAAGGGTTCCTGTACTACTTCAATCCGACTTCTAGGCGACTTGTACCCATTGATTTCAATGGAAGTCGCCTCCAAGTCGGATCCTCGTTCATAGTGAGGCAACTTTACAGGAAGTCGCCCTGTGTGAACCGGCTCTAAGGCAAACCCCAACCTCCCACAGAGCTGGTATTTGGTATGAGGGGAACTCCACGCCAAATTTTTTAAAGTAATTTATTAGGCAGCTCCGGGGGTCTTCATCCGACTGTTTTTTTTCCTTTACACTTTTTCCCCCCAGGTGAATGGGCAGGGGTACGATGTACCCCATACTCACAGGGCTGTATCTTGGCCTAGGCCTAGGGCGGCACATTGCAGGGGGGCGGCACAGGCACCAAAGCCGCCCCGGCACTAAAAAAAAGACCCCTGATCCGTCCTTCTATGTAACCGGCTACCGGCTCCCGCATAAATATAGCCCCTAGCGCGGTGGTCTATAGCATGGCACTTGCACTAGCAACATGGGGCGTACTTGGCCAGGGGGAGGGAGCGACTGAGGCCCGCATTAAACGGCCAGTAATTGGCCAGACCGGGTGCATGTCAAAGCGGAGGCGGAGCCTAATGCTCGCCTACCCTCCTTCACACGACATCCCTATTCATCTTCTCCCCAGTCCGGAGAACTTTGCAGTGCATGAACTTTCACTGAATGTGGACAGTGTAATAAGTTTGCATAGATTTCAGCATGCATGGAGCACTTTGCAGTACATGAACTTTCACTGAATTTGGACTGTCTAATACATTTGCACAGATTTGCATAGATTCCAGCATATGCAAAGTGCTCCATGCTAAAATCAATGCAAACCCATTAAACAATCCACATTCAGTGAACATTCATGCACTGCAAAGTGCTCCATGCTATATTTAAAATTAGTAAGCTGTGATATTTTGAAACTGACGAGGCTGCACCGATTGCCACTGATGAGGCCGTACTCCTAAGCTGCACTGGTAGGCGGCAATGATGGGCACTGGTAGGCTGCACTAATGGGCACTGGAAGACTGCACTAATGGGCACTGGAAGACTGCACTAATAGGCACTGGAAGACTGCACTAATAGGCACTGGTAGGTGGCACTAATGAGCACTGGTAGGCAGCACTGATGAGCCTTGGAAGTGACACTGGTAGGCGGCACTGATGAGCACTGGAAGACTGCACTGATGGGCAGTGATAGGCAGCACTGATGAGCACTGATAGGTGGCACTGATTAGCACTGGTAGGCAGCACTGATGAGCCTTGGAAGCGGCACTGGTAGGCTGCACTGATGAGCACTGGTAGGTGTCACTGATGAGCACTGGCAGGCTGTACTGATGGGCACTGATAAGGCTGCACTGTTGGGCACAGATGAGGTGGCACTCTTACGCTGCACTGATAAGGCAGCACTAATAGGCTGCACTTGTGGCCCCTGATAGTCTGCATTGGTGGCCTCTGCTGAGACAGCACCGATAAGGCTGCACTGTTAGGCACAGATGAGGCGGCAATCTTAAGCTGCACTAATAGGGCTGCACAGATGAGACTGCACTGTTGGGCACAGATGAGGTGTCATTCTTAGGCTGCACTGATAGGGCTGCACCGATAAGGCAGCACTAATATGCTGCACTGATGGGCACTGATAGGCTGCACTGGTGGTCCATAATGAGGCTGTACTGATGGGCACTGATGAGGCTGCACTGATGGGTATGATTTATGTTGATATTGTTAAAGTTGTTGTTAATATTTATTCTTGGACCTTAATTCTGTATAAAACATTTTAACAGTGGCATGAGATATGTTTAGGTTTGAGGTGTGTTTAGGTGTGGGGCAGGGTAGGGGTTGGGTCGGCCAAGTGGCGAGTAACTCTTAAGGCCTGGCTAGTGGCTCAGGACTTGAAATTTTGAGCCCTGCATTGTACATTCACATCAGTCCCTGCCCTCAAGGAGCTTACAATCTAAAGTCCCTAACTCGCATTTATACATACACATGGTAAGGGCAACAATTTAGACAGGAGCCAACTGCAACTGGATTGATTAATGTAAGTATGGAGTAAATGGTGCGTGAGTGTGCTAATGTACAGAGAGGAAAGGGCTGAGCTCTAAAAGGAAAAGGTGGAGCCTAAAGTGGAAGGGGTGTCGTTTACAGATGATATGGCGTGTCTTAAACAGGAAGGGGTGAATCATATTTAAATTAGGGGGTGTATGAGTTCAGTCAGGCCTAGGGCAGCACAAAACCTGGGGGGGCCGAGATCTGGGGGCCCCCTTATTAAAGGGGGCTCCTAGATTCCGATAAGCCCCCCGCATGCAGGCCCCGACAACCAATTTCCAGGGTTGTCGGGAAGAGGCCCTTGTCCACATTGACATGGGGACAAGGTGCTTTGGGGTGGGGCGGTCTGGTACGGTCCAGGAGGGGGGCGCTCGCTCGTCCCCACCCCCTTTCCTGATCGGCTGGGCTGCATGCTCAGATAAGGGTCGGTATGGATTTTTGGGAACCCCCTTAAAATCCATACTGATGGGGGACACTCTGATGTAAGGGGGCTGCTGATGGGGACACACTCTGATGTAAGGAGGTGCTGATGGGGAAACACTGATGATGATGTAAGAGGGCTGCTGATGGGGACACACTCTGATGTAAGGAGGTGCTGATGGGGACACACTCTGATGATGTAAGAGGGCTGCTGATGGGGACACACTCTGATGTAAGGAGGTGCTGATAGGGACACACTCTGATGTAAGGAGGTGCTGATAGGGACACACTCTGATGTAAGGAGGTGCTGATGGGGACACACTCTGATGTAAGGAGGTGCTGATGGGGACACACTCTGATGTAAGGAGGTGCTGATGGGGACACACTCTGATGTAAGGGGGCTGCTGATGGGGACACACTCTGATGTAAGGGGGCTGCTGATGGGGACACTGATGTATTTTTTTAATGCTGATGATGGTGGGGGTGGGGGGGGCTGGCTTGCGATGGTGAGGGGACCTGATTTTTTTTAGTGATGATGATGGTTTGGGGGGGGGGGGGGCTGATGATGATGATGATTTTCTAATGATGATGATGGTGGGGCTGATGATTTTGTAATGATGATGGTGGCAGGGGGGCTGTTAATGATGCTGAGGGGGATGATGATTTTGTAATGATGGTGGAGGGGGGGGGGGGGCTGATGATGGTGAGGGGGGCATATGGTGATGTAATTTATGATGATGATGGTGGGGGGGGGGCTGATGGTGATGTAATTAATGATGGTGATGGTGGGGCTGATGATTTTGTAATGATGGTGGGGGGGGGGCTGATGATGATGATGGTGAGGGGGGCGTATGGTGATGTAATTAATGATGATGATGGTGTATATAGCATTAAGGTAGGAAACAATATATGCAGTTTTATATTTGTTTGAAATGTCGTAATGGTTTTGCGGCTCCCAGTTTTTCTTCTGAAACGGGTCCAAGTGGCTCTTTGTGTCTTAAAAGTTTCAGACCCCTGCTCTAGCTGCAGCATACAAGGGTCTGATACTAGTATCAGGCCCTTGTATGCAGAGCAGCAGCGGCTGCGGCGCTAAAACTTCCTGCTCCCTCCTCCCGCCCCCGACCCCTTCACTCACCCTCCTCCGGCTCCTCCTCCTCGGCGTCGGCGTCATGACATCACAGTATTGTACAGTGTTCAGTATTGGGGGGGGGGGGGGGCACCGCGCCTAATAGAGTACCGGCACCTTTTTATGGCCCACTTAAAGCACTGGCTGTAACAGACTAAAAAACACGAAGACTGAAAAACGCGAATCATTTTTTATATATATATATATATATATTTTTTGATACCTGCCATGTCCTTATTTGCCCCTGCAGCCACAACTGTTGCTTTGCCGGATTGTGGCCCTAAGGTGGTCCGGTCCTGGTGCTGGCTCTACCTTACTGGGTGCATGGGTTGTGGGGAGGGTTGGGGCCAATCCCGGCTTGGAGAGTTGAGCCGTGTCATGCTCCCAGTTTAAAGGGGAGTTCCAGGCTTTTTTTATGTTTATTAAAAGTCAGCAGCTACAAAAAGTGTACCTGCTGGCTTTTAATAAACAGACACTTACCTGCTCCACGTTCCAGCGCCGTGCTGCCCGGAGCTCTGCTCCTCTCCGGCCGGCGCCTTCATTCCTAGTCTGGGCACCCGGCCGTGACGGCTTTTCGGCTTTCAGGGCCGGGCACTCACTGCGCATGCGCAAGCGGGGCTGCGCTCTATGAGTGGTCAGGCGATCGCCTGGGACCTGTCACGTGTCCCTGGCGATAGCCTACAGGGAGGGGCCACGGTAGGCGATATGACGTATCCCCCAAGCGGTCCCTGGGTGAAAGGAGGAAGTGGGACACAAAGTCCTACTCCTACTGAAGCTCCCACTCCCCCACCCAAATGTGGCAAGGAGTGGTTTAAGCGGAAGTTCCACTTTTGGGTGAAACTCTGCTTTAATATTTGAAACATGTTGGAGATTGAATTTTCTGTGTATGATTTCCTGTGATTATTTACCAAATTGTATTTTTATCTTTCTAAAGCCATTACACATATACCAAATTCAATTAATAAAAATGTAATTTTAAAGATTTGTTTGTAAAATTTTTAGGATTACTCACCTGTACATGAATAAACATCAATAAATTCAAAGTTTTGGGGGATTGCAATAGCAACATTGTCCCTGAAAAAAAAAAAGAATATTATACTTTATTGGAATTTACCACAATACAGAGGAATGCTTTCTTTTATATGTAATATACAACATAGTAGTATGTCAATTTATAGTATATCAAAGTTTATAAATTGAATTAAATACCACTTAGCATACATATTCATGAATATTTTTGCAATATATTATCAGAGCCTAATGCCACGTACTCACGATCATATTTCGTCATTAAAAAAACGTTGTTTTTGAAAAACGTCATTTAAAATGTTCGTGTTTTAAATGACGTTTTCAGGTTCTGAAAAACGCCCAAAAAAAAAAAATTTGAACATGCTGCATTTTTTAACGTCGTTTTAAACTATGGGCCAGATTCAGGTAGAGTTAGGCTGGAGTATCAGTGATACTCCAGCCTAACTGTCACTTTAAGCCGGCGTTTCTGTTTTCTGTAACCAGAAAACAAGAAACGCCGGGTTGGAGTTCCGATGCGATCGCCGTAATTGAATTTCGCCATCGCATCGCAACTTTAATTTAAAAATGGCTCCGGGGGCGTTCCCGCTGATTAACGCCGAAAAAATATGTTAATCAGCGGGAATCGGCAATTCACGATCGTATTCGGGCGCGACGCAGTGACTTTCCGACGTTTCCGTAAGCGATACGCGGCGTAAAGATAAAGCAGCCCCCTAGTGGAGTATTCTATGTTAAGTATAGCCGTCGTCATCGCGTCGAAAAAAAAAAAAATTTGCGTCGCTTGCGTAAAACGTCCATGAATGGGGATTTGACGTCATTGACGTTCACTGACAGAATTTGGAGCATGCGCACTGGGATGCATTGACAGTCGACGCATGCGCAGTACGTTCGCCGCGGGATCGCGCTTAGTTTAAATAATACACGCCCCGTACCCGCCCAATTTGAATTCCGCCGGCTCATTTACGATACGCTGCCGCAACTTTAGGAGCAAGTGCTTCATGAATAACAGCACTTGCTCCTAAAATTTCGCCAGAGTAACGTAAATGAGAAACGTTACTCTAGAGTAAAGATGCTCCCATCTACCTGAATCTGGCCCAAAGTCGTTTTTCGGGTTGTAAAAAATGATCGTGTGTGGGCTAAAACGACGTTTTAAACCCGCGCATGCTCAGAAGCAAGTTATGAGACGGGAGCGCTCGTTCTGGTAAAACTACCATTCGTAATGGAGTAAGCACATTCATCACGCTGTAACAGACAGAAAAGCGTGAATCGTATTGTACTAACAGGGAATCAGCTAAATCAGCCCAAAGGCGAATAGAACTTCCCCTTTAGAGTGCCGTCGTACGCGTTGTACGTCACCACGCTTTGTTCATCATTTTTTATAAACGATGGTGTGTGGGCAACGTAGTTTTTAATGATGAAGTTGGAAAAACTTCGTTTTTTGGACATGCTGAAAACCAGTGGTTTTTTTCATGCCGAAAAATGATTGTGTGTACGCGGCATGAGTTAAAATGATGACATATGGTTATATGATTTTTAAACTATGTGACCACTTGTCACCCTGATTAGGTGCTTGCTTCTGCCAAAGAGTGCCTCCTGCCCTCTAAACCATTCCGAGCAGACCGAGAGCTAATACCTGCCCTACCATTTCACAAAAAAAGTGTAAACATTTTTTAAAAACACAGTAGACAGCTTGGGACAAGTCTTATTAAAAAAAGAAAAACAAAATTCCAGCGATGTACATCCATTCTCAAGCAGAGGATACGACAAAATAAAATAAAACGCTGACACGATCCCCCTCCATGGAAGTTTCCCGTCGAACGATGCTACACCTGCCATAACAGCTCTTAAATAGCTGAGGGTAGGGCCACCCGTCACGTGCGTGGGTGACCCCGTCTCCCTCTGACGCAACAGGGGTTTCCTGCGGTTTCTACGTGGCGTCACATGTGATCCCGCCCCTCTCTGACAACACAGAAAACCCCTGTTGCATCAGAGGGGGGGGGGGGGGGGTGACCCCGCCCTTAGCTATTTAAGAGCCGTCATGGCCGTTGTAGTGTCATTCGATGGGAGTCTCCCATAGAGGCGGATCGTGACAGCATTATTAATTTTTTCTCCATATCCTCTGTTTGAGAATGGCGCTCTCTTGCCCCCCTCTTTTCCTGCGGCCTACCAAGTTGCGTGCTCGGATAAGGGTCTGGTATGGATCTTTAGGGGGACCCCTACACCATTTAAAAAAAAATTATTGGCGCAGGGTTATCCCTTAATATCCATACCAGATATGGAATTAGGTGTGACCCCCACGCAATTTTTTTTTAAATTTTGGTTCGTGGTTCCCTTTACTATTCATACCAGACCCAAATGGCCTGGTAATGGACTAGGGGGAACCCATGATGTTTTTTTCAATTATTTCAATAACAAATAATAATATAATAAAAATGATTCAATAATGTAATCAAATCAAAAACACAGAAATTTGCTCAGTTGCAGAATTGTCGTTGTCATTACTTTAAGTATTTGATGATGAATTTCCCCACAAATCACTATCGCTCAATTCTGCAAGTGGTTCTAATTTATTATGGCTATTTTCTAGCTGGTCTAAAAGCACTTTTGATGTTGAAGGGAAATTTTTTGGTTGCTATGGACAATCTCCAGTTTCCAGGCAGAAAAAAAAGTATTTATAATATAAAACTGGATGCAGAGCACTGGACTAACCACTAGGCACAACGGGGATGTGCAATTATTTGATACAGTACTGTAACCTGTTAGGTTACAGTATACTGTATCTATACTGTGTTTTTCACTTTTTGAATTTGGCACCGACCTCCGTCCCCGTGCGTCGCAATGCTCACAGGAAATGGAGCTCGGCACTGTGAATGGAGCGAGACACGATGGCTCGCAGACACAGCGGGGGACATCGCAGGATCCAGGGGAAAAGGTAAGTAACAGCTGTACATGAATGAATGAAAACTTATATAGCGCGGCACATGCGAACAGAATCGCCTCTGGGCGCTTGTTGTTCCTGTCTCCTTTGGTATCAAAAGAGATGAGTCTTGATCTTTCTCCTGAATGCTAGGTGGTTCTCCTCCAACCGAATGCTGGTTGGTAAAGCGTTCCATAGTCTGGGACCTTGGACCGCGAATCTCCTTTCTACATGGATCCTGCGATGCGATCCCAAGTGAGGCTCGGGGTAACCGCTTTTGGTACTGAAATTTCACCCCAAGCCACACTCAGGAATACCGCTATGGAGGTTAAAGAGGAGTTCCACCCTAAATTTTTACTTTTTTTTATTCCACTCCCCTCCCCCTTACATGCCACATTTGGCATGTAATTTTTTTTGGGGGGGGAGTGGGGGCTTCAGTAGGAGTGGTACTTCCTGTCCCACTTCCTGCTTCCGCCGAGGGGCTGGTTAGGCGATTAAGCCTACATCGCCTACACCAGCCCCTTCCTGTAGGCGATCACATGGGACACTGACAGGTCCCATGCGATCGCCTCTCCAATCAGCGGCGAGCCGCGCCGCGCGCATGCGCAGTGCGGCTCGCCCATGCGCAGTGGGGGCCCGGCCGTGAAGCCGAAGGCTGTCACGGCTGGGTGCCCACAGTCGGGATGGAGACGCCGGCCGGGGAGGGGGGGAGAGGAGCGGAGCCCCGGTCGACGCGTCGCTGGAACACAGGAGCAGGTAAGTGAGTGTTTATTAAAAGCCAGCAGCTTCACTTTTTGTAGCTGCTGACTTTTAATAAACACAATTTTGGGCTGGAACACCCCTTTAAATTCCCTGGCCAAAGCTGTGTAAAATGTTGTGTAATCCTGCCTTAAATAAAATCCTAGGTTTGTAGCACGTAATGCCCCTTTAGAGTGTTGATGTTTCCCTGCCATCCAACAAAAAAATATATTGCATTGATTCATTTGTATATGTCTTTGTTCACAGAAATTTAAAACATTTTTATGTGCTGACCTGTCCAGGAGCGATTTTTCTTTTCTACTTAAAAAGGAGAGATCCTTGTTGAAAGACTGAAGGTATATTAATGACCTACAATCAAAAGATTCTGGTTTAGAGCAGTAAAATATCTCATTGTATTCTTCTTTTCTATATTCACATATTTCATTCTTTGTATTTGGTTGGAATCCACATTCAGACTTCACTTGATGAGTTCCATTCGTAAAAGTCCCCATGAAGTAAATGAGGCCATAGCCCTGATTCCTCGCTCTCCACAATGCCGAGACAGCCTCACTTGGATGGTAGAGGACCAATGAGAAGAAAATCTTTCCTTCCCAAAATAAAGTGAAATGGGCATGATAGGTTCCATTGTTAAAATCTTTAATTCTCCCAGAAGCCGCAGCTTTAAGATCTGGAGAAAAGATCCTAGCTCTTATAAAGTCTCCTCCATATGTCTTCCTGTTACCCAAATGGTCAAACATCTCAATTAGGACAATTATTGTCTCTCCAACACAATACTTTTTTCTTGGGTCTAGTATGGTGGCTCCGCTCTTCTTAGCACTAGTTGTGTGGTCCTTGTGTGTAAATGTGATGGAAGGAATCGAGACAGAAATGTTTTTGAAAATGGGAGACTCTTGAATTTCATCATCTATTGGGAAGCTGGCAACTGTTACAATTTCTTCTCCGTGGTTTACCTTGGGATTGCTTGAACCTGGGACTGCAAATAAGCTCTGGAATAAATAAATATTAATTAATAAATAAATAAATATAGTCATAAATACCAGTTTAAAGGGTCACTAAAGGAAAAAATATTTTTTTGCTGAAATGACTGTTTACAGGGTATAGAGACGTAAAAGTTAACTGATTCCTTTTCAAAATGATTAAAAATAGATAAAAATCTATCATATAATGTGCCTGCAGGTTAGTTTCACTTTTGAACTGGCTTTATGTTTCTGCAAAGTAGAAATAGACACACAGAACAAAAACAAACAAATCCAGGGCAGTGTTTTGTTTTTAAAATGAATCTGATTGGTTCTGGGAAGTTTGATTTGAACAAATCTGTCTGCTGGCATTTTGGTTTGCTCGCGTGTACACACGAGCAAACCAAAATCCCCGCCAGCAGACAGCGCGCTGACGTGTCGGTGACGTGGTGGTGACGTTGACGCCGCCACGTCACCGCACCAGGAAGTAAAACACTTCCGCGCATGCGTCGAAACCATTCGGCGCGTGTGCGAGAAGACATGTCTGCTGGTTAGCGTACTAACCAGCAGACATGTCGGGCGGACGGGTTCCCAGCCGACAGATTTCAAAGCATGCTTTAAAATCTGTCGGCTGGCCAAATCTGTCTGTTTGCCCGTACACACGATCGAATCTGTCTGCTGAAACGGTCTAGCAGACCGTTTCCAGCAGACAGATTTGATCGTGTGTACGAGGCCTTAGACACACAGTAATGACAGCTTAAACCATCGTGAGAAAGCTCCTAGTATGGTGGTTATAAGGAAACAGGCAAGCAGGAAGTGTGGAGAACAGAGCAGGATTACAGCAACTTCAAAGCAAAAACGAACAATAAGGACATGAAACCAGTACTGCAGTAAGGTAAAGGAAGCTATTTAGCTAAAAAAAATGTTTCCTTTAGTGATCCTTTAAAGTGCTCAAGGTTTTGAAGTGAATATATACTACCATGGTGCGAGCAGGGGGGATTTAACAATTGGGGACTCAAAGCCTACCTCCAACTTCCTTCCCTCCCCCGTAACACCCATAAAGGTTGCCACATACTGCTTTCTCATATATAGTATATATAATATATGTAGCACTACCCCCGTAGGAGATGCTGGTGTAAAACCTTCAACTCTTAGGTTTTATTTTTGCTGCATAAAACTTGTGAAGAAAGTGTAGAGTAGGGATGAGCTTCGAGTTTGAACATTGCATGTTCGCCGAATTTCACGTTTGCTCTTTGTTCTAAATTGCTGTCCATGATGAAATAGAGAACATGGTAATGCACATGGTCAGAATAGCACCAGTTGCACAGCTCCTGATGTACAAAGGATGATGTATTTTGGCACACTGACTTATGAGGGTGGGTGCTCCCTGTGACTGTACGTGCTATCTGTAGGCGTGTTACAACTACTCTCAAAACTTTTTGATCACCTTATATATTGGAGTGTCATATATATATATAACTAATTTGTTTGTATTGTTATACAATGCTATTGATATAAAATTAAATATATAATTTAGTGGATGTGTGGATCATCAAATTCAAGCACCTCATCCCGTGTAAATATAAACATGGAAAGAAGGGAATGGGTACCTACGGACCCAGGGATTATAAATTGGTGCTGATAGAATGTACTAAGACACAGGTAAAATACTAGAAAAGTTTTTATTAATACAAAAAAGAAATGTACATAAAAGAGAAACCATCAGCCCAAACGTTGAAAACGCAAAGACTCGCTTCGTACATACCACACATTACCTCCCGCAAGGGACAATGGCTTTCCCTCCCTCAACAAATTACCCGGGAATTCAAAACATTCTATGAATCTCTGTATAATTTGCCAGCATCACAGCTCGATCGTAGGGATATGTCGGAATACATTGCCGCGGCCTCTATGCCTACCCTCTCTTCTGAAATCACAGAGGCTCTTGAAGAACCTATTACAGTCCCGGAAATTCAGCGGGCCCTTGGCCGTTCCAAGCCGGGGAAAGCTCCGGGACCGGATGGTCTGACTGTCACCTACTATAGAACCCTGTTACCAGACCTGGGGCAACACATGGCCAAACTGTTCAACAGTCTCAGCACAGGGGCGACCTTTCATTCCTCCACCACTCAAGCACACATCTCGGTTATTCCGAAAGAGGACAAAGACCCCTCCCAGTGCGGGAGTTACCGCCCAATTTCCCTCTTGAATACTGACCTCAAGATCTTTACCAAAATACTTGCCACCAGACTGCAAACACACTTGCCGCACTTGGTCCATTGGGACCAGGTGGGGTTTGTCCCAACCAGGGAGGCCAGGGACAACACCATTAAGGTGTTGAACCTCCTCCACGTGGTTGACAGAAACAAAACGCCCTGCGTGTTCCTCGGAACGGACGCCGAAAAAGCGTTCGACCGAGTGAATTGGGAATTCATGTTTGCGACTCTAGGCCATATAGGTGTGGGCCGCAACATGATACGTTGGATAACAGCTGCCTACCATACACCCTCGGCAAGAGTCAGGGCAAACGGTGTACTTTCCGACCCGTTCCTGATTACTAATGGCACCAGACAGGGCTGCCCGCTATCGCCACTACTTTTTGCGCTGTCCCTGGAGCCCTTCTTGTGTCACGTTAGGCGAAATCCGGATATCTCAGGCATGACAGTCGGGGGGATACAGCATAAGGTGTCCGCGTACGCTGATGACCTCATGTTCTCTCTTACCAACCCCACCGTGTCTCTCCCTACCCTGATGCGGGAATTTGAAACCTATGGCACCATGTCCAACTTTAAGATCAACGTTACTAAATCCGTGGCTATGGGGGTGGGCGTACCGCAACCGCAGCTCACCCACATGCGAGACAGACTTGGCCTAAAATGGACAGACACGGCCCTGAAGTATCTAGGAACACTGATCCCTCCCAAATTCAGCCACCTCTACCGACTTAATTTCCCACCCCTCCTGAAAGAGGTACAAAAACTTCTGGACCAATGGGGCAGCGGCCTACACTCCTGGTTCGGCCGCTGCAACATTCTCAAAATGTCGGTTCTGCCCAAATTCCTATACGTGCTTCAGGCCCTCCCTGTCCAGATACCGGCAGACTATTTCAGACAGATACACTCGACCTTTATACGGTTCATGTGGGCAGGGAAAAGACCCCGCATACAAAAGAAAATTCTTTCGCTACCAAAGGACTGCGGCGGCTTGGCAATGCCAGACATACGTTCCTATCATTACTCGGTCCACCTGAACAGGCTCCTAGACTGGTGCAGACACAAAGGCACCAAGTTATGGACAAACTTGGAACAGGCGCAGACAGAAATCTCCCTACAAGGGACCCCCTGGTGTTACACAAACCTCCACCCTGACCTTAAAAGGCACCCTTTGATAGGGACCACGGCAAAGATCTGCGCTCACCTAGCGTCCAATCCGTCCCTCTTCTCCCGACATTCGGCCCTGCGCCCAATCCTGGGAAATCCCCAATTCGAACCAGGCATTACCGACAAAAAATCCAGGAGCTCCGGAGAGCAGGACTTAGTCAGGTCCTTCATTTTGGTTGCGGGGGCAAGTGGAAGACAACTGGGGAACTGACAGACCCTGACGGACAGTACCGACTAGACATTCTTCGGGCACTACAGCTTGGGCACTTTCTCAAACACCAGACGCCCCCGACCTCAGGTTCCCAACCCATGACCCAGCTAGAGGACTTGTGCAGAGGCACGAAGGTCCTGCCACACACGCTTTCACAAGTTTATGGTATACTCATTACACCGAACGCCGACTTCCAGCTCCCCTGCTTTGCCAAATGGGAAAGAGACATGAACTGCCACCTCTCTGCCAGCCAACGTCGACACATTCTCACATTTACGCATAGGTCATCCCTGTGCTCTAAATTACAAGAGACCAATTATAAAATCCTCATGCGCTGGTACAGAACCCCAGACCTTTTACACAAATTCTTCCCTAACACGACGGACAGGTGTTGGAGATGCCAAAAGGAAAAGGGCACGTTGCTGCACATTTTCTGGTCGTGCCCTGAGATACAGACGTACTAGAGAGAGGTCCGCAGGATAGTACAAAAATTCACTGACCGCCAGGTCCCGGACACACCAGCCTATTTCCTACTACACTCCACTGATATCCCGGCACAAGCCTACAAGAGATCGGTAGTCAGACACCTGCTAGACGCAGCTAAGGCCTGTGTCCCACTACTGTGGAAATCGCAGTGCCCCCCGACTATCCCTATGTGGCTGAAAAAGGTTGACGAGATTAGCCTGATGGAAGATCTTGTTCTCACAAGTCAGGACAGAGGGGAGACCTACTCGGAGACTTGGCAACTCTGGAACTTCTTTAAGTACTCTGCGGAAGGACAGACCCTTAGAGGGGCTGTTTGAAACCCAACTTAGAATGAATGGTTGGGTAGACGGGGATATTCCCCTCTCCTGTCCTGGGAAGGCACGGCTCACCACTGGCTTGAAGCGGGCTATATCGATGCTCGCGGGTCCCCCCCCCTCCCACATCTTGCTCCCTCCCCCCTCTCAATCCCCCCTTACCTTCTTCTTGTAACTCCGACTTCGGTCGGCTCTACTTACTAACCCCCCAAGCACTCCTGGAAGTGCCCTTATATCTATCTCTGATGCTTCGTTCCTGCTTTGTTTCTGTTCTCTACTCTCCTTTCACCTAAAAGAGGAAAACACGGGTGGCCGGACCCCCTGGATTGCTCCGTCCCGCCTTATTGGGCGGGACTGCAGGGACCTTTTTACGGGTAAGGACATGCGGGTGGCCCCTGCGGGAAGTGCAGCAGGGGCAGTAACATAGTATTTTCTCAGGCACCTTGATTTCGCACCCACGGTTGTGTATGTTCTGCTTTGTTGTTTTGGCGGAGTCGGCGATGATGCCCTGTGTGTAACACAGTTGTTTGGAACATATATGTGCCAATGTCCTGTAATAAGCTGTATTGTACTTTTACCCTGTTTTGCGGTCCATTGGGACTGGCTTCCTGATACAAATAAACAATAAAAAAAAAAAAAAAAGAGAAACCATCAGAAGTCTTGAAATGAATCGAACTTCCACAAGTTGGGAAGAAGTTTCATGTAGTTTATCACTTGCTCGACATGTTTCGCTCCGGAAGGAGCTTTTTCAAGAGCTTTTATAAACCAACTACAAGGTCTCTACAAAAAGACAAGCATATATACAGATGGTCAATGGAATGAAAAAGGTAAGTATACCAAATAAATTCCAATACAGAAATGATTTAGGTAGATATCCACAACAAAGCATATTTGATAAACAATATTTTTCATAATGAGGAAATTAAATAAATAGAATAACAAATTTCAAAATGGGACCTATTGGAAC
Source organism: Rana kukunoris (assembly GCA_029574335.1). Taxonomy (NCBI): domain Eukaryota; kingdom Metazoa; phylum Chordata; class Amphibia; order Anura; family Ranidae; genus Rana; species Rana kukunoris. Next base: position 31,428,607 of record CM056060.1, read on the forward strand.
AGCAGAAACGGCGCAGGACTTACCTCAACAGGCACAAATACAGATTGGAAACCCCTCAATTCATTGGGGCAGAGCCACACAAATTGTGTCCAAAATGATGCAATAATGCTGACTAGGGATGAGCTTCGCTTTCGATGCGAACACATGAACATCGGCCGTTCGATTGTTCGTCGAAAACGAACAAATCGGGTCGTTCGCGCCAAATTCGAATAACGCGCAGCGGCCCATAATTCACTGCGGCGTTGCGCGCTGATGATTGGCCAAGCATGCACCATGACCCCGCATGCTTGGCCAATCACAGCGCCCAAAAAACGAAGAGACCTAATTGGCCAAAGCCTGGGTGCTTTGGCCAATTAGGGCTCAGGGCTTTAGCACACGCCCCACACTATAAAAGGCCACCTCCCGGGTGGCCTCGTGTAGTGTGTTCCGGCTTGCTTTCAGAGAGAGAAGTCAGAGAGACAGAGAGAGAGAGAGAGAGAGAGAGAGAGAGATAGATAGATAGAGACACAGTGTCTTTTCAGATAGATAGATAGATAGATAGATAGATAGATAGATAGATAGATAGATAGATAGATAGATAGATAGATAGATAGATAAGGGAGGCTACTAGTTAGTATAGTTAAATGTACAGTTTGTAGAGAATATATTGACATCCCTAGGAGTTGTCAATATATTTATAAACTGTATAGCTTAGCTAGTTCTGTTATTAGTATCTGTCAGGCAGGAGATTGTGCTTGATGCTCTAACGTGTTAGTGTACACGTGTTAGTTCATTGCACATAGACGCATTAACTGTTACTGCACGTGTGCTATTTATTTGCACAGAAAGGCAGTTGCTGTTAATGCAAGTGGGCTATTGAATTGCACAGAAACGCAGTCACTCTGACTGTGCGTGTGCTGTTTAATACCACCTGAGCGCATTTGGGGTCACCGTACGTGTGCTGTGACATACCACCTGAGCGCATTTGGGGTCACCGTACGTGTGCTGTGACATACCACCTGAGCGAATTTGGGGTCACCGTACGTGTGCTGGTATATACCACCTGAGCGCAGTTAGTGCCACTGTACGTGTGCTGGTATATACCACCTGAGCACAGATAGTGCCACTGTACGTGTGCTCCTATATACCACCTGAGCACAGATCGTGCCACTGTACGTGTGCTCCTATATACCACCTGAGCACAGTTAGTGCCACTGTACGTGTGCTGCTATATACCACCTGAGCACAGATAGTGCCACTGTACGTGTGCTGCTATATACCACCTGAGCACAGATAGTGCCACTGTACGTGTGCTGCTATATACCACCTGAGCACAGATAGTGCCACTGTACGTGTGCTGCTATATACCACCTGAGCACAGATAGTGCCACTGTACGTGTGCTGCTATATACCACCTGAGCACAGATAGCAGCACACGTACAGTGGCACTATATACCACCTGAGCACAGATAGTGACACTGTACGTGTGCCGCTATATACCACCTGAGCACAGATAGTGCCACTGTACGTGTGCTCCTATATACCACCTGAGCACAGATAGTGCCACTGTACGTGTGCTCCTATATACCACCTGAGCGCAGATAGTGCCACTGTACGTGTGCTCCTATATACCACCTGAGCGCAGTTAGTGCCACTGTACGTGTGCTGCTATATACCACTTGAGCGCAGATAGTGCCACTGTACGTGTGCTCCTATATACCACCTGAGCGCAGATAGTGCCACTGTACGTGTGCTGCTATATACCACCTGAGCACAGATAGTGCCACTGTACGTGTGCTCCTATATACCACCTGAGCGCAGTTAGTGCCACTGTACGTGTGCTGCTATATACCACCTGAGCACAGATAGTGCCACTGTACGTGTGCTCCTATATACCACCTGAGCACAGATAGTGCCACTGTACGTGTGCTGCTATATACCACCTGAGCACAGATAGTGCCACTGTACGTGTGCTGCTATATACCACCTGAGCGCAGGTAGTGCCACTGTACGTGTGCTGTTATATATCACCTGAGCGCATTTGGTGTCACTCCGCTTGTGCTGTTACATACCACCTGAGCACTTCAATATGTCTGGAAGGAGAACAAAGAGAGGCAGAGAGTCAGGAGGGCAAGCAGGCTCTGCATGTAGAGGTAACGCTGGTAGTGGATGTGGTGCATCCTCTTCAGCCCGTGGCCGTGGCCGTGGCCGCTCGTCCTTCTTTTCGGGAGCTGGCCGTGTTGAACCTCAACATGCAGAGGAATTAGTAGAGTGGATGACCAAGCCGTCCTCATCCTCTCTCACACAGACAGATCAAAGTTTATCTGGCAAAGCAGCTGCCAAGGCGTCCTCTTCCCTCTGCACAATGGCTTCACACAATACTTCCCTAGTACCACCATGTCCTCCTGAGGAGTCCCCCGAACTGTTTTAACACAGTGTGGGGTACATGCTGCAGGAAGATGCGCAGCGTTTTGAAGACTCCGATGACGGAACACTGATAGAGGAAGGCATTGATGTGAGCCCAGGGAGAGGGGGTGGCCGAGAGGGACAGCAATTTGTCAGTGATGATGTTCCCCCAGCTGGAGCATACTGCCAGGTTGTTGACAGTGATGAGGAGTGTTGTACATTTTGGCGCGAATTATAATGATATATTCAATATTTCAGCAAAAATATGAAAATTTGATCGTAACGATTATATAAGGAAGTCATTCAGTCAGCGGAGAAGGAACACATTTGACTCAGATGTACAGGGCCCCCAATACATCAGCTATCTCTAACTTTTACAAGCTCGGATGAAACTTAGAACAATGACACAGAACGAAGGATTGTTGTCTCTTCTTGGTGGATAAACAAGGAGATGTATACTATCACTCTTGGTTAAGTTCTCCTTCACAGATACTTAACTAGGCTATTATCACATTGAAGTAAAATAACTCTCATTGTTTTAGAGAATAAGATTGCCCTTAGGTAAACAGGCAGTATTTGTCTCAGCTGTTTTTTAGACAATAGCAGAGGAACCCAGTTCATCTCAAATCGAGAACCATTGTGTAACGTGAAGAGGTGTTGGACACGCTGTGTCACTCTTAAAATACCCTTGAGTGATGCCTAGTCCAAAGTCTGAAATTAAACTATTCAGAATTATCTTGATATTATGAATGTACGGGGTATTAGAAAAATATACGTTGACATGAAAAATAATATTTAAATTATCAGGGACATCATAGGAAAAAGGAAAAAGATGATCATCGCAAATATTAATGAAGATCTTTGTAGAAGAAATAAGATATATAAGATATTAGTTTTATAGAAGTGTTACGGAAGCTAACCCACATTATCAAATATGTCAAATCGCAATTATAAAAATGTGAATGTACCTGTTACACAAATTCATCAAACACATGTCAAAATCATTCGTGTATCCACATTGATAATCATTTTTGCATTTATTAGGAGATATAAGCTTATGCATGCTTAGAAGAAATTTTGTGGGGAAGATACGTTTATCTTATGTGGGATGCAAAGATATACTGATTGTATTTTATGATATTTAGAATTGCCAGAATGAGTATGGTGTAGGTATATATAGATATATATATGTGTACATATATATTGATAGTTTCCCCAAAAATACAAATATTAACGAATAGATTATCTCACAATAAAGGTGAGACACCTAGTGGCTGAAAGTGATATTACTTGAGGTTCTCAAAACTCAGAGACCCAGTAAATGATTAAAATCGTCAGCCAATAGGAGCCCGACATGTCTTGCCAGGAACTCCCATAGAGACCAGAGGCCAATGAATTAAGGACAGCTGTCAGATGGGCAGGAGGTAGGATAATTTAATGTTCCTATTGTTTTGAGTAATATAAGAGAGATAGCCCATGGGATTAAGAGGGCAATGAAGATCATTCAATGAAAAAGATCAAGGAAGGCAGATGGATCAATGAAGGAAGAAGACCCCATCCATAGGGGGAGGGGCACGCTAGGACAATGCATGAAGGCATCTTGTCACCCCATGAAGGGCCATAGAAAGCACTGCATATTAACTCTGGTCATCTGCAAATAGCCATCTTGGAATTGGTAAATATGCCATTTTACTTTATCAGAAATATTGTTGTTCTGTAGGATTTAAAGTTGTATATCGTGTAGTCATGGTCTGGTCTCATAATCAATAACTGGTAGATTTTTCGGTAAAGAGCACAATTATTATATTTTTATATTTTTTACATAATTTCAAATTTAATGACAGAACAAAGCCTTCCAATACATTTTCATATTTTGGCCGCTTACTTACCTGCAGTAAAGTAACAGGTTGATATATGAAATAGACGCTTTAGTTTCATTGTCTTTTGTATAAAGTTATCTTGAGACTTGGCCATGACACACAGATCAAATGTATTGCATGCCCATTTTGGGGGTAGTTTATTAAAGCGCAACGTGTTCATATAACGCAACTGGTATTCTAATATCATGTAATTATCCATATTTTTGTCAACCAATAAATTAGCTATTTTGTATGATTATACGTCTCCGTGAATACGTTTCATAACATAGACTATGTCATAGATTGACTTGTATTTAAAAACGTCTTCGTTATCAAAGAATTCAATATAATTTTACTGTGCGGGTAAATATAACCTTAAGAAAGCACAACAGGAGGGAGGGGATGATGAGGTCACTGACTCTACCTGGGTGCCTGATAGGAGAGAGGAGGAGGAGGAGGAGGAGGAGGACGACGAGGCACAGGCACATCTCCAAAGAGGCAGGATGCCCTCCAGGGTTCAGCTTAAGGTCACACCCACTGCATTACAGCGCACATCTACGGTGCTTGTGCATGGCGCTGCTGTGTCTGACCGGTACAGCAAAAGTTCTTTGGTGTGGGCCTTTTTTGAAACATGTCCACAAGATCGTACCTTTGCTATTTGCAACTTATGTTGCAAGCGTATCTCGCGTGGCCAAAACATCAACCGCCTGGGTACCACATGCTTGTCCAGACATATGTCGACCTGCCATGCAGCTCGTTGGCAAGCACACCAGAAAGACCCACACCAAAGACAGAAGAGTACCCCCCCTTGCCCTTCTGGGACCTCCAACCCCAGTAGACCCCCAGTCCTTTCTGAAGCCTGCAGTGAAGGTGTGTCACAAGCTAGTAGTAGCGGTCAATCTACTGATAGTACCAGGCAAATTTCCCTGCCCCAGCTGCTGCAGCGCCGAAAGAAGTACAATCCCAGCCATCCACATGCCCAGCAGTTGAATGCTAGCTTAGCAAAATTGCTAGCACTTCAACTGCTACCTTTTCAGTTGGTAGATTCTGCCCCCTTCCGTGAGTTTGTGCAATGTGCAGTACCTCAGTGGCAAGTACCAAAACGCCACTTTTTCTCACGGAAGGCTATTCCGGCTCTCTACCAGCATGTGGAAGGCAATGTCCATGCCTCGCTGGACAGGGCGGTCAGTGGTAAGGTGCATATTACCGCTGACTCATGGTCCAGCAGGCATGGACAGGGATGTTACCTGTCTTTTACGGCGCATTGGGTGACTCTGCTGGCAGCTGGGAAGGACGCAGGGCAAGGTCCAGTAGTTTTGGAGGTTGTTCCGCCACCACGCCTCCAAAAAAATACTACTGCTTGTGACACACCTCTTTCCTCTACCCCCTCCTCTTCTTCTTCCTCTGTGGCCTCTTCCTGTGGGGAAGTTTTCTCCGAACCAGCCGTGCTCCGTAGGCGTACGAGGGGATACGCAGGAATGCAGGCCAAGAGATGCCATGCGGTGCTAGAGCTGGTGTGCTTGGGAGACAGGAGCCACACTGGGGAAGAGATTTTCTCAGCTCTGCAGGGTCAGGCTGAGAGGTGGTTGACGCCACGCCAGCTGAAGCCTGGAATGGTGGTCAGCGATAATGGCACCAACCTCCTCTCTGCCCTGCGACAGGGAAAACTCACCCACGTGCCCTGTTTTGCACATGTCCTGAATTTGGTGGTGCAGCGGTTCTTGGGCAGGTACCCGGGCTTGCAGGATGTCCTGAAGCAGGCCAGGAAAGTCTGTATGCATTTTCGGAGGTCATATAATGCCACTGCTCGGCTGACTGACCTCCAAAGGGAATACAACCTGCCCAAGAACCGCCTAATTTGTGACATGCCCACCAGATGGAACTCAATGTTGGCCATGCTGCAGCGGCTGCACACGCAGCAGCGGGCCATCAATGAGTACCTGTGCCAATATGGCAGCAGAACTGGGTCAGGGCAGCAAGTTTTTTTTTCACCACGCCAGTGGACCTTGATTAGGGTTGCATGCACTGTCCTGTCACCATTTGAGGAGGCCACGAGGATGGTGAGCAGTGACAGTGCATGCATCAGGGAGACTGTCCCTCTTATTCACATGTTGGAGCACACGCTACGTGGAATAATGGACAGGGCCCTTGAGGCAGAACAGAGGGAGGAAGAGGAGGACTTCCTTACCTCTCAAGACCCCCTTTACCCAGACAGTGGTCCTGCTTGCCCACCTAGCACACAGGAAGAGGATGAGGAGGAGGAGAAGGAGGATTGTATCAGCAGCATGGAGGTGGAGCCTAGCACTCAGCAGCAGCAGTCTTCAAGGGATCATTTACAGTCCCAATGAGCACGTGGAGTTTTACGTGGCTGGGATGAGGTGCCTGTGGATCCTGTCGTCCTCAGTGACCCAGAGGACTGTGGCCCGAATGCCTCAGCAAACCTACGCTGCATGGCCTCCCTGATTCTGCAAAGCCTGCGTAAGGATCCTCGTGTACGTGCTATTAAGGAGAGGGATCATTACTGGCTGGCGACTCTCCTTGATCCACGTTACAAGAGTAAGGTTGCGGACCTTATGTTGCCATCGCAGAGGGAGCAGAAGATGAAACTTCTGCGGGAGGCCTTGCAGAAGGGTCTGTGCAATGCTTTCCCAGAACAGGGGGGATTACCAAAACCTGGCTCTGGACAACGTCTTGCTGAGGCTTCGGTGAGTCACAGGAGGGGTGGTGGAGAAGGTGGTCATCTGACCGATGCGTTCAGGCAGTTTTTTAGTCCACAGCCCCAAGGTCTGACCGGTTCCAGCAACCATCACCAGCGTCTGCTTTACATGGTTCGGGAATACCTAGGGGCAAGATCCGACTTGGACACCTTCCCCACCGAAAATCCTCTGGCTTACTGGGTCTTGAGGATGGATCACTGGCCAGAGCTTCCCCAGTACGCAATTGAGCTACTGGCTTGCCCTGCATCCAGTGTTCTTTCAGAACGGACATTCAGTGCTGCTGGAGGCTTTGTCACTGATCACAGGGTGCGCCTCTCCACCAGCTCTGTTGATCGACTGACCTTCATCAAAATGAATCAGGCTTGGATCAACACCAGCTACCAAGCACCTGATGCTGATATTAATGAATAATATATTTTTTGTTGAAATGTCAGATCCCTTTTAGACTGCTGATGCTGAGTGACTGTCCTCTTATGCTGCTGATGGAATATCCTTCTCCTCCTCACTTTTCTTGCTGATAGCTAGTAAGAAATGTTGTGTTTCTGGGCTCCGCCACCAGTGCCTAAGGCACAATTTTTCAGCCCCTGTTTAACAGGGGCGCCTAATAACAATTTTTGTTGCAATACTTTGCACGTGGCTCCTTGTTGCGCTCCAATTGGAGTTATTGGGAGGGGTTGCAAGTGTTGTGTTGTGCCCAAGGCACAATTTTTCTGCCCCTGTTTAACAGGGGCGCCTAATAAAAATTTTTGATGCAATAATTTGTACATGGCTCCTTGTTGCGCTCCAATTGGAGTTATTGGGAGGGGTTGCAAGTGTTGTGTTGTGCCCAAGGCACAATTTTCCAGCCCCTGTTTAACAGGGGCGCCTAATAACAATTTTTGATGCAATAATTTGCACGTGCCTCCTTGTTGCGCTCCAATTGGAGTTATTGGGAGGGGTTGCAAGTGTTGTGTTGTGCCCAAGGCACAATTTTTCTGCCCCTGTTTAACAGGGGCGCCTAATAACAATTTTTGATGCAATAATTTGAACGTGGCTCTTTGTTGCGCTCCAATTGGAGTTATTGGGAGGGGTTGCAAGTGTTGTGTTGTGCACAAGGCACAATTTTTCAGCCCCTGTTTAACAGGGGCGCCTAATAACAATTTTTGATGCAATCATTTGCACGTGGCTCCTTGTTGCGCTCCAATTGGAGTTATTGGGAGGGGTTGCAAGTGTTGTGTTGTGCCCAAGGCACAATTTTCCAGCCCCTGTATAACAGGGGCACCTAATAATTTTTGATGCAATAATTTGCACGTGGCTCCTTGTTGCGCTCCAATTGGAGTTATTGGGAGGGGTTGCAAGTGTTGTGTTGTGCCCAATGCACAATTTTTCTGCCCCTATTTAACAGGGGCGCCTAATAACAATTTTTGATGCAATACTTTGCACGTGGCTCCTTGTTGCGCTCCAATTACAGTATGTTTGAGGGGTGCCCTTTTTTCTAAAAATGTTCTTTCACACAACAATAATGGCCCCCCACCACCGCTAAAATATTCAACATAATGTTGCCACACAGAACTTGCGCAAGTAGCATTAATTACTTTTTTTTTTTGGTCCTTTCATGTTGTGCAGGGACATTTCTAAACACGTGCCACTACTATAGACACCCAGCAGGTGTGATATTTAAAGGATTTTTTTTTTCACTTTAAGCATCATTAAAATGGCTGCTCTGCAAAAAACGTCCGTTTAAAAAAAAAAAATTCCATTGATACATGTTCCCTGGGGCAAGACCCGGGTTCTGAACGACGTTTTCCAACATTTGATTGAATTTTGGTCTTTAAAATGACCGTTTTTGAATTCGAACGTTCGGGTCCCATAGACTTCAATGGGGTTCGAAATGTTCACGCGAACCCGCGGTCTGTTCGAACGTTCTGGTGCAAACCGAACCCGGGGGTGTTCAGCTCATCCCTAATGCTGATCACGAACCATACACTGAGAAAAAGTCAATAGTAATAATTATTAATTAAAAATTGGTATTTGTGAGAACATAGCTACAAAACCATAATGAAAATAAAAGTGGGGTCTAGAAATCCTGTACCTTTAAGGATATGGGTAACGACACTCAAAATGAGGACACTTGCCAACCTAAATGGTTGAAGATGATTGCAGGATGAATCAATAAGGGATTTGCCTTTGGGTTCATAGTACTGGCTACATTTGCCTCAGAAGTCAAGAAGAGATGGTAAAACCTCTATAAAGAAGGGATAGAGAAGGGATGTCTCAAATGCAAAGTTGGGAAAAACATAAACCAATACCATAATCAAGAGAAGTCACTGATCCACAAGAGGGGATCAGTGCTTACCTTGAAATCGGGGCTGGAATGAAGAAGGAAATAGTCCAAGGAGAGAGTCGCTGTGCTGCTAGGTATGGTACATCCAGTAGCACTGCAGAGAGGTTGTGCCTGAAATTGCGGCTGTCTTTGCCAGGCTTTAAATAGTGCGGTGCGGCTGACGTCGTTACCCATATCCTTAAAGGTACAGGCTTTCTAGACCCCACTTTTATTTTCATTATGGTTTTGTAGCTATGTTCTCACAAATACCAATATTTAATTAATTAATTATTACTATTGGCTTTTTCTCAGTGTATGGTTCGTGGTCAGCATTATTGCATCATTTCGGACACGATTTGTGTGGCTCTGCCCCAATGAATTGAGGGGTTTCCAATCTGTATTTGTGCCTGTTGAGGTAAGTCCTGCGCCGTTTCTGCTGTTCCAATAGGTCCCATTTTGAAATTTGTTATTCTATTTATTTAATTTCCTCATTATGAAAAATATTGTTTATCAAATATGCTTTGTTGTGCATATCTACCTAAATCATTTCTGTATTGGAATTTATTTGGTATACTTACCTTTTTCATTCCATTGACCATCTGTATATATGCTTGTCTTTTTGTAGAGACCTTGTAGTTGGTTTATAAAAGCTCTTAAAAAAGCTCCTTCCGGAGCGAAACATGTCGAGCAAGTGATAAACTACATGAAACTTCTTCCCAACTTGTGGAAGTTCGATTCATTTCAAGACTTCTGATGGTTTCTCTTTTATGTACATTTCTTTTTTGTATTAATAAAAACTTTTCTAGTATTTTACCTGTGTCTTAGTACATTCTATCAGCACCGATTTATAATCCCTGGGTCCGTAGCTACCCATTCCCTCCTTTCCATGTTTATATTCACACGGGATGAGGTGCTTGAATTTGATGATCCACACATCCACTAAATTATTTATTTAATTATCCGGGTGTTACCCACCCATCACCTTTGCAGTGGATAGTGATCATCTTTCAAATTACTTAAACCATATATCTCCAGCATTTAACTGGTAGTTTGATTTTGTGCATATTGAATTGTTAAGTTAGTTACTGTATATTTTGGATTTCTTCTTTTTTTTTTTTCGTTTCTGGGTTATTCCCTCAACACATGATAAACTATGGCCAACTATTGCGGTAACGCTTTTGAGGGTCTAATGGACCAGATACACAAATCTCAGAATAAATCAAGCGGTGGTCTTACCATGTACCGCTTCTTTTCAAGATTACAGCATATGCTTGAGAGAAAATCACGTTTATTTTGGAATAAATCGTATTTTTCCAAATATATAGAGGATAACATTACCCCGTGGGGACTAAGAGTACAAATTTTCCCAACATTACACAATGTCACCCCTGAGTTTAAAGCGGATTGGGAATCTGGTCTACAGACCTGTTCCACCGGTATGATGAATCTTTTGTGTAGGCAATATACAGCAGATCTCAACTCTCTCGATAATGAAATCGAAAGACTGTATGACGGAAAACACCAGCATTATTCAGGATGAACTTTTCGCGACCAGGGAAAGCACTCTCAAAACTGATTTGGAAAAATATATTTCAAATCTATTAAAAAACAAAGAACAGAAATTTGTGAGAGACAAATTAGCATATGACAATAATCAGGCATACAATTGGGGTGCCTCCCAAAGGGACCGCAGACGTGGAACCAACAAAACTAACAATTCCAACAAAACCCACAAGCTCCCTGAAATACCTACGTATGTCACTGATTCTGACTCCTCTCTTTCATTAACTTCGTCTGTTCAAGCACCAGAACAATCAAATACGATTAAGAACTATGACTTCTTCCACCCAAACGAGGTAGAGGCAGCAACAAAGCAAGCTCACAGAGACAAACATCGTGAGCACCTATGAACACCAGAGCAGCAGCAGCTGCAAAAAACCTTCCCAAAGAAACCAGTGAACCAACAAGTCTAGGAACTGGTCCAATCGCTGCAGGCCTTGCCAAGGCTTCGGTGAATGGATCACAATCCAGCAATTAAAGCTCAGCTACCCAACACCAGGTTTTTCATTTGGGCCAGCCCCAATCACAACTGGTGCTAGACCCAAGGAATTAGACACAACCTTGTGGTATACACCAGACACCCCAACCAACAGCTTTGAGGTGATCAATCTATCCTCTATTGATCTGTCACCAGACCAAATTGCGGTATTGCAATTTGGGCTAACATTCTGTCCCGTTCAAAGTATAGACAATTTTGAACTCATCAAAGATGTCAACCTTTTCTCTAGGCGACTAATGCTGAAAGTACTAAGCCAAACCAGCCATACTTTCCACGGATTTAAACAACCCACTGTGGAAGGAAATGACAATCAGGGACATACATGCCCTAGAGGAACTAACGGAACTATGGGATGAAGGGGGTATCACTGAGATAGATCTTCATGAAGCGGATCTCTTAGAGAATCCTCTTGACCCCAGTCAACCAATCACTCCCCACAAACGAATGATTTCTCAACCTAAAGAATACAAAGCTAAATCAAAAATGTTCCCCACGCTTCAAGGTAACCCCAGCGTCTGGGCCTTCACAAATAGGGTGTCCAAAGAAATCGCACAGACACGATGGTCAAATCCACCCCACTCCAATTTGACAGTAAATCAGAAGCAGGCATTAAAGACATTACAAAATGATGACACAATAGTCATCAAACCTTCGGATAAAGGGGGGGAATGTAGTCATAATGGACAAGGCGGCATACGAATCAATGGTATTGAAAATCTTGAAAAATAAAAACTGGTATCGCAAAGTTACAGAGACACACCTTAAGCTTACTATCACACGATACCAACATCTAATAGGACGCGCCTATCGTGAAGGCACTATCTCAAACTAAACTTGGGAATTCCTTAACATCACATGCCCCCGCACACCGACCTTGTATGCTTTACCGAAGATACATAAGAATGCAGTAGATCCCCCGGGAAGACCTATTGTATCGGGGAACGGCTCCTTGACCAAACAAGCCAGTAAATTAGTTGATCACTATCTCAGGCCCCACGTCACCAACCTGGTATCATATCTCCAGGACACCAGGGACCTTCTCAAAGCCATTCCAGATGGGGCATGGTTGGTCTCCCTGGATGTGGAGGACTTGTACAACTCCATCCCCCATTCGCAGGGAGTAAATGTGGTAAAAAGCTTCATTTCGGGAGAGGCCCAGATTCCCTCACCATACAATCAATGTATTCTTGATTTACTGGACTTCATTCTGTCAAATAACATATTCATGTTTGACGGCTCCCACTACCTCCAGGTACAGGGCGTGGCAATGGGGACCAAGTGTGCCCCCACCTACGCCAACCTGTACCTGGGGGAGTGGGAGCTGAACTTATTCCATCGTGAAGACATGCAGATTTTCATGGACTACATACCCATCTGGAGAAGATTTATTGATGACATTTTTTTCATATGGTCAGGCACCTATTCCAACCTTTTGAAATTTAGGGAGAAACTTAAAACTAATGATTTAAATTTACACTTTACCTTTGAAACCAGCCAAACAAGCCTGAACTTTCTCGATATCACAATTGTGGTTGATGAGAATGGCAACGTAGGTACCTCCCTCTTCCGTAAGCCCCTAGCAGGCAATTCACTCCTACATGCGGACAGTTCACACCCTAAATCTTTGATAACAGGAATACCATACGGCCAATACTTAAGGCTACGCCGTAATTGTAGTCACGATTCAAACTTCGAAACTGAAGCCAAAGCTTTACAACAACGCTTTCGGGAACGTGGTTATGGCAATACATGTCTAAAAAAGGCCTATGCACGGGCAAAGGAACATGATCGCAAATCACTCTTGTACGATTACAAAACTAAAAAAGACAATCCGGGAGTACGGATAATCACTCGTTTTACGGGTCATCACCAACAACTAAGAGGGATCCTACACAAATATTGGCATCTCCTGTTAAGTGACGATATGGTTGCCAAACATCTGAAAAGTTACCCTGAAATAACCTTTAGGAGATCACAATCACTACGCGATAAGCTTGTTCACAGTCATCATCGTCCCATTAAATTGTCCAAAAAGGGACCAACAGGCACTAGACCTTGCCATAATTGCCCCTTTTGTGCCTACATTTTTTCGGCCACCACAATGATGCTCCCAAATGGACGCATTCACAAATCATCACTATCAGTGACATGTCAATCAGTAGGAATTGTTTACATCATGATATGTGATTGTGGCTCATTTTATGTAGGCAAAACCAAACGTCCTTTTTATCACAGAATAAGGGACCATGTAAGCCTGATTAAAAAGAAAAAAATGGAAAGTCCCATCAGCCTCGATGTTGGCCTACATCATAACTTCGACAGTCACAAGATGACATTTTGGGCTCTTGAACATGTCCCCCCAGGGGACAGAGGTGGGGATTTTGATAAGATCCTTCTCCAACGTGAAGCAAAGTGGATCCATTCCCTCTCGGCGTTACAGTGCCCTGGTTTAAATGAAGCCTTCAGCTTCAAACCCTTCCTGTAACAATCCCACAACCTTGAGATATGGATTCACTCATACCTTTTATTTATTATATTTTTTATTATCAATTTCTCTTCATTTTATTTATTCATTTATTCATCTTCCCGTTCACCCAATTTTCTTTTTTCTATTTATTTATTTTTTCATTTTTCCTAGTATCCTATTTATTTAATATTTTTTTTGTTTTCCAAAGTAACTGAGCCTTTATGGCTACAAATAGTTATTTTCTATTATGTGTCCAGGAACATTCTGCACTAAACGTTGAACTAACATGTTATTATTGTATGGATTTAACAATTTTCCTCCTTTGGACAGTAGATGGCGCAATGTGTCCTTCCTCCAGGAATGATCAACATAACGAATTTAGATATATATTTTTTGAATTTTTTTTTTCATAATTGAATCATGACATTTTTGAATTCTATTAAATCAACTTTTTACCACTTTTTTCGCTAATGAATAATATTCATTATGAGCCCCTATCTTGTTGTCCTCTTTAGATGCTACATTTTGAATGTTTGTCCACGAACCATAGGGACGCGTGGGACCCTACATCATGGATCTTGAACTTTTGGGTCTTTTCTATTTTGTAGTGGTCCACCAAATTTTGGTACTCCCCTAGTCCTCACATGTCCCGCCTCGCTCTCAGGTTTATCATTTTTGGCCAATTTCACCATGTTATGTAGTATACCGCCATGTATGGGATTGTTTCCCACAACCAAGATGGCGTTCCACGCCTCCGGATGTGTAGGCGTGGATTGAACAGTTTGAGCTCTGCCCTATCCCTCTGCACCGCCTATAGACTGCCTCTGTTGATACACACCAATTGCGAACCCGACGGGACTCAATGACGCGGCGAGTCACATGTCCCCGCTGCGGCTACGTCGTTGCCAACGTCAGCCGCACCGCACTATTTAAAGCCTGGCAAAGACAGCCGCAATTTCAGGCACAACCTCTCTGCAGTGCTACTGGATGTACCATACCTAGCAGCACAGCGACTCTCTCCTTGGACTATTTCCTTCTTCATTCCAGCCCCGATTTCAAGGTAAGCACTGATCCCCTCTTGTGGATCAGTGACTTCTCTTGATTATGGTATTGGTTTATGTTTTTCCCAACTTTGCATTTAAGACATCCCTTCTCTATAGAGGTTTTACCATCTCTTCTTGACTTCTGAGGCAAATGTAGCCAGTACTATGAACCCAAAGGCAAATCCCTTATTGATCCATCCTGCAATCATCTTCAACCATTTAGGTTGGCAAGTGTCCTCATCCTAAGTGTCGTTACCCATATCCTTAAAGGTACAGGATTTCTAAACCCCACTTTTATTTTCATTATGGTTTTGTAGCTATGTTCTCACAAATACCAATATTTAATTAATTAATTATTACTATTGGCTTTTTCTCAGTGTATGGTTTGTGGTCAGCATTATTGCATCATTTTGGACACGATTTGTGTGGCTCTGCCCCAATGAATTGAGGGGGTTTCCAATCTGTATTTGTGCTTGTTGAGGTAAGTCCTGCGCCGTTTCTGCTGTTCCAATAGGTCCCATTTTGAAATGTGTTATTCTATTTATTTAATTGCCTCATTATGAAAAATATTGTTTATCAAATATGCTTCGTTGTGCATATCTACCTAAATCATTTCTGTATTGGAATTTATTTGGTATACTTACCTTTTTCATTCCATTGACCATCTGTATATATGCTTGTCTTTTTGTAGAGACCTTGTAGTTGGTTTATAAAAGCTCTTGAAAAAGCTCCTTCTGGAGCGAAACATGTCGAGCAAGTGATAAACTACATGAAACGTCTTCCCAACTTGTGGAAGTTCGATTCATTTCAAGACTTCTGATGGTTTCTCTTTTATGTACATTTCTTTTTTGTATTAATAAAAACTTTTCTAGTATTTTACCTGTGTCTTAGTACATTCTATCAGCACTGATTTATAATCCCTGGGTCCGTAGGTACCCATTCCCTCCTTTCCATGTTGATATAAAATTAAAGTGAATGCTGTGACCATAGAACTCTGTTGGACAATGGCAGTCCCCGTATTTCTTTTAGCAAAGGTTTAGTAAAGTAAAACAATAACCTTCCATTAAAAAATATGTGATGCAGTATTTTAGTCCCACAAATCTCTATTTATCCTGCACTGAAGTCCAGCTAATGTAGCTTCCTGTGATGAATGTGGCAATGATACTTCACTCCTCCTGAATGCAGAGAAGTGTTGCCACACCATCATAGAAGGAGTAGTTATCGGTATTGTAACTGCCATTTCACAAGCTTGTGTAGCTTGAAAAATCAGCACTAGGGATGAGCTTTATGTTTGAGTCGAACATGAGTTACACTAGAACATTGGCTGTTCGCCCGTTTGTCTAACAGCGAACAATTTGGGGTGTTCGCCACAAATTCGAAAAGCCATGGAACACCCTTTTAAAGTCTATAGGAGAAATCAAAAGTGCTAATTTTAAAAGTTAATATGCAAGTAATTGTCATAAAAAGTATCTGGGGACCTGGGTCCTGCCCCATGGGACATGTATCAGTGTAGCAGTGATTTTAATAATGCTTAAAGTGAAACAATAAAAATGTAATATTCCTTTAAGTTTCATACCTGGGGGTGTCTATAGTATGCCTGTAAAGTAGTGCATGTTTCCCGTGCTTAGAAAAGTCCCTGCACAAAATGAAATTTATAAAGGAAAAAAAGTAATTTAAAACTACTAGCGGCTTTAATAAATTGTCGGTTCCCAGCAATACAGATAGAAGTAATTAAAAAAGAAACAGCATGGGTTCCCCCCTATCCATTACCAGGCTCTTTGGGTCTGGTATGAATATTAGGGGAACCCCAAACCAAAAAAAAATGCATGGGGTCCCCCCCAAATTCAATACCAGGCCCTTCAGGTCTAGTATGGATTTTAATGGGAACACCACACCAAAACCAAGCTTGCCTTGCATACACACGATCGTGAAAAAAAAAAATGCTCAAGCAAAGCGTGGTGACGTACAACATGTACGACGACACTATAAAGGGGAAGTTCCATTCGATTGGTGACACCCTTTGGGCTGATTATGCAAATTTCCCTTCTCATAACCTGCTTCTGTGTGACGTGAAAAACAACGACGTTAAAAACGTTAAAAACGGTTGCTTTTAATAACCATCTTAATAAAATTACATTTTTCTCGTCATGAAAAATGGTTGTGTGTACGCTGCATGAGACACAAATAATGGAAAATTCAGCTCAGCTAGGGGAGATAAAGAAAATGTTTTGGTAACTTTATGAGACTTGTACATCACGTAGTAATTGTATTTGAGATCTGTTTAGATAATTAGACTGTCATACTGAAACCTTTATATGTTCTTTAATAATTTATGTGATAAGTATTAAGTACATACCTTTTTGAAGTGATGCACTGAAAATGCTATTAGCAAGATGCTAAAAAATGCAACAGCCAAAAAAAAAAAATGTTTCCCTGTAGTGGTCATCACAGCTTCATAAACTGAAAATAAATAAATACGTTTCTGTTATTCTGTGCCACCTTGTTACCTAAAATACCATAATCTTACAGTTATCTCCTTCTGACTTGCATTTGACATGCTTCAAGCAGGACTTGTATTGGAATGCAAATTCATTTAAATCAATTGACAGCTCGTGTGTGTGTATATATATATACATATATACATATATACATACAGTACAGACCAAAAGTTTGGACACACCTTCTCATTCCAAGAGTTTTCTTTATTTTCATGACTATGAAAATTGTAGATTCACACGGAAGGCATCATAACTATGAATTAACACATGTGGAATTATATACATAACAAAAAAGTGTGAAACAACTGAACATATGTCATATTCTAGGTTCTTCAAAGTAGCCACCTTTTGCTTTGATTACTGCTTTGCACACTCTTGGCATTCTCTTGATGAGCTTCAAGAGGTAGTCACCTGAAATGGTCTTCCAACAGTCTTGAAGGAGTTCCCAGAGATGCTTAGCACTTGTTGGCCCTTTTGCCTTCACTCTGCGGTCCAGCTCACCCCAAACCATCTCGATTGGGTTCAGGTCCGGTGACTGTGGAGGCCAGGTCATCTGGCGCAGCACCCCATCACTTTCCTTCTTGGTCAAATAGCGGTAATGCAATGCAGCAAAGTCGCTGATCTTAAGCAATAAATATGGCTTTATTGCACTCAAAAGAAATAATACAAAACAAAATGGCCTACTCCAATTTAGGAGGCTAACTGACAGTAGTGTCCCTCACTACACTGTACTGGGGGGGCTATTCCAGCCTCCAGTATAAAACAAACAGAATAACAGTCCAAATAAACAAATCTGTGACAGACCTTGTTCCTTCAATGCAGACAGTTTCCAACCTGTCCATCCAGCTCAGCATACCTCTCACACTGAGCTCTCACTTCCCACTTCCTTACCAGGTAAGTGTTAATTAATAGGGGAAGAGAGGAGGTTTTACCTGTTGGCCAGGCTTAACCCCTTCCAGGGCAGGGAACGCTGAGTTTTCCAGTCGCTCACTGGTGTACATACAATCGTGTACCCTGTCACAATATTTTAACTATGTATGTATAATTGTTTTGTACATATGTACTTTTATTCTTTATAACAGTTTGTGCAGTAATATCTGTAGACTGAGAGCTCTTTTTCAATGTATGAACCTTCATCTTCTACTGTATGTGATCCTTGTATAATAACTGATAAAATGATCACATGATCAGGAATCTTTCTAATTGGTTTCTGATCATTGGTGGGAGCCAAAGCTGTCAATGACAGTGGGGACTGACAGCTAGCAGCCAACACTGTCATATGGGGAATGCCACTTACGGACCGTCCGCCGCCGTTATATGTCATTAAGGATGAGCCGAACACCCCCTGGTTTGGTTTGTGACAGGATATGCAAACTGACCAAAAGTTTGTGCGAACGCGCGTCACCGTTAAAGTCTATGGGACACGAACGTGAAAAATCAAAAGTGCTAATTTTAAAGGCGAATATGCAAGTTATTGTCCTAAAAAGGCTTTGTAGACCCGGGTCCTGCCCCAGGGGACATGTATCAATGCAAAAAAAAAGTTTTAAAAATGGCCGTTTTTTCGGGGGCAGTGATTTTAATAATGCTTAAAGTGAAACAATAAAAGTGAAATATTCCTTTAAATATCGTGCCTGGGGGGGGGGTGACTACAGTATGCATGTAAATTGCCATATATTTTCCGTGTTTAGAACGTTTCCTGAAGCAAAATTACATTTCTAAAGGAATAAAAGTAATTTAATGTAATGTCGGGTCCCGTCAATATAGATGAAAATCATTGAGGAAAACGGCATGGGTACCCCCCCAGACCATTACCAGGCCCTTTGGGTCTTATATGGATATTAAGGGGATCCCACACCCACAAAAAAAAAGGCGTGGGGCCCCCAAGCCCTACATACTCTGAAGAGAAGTATACAGGCGGTCCCCGGGTTACAAACAAGATAGGGACTGTAGGGTTTGTTCTTAAGTTGAATCTGTTTGTAATTTGGAACAGGTAAATTTTTTAAGTGTAGCTCGAGCCAAAAAATCTGTTTTTAAGCTTTTTGGATAAAATAGGGTAGGGTTATCACCCCTGTAACATTTTTTTTGCTGTCTGTGCCCCTGTTAAGAATATTTCACCTCACTTTCTGTCCCAATGACAATTGGACTTTGAAAATGATTATGGAAACAGGGATTGGTGATAAAGCATCAGTGGAGACACCTTTTTTCCATATTAACTCTTCAAGGAAGGAATTTTCCCTTCCTAGGGGTAGATTTCCTCTCACGTCCTGTTGTCTCCATCCATTTGTAAGTAGGAGTCATTTGTAAGTCGGATGTTTGAAAATAGAGAACCCCCGTATATACTATACGGCCTGCCCTAAACACTATGCGGAAAATAGGTGTTGGTGGTACCAGAACACTGTAAGCCCTCACAGTTACTCTTGGTGGGCACTGGAACGGGCCCTGCTGGGAAATATTATATCAAGAATTGTAATTACATGCTCCTGTTAAACAGGGGCAGAGAAATTGGGTCTTAGGCAGTGGTGGTGCCACAACACTTTAAACCCTCACAGATTGAGTGAGTGAGTGACTTATTTAGCGCTAACAAATGCGAACTGAATTGCCTCAAAGCGTTTTTGTCCAACTTCGCCCAAGGTTCTTCAGAAGAGATGAATCTTACGTTTTTTCCTGAAGGCCCGATGGTTTTCTTCCATGCGAATGTTTGTTGGTAGAGTGTTCCATAGCCGTGGTCCTTGGACTGGGAATCTTTGTTCTCCTTTAGATTTGTAGCGGGACTTGGGAATGTGGAGGAGATTTTGATTAGTTGATCGGAGGGTCCGATTGGGGGCGTAGTGTTTTATTTTCTCACATAAATATTGAGGCGTGTTTCTTTGTGTGCATTTGTGGGTGAGGCAGAGGGTCCTAAATGTAACCCAATCCTTTACGGATAGCCAATGTAGAGTCCTCAAGGCAGGGGTGATTGATTCCCATGTTTTTTCCTGTTATCAGTCTTGCTGCAGTGTTCTGGACGACTTGTAAACGAGAAATCTGGTATTTGGGTAGTCCTAAGTAAAGGCAGTTTGCGTAATCGAGTCTGGAATTGATGAGTAAATTTGGGCAAATTTGGGGCCACTAAGATTACAGGAGTTCTTTCCTTCTTGATCCTGCAGAGTAGCCTTTGTAAGTGAAGTTCAGTTTCTGTCCCGTGGCCTGGACGGAAACCTGATTGTAGTGGGTCCAGGAGTTTGTGGATGTCCAAGTGGAGTTGTAGCTGTGGTACTACTGCTTTCAGTAGTACCACAGCTGAGGCTTGTTAACAGCCTGCCATGGTTTGGGTCTTTAGGGTCGAGGTTGGGTTTCTTTAGGAGGGGTTTCATTATACCTTGCTTGAAGGAAGTCGGAACAATCCCTTCTCTGCACAATTGATTTATGAGATGTGTTATAGTCGGTGCCACAATTTTGATATATTCTTTCAGGAGTTTTGTTGAAATAATGTTGTTTGGTGATGTACTGTCTCGAAGACTTCTGATGATATTTTTGGTGGTGTCGGTGATTGGGACCAGCGTAAAATTTGTTGATTGTAGGGTGTTTATATTGACGTTTTCTTCTATCTTTGCTGAGTGAGATCAATAGTTTTTTTCTGCTAAATTATTTCACTGATGTTTTTAATTTTGTCAATAAAAAAATCAGATGGCTCATTGCAGATTCTATTGTTGAGTGCAGGAATGAGGCCTGCTGTGAAATATTGGATCAAAAATGAAAATTACACACCCCTTTAAAACAGTGATGGTGGTGGTGCCACAACACCGTAACCCCTCCCAGATTCTCTTGTTGAGTGCAGAATTGAGCCCTGCTGTGAAATATTAGAGCAAAAACTGTAATTACATGCCCCTGTTAAACAGGGGCTGAAAAACTGGGCCTTAGGCAGGGGTGGCACAACACTGTAAAGCCTCACAGATACTCTTGTTGAGTGCAGGAACGGGCCCTGCTGTAAAATATTAGACCAAAAATTGTAATTACACGCCCCTGTTAAACAGGGGCAGAACAATTGGGCCTTAAGCAGTGGTGGTGGTGCCCTGAACCAAAAATATTCTTAGAAACTATTATAATGAAGATTAAGGGGTGGGGAATAGTATAGTCACTCAGCATAGGCAGTCTTCAAGGGATCCCACATCCATACAAAAATCAATTGGTTACATCAGCATCAGGTGCTTGCTAGCTAGTGATCCAAGACTGATTCATTTTTATGAATGTGAGCCTATTAACAGAGTCTGTGGACAGGCGCACTGTGTGATCTGTTACAAAGCCTCCAGCAGCACTGAATGTGCGTTCAGAAAGAACGCTGGATGCAGGACAGGCCAGTAGCTCAATTGCATATTGAGCAAGCTCTACCACCTCTGAGCCTGCCCCTGCAGAGCTGACATCTCTGCCCCAGTGTTTCTCCTGTCCCCTAAGCAGACCAACCCTAGTGCCGGTAGAGAGCCAGAGGTACCGCATATTCCACAAATTCACAAAAGGGGGCAGAGTCTACCAGCTGAAAAGGCAGCAGTTGCAGTGCTAGCAATTTGGCCAAGCTAGCATTTAGATGCTGAGCATGTGGATGGCTGGGACCAAAATTCTTTTGACGGTTTAGCAACTGGGGTAGGAAAATGTTCCTGCTAAAATTGAATGTTGGTGTACTGCTAGCAGATTGGCCGCAAGTACTTGGGACATCTATTTCTATACCTTCATTCCTCTCAGTGCAGGTTTCTGAGAGGACTGGAGGTATAGTGGGGTTGGAGATCCCAGCTGATGAGGAGCAAGTAGAGGTCCGCTTTGTTCTTTGATGTGGGTCTTTTAAGTGATGTTGCCAATGGACTGCATGGGAGGTCGTCAGGGCTCAAGTCCTGGGGTAATGCGTGGGAACGGAGTCCCTGCACTTTTTTCACAGCAGGAACGCAGTTCCCTTTGCAGGACTAGAGCAACTGAGCCACCCGAGCCAATCCTTCACTAAGCGGCGATGCCCAGCTCGAGTCACTGTCAGGAGCAGCTGAACCTTAGTAATCCTTTATGTTACTGGCTGCTTCCTGTATATGGATTCATCGGGTAGTATTCCATCACTTCCTCGATGCCGCAATGTCTCCTGGGAGCTTTTGTCATTGTTGCCAAATGGCGGGTTGCCAAATGTAAACAGTACTGTGTTTACATTCCTGATGGTTGTGATTGGTCATCAATAAGGTATATAGCCACTCAGATTGGCTCTGCACACTGTTCCTGTGATCTTAGCCATCCAATGGTTCACTTAAAGCAGTTCAAGTCGATTTTTGCAAGCTATGCAGTTTGTTTAATACGCAATAATTTGCAACACAGAATAACTTAGTAATATGTTAAAATATATCAACACCGTGGATTTTGTTCAGGACCGATCAATATGCACAATCACATTGTAATAAACCCCTCTTCTGATTCTTACAAAGGAGTCCAAATCCAAACCCAACCTCTCTTCTCCCATCTATCCTGGAAATTCCATGTTTGTTTGCTAATTTCACCAAAGATATACTATTTTCTCAGGTCTTACCAGATCAAACAATTATTACTTTTGGAGCACTTGCTGGTGAAACCTGGTAGTGCAACCATAAGTAGACGCAATGTGATTTTTTTTTAGACTCTTCCAAGCACTGCTCCATTCTGTTGTAATTTTTCTTAGAAATCTGCCTTAGCCCAGGTTCAAACTGGGCTGCGGAAATGAAGCCGTACGAGTTCAGCTGAACACACACAATTTTACTACCCCTGGCAGTCCCAATTTCAGGCCGCGATTACAGAGACATCTGTGCAATGTAAATTGAAGTCAATGTAAATCGAGGGGCGAAATCGCAAAAAAGTAGTACAGAAACTACTTTTTGAAATTGGACGCACCGATTAGGATGGTATCATTGCCAGCAACTGCCAGCAAATGCCGCCGATTTGACATGCAATTTGACATGTCAAATCGCATGTCAAAATGCAGCAGTGTGAACCATGGGTTAGTGTTAGCACTAAGTAAGCACTGGTATTTCTTCCACAATATAAAATACTTACTGAATGGGTAAAAGGTTCGAACAGTTTTAAACATAAAGGAACATATACAAAAGACATTCTTCCAGTTAATAATATTCACAGTCTCAACAGATTTTACTCTCAATGTGGGGTGACCCCAGAACTTATTCAAAACTTTAGATAATGCGTTTACGAGGCACTTCAACTCATTGTACATTAAAAGACAGAGCAACTACTTATTGCATTTCAAGCTTAGAGTCAGCTCATAAACCCAAAGAACTGGGGGGATGCACCCAGTAACAACTGTATACGTTCATGGAAGAACACCTATACTTCCAAGAAAAGGAAGCCACAACCCTCGTCAACCAGGAGGCGGTCTTGTTGCAACACTTGTTGCAACACTTCTATATTTATAGGGGATAGGCAACGTGACCTGAGAAAAGAGAAAGAGAAGAAAGGGAGAGTTGAGAGGAAGAGTTGAGGGAAGTAATGTATGACCCTGCGCGCCAAATCCCACCAACCTCTCTTGGATCGAAGATCTATAGTCAGGTATTTGACCCATGGATCTCAAACGTTCTCAAACATCTGCATTTTATCATTCAAGATCGCTGACATGCGCTCATTAAGCATAATGCAGGAAAATGTGTGCTTGAGCTGTTCGAATGGCAGGACGGGCGATTTCCTAATTTTTGCAATAGCGATTTTTGCTGATATGAATATAAAAGGCTATGAGACGTCTCTGAGTGAGAGATGATACCGCTCTAAAAAATGCTGATCCCTTAGCTTTGCTTCCATCCCAGTGAAGGATGACATAATTTGCCCCCCACTTGTGTCTCCCTGTGCATCGCAATCTCACATATGCTCAGTAGGGGGCTTGCTGTCATTTATCAGGGAGTCACAGCCGGCCCCCAAATCCAAAATGTAACAATTTTTTTCCCGTCATGCACATGTCTAATTCTGATGCACAACTACTGTACCTTATATGTAGTCTATGTACCTATTGAGTGTTACTTTCTGCTGAAAATTCTAAATAAAAACCATTGAAAATAAAAAGTTTATTTTTAATTATCAGCCTAATGTAATTCATGGTACCGTAGATTTTAAATTGGAAGACAGAGGAGTCAACAGAAGGATACGCCTATCTGTCTGCTGCTTCCCTTTCATTGCCCAATAACAAGCGGGACATGACCTAACCTGTAGTGCATATCTGTAGTAGAAAACCGATGTTCCCAACTTGCCTCTCCTGTTCCACAGGGCTTTGTAAATCAAGAATGGCTAGGCAAAAACATAAATCATATAGCAGATAAAATCAGCCATATACACTATCTCACAAAAGTGAGTACACCCCTCACATTTTTGTAAATATTTTATTATATCTTTTCATGTGACAACACTGAAGAAATAATACTTTGCTACAATGTAAAGTAGTGAGTGTACAGCTTGTATAACAGTGTAAATTTGCGATCCCCTCAAAATAACTCAACACACAGCCATTAATGTTTAAACCACTGGCAACACAGGTGGGTACACCCCTAAGTGAAAATGTCCAAATTGGGCCCAATTAGCTATTTTTCCTCCCCGTTGTCATGTGACTCGTTGAGTTACAAAGTCTCAGGTGTGAATGGGGAGCAGGTGTGTTAAATTTGGTGTTATTGCTCTCACTCTCTCATACTGTTCACTGGAAGTTCAACATGGCACCTCATGGCAAAGAACTTTGAGAATCTGAAAAAAATAATTGTTGCTCTACATAAAGATGGTCTAGGCCAGCGGTAGGCAACCTTGGCTCTCCAGCTGTTTTGAAACTACAAGTCCCAGGAGACAGTGCAAAACCCTGACCATCACAGGCATGACTCCTAGAAGCAGAGGCATGATGGGATTTGTAGTTTCACCACAGCTGGAGAGCCGAGGTTGCCTACCACTGGTCTAGGCTATAAGAAGATTGCCAAGACCCTGAAACTGAGCTGCAGCGCGGTGGCCAAGACCATAGAGCGGTTTAACAGGACAGGTTCCACTCAGAACAGGCCTCGCCATGGTCGATCAAAGAAGTTGAGTGAGCGTGCTTAGCGTCATATCCAGAGGTTGTCTTTGGGAAATAGATGTATGAGTGCTGCCAGACAGGGTCAGCCTGTCATTGCTCAGACCATACGCCACACACTGCATTGAATTAGTCTGCATGGCTGTTGTCCCAGAAGGAAGTCTCTTCTAAAGATGATGCACAAGAAAGCCCACAGTTTGCTAGACTAAAGACAAGCAGGCTAAGGACATCATTTACTGAAACCTAGTCACACCATAGCACCTTCCACATGTTTCATGTGTCCCCCACATGGATTCTCACAAACTGCAAATGGGACTTATGGCTTCCTTTCAACAGTGGCTTTCTTCTTGCCATTCTTTAATAAAGGCCATATTTGTGGAGTGCACGACTAATAGTTGTCCTGTGGACAGATTCTGAGCTGTGGATCTCTGTAGCTCCTCCAGAGTTAACATGGACCTCTTGGCTACTTTTTTGATTAATGCTCTTCTTGACTGGCCTGTCAGTTTAGGTGGACGGCCATGTCTTGGTAGGTTTGCAGTCGTGCCATACTCTTTCTATTCTCGGATGATTGATTGAACAGAGCTCTGTGAGATATTCAAAGCTTGGGATATTATTTAACCACTAGCCGACCAGCTGCCATCGTTATACGGTGGCAGGTTGGCTCTCCTGCCCTAATCGCCCTAGCGGTATGGCGGCTTGCGCAAGAGCAGTTGAGCTGCTCTCTGCAGGAGCGTGGCCACGGGTCGGGCGGACTCAATGTCCTCCGGCGGCCCGCGATCACCTAGTACAGAGGCAGAATGGGAATCTGCCTTTGTAAACAAGGCAGATCCCCATTATAATGGGACATGTCAGAGATCTACTTTTCCCAGTCATCCAGAACAGTGGTCTCTGTTATGTCCCAGGCAGCCCATCCCCCCTACAGTTAGAACACACCCAGGGAACACAGTTAACCCTTGATCGCTCTCTAGTGTTAACCCCTTCCCTGCTAGTGTCATTTTTACATTGATCAGTGCATTTCTATAGCATTGATCAATGTAATAATGTCACTGGTCCCCCAAAAGTATCATTTGGGGTTAGATTTATCCACTGCAATGTCACAGTCCTGCTAAAAATCGCAGATCGCCGCCATTACTACAAAAAAAAAAAAAATGTCCCTGAATGTATCCCGTAGTTTGTAGACACAATTACTTTTGCACAAACCAATCAATATACCACCTATTGCAATTTTCTGGGCCAAAAATATGTAAAAGAAGATATATGGGCCTAAACTGATGAATACATTTTTTTTTTGTTATATATGTTTTTTTATGGGGATATGTATTATAGCTAAAGGTAAAAAAAAAATCTAAATTGTCGCTCTTTGTTTATAGCGCAAAAAATGAAAGCCGAAGAGGTAACCAAAAGAAAGCTCTATTTGTAGGGAAAAAAACATTTATAATTTTCCTTCCACTACACAATTATGTGGCACTTTGTGCTGATCTATCAAATAAAACCCCAATAAAATACATTTATGTTTTTGGTTGTAACATGACGAAATGTGGAAAATTTCAAGAGGTATAAATACTTTTTCAAGGCACTGTAGATATATGGCCAGATTCACGTAGCTTTACATCGTAAGTACAAATGTGCGCCGTCGCATCTTTCCCGCCAATTCACAAAGCGAGATACGCTGAAAAACATGGCTTCAGCCGTTCGACGTAACTTGCCTATGCCCGCGTATCGTGGGCGCATAATTACGCTGGACGCATTCGGTGTTCCCATTATAAATATGCAAATGAGCTAGATACGCCGATTCACAAACGTACATACGCCCGACGCAGTAATCTATGCCATTTAAGTAAGGCGTTTTTCCGGCA
This sequence comes from Rana kukunoris, assembly GCA_029574335.1. Lineage (NCBI taxonomy): Eukaryota > Metazoa > Chordata > Amphibia > Anura > Ranidae > Rana > Rana kukunoris. The sequence goes on from CM056060.1 coordinate 31,455,819, forward strand.
TAAAGTTAAACCACCAAAAAGTTAGCGCATCACATGCAAAGGTATTGACGTCGGAACAGCCGTCTAATTTTACGTCATTTACATAAGTCGTACGTGAATGGGGCTGTGCGTAAGTTACGTTCACGTCGTAGTCAGTGTTCGACGTGTATCTTAGGCCAGCCCTCAAAATGTCCACTCGCCTACTAGCATTTGGCGAGTAGATTTAAGCTGGGGGCGAGTGATGACAGGGCTGCATGACCAATCTCCCTCCAATCTGTGCCTACACTTAGAGTCCCAATGAGATTGGCGGCCGAAGAGGAAAGGTGCATGCTCAGGAAAAGTCTGGTGAGCCGCGCACAGGCAGGGCAGTACACAGATGCTCTCCTTACAATTCTCATTAAGCCATGGGACCTAACAGTATGACCTCTCTGAGACTGCCCCCTCCCCCCGACCATTGTAGCTGTAGAGCAGAGAGCAGGAAGTAATAAGTAAGGTGGAGGATTGCGAAAACTACCACTCCGGTGCAGCGCTCACTGAAAGTTGCCCTGACACGAGATCGTCAGCCTTCCAGTTTGTGCAGTTTTCTTTGTGCGCTGTGCTATAGTGTCATTGGCTGTGCAGTTGTGTGGATCTCAGCGCTGGATTGTACTCCCTCCCGCTGTGCTGCAGCTCCTCTCCTCACTGCCAGCCTGAATAAAAGGGGGAAGTGGGGACATGCAAGTGTGGAGCCACACACACAGGCCCCTGATGATGAGATGAGAGGGAGAGAGAGAGAGGATGGATGGGAGTTGCAGAGGAGGCAGCAAGAGAATGGGGAAGAGACCCAGTTCTAGTGCCCTGTCCCTCTGGTCTTCCACCAGTGCCCTGTCCCTCTGGTCTGCCCACAATGCCCTGTCCCTCTGGTCTGCCCACAGTGCCCTGTCCCATTTTGTTAAAGTTTTTGTTGGTAATATTTAATTGTGTAACTTGATTCTGCATAAAACATTTACAGTGTCATTACATGAAATAATCTACGAGGGCGTGTTTACGGGTGCAATTAAGCACAGGGCAGTGTATGAATTAGGTGGGGCAACTGGTGGCGAATAACTCTTGAGGCCTGGCTAGTAGCTCAGGGCTTGAAATGTTGAGCCCTGTCTTAGGCATTCTATTCGATGTGATTCTGAGCATGCGCACTGGGATACGTCCACGGACGGCGCATGCGCCGTTCGTTCGGCCCATCATTTGCATGGTGTCACGGTCCATTACAATACAACACGCCCACTGCCTTGCTACTTTGAATTACGCAGGCTTACGCCGGCTCATTTACGCTACGCCGCCGCAACTTACGGAGCAAGTGCTTTGAGAGTACAGCACTTGCCTCCCTAAGTTGCGGCGGCGTAGCGTATATTCGATACGCTACGCCTGCCTAAAGATGCGCTACGCTACCTGAATCTGGCCCATAGTGTTTACTTACTCCAAAGCTCTATTTGTAGTTTCTCTCTGGTGCTACCTTCCTCTGAGAAGTTTTTACATGTGATAAATTTGTGTCGGGGAGGGACAGCTCAGAAAAGAGCTTGTCTATTCATAACAAAGTTCTCCCTGTGTGGAGGGAGGTGTGTGCCTTTCCTTCAATCAGAAACTGTAACTGCAGTCTCCCTGCCCCCTCCTCTGTGCTCCTGACAGACACTGAAAGGTTTTAAACATGGTTCTGCCCTTTTAAAGGGGTGTTGGGAAGAGAAGACTGCAGATAAACAAGTAAAACCTATGTAGGAGGATTTATTTCATCTTTGTGTGTCATCTGAGGCTGTTCACTTCACTGGGTATAGGAGAGGGTTTACATCCAGTTTCAAGGGGTTGTAAAGGGATTTTTTTTTTTTCATAATAAGCATCCTTTACCTGCAGACATTCCTCTTTTCACTTCCTCATTGTTCGTTTTTGCTCAGAAGTTGCTCTATTTCTTCTCGGTTCTGTTCACTTCCTGCTTGTCTGATTTTACTGACCACCGTGGTCAGTAACGTGCTCGCCCCCTCACATCTGTGTGTCAGGACGCTCTATACGTGTTAGAAACTTCAAGGAGGTGTGAATTACTGGGCGTGCCGCAATGCATACTGGGAAATGTAGTTCTTACATGAACGAGCACTGCAAACCAGGAAGTGAATGAGAGAACAGAAACTAGAACCCCGGAGGTTTATATAGATGAAGGAATTTAATAGGTATTTATTCGTTTTTTAACAGAATCATTACACTATTCTGTCTGTCTACCTTTCAGATATTCATTTTAGGTAAATTATTTTTTTCCTTTACAACTCCTTTAAGTTCTTATTTTAGAGGTGGTGTGAGACAGCTGCAGTGTGACACCAATGTTGCAGCATGGAGGTGAATGTGTAGGGCTTTTTGTACCAAACGGAAAATTCTCCTTTAACCACTTGACCTCTTGGAAAGATTTACTCCCCTTCATGACCAGGCCAATTTTTTGTGGTCTTGCAAAACTTATTTTTTGCCCACAAATAGAGGTTTATTTTGGTGGTATTTGATCACCACTGTGTCTTAAAAAAAATTTGAGCTATAAACGAAAAAACAAAACAAATTTTTTTTTTTGCTATGAAACATATCTAAGGCGGCGTACACACGACCGAGGTTCTCGCTGGAAACCAGCGAGAACCTCGCTGGAAGCTGCATTCCAGCGAGGACCTCGGCCGTGTGTACGCTCCTGGCTCGCCCCGCCCGTCGGGAATCCCGTCGAGCGAAAAGAGAGCACGCTCTCTTTTTGCTCGACGGCCCGCCTGGATGAATGGCTGGTTGCCATTCCCGACGGGCAGGTCGCCGATTTCGACGGCCGGCAGAGAACCTCGACGGGCGGAACGATGTGTTCTGCCCGTCGAGGTTCTCTGCCGTGTGTACGCGGCTTAATAAAATAATTTAAAAAATCTAAACGGTTTCAGCCCATATGTATTCTGCTACATATTTTTGGTAAAAAAATTCCCATTAAGTGATTATTGATTGGTTTGTGCAAACGTTATATTGTCTACAATCTATGGGATATATACTGGATTTTTTAATAAACAACTAGGGTGATCAAAGGTCGGCAAGCGGTTAACAGATATAAGACAAAAACATGTTTATATGGCTCTTTACAACATGATCTGGCGGATGGACATTTCTAGAGCCAATTGCTGTGGTCATGTCCCAAGCGTCTATCATCCCAACGTTAAGTCCACTGAAGATGTCCTTTACTAAGAGGTACTGAATATAACCATGAAAGTCACTAAATCTCTCTACATCAGAGTTAATCTCCCTGGTATTCTCAGACTTTATGATAACTGTTGTATCCGGACTTCGTAAAAACAGGCTCTCTATGGCCCTCCGTATGTTGAGAAGTCTTTTGATGAACAAAGGAAGAGGAAAGGGCCGGAAGTGCTGTCCCACCGATAACACAATGATTGTGTTGGAGCCGCCACCAACCCGGTCAACTTCGTTGGTAATGTAGGCGTGATCTTTGACATTGAAGAAGCTCATAGTTACAAATGGATGTCCATGTTTCTTCCATTGAATGTAGATGTTGTTTTGTAAGTCATAGGCCAAAATGGTCTTGTGCCAACCAGATAGGTGGTTCTCATATAATGTCAGATCTGTTAAAATAGGATCAAAAAGCAAAGGATTATGTATATAAAAGAAAAATCATCATTCATTCGATTTTAACAAACATTGCCATAGATCCTCCAAAACCATTATTCAGCAGAAGAAGTTTCTGAAACATCAACAAGAACAGCAAGGCCACGTACACACGGAGGGACATGTCCACTGAAACATGTCCGACGGACCGTTTCCAGCGGACATGTCTCCTCCGGATTTTCGTCCGACGGTGTGTACACACCATCGGATGAAAATCCCCTCGGCCAGAGAACGCGGTGACGTGACGGTGACACCGCCACGTCACCAAACCCGGAAATAAAATGCTTCCGCGCATGCGTCGAATCCATTCAACCCATACGCGGACAGTTCTGTCCGCTGGATAGTGTACTAACCAGCGGACAGATCCGACGGACAGGTTTGTAGCGGACAAATTTCAAAGCATGCTTTGAAATTTGTCCGATGAACAAACCTGTCTTCTCGCCCGTACACACGATCGGATTTGTCTGCTGAAACAGTCCGTCGGACCGGTTTCAGCAAATAAATTTGATCGTGTGTATGCGGCCTAATAGTTTGAAGTCAAAGTGGTGCTAAAGGCAGGTGTTTTTTTTTCTAATGCATTCTCTGCAGCTACCCCCTATACTTACCTGAGCCCAATCTTGAGAGCAGAGGCTCTCTGCCTCCTTATTGGCTCAGAGATATCAGCGGGAGCCACTGGCTCCCACTGCTGTCAAGCACAGCCAGTGAGGAGGAAGCTCTGTGTCAATGAAGCAGGGCTCAGGAGCAAGCACGCATACAAGCCCCCATTGCAAGCAGGGTCAGATCTAGCCTGTCTGATGCCGGGGTGCAATAACAATTGTCAGGGGGACAGAGGGTGGGAGGTCAGCAGGGCAGTGTACAGGGGTCAGCAGGGTAGAGGACAGGGGTGGGTAGTAGGGATGAGCTTTATGTTCGAGACGAACATGAGTTTGACTCAAACATTGGCTGTTCGCCTATCCGGCAAACAGCGAACAATTTGGGGCGTTCGTGGCAAATTCGAAAAGCCGTGGAACACCCTTTAAAAGTCTATGGGAGAAATCAAAACTGCTAATTTTAAAGGTTAATATGCAAGTTATTTTAATAAAAAGTGTTTGGGGACCCGGGTCCTGCCCCAGGGGACATGTATCAATGCAAAAATAGTTTTAAAAACTGCAGTTTTTTTGGGAGCAGTGATTTTAATAACGCTTAAAGTGAAACAATAAAAGTGAAATATTCCTTTAAATGTTGTACCTGGGGGGTGTCTAGTATGCTTGTAAAGTAGCGCATGTTTCCCATGTTTAGAACCCAAAATTAATATTGCAATAGATGTGGTGTATCACTATAAGTGTGCAGCAGCTGTGTAGACACTCATGTCATTATAGGAGTAATTTATTAGTATTGTGGCGCTGATTGTTTTTCTCACAATTTGTTTACAGAATATACTCAGCTTATGGTTATTATAATATTGGTCATCACACCTTAATTTCTTCACTTCTAGTGGACCCTTAAAACGGAGTTCCACCCAAAAATGGAACTTCTGCTTTTCGGAATCCTGTCCCCCTCCGGTGTCACATTTGGCACCTTTCAGGGGGGTGGAGGGAACAGATACCTGTAAACCAGCCATTTGCTCCCACTTTGGGGCATAGATCACTGCAGTGACCTACGCCACGTCCGTGCCTACTTCGTCCCCTCCCCCCGCTGTCTTCTAAGGCGGCGTACACACGATCAGTCCATCCGATGAGAACGGTCCTAAGGACCGTTTTCATCGGTTAACCGATGAAGCTGACTGATGGTCTGATGTACCTACACACCATATCGTTTTAGAACGCGGTGACGTTTACGTGTTTTAACACAACGACATGCTAAAAAAAACGAAGTTCAATGCTTCCAAGCATGCATCGACTTGATTCTGAGCATGCGCGGCCTTTTAACCAATGCTTTTGCATACTAACGATCGGTTTTGACCCATCGGTTAGGCGTCCATCGGTCAAATTTTATAGCACGTTCCCTTTTTTTTGACCGAAGGATAATAAAACAGTCCTTCAGTCGGTTTTTATCGGTTTTGACCGATCGTGTGTACGCGGCCTTAGAGACACACAGGTCCCAGAAGACAGCAGGAACCAGTGGGATCACGCAGCGCGACTCACGGATGCACAGTAAGGAACCAGGAAGTGAAGCTGCACAATTATATAACTGACTGCCAGCTGTTCCATGTAGCTGCTGATTCTTCTGTCACCCTCTCCCACCCCTACAATGTTATGCTGGGAGTCAGAGCAGCCTGTGTAAACTCTTCTTCTGGTGCTGACCGTGTGAGACTTCTCTACCTGCTCTCCCCTCAATTCCTGGCAGCAGAGTAAAGGACCAATCAGGCAGGAGAACTTGTAAAGCAATCTTGTAGACAGTAATGCAGAGATCATGGGAGATGTAGTCCAAAACGCCATCTCTATAATGAAGGAATTTACTTTCTGAACTATCAATTCAGATAGACTTTTAGATTCAGGAGGAGCTGGAGGAGGACATTGGGCTGCTGCATTGCACTTTGGGACATGTAGCCTCTTGGAGAGACTGCTGCACTTTGGAGGATGTTTGCAGAACTACAGATCCCAATAGACTGGCAGAGACCAGGAGGAGCAGAATAGATCTTTTTAGTGTATACCTGGGAAGATTTGTGGCTTTTACACCCAGGACCTCTGTCAGTCTGCTCCTCTCACCCATGAGCCAGTTAGAGAGGAGAACCTTGTGCTAAACCAGGGAAGGAAGTAGACATTCAGGCTATAGTGCTAAGTCCAGAGGCATTCGTCTTTCAGTGAAGCCAGAGCAGCAGCATCTTCAGCCACACAGAGCAGGTTCATCAGTCTTTATCTGCATCTACAGCCATACAGAGGGGGTTTGCTGTAGTTCAGTCATCGATCCATGAAGAGCCCCCTGCCGCCGGTACCTACAGTTGTAATGCAGGATTTTGTGGGAGGGTTGCCAACTAACTAAACACTCTGCACCACAAAACCAAGCAAGAATCTAGACACAGTTGCCACCCGAGTTCTTTAGACACTTCAAGTGAATGCATTTATACAGCATACCACTGTGCAGTACTCTATCACCTGTTCTGGATTACCCTATTAGGGCAGATTCACTTAAGGCCTCCCTGCACTTGTTGCTTGCCCTTTTCATTACTGTTAAGTCTTGTTCAATGTATGCCAGAGCTTTTCCTCAAATCACAACCTTCTTGAACTAGAAGTATCTGGAAGCCATTCAGTATTAACATTAGTGCACCACTGTAGGGGCCCCAACTATAATAAAATTGAATTTTTTCCTCCCTTTTTATATACATGGCGCAGCCCCTGTACTTCCAAGTACAGACGCTGTTTAAATTTAGAGGGAGATGAGAGAACTACTTAGCTCTCATCGGTGTGAATTATGTTAGTTTAGTGCTGGGCTGTGCTGTTGTTTCATTCTGTGTTCCAGGGATTCCTTTCTATCCTGGAGCGACAGGTGGTGGCAGTGGAGACCAGTGGGAGCGACTTCTTGTCAGCAGCCAATCGGAGGAGTTTTTCCCTCGCGGGGCATGCTAAGGGAGGGTACTTCTAGAGGGCGCCATCTTGGCATCGGGAGTTCGAGGTTGGATCCGGGTGCGGCACCCACCTTTAGGGTGTGCGCACCTCACGGGCCCCAGCGAGATGGCCTACCAGGCCGGGGCGCACATGCTACACGGAGTTCCTGACTCTGGGCCCTCATGGCCCGGAGAAACTAAAGCTGCAGAGGGGGCCCAGTGACTTACTAGGTCCCCACTTCTATGAAAAGATCCCAAGCGAGTTGTGCTGTTCGGTGGGGAGTCAGTCTGAGGAGTGCCAGAAGGTAGGCGATTCAATAGGGCCTAGACAAGCCTTCGGGATCAAGGTAACCGGACACTGGGAGTTTGTTTGTATGGCAACCTGTCAGTCGGTCACCTATATTAAGAACTATCTGAAGACAATTCAGACAATTGCTTACTGAGAAAGAATCGTTCCATCAAGTCGCAATTCCAGAGCAAGAGCCTGTGGCAGAGGTACCACTTCTATTTTCATTTGAGCCAAGTCTGTGGCAGAGGCTTGTCCTCCTTCTCAGGGTTCCGAGTGATACTCCGGCTGCCAGTTCTGTGAGAGAGACTGTCCGGGTACACTACACCCACTCTGGCTGGATTGGCGACGTATCGAAAGGGTGTCATTGAAGCAGGACTGTTTCTGCATAACTGAGGCCTGAATCTGCAACTCCTTCTTTCATCACTTTCCCGTATTCACCTGAAGTTACCTGTTGCTGTGTTGGCGCAAGAAATAAAAGCACAGAAAATGAAACCTTGCTGTTTGGACATTCTATCATTGCTCACATCATCTACTTTCATCATACCCATAGACATGCTACAAAGGTAACACGCCAATCCCAAATCTAACCAGCGGCTCCTGCGGTGTTATCGCTACATAGACTTTAGAAACTTCTTACCTACCTGAACTTTAAAGTCCTGCAGGCAGACTTAAACCTAGCAAAGTCATTCCAGGGCCTAAGGCAGCATGTTTTCTGGGGGGTTTATACTATCCGTTACTGGCTTCCCGCAAATTTTCAACTTGCCTACTTTTTTTAGTGAAAAATGATGGCTGGTGAGTGTGGGCTGCCTCGGAGTGGGGGGGGGGGGCAAGCATTGACGACAGGTGGGGTTGAATGGAAGCTGTTCTCCTAGTGATCATAGGGGGGAAGAGAGAGGAGAGCAGGTGATCAGATCATAAGAGCTTTCATCAGAATTACTGAGTGTTCCCTGCACTCGCTGTCACACACAGCCCTGCCTCCTGGCCTGGCTGCATTGATGGACACAAGTAGGCTGCATTGGTGGACACAGGTAGGCTGCATTGATGGACACAGGTAGGCTGCATTGTTGGGCACAGGTACGCTGCATTGTTGGGCACAGGTACGCTGCATTGTTGGGCACAGGTAGGCTGCATTGTTGGGCACAGGTAGGCTGCATTGTTGGGCACAGGTAGGCTGCATTGATGGACAAAGGTAAGGCTACATTGATAAGCACAGGTGGGCCCGCACTGATGGGCACTGATAAAGTTGTTGTTAATATTTATTTTTGTAACTTAATTCTGCATAAAACATTTAAGTGTCATTTCATGAGATAATTTATAAGGGCGTGTTTAGGGGTGGGGCAGGGTAGGGGTTAGGTGGGGAAACTGGTGGCGAGTAACCCTTAAGGCCTGGCTAGTAGTTCAGCACAACTGCTATAGCAATTCTTCAAGTTAATCAACAAAGTCACAATGACCATATCCAGTTTAAAGCACAGCTGCTATAACATAGCACATGTAATTTGTTATATGGGCATCCATGAAGTTACACCACTACAAGAAGGCAAGACACTAAAGATACCCCTGCGTGCAGGGCGAGTAGGCCCCACCCACACGCTGATGCTAAGTGCTCTTTGTGATGCATGAAGGACAGCCATAGACACTGCATGCTGTCATCTCTTTGGTACCATTCCATGGAAGTTTACTGATCCAGTGGTATGACATCATCTCACAATACTTATTCAGTATATTCATGGTTCCCTTCTTATAAGCCAAACACAGGCAACTTCTTTGTAAGTGTTTCTATGTTACATCTATTTCTATTCTGGTGAGAACCCAAAATTTGAAATTTTCTCTTACATTCATTCTTTCAGTGATAATTTTAATCTGGAAAGAGAGGGTGAATCTCCCTAACAGGGGCAATAAAAACCTGACAGACCTTCTAATCCTCTTCTAAAAAAAGTTTGCCTCCAGCTATATTTTAAGTCATGTGTTCCCTGGAGTTATGCTTTAACCACTTCAATACCAGCCACCGTCATATGACGTCCACAAAGTGGCTCTCCCATTCAGAGTGGACGTCATATGACGTCCTGGACTTTGCTGGGGGATATCTGAATGATGCCTGCAGCGAGAGGCATCATCCAGATATCCATCTCTTGTGCCGGCGATTCTGCACAACATAAGAACAATCATAGCGTCGGTTCTGCCGATTGATCGTTCTTACAGGCGGCGGGAGGGGACATCCCCCCCCTCCTGCCGCCATCCTGTGCTTCTCCGGGCTCTCCCGTGCCATCGGGGGCCTGGAGAATTAATCGTCCGGCGCTTTCAGGAAGTATAGAGATGACTGGTGACCAGATGGTCACCAGTCATCTCTATGACTGTCGGAGGACCCGGGCGCGATGTGATGACGTCACGCCTGGGTCCCGTAAGTTAACAGAGCCGCGATTGCGGCTACTAAGCCACAGTATTCATGAGATCAGGGAATTTTTTTCAACGATCTCATTGTTTCCAGCCTGGAGGAGAGATGTGGGGTCTTTTTGACCCCGCATCTCTCCATAGAGGACCTGTCACACACATTCCTATTACAAGGAAGCGAACGCACACGCAAGTCCCGCCGACAAATGTAAACGCCGTTTAAACCACATATGTGAGGTATCGCCGCGTGCGTTAGAGTGGCAGCAACAATTCTAGCACTAGATCTCCTCTGTAAATCTAAACTGGTAACCTGTAAAACATTTCAAAGCCTTGCCTATGGAGATTTTTAAGTACCGAAGTTTGACGCCATTCCATGAGTGTGCACAATTTTAAAGCATGACATGTTAGGTATCTATTTATTCGGTGTAACCTAATCTTTCATATTTTACAAAAAAATTGGGCTAACTTTACTGTTTTGTTATTTTTTTAATTCATGAAACAATTTTTTTCCCCAAAAAAGGCATTTGAAAAATTATTGCGCAAATACTGTGCAAGATAAAACGTTGCAATGACCGTTGTTTTATTCCCTAGGGTGTCTGCTAAAAAAACATATATAATGTTTGGGGGTACTGCGTAATTTTCTAGCAAAAAAAATATGATTTGTACATGTAGGAGAGAAGTGCCAGAATAGGCCTGGTATGGAGGTGTGTATAAAAGCCCGGTATTGAAGTGGTTAAAACTTCCAAAAGCAACATGGATACTTACTCTTCATGACTTTTGGGAATAATTCTATCCATTGACGAATTGTTGAATCGCCCATCAAATATATCATTTTACCAGCCAAACATTTATTTATGTTTAACAAGGGCTCAAAGGTAGAAAGATTGCAATGTGAGGGGAGCCATTGATTGTTCAGGAAATAACCGCTAGGGATGGAAAGAGAGGTCCCAATTTGGCATTTTGAAGTCACATTCATAGAGCTTTCTGAAAAAAAAAAAACATTAACAGTTTTTTTTTTTTTCATTTAAAAAGCTTTTGGTCTTTATTTTTAATACAAATTGGTATCAGTGAGAGAGGAGAGAGCTGGCGGGTTACGTGAGCGCCGATTGGTGTTCGGTAAACAGGTATATAGCTGCTATTTTATATAAAGCACAGTCAAAGGTGGACATTACATGAATAAACCGAGAAGATAGTCTAAATTTAACCCTGTGGGTTAACAACCACTTTAAGGGTTGTCCTTATAGGGATAGGCCCCTTTCAGACTGAGGCGGGAGCCTCGGTGGCGGTATAGCGCCGCTAAAAATAGTGGCGCTATACCGTCGAATTTGCCGCGGGATCCGGCCGCTAGCGGTGCGGTATTAACCCCCGCTAGCGGCCGATAAAGGGTTAATACCACCTGCAATACGCCTCTATAGAGGGGCATTGTGGGCGGTATTGCTGCAGTTTCCATTGATTTCAATGGGAAGGAGCGGTGAAGGAGCGGTATACACGCCGCTCCTCTCACCACTCCAAAGATGCTGCTGACAGGAGATTTTTTCTCTCCCGCCAGCGCATTACCTCAGTGTGAAAGCCCTCAGGCTTTCACATTGAGTATGCAGTGAAGGAGTATGCAGTGAAGGAGTTTTTCAGGCGGTATAGCAGCGCTATTTTTAGCGCTGTACCGCCTGAAAAACTCCCCAGTGTGAAAGGGGTCTTAAAGCGGTTGTATACCCTTGGATTTTTTTTTTTTACCCCTGTAAGGCAGAATGCATAATGCACCTCATACTAGCTCATTATGAAATACTTACCTTAGAACGAGGCGTTGGTATGTGCTGGCAGTCAGTTACATAAATGTGCAGCTTCACTTGCTGGTTCCTTACTGCGCATGCGCGAGTCGCGCTGCATGATCCCACTGGTTTCTGCTGTCTTCTGGGACCTGTGTGTCTCTTAGAGATTTTTTTCTGGCAAGGTCCGGCGTCTGCCAGGCTTTCAGCCGAGAATCCCCTGTGCGCATGTGGCGCTGCAGTCAGCGTCTCATTGCCAGGGGAATATCTCCTAAACCAGGGAAGCACAACCAGTGGCCGGGGACCACATGTGGCCCGTGGAGCCCTCTATGCGGCCCGTGACCTCTTGCTCTCTTATGGAATAGAATACTGTTATTAAAGATTATTACTAAAATCACAGTGTATATATGGGCATATCTGTTCTGCAGTGGTTACTGGGCAGAGCAGTGCACCAGGGTCAGTCTGACACAATTGGACCCTCATTTCACCTCTAAGAAGTGTCAGATGTACACCGACTTGTGTTCTACCTTGTGTCCTAATCCGGAGTTTCGTGGGCTTTGTCTGTGTCCCTTCTGCATATGCAGAGCGGACACGGACCTGCCATCCGTCCGCTCTGCTCATTGTGGCCCATGACCGCTTACCGAGTCGCTTAAGTGGCCCTCATGCTTCAAAAGGTTGGGCACCCCTGTCCTAAACCATACAGGTTTAGGAGATATTTTTTACCTACAGTTAAGCCTTATTATAGATATAAAAAATGACTATACAACCACTTTAAGGTGCAGAGTCAAATCATCATGTGCTGACATTAGGCAGAACCAGACAAGGAAAATGATGGTAAGTATTGATTTACCAACTATAAAAACAATATAAAAATGCAGACTTACTTGGGCATTTTAAAACATCAATGCTTTCAACTTGTTTGGGGATTTCTATACCAATTTTGGACCTAATATGAATATTGCAAAACAAGAAAAATATTTATTATTTCAGTGGTGCTGATATGCTTTCATTGTATGTTTATATGATGGCTCTCTCCCACAAAAAAAGTTTATCTAAAAAACAAAAATGCATTATAGGGACCAATGTATGTCCCGTTTTCATCCGCAATGGATGGATGAAAATGCGGATATACAGTCCGCACATGTGAAAGGGGCCTAAAGCTGAGTTCACACTTGTCCGACAAACGCGCCGACTATAGGAGCTCATGTCGCATGAAAATCAATGTTTCCCTATGAGAGCCGTCTTAACTGGTCCGACTTTGAAAATCCTCCCTGCACTACTTTGGTCCTACATTGATCCTAATTCAGCCCACTGAATATCATTGAAGTCGGATCAAAGTAGGATCCTTGTCCTTACCATCCGACTTTGGACATCCGGCATTGTGATTACAGCAGCAGTAAAGGAATTTATCTCACACTGGGATTGTTTTGACTGGTCAAAGGACAAGTCATACTGTCACAAAGTTGGACCTACAGTAAGTAGTATCCTGTTCATTCAAGTCGGATGGATGTAGGACCAATGTAGGACAGATGTCGCAGATCCAAGTAGGATGAAAGTCGTATGAATGTTATGTAGTATCAGTGTGAACCCAGCCTAAGCCTGAAAAAAGAAAATAAGGCAGCCACCAGATCTGAGGACTGGAATATTGCAATATATTTCATTTTTGCTCTTGGGGTTAGACATACTTTAACCACTTAAGGACCCATTCATGCCGATATATGTCGGCAGAATGACACGGCTGGGCAGAATCATGTACCTGTACGTGTTTTTTTTAAGCCAAGTCGTGGGGACGTGGACGCGACCCGTTCTGAAGCTCCGTGACCGCGCCCGTGGGACCCGCGGACCCGTTTACCGCTGGTGTCCCATGATCGGTCACCGGAGCTGAAGAACAGGGAGAGGTGTGTGTAAACACACCTTCCCCGTTCTTCACAGTGGCAGTGTCATTGATCGTCTTTCCCTGATATAGGGAAAGACAATCAATGTCGTCACATGTCCAGCCCTGCCCCGCCCCCCTACAGTTAGAAACACATACAAGGTCACACTTAACCCCTTCCGCGCCCCCTAGTGGTTAACTCCCAAACTGCAATTGTCATTTTCACAGTAATGAAGGGGGACAATTTAAAACAAAATGGATGAAGTGAATAAATCCAAAAACAAAAATGTCTAATCTGGAAGACTAGAAAAAAACAGAGAAAGTCCAAATGAGTGAAGTGAGAAACTTGATGGTGATTATCTCTTGAACGTGATGAACGTTAGTGACAAAGACCCACCACCGATGTAACAGAGGCTTACCAGATGTATAGAACCCAAGTGAGCCTATGCCCAGAGGGTCAATCATGCTGGATATATATGAAGGGCTGTATCAGGATAGGACTTGATCTTCACACGACAACACCGCCAAAAATGGAGGAAGATGTTCAATGGTGAAAGACAATCACTCCGGCAAACACCCAGTCTGGCAGATGAATCTTCTGAGGCGCTGGATGTGTCTCAACATAGATTTTTATTAGAGTTCAGTCACCCCAAGTCCTGGGGTGACTGGACTCCAATAAAAATCTATGTTGAGACACATCCAGCGCCTCAGAAGGTTAATCTGCCAGGGAGTTCTTGCTAACTATGGGGGAATGCTTTGACTGGGGTAAAACAGATATCCATCTTTCCCTCTCACAGAACGGAAGTCTGCCTTGTTTACATGGATAAAACCGCTGTTCTGCCTCTCCAGGGAACAATCGGCAGGTCACGGGGGACACGTTGATTGGCTTCCACTGTGTCCAATCACAGCGGAAGTGGGTTGCCGGCACCCCAAACCCAGTGCACAAAATCACATATAGGTACGTGATTTCGCACATGAGAGCGCTCTGCCACAGTATATCTGCAAGGGGCTGTCCTTAAGGGATTAAACATTATAGTTATATATTCATATTAATATTCAGTTATAATTTTACAACATCATTCTTGTACATATTAAGATTTGGATGTCTCCAAGATCCAGATTGTTTTCTCTTTGTGTTCCAACTGTATGGTATTCTCTGTAGGTTTATATTTCCCCACCACCTCACTATCTTCTGTGACTGGTCAGATGTCCACACAACAATATAATATTTGATTTCATACTTGCTGAATATTCTTCCAAACCCATTGTTAAGGAAGTAAATGCTATTCATGACATGCATAGAGAATACACTCTGCATCTTGAAGACATCTGAAATATCAATATGTACATGGGCGATGTTGTAAAATTCTAAATGAAAAGTGTTTAAAAAAAGTAATTGAAAAAAAAAATTGTGCATAATTTTAAATTATAGTGAATGGAATGATCAGCAAAAATATTTTTACTATGAAAATTGCAATTTTATGATATAAAATGTTATGAATTTTAGAGATTGGTGTAGGCTAACAATAATTTATAGTATGTGGTACCTTAAAAGTCGTATGTACCACTATGTTTTCAAGGATGTTTGCAAATGATATGTAGTGTGGTAAGATGCTTTATAATGCTAAATAGAAAGACCCCAATCAAACTTTGGCTTTCAAGTTTACTTGTAAGTTTCCAATACAAAAACTCTTAGCTTTTAAAGAGAAAACTTTTCTTAAAAAAATATTAATATATATATTTTAAAGCCATTTTGTAATTCATATTTAATCTGTAGACACTGTAATTATGACAACCAATTATATTGTGACATGTATTTATTATCTGCAAATTCCAAGGCCCTTTTTTAATCGGTTTTCCCTTTCGAAAGCCATTAAAAACTTTTTTTTTGTCCATGTATACAAATAAAAGGGGTGAAGTATAAACTAAGGATATAGTCAACATAATTTCAAATGTATCACAATGGCTCAAAATTGAGCAACAGAAAAAATAAAAGTGAATAAAACACCTAGACCACATGGCTTACACCTACAAGCCTCTAAAAAGTATAAGCCACTGTTTACAATTTTAATAATTTAAATACTTTAATAAATGGCTTGGAACCAATAGATTGGCAAAGAGACCACAAAGTGGTCCTATACGTAAAAAAATGGAGTGGGCTATCTCTCTATTGTCCTTCCTTGGCAACCCGGCTTTCCTACTGATGCATTTTGGAATTGGGAAGGTCTGAAATTTGCTGGTATGCGTTTCATTCTGAGACCACATGACCACTTTGCCAGAATTCACTCCTACTCAAAACAAATTATAAATTGCTGTATCATTGATACTTAATTTCAATTCGAGTTGCTTGTTATACACTGGGGCGTGCTGGAACCTGTTTTTGGAGTTGCTTGCAACAGAGCACTTATTTGCATGTATAGTGGACCTGCCCAATTATGCACAATCTATTAACCCAAGTTTACGATATGCTGCAAATACTCTTTGTGGTTGATGTCCCGATGTTACTTGGTGTGGAGCTGCTCAATTAGAAACCTGACAGACTTCTCGCCAATTTAGACTTGTGACCCGTGTCATCACAATTAACAAGCAAATAATAGCTAAAGCCAGGTTGATAAATAAATACCCTCTTCCTCAAAGCCTTGAAATCTAAGGTACACTGGATTCTAACTGTGACAGACTCTGACCCTCTTATGTCTAAAAACATCCTATGTCCACTAGGGGCATAGGATGACTGAGAAATTATATCTTGGACTACCTGAGATGGGATTAGTATGTAATTATTATCCACAATATATTCCAGGATATCTGTAAAGAGCTATTAACTGGTTGTTGATTCTGAACTCAATTGGTGAATTTTAAGAGTGACTCCTTCATACAGTTAGATGCTAATGTCCTCGCCTCCAGCCATCTCTCTGTTTTCTGTGCTAATTGTCCATGCTATTGTGTGAAGATGTCCTGTGTTTACACTTATGATAATATGTAGTGTATAGCAGGTGAGAGGAGACAGGACTTCTACTTTGAAAGGTCATATCTCTGAGTCACCTCGTCTGGGTAAATGATTAGTTAATTAGCTCATGTTAATTTATGTTCTGGTTACCTCCTCTTTAAACTGTATATAAGGTTGTATTCTTGGTCCTAATAAACACTCCATGTTAAGCACACAAACAAGTCTTGTCTTGTTGTGTGTTGAGGGCAGCTGGAATATCTGATATCTATATCCAGACTGATAGGATGGTATATGGCGGAAGCATGGAAGCATAGTGTGGGATGTTCCGTTACACTAACAAATGACCATTTGACTGCCAAACTTACTGACACTATGTATATTTTTCAAAAAACCTGGGACCCATGCATCCTAAAGTTTATGCCCTCAGATTTTGATCGCTGTCTACTGGACCTGGGAGTGAATACTTACCTGTAGTTAAAAGAATACACACGAGCCTTCTGTGATGCTTCCCCTTCCCTTCCTTTCCCTTCTCTCTCTCATGTGTTTTACTTTCTTCATTTGTTATTTGCACTATATGATAGAACCATGAGGTCATATACTGACTATGCCTACTTATATTGTATTATGTGCATCTGCCGATGGTTGACTACCAGAATATTGTGAGCCTGTGTGCCTTGCTTATTTTGCACTGGTTCTCTATCTGCCTTTTTAAAAAAACAATACAATTTATTGAATGAAAAAGTGAAATGGGATCTGGGTGCTCTAGTTGATCAAATACATAATACAATTATGCAATGCTACAGTTTCTGGAATATACAAGACACGTTGCTTGTATTAAAGGGTTTATATTGTGATTCAAAGAGTTAGTATGAACTCATCTTGCAAATGCAGAGAACATCAACTAAATTAATAAGGTGCATGTAGGAGCTCAGCTATAAAGAAATATTAGCGGTATTGAATAGACATGTGCATTCGTTTTCGTTAGAATGCATTTTCGTCCAAAAAATTTTTTCGTTATCGTTTTAACAAACGATAACGAAAGTGCAAGACATAAAAACCGAAAGATCCGACATAAAAAATGCTTTATTTTCGTTTTCGTTGCGGTAAAAATTAGATATAGAGAGATTCGACATTATAGGGAAAAGATTCGACATCATAGCGAAAAGATTTGACATTATAGAGAAAAGATTCGACATTATTACTAGTCATACAACATTAGAATTTTTGAAGGCGGAATATTCGAACGGAAATGTACGATTCGTAAAGATTCGACGTTCCGTTGAATATTCTTTTGCCCATTCAACAGCAACCAAAAAGATTCGACGTTCCGTCGAATATTCTTTTCACCATTCGACAGAAACCAAGTATTATTGGATTTTCGGAGGAAAGCTATTCCCCAACGAAAAACAAAATAAATCAAAACGATTTTCAGGAGTAACTAAATACATTTATTTTCCAAACGAAAACACGAAAAAACAAAACGAAATATTCCAGTCTGCACATGTCTAGAATTGAATGTATCTATCCTTTAGTTGAGGCGATTAAGGGGGTTAAATTCAATATTTTAAATATAGAACAAACCAAAGGATCTGACTGAACTGGCTTCCAGAGAAGATCCTTTCATTTGATTTTTAACCACTTCAGTCCCAGAAGGTTTCACCCCCTTCCTGAGCGATATTTAACATCTTGTACAAACAGGCTTGGGACCACATAAACTAAAATGCAAACTATGTCTGTAGTAAAAAGCATACTTAGGAAGTACTTACGTGGAAAACAGAGTCTTGTTCACATTAGTGAGGTATGTATAAGGTGTGTTCACACTTCTTAATGATATGAAAGCCTCACAAGGTACTGCTGGTAACTTGATACAGTAGAAAACGTCTCTATATTTCCTGTCCAAATATTTACATTTTTCTTGTTGGGAATTCAAGTAAAAGCCACATTCCGTATGTACCTCCTGGTTTTTATTAAGGAACTTTCCCGTGTAGCTGATATAATTGTATCCCATATTCCTCGCTTTCCACAAAAGAGCTACCCCTTCACTGGGATGCATTAGGAGAATAGATATCTGTACTTGTCCTTCCCAAAATAACGTAAAATATATATTGTAAGTTCCGTTTTTGAAGTCCATTATTCTTCCAGAAGCTCCAGCTCCAAGATTTGGTGAAAATATCCGTGCTCGTAAGAAGTCTCCTCCATAAGTCTTCCTTTTCCCCAGATAATTGAACATCTCAACCTGAACAATCAAAGTGTCTCCAACACAATAATTAGGTTTATAGTTCAATATTTTTGCTGTGCTATTCATCGCACTGGTGGTTTCGTTAAAATACATGGCATACTTTTGTGGGATTGTCTGATTTATCCTGGTCATTATCTCAGTTATTTGTTGGTCGATGGTTTTGTACCCAATTCTTTCATAAGCAGGTGTCAGATTAATTTTTACATTGACAAAGTGAAAGTTTGAAAGCTGATGGGAAACAGTCAATATTTCTACTGTTACACTCTTAATTTTATACACACATGCAATGTAACTGTGATGTCTACAACAAAGAACTTACCTGACAGGGGTTTAGGTGAATGATGTAGCCAAACACCACGATTACTGTACAACAAAAAATAATTATAAATGCTTTTCTGTTTGAGTTGAACATTTTATTGGTCTCCTGAAACAGAAGTGAAGTGAAATCAATTCTAAATATGATCCATGATCCATAGATAAAACCTAAAATGAAACTGCGCTTGTGGCCCACCCAAAAAATCAAATAAAGAAATCATATGGTGATAATAATGAAAAACATTATGAGATATTACATATCATGTTAACTCTAAAGACTGGTGTTCTGGATTAACTTGCACTTTCTAGTCATTATGTTAAATGTTGTTGTTTGATAGTGCTACACCTGCCTTTGGATCTATGATTTATAGTATAATTAACCACTTCAATACTGGGCACTTTCGGTCCCTTCTTGCCCAGGCCAATTTTTAGGTTCAGTGCTGTCACATTTAAGGCCCATTTACACGATCGGACTTTCCGACAACAAATGTGTGATGGCAGGGTTTCCATCGGACAATTGTGGGAATTTCCGACAACAAATGTGTGATGGCAGGGTTTCCATCGGACAATTGTGGGAATTTCCGACAACAAATGTGTGATAGCATGCTATAACTACTTCAGACCCGCGCTACCGTCAAATGACGGCAACAGCTCGGGTCTGAATATCCAACATGCCGTCTTTTGACAGCCGCCCCTTTGGGCGTTCCCAGCGCGCGCTGTAGAGCGCGCTGAGGGGAAGCCCTGTGTTGTCTGTGTCCCTTGGACACGGCCAATCACAGATCGCGGCGAACGGCCAGTCAGAGTGGCCGTTTGCGATGCGATCGGTGCGGCGAATGAGAGATGATCTCATAGATCATCTCTCATTGCCGTTTTTACACAGAGACAGCGTCCTGTCTCTGGAGAGGAGGAGACCAATCTGTGTCTCTTGTACATAAGGACACAGATCGGTCACCCCCCCAGTCACCCCTCCTCCCCCCACAGTTAGAACACACCTAGGATACACATTTAACCCCTTCCTCACCTCCTATTCTTAACCCCTTCAATGCCAGTCACATTTATACTGTAATTAGTGCATATTTATAGCACTGATCGCAGTATAAATGTGAATGGTGCCAAAAATGTGTCAAAAGTGTCCGATGTGTGCGCCATAACATCGCAGTACCAATAAAAATCGCAGATCGCCGCCATTTCTAGTAAAAAAAAATAATAAAAAAATAATTCTCTCCCCTATTTTGTAAGCGCTATAACTTTTGCGCAAACCAGTCGCTTATTGCGATTTTTTTTTTTTACCAAAAATATGTAGAAGAATACGTATCGCCCTAAACTGAGAAAAAAAATGTGTTTTTTTTTAAATTGCCATATTTAGTAAGTAAAACATATTGTATTTTTCTTCAAAATTGTCGCTCTTTTTTGTTTATAGCGCAAAAAATAAAAACCGCACAGGCGATCAAATACCACCAAAAGAAATCTCTACTTGTGGGGAAAAAAGGACGTCAATTTTGTTTGGGACCACGTCGCACGACCGCGCAATTGGCAGTTAAAGCGACGCAGTGCCGGAAGCTGACATTTCACCTGGGCAGGAGGGGGTGTATGTGCCCAGTAAGCAAGTGGTTAAAAAATTTACGACAACAAAAGTGTCTTGTCGGATTATCTGATCGTACAAACACGCCTTCTCCGAACCAATGCAAACCATAAGACAACATTAGCAGAAGTCGCTAAGGATGGCGCTAAAGAGCTGAAAAAACGCATTGTTCTGCATATGCCCTTCGCACAAAATTCCACCGATTTGTCTGTTGGAAATCTGATCGTGTGTATGAGGCTTTTGAATGACAATTGTGCGTTTTTTTTTAGACTGATAGAGAAGTCATTTGGTGGTATTAAATCACCACTACGGTTTTTTTTTTGCTAAACAAACGTAAAAAGACCAAAATATTTTTCTTTGTTTCTGTTATAATATTTGGCAAATAAGTAATTTTTCCTCTATACTGATGTGTGCTGATAAAGTTGCACTGAGGGGCATTGATAGGCTGCACTGATTGGCATTAGCAATGATAACCTGCATTGGTGGGCACTGATGAGGCTGCAGTGATGGCCACTGATAGGTACTGATAAGGCTGAACTGGTGGACACTGATTAGGCAGCACTAATAAGCTGCACTGATGGGCACTGGTGGGCACTGATGAAGAGGCACTGATGGGCACTGATATGCTGCACTGATGAGCACTAATAGGCAACACTGATGGGCACTGATAGGCACTAATATGCTGCACTGGTGGGCACTGATTAGCACTGATGGGGCTGCACTGATGATTCACCTTTTCAAAAAATTCCTGTGCCTATATAGATGGTGCCAGATATTGGCACAATGGAATGTATGTGATGGGATTTGCTGTTTGAAATTCAGATCAGCATAGGGTTGCCACCATTTCTTCAAGTCAAACCCGAACTCTTTAGTGGCACACAGTAATTTTTTTTATGGTATAAACTATACATATATTTTGCAATTAAATAACATTTCTAATCATATGAAATTAATCACAAGAGTTCCCCTTTACATCAGAATCTACAGATTTCCTCTTTTATATCTGAATCCGCAGAGTTCCCCTTTTAAATCTGAACTCGCAGAGTTCCCTTACACTGTAAGGGGGGACTCTTCAGACTCTGATCTAAAGGAGAACTCTGGGAACTCTAACATAAGGGATGCTCTGGAAACCCTGATTTAAGGGGGAACACTGAGTACTCTGATGTATGGAGAGGACTCTGATGTAAGGAGGAACACTGTGGCTTATGGTGTAAAAGGGAGTTCTGATGCAAAGGGTGCTCTGAGAAATCTGACTTTCCTTAGTGTACCCACTTAGAGGCAGGAGAGAGAAGAGGGGAGACTTCAGTCACACACAGGGATGGTGGTGAGCTCACTCACCCCTTAGCAGTCAGCACCTCTCATCCAGATGTATCTGAGGCTGCTGGATATCAATTTTCCGGCCCCCACTTTCCTTTTATGAGGCACAGTGCTGGGGAGTGGGGTGTAGGCAGAAACAGAGGGGTAAGAGCTGGAGGAAGAGGAGCCCTCTCTCCTCTCATGTCTGTGTGTGTGTGTAAGGGGGGGGGGGTTAGTGCTGACTTTGGGCAGTGTGAGAGTGTAACAGACACACTCGGGTTAGACAACTACAGCCAGGGGGCGTGACCGGATGTGAAGGCAGCAGGACGTGTTCTGGGTGAGCTCCGCATCCATCCTGCTTTATTATCCTGCCTGTGAAGCTAAATGGCCCGAATTGTGGTACTTATGGTACTGGGCTGCGTGGACCGAGTCCCGGTCATGAAAAGGGGGGCATCCCGGCCGCCGAAGCAGTCCCTGAAGTGCCAACGCAGGACCCGCTTTACACGAGGCCCTGTCACGAGTCCGGCCGCCGCCATCTTGCCTTCCCCTCCTCTCATCAAGCGGGAACGCAGGCAGGCTAAGAGGATGGCAGCTGTGGCCACAGCTGCTCCAGCCAATCAGGAGGTAAGCCCTGAAAGACCGATCAGGAGGTAAGCCCTGAATGGGCAGCGCCAGGAATCCGGGACTAAGGGGAACCAGCCTGTGGACAACCCTGGGAACATACCTGTTTGGCGGACCCGGCTGTGGAGTACAGATCCAGGTGCACAGACGCCAGTGTAGGACCTAACGGGGAGGAAGTTAGCAGTTCCTGGCAGAGAGAAAGTAAGAGCTCGTAGGTCCTCGAAGTGTTCCCTCTCACGTCTCCAGCCTCCCGCCTCCCCTGCCTCAGCTCTCAGCTCTTGGAGGTGAATTGAGGTGCTGTTCTGCGTTCAGGAGGGGGATTGAATGGGATGATCGGAGCGATCGGTGCAGCTGCAAAAATGTGTGGAGCAACCACTATGGGAGGCATCTAAAGAAGAGAACAGAGGAAGGGATTTCAGCCAACAGATTGTATGAGAGCTTTGTGGAGGTGCTAGAGCTTCCCAACATAATCCCCCCAACTTGGCCATTTCGTGGGACAGCGTATGAGACTTTCTAGGAGCTATTGGTCATCTCGAAGACATACCAAGACACACTAAAAGTCGACCCAGTTGAAAAATCATAAGAGACAAAAGAGTGAGTCACTATTTATTTTATAAAAGTTTATTATAGGATTGATAATTAAGAAATAAATGGACTTAATGAAGGACTAAATGAAAATAGTTTAATAAGACCACCCCTAGGACCCATGATATGTAGGACCATCTGCAATGGAATATCATGTGACAAAAATGGAGGGTAGGGGGCGCTAAAGTAAATAAACAATAATAGTAGTGCTATAACCATACATACAGTGTAAATTGCATAAATATATATATTGGCAATAGACACAAGAAGTGAAATAAAAGTCAATGCATTAATTCAACGTTTGGTGAAAAATACACAGAACTATGGTTTGGAGACTCAGGAGGCAACCTGAATGAGAGGAGCTATGGGTGTTGGACTACAAAAGAAAAGGTGCTCAGGAAATAGACGGCAACTCACCAGAGGTCTTTGACCGCTTAATTACATGTCAAATATCGCCAATTTGTTCCACAGTAGCACCCTGCCATTCCAAAGATCCCTCAGGAGTATTTAGTGGCAGAAATCCTTGTTTAAGAAGCTGATCCAACATTTCCTCATCATCAGCTTGAATTTCAGAGACCATGTTACAGGGGATATAGCCAGATCTCCCACAACTTTCACCACGGAGTCCCTGATTTGCATTGAGCAATACACTTTGGGCCAGATTCAGGTAGATGCGCGCATCTTTTCGCCAGCGTAGCGCAACGCATATACGCTGCGCTGACGCAAACTAGCGAGTGAAGTACAGTATTCACCAAGTGCATGGCCGTTACTTTGTGACGGAGTAACGAAGATGCGTTGGCGCAACCCGACACAAGTGGAAGTGGGTGTGATCATATGTAAATGATGGGCGGAGCCCAGCGCAGAGGCTTATGTTCAGCGCATCATCCACGGAGCATGCGCAGTGAGTGAGGCTTCACTCGGCCCCCTGTGCGCATGCTCACAACTTCCGTCGGCACCACTTCACGGTAAACGTCAGCGCAATGTGTTCCGTTGTGCGTTTAAAAGCGCTAGCGGAAGCGCCATTCCGGCGCAAAAGTATTTCCGTTTCCCCCCACCCCAGGGAAGTTACTTTTGCACAGAGATGGCTGCTCCCGCTACCCCCAAAGAGAGGAGAAACTTGAATTTCAATGCCCAGGAGGTCTCTGTGGTAATCTCCGCTATGGAGACTTATAATGACTTTCTCCACGGAAAGAAAAGTCGGAAGACCAGCCGGGAGAGGAAGCAGGCCATCCTGGACACCATTGCTGGCAGGGTGAATGTGTTGGGGTACTCCACCCGGACTGCTGGTGATATCCAGAAGAAAATTAACGACCTGCGGCGCAAGGTCCTTGGCAAGGTGGCCACCATTCGGACCCATGAGAGGGGCACAGGTGGTGGACCCCCATGTGCGGTCAGCCTGACCACAGAGGAGGAGGTGGTTGCCCGCTGCCTGGACAGGGAGCAGTTGGAGGGGGTCCCTGGATATGACTCCATGGAGGAAGGCTCCAGGACAGGTAAGTGTTTTTTATCCCCTATTTGGTGTGTTGCATGTGGGGGGGGGGTACATGTGCCAAGTGTGTGAGACCACCAACATGTGTCTGCTTTGTGTCATCCACAGATGACGGAGCTGGGCCATCATCTGTTGCCGGCAATTCCACCCCAACCCCCCAACGGGATCCTGAGGACGAGCCCCTGGGTGCTGAAGACACCGAGGTGGAGGAGAGTGCCCACACCACTTCTGCAGAGATGGTTGAGGAGGAGCCTGTTCCTCAGCAGGAGTTTATTTTGATTTTGTCAGAGTCCTCCCCTTCTGCAGGCCCCTCTGTCATCCCCTCACCCATCCTCGGTAGCCCCCCAAGGGCGACTCCATCCCCACGGGGACAACCTTCTCCTGGCCCCAGGAAGGCGACCCGGAAGACCAGGGGGGTGTCTGATCTGGTCCAGGACCAGGTGGCGATGGACCACGCCAGGCAAACCCAGCAGATGGGGGAGATTGCTGGCCACTTGGACCGGCTCGCTGACAGCCTGGGCTCCGTGTCGCAGCTGCCCAGTGGTGTGCAGGACGTTGTGACCAGCCTGGGGGAGGTGCAGGCTGATGTACGGCACCTCACAGCAGCCGTCCACGCCAACACAGCTGCCATCCGGGAAGAGGGGAGGCAGCGGCAGCGTGACCAGCGGCATAATGTCACCCGCCAGCTGAGAATGCAGGCCCAGACCAACCTCTATCTGAGCCGGATTGCCGTGGCCTTGGAGGGCATGCAGCCAACAGCTGCCAGGAGTGGCCCACCCGGGGATCAGCCTCCTCCAGATGCCCCCCTACCCCCACCCACTCCCTCCAGGCAGCTAAGGAGCCCGAGAGTGCCCACAAGGAGGAGCCCCCGTCATCCCAGATAAGGGTTTTTTATTTTTTGGGTTAATTTTTCTTTTTTTTTTTCTTGCTCAGGTTATGAGTTTATATTTTATTTTATTACTCATGTTATGAGATATTTATTTTATTTTTAACTGCACACGGTCAGGAGTGCAGGGGACAGTGTGAATGGTGTGTGAATGTGAGGGGGTGGCACTCCTGCCAGTAAGGGGTAACACCCTCGGCCGTGGTGGAGAAGTTATCCCCACGGCTGTATGAATGACGTGTGAATGGTGTATGAATGGACAGCGACATCATTGGGGCCTTGACGCTGGCATTGCTCCTCCCAAGTCCTACATGCTGGACTTGGGCTAATCCAATGTGATGTGGATGTGGTGTGTGTGATCTAGGGACATCAGTGGTGTGCATGCATGCATTGTCTGTGTGATTAATGTTTTGGTTTAGTGTCCAAAGATGCCTACGGCAAGGACCCTCCTGACTGCTCTTCCATCAGCAGACTGGGTAGCCTCTGGCAGGTGGGGACTGTGTGGGTCGGGGGTCAGGTCATCACGTATGTCAATCTGCAGGCCTTTTCTCATAGCAAAGTTGTGCAGAATGCAACATGCACCGATGATCTGACACACGAAGGTAGGGGAATACAATAGGGCCCCCCCAGACTTATCCAGGCAGTGGAAACGGTACCTCAGGAGCCTAAATGTTTGCTCCACCACTGCACGGGTTTTGATGTGTGCTTCATTGTATTTTCTCTCTCTTCTGGTTTGGGGGTTCCGGAAAGGAGTCATTAGATGGGGTCCCAGTGCATATGCAGAGTCACCTGGAAGGGAAAAGACAGAAGGATGTTAGTAGTGCATGTGCCACTTGTGATGTGTGCATCATGGGAGGGGATAGTCATGCCTGCCACCCATGTCACTCACCAACCAGCCAGCTGTCCCCATACATGTTCTGCTCGAATTCTGCTGGGATGGGGCTCTGATTGTATATGAAGCTGTCATGGCTGGACCCGGGGTGTTTGGCACGGACGTGCCATATGAGGCGTTTGGCATGGGCTATCACCTGTACGTTGATGGAGTGCCAATGCTTCCGATTGCGGTATATGTGCTCTGTGGCACTGGGGGGCTGAAGGGCCACATGTGTGCAATCAATGGCCCTGATGGTGCGTGGGAATCTGGCAATGCTGTAGAAATCTGTCATTGCCTTCAGCCGCAGCTCCTCAGTGGTGGGTCTGATGAACTGGTTGGACATGCGTCTGAGGATTGCAGGGACAACCTCGTGCATACATCTGCTCATGGTGGACTGTGACATCCCAGCCACCACTCCACTTGTACGCTGGAATGATCCACTTGCAAGGAAATTAAGTGTTGCCAGTACCTTCACCAGTGGCTGCACTGCTTGTGAGCGGTGTGTTGGGCTGGTGATGTCACCCTGCAGGGTTGTGGTTAGTTCAAGTATTGCATCTGGGCTGAATCTGAAGAGGCGATACACCTCCTCATCCCCCATGCCAAAGAGGCTCATGCGCGTGCGGTATATCCTCTCACGTGCCCGCCTCCTTCGTTCCGGGGGACCCAGTACTAGTGCTAGGACCGCGACTGCCCCTGGCATGTTGGCACACAGAGGTGTTGTCCTTGCACGTGTGGTTGTTCAGCTTGCTAGTTTCGTCGGTAACACTGCTGCTGTAGCTGCTCTCCTGCTGACCTGTGGCCGTCTGGAGTAAAGATAAAGCAGCTATTTGTAGAAATAACTTTGCGCCGGACGAACGAGATACGCGCGGCGCATGTAGCCAGCATATGGTGCTAATCCGTCCGCGAATAGGGAAATCTCCCTCATTTGCATATTTGCAGGGAAAATCAATAGGCGCGACTGATGTACCAAGCAAAATTATGCGCTGACGATACTCTGGCGTCGGAAAGTTAAGCCGGTCGGGGAAAGCCGTTTTCTGTTGCATCTAGTTTGGTGGGTACGGCCACATAGATACTACGGAGCATCTTCACAGTTACGCGGCGCATATCGAGTCTTGCTGAATCTGGCCCTTTGTGTTCAAAAGCTGTAACTGACCACTTTCTAACCCAAAGGGTCAACAACTGTTGGTAAGGTGCCATCCATATTCTGAGCACATTGGGTGATCCTTGTCTGTAGCAGGTGAAGGTGGACACTTTACACAGTGGAATCGTTTGCAGCACGCAGTATTATATCTATTAATATATCAATTGTTACTACCGAGGACTTTTGAATAAGGATTGGTGGAATCATCAGGATATTGCACTTTATTTGTATTTTTCACCAAACGTTGAATTTATGCATGGACTTTTATTTCACTTCTTGTGACTATTGCTAGTCAATATATATATTTATGCAATTTACACTGTATGTATGGTTATAGCACTACTATTATTGTTTATTTACTTTAGCGCCCCCTACCCTCCATTTTTGTCACAATTTATCTCAGGTCTCTGAGTTTTTGGGGAGCAGCTTAATACGTATTAATTTCATTCATTTATTGTAGTTTATTCACATTTACATTGGCGCGAGATTTACCAATTTCCAATGGAATATCATGGCTGAGTGTATGGCTGATCTCCAGAAGCTAGAAGCACATGTGACAGTGAAACCTCTATTTTCTTCTATATTAATACATTGGGCCAGATTCTCAGCAGCAATACGACGGAGTATCTCAGATACCCCGTCGTATCACTGTTTTTTTTGCCTCGTATCTATGCGCGTGATGCTTAGCATCACTTTGGCATAGATACGCTTCAACATCCGTCAAGAGTAAAACCATTACACTTGCGGATCGTAGTTGTAATGACAACTCCGGCCACTAGGTGGCCTTTACGTTGTTTTCTCATTTGCATATGCAAATGAGGCTAGTACGCCGATTCCCGATCGCTTTTACGCCGCCCCGTCGGATGCCGTCGGGTGCTGTCGGATGCTATGTTAATTATTGCGTCGGGTCAGCGTCGGCTTTTTCCGTCGCTTACGTAGTTTTACTAACTCGTTCGCGAATAGGGGCATTGCGTAGTGACGATCACGTCGTTTTGACGTCGGTTTCAACGACACTTTCCGACGTGAGCTGGAGCATGCGCACTGGGCTTTTTCCCCGGCCGGCGCATGCGCAGTTCGTTCGACGCGGGGGCGCGCTTAATTTAAATACAAGCAGCCCCATTTGAATTACGCGGGCTTACGCTGGGCCATTTTCGCTACGCCAACGCAAACGACGGAGCAAATGGTTAGAGAATACGGCACCTGCTCTAGTACGATGCGGCGGCGTAGTGCAAATGGCTTACGATACGCAAGCAAAATTCTATGAGAATCTGGCCCATTGTATGTAAAGTTAAACACAGCCTTATTTAAATCCTTCAAATACTGAAGTTAAAGGGGTTGTAAAGGTAAATGTTTTTTCACCTTAATGCATCATATGCATTAAGGTGAAAAAACATTCGACGGTATCGCCCCCCCCCCGAACCCCCGTTTTACTTACCTCACCCCTCGAAAGTCCCGCGCGCGCCCTTGTGATCCTCTTCGGTTCCCAGCCTGGCCGTTGATTGGCTAGGCTGGACGGATTGATAGCAGCGCAGCCATTGGCTGGCGCTGCTGTCAATCACAACCGATGACGCGCCGCTCCGGGGGGTGGTGCCGAGTGATACAGTCGGGGGCTATGCCCGCTGCTGTATTACGGGAGTGCGCTCGTAAAAGCTTTTCCACCATGCGAGCTCACTCGCATGAAGGTGGAAAGCTTTTGCGAGGAGGAGGCGACACAGCCGCCGAGGGACCCCAGAAGACAGGATTCGGGGACACGCTGTGCAAAACGAGCTGCACAGTGGAGGTAAGTATAATATGTTTGTTATTTAAAAAAAATTTTTTTGCCTTTAGTGTTCCTTTAACTCTGGGGAAAGAGTATGTAATTAGTAGCCTTAAAGGACGCAGGTCCGGTTTGGCAGAAGAAAACAGGATATTTACTCTTTATTTGAAAGGGCTCGTCTCGATTATATATGGTTCACCATCCAAGGAAGATTTGTGGTTTGTTCTAGACCATGTTTTTTTCTGTTTTTTGTTGTATTACTCTCCTTCCTGGACTTTGAATAATCAACAGTGAATACTTGCTGGAGGGAAATATAGTACTGATATATAAAAGATCTGATGGCAAATACTGTGCCTAAAGATATCTTATTCCGCTTAAAATTATTCTACCCCTATCCTCTGGACCTAGCTTATAGATCTGGGCCAGTCCCAATATTGTCCATATTTGAACCTTAGAAAACGGAAATAAGAAAATTGATACCTGCGCTCTGTTATAAGAGAGAGTTTTGCTTATAAAGAAAAAACAAAGGTGATTAAATACCTGCCCGGGACGGTAAAACAACATTGTTATTCTACCCCTCTGGGGGTCTTTTTTTGTGGCTAAGTTGTGGTTCCACTTGTTTTTTTTATTTTTTCTCTTTTTATTTTCTTTCTCACTCAACCAACCCACCCACCCACAGAGAATTTGCAGTGCTGAGAAGAAAACATAGAAATGGCAATCCCCTGTAACAGGCGCTCCGTGCGCCTGTTACTTCCTTGTAATGCGTTCCACGCTGGAGCACATTACGGCGACCGCGCAATGACATCATGCGGCGCCCTGTGCATTCCACTTTGAAACGCGGAAGTGCGCCTACAACGGTGCTCCTTTAAATCTAGTGCCATGCACTACAGCTGCTGAGGTGCCTATAAAGGCATTGACTTCACACTCAAGGAGTGTTCTATTATTGTCAGCCGTAGCCTGTTGCGCGGCCTTGCTACACATGCCACTATTTTAGCTCCCTAAGCTGCAACACCGCTCCAGGAAACAACTACTACTTTGGTGCTAATGCATCCACTACAACAGAGCATTGCTGGGAACAACCTTCAGGCCTTTGGCGAACACCTTGCACCACTGATACTCTATCTCCTGCTTAAGAACCCTACAAATGGATAAGTAATTATTGTATCACTTGTAGTCCTATAGAAAGATGTACTGCTAGTGTTTCAGTTATTACAATTGTCTTACTAAATATGCCGTCTGCTTATCAACATATTATCTGGGAGATATTATTGTGCTAAAGCCTGTTTGCTAAGGAGTACCTTAAAGGACCAGCTACCTATGCAATAATTACCTCATGTATGCAACTATACTTACCTGAGCTATATTGCCTCTCTCATGCAACTACTATTACGTCCACAATATAACCTTATGTATGCAGCTATACTTACCGGATCTATATTGCCTCTCTCATGAAAATACTATCACGTCTACAGGAATTACCTTATGTGTGCAACTCATTACCTAGACTATATTACTTCTCATACGCTAGTACTATTACCTAAACTATAGTACCCGTGATATACAAGTATGAGTTATTACTACAACTCCAATTTACTACGAGCTTGACATAAGTACAAATCCCTTATAGGCCTCGTCCTGTCCTAATTGTTTTAAAATGTTCACTCTAACTTTTCTTAGCTAACGGTTGATGCTGTTTCATATCATCTCCCTTAGTGACCTAATACATCCCTATATGCTTAAGTTGATATGATGTGGAGAACCCCCAAATTCCTGTTACTAGGAGCAACGCCTGGGGTGCCTGACTGATAATCACTTGCATATAGAGGTGTATTGGAATATTGACCTTGAAGCAAATTATACTTTTTAAACGCTAAGCTCTGGTCGCATGTTGTAATGCTTCCATCCTTAGTAGATCAACGCTCTTCTTTATGTGACAGAAAGATGATGTAGAGACCCCCCAAACTCCTATTGCTAGGAGTGACGCCTGGGGCCAATACTGAGTTGTCACATAGAGAAGCGCATTGAAGTCCTTGCTAACCACAGTTGTAGTTCACTCCATTCTCCAGTGCTGTTACAGAATAATACAACCATAAAAAATGAACCCAGCAGAAACCAAGTTGTCACCCTTACTCAGAGGGTAGAAGCTCTCGCTCACACACTACAAAATCTACAAGCTGAATATCAGGCCTTGCAAGAATTAGTTGCCCTTACCCCAAATTTACCTAATCTCCCCCCGAAACCTAAGGTTAATCCACCTCCTACTTTTTCTGGTGATCGAAAGACCTATAGAGAGTTCATTAATGCCTGTAAATTAATGTTTGAACTCCGTCCTCGCACTATCCCCAATGATAGGATTAAGGTACTCACCCTTATATCCTATTTACAGGGTGAACCCCGTGCCTGGGCAAATACCTACCTAGAAAAAGAGGATGCAATCTTAAACTCCTGTCAACAATTCCTAGCAACTATTGTCCAGATTCAGTAAGAAGTTAAGCGGCTTATCTCGAGATGCGTGGCCTAAGTGTAAATATGCGCCGTCTTATCTATGCGCCGTACCCACCAAACTAGATACGCCTGAAAATAGGCTTTCTCGGACCGACCTAACTTTCCTACGCCGGCCTATCTTAGGTGCTAATTTAGGCTGGACGGATCTGGTGCGCCCATTGATTTCCTATTCAAATATGCAAATGAGGGAGATATGCCGATTCGCGTACGTATTTTTGTGCCAGACGCTGGCTAAGTGCGCCGCGTGTAAGTCCTAAGTCCGGCGTAAAGTTATTCCTACAAATAGCTGCTTTATCTTTACACCTGACGGGCACAGGTCAGCTGGAGAGCAGCTACAGCAGCACCATTATGGACGAACTTAGCAAGCTGAGCAACCCCACTTGCAGGACAACACATCTGTCTGCCAACATGCCAGGGGCAGCTGAGGTCATAGCCAGGGCAAATATATTTTTTTTAATTATTTTTATTTTATTCTTTTATTAAAGGGCCATTTTTTTTTAGAGGCCTGGAGATCCCCTGGGCCCCAGATGGCTACCCCCCTTTTTTTATATATATTTTTATTTATTTATTCTTTTTGTAAAGGGCCCCCCCGCTTCTCAATTTCAGGCGGCACCACCCCCCCCCCCGGTTCTCTGCTCCAGGGGGCCTATGCCTGAAGCTGTGTAAGGGGCCCCAAAATTCCTGATGGCGGCCCTGGTCATAGCAATTCTAATGGGTGGAGGAGGAGGAGGAGGCATCCCTGCCACAATGATAGCCTTCTCCTCGGATCTAAAGTATTTTTTCCTCCTCTCCTTGCCTGTATTTACAGTAGCCGGCATCATTAGACTAAGGGGGGTAAATTTGCATCGAACAGGCGCATGTCTGGGCTTATTTTTAGGCTCGGCATAAGCCGGTTGGGCCGGCATATCTCAGGAAGTTGGGCCGGGGTAGTTGTGAGCATGCGCACAGGGAAGCGCTCAGACACCGAGGTCACTGAGCATGCTCCGTGGATAATAGGCCGGGCGTAAGTGTCAGATCCAGGCTTAGACCATCATTTGCATAAGGTCACACCCACTTCCACTTACACCTACTTGCGCCTTCACATTTAGGTTACGCCGGCGCAAACTTAGGAGCAAGTGCTTGGTGAATACTGTATTTGCCTCACTAGTTTGCGTCGGCAGAACGTATATGTGCTGCGTTATGCCAGCACAAAGATGCGCCCATCTACCTGAATCTGGCCCTATGTCTTTGCTATATGATGACTTCAAAATGCAACTCACTGCTGAACATGCGATTCGCAATCTTAAACAAGGTAGACGACCAGTTGAGGATTTCATTGCGGAATTCCAAAGGTGGGCTATTAAAACTGAGTGGAATGATGTCACATTGCGCAACCAATTTCGCCTTGGTCATTCCGATCCACTCAAGGATGAAATGGCTCGATCAGATCTCTCTCTTACTCTTAATGACATCATACAATGTTCGATCACCATTGATCGTAAGTTAAGAGAGAGAGGAGCTGAACGTCAACAAACTGCAATTACATCTGCCCCTATGCCTAAAAAATTGAGTTTGATTCCTGTTGATGAAAAAATGGACAATGCCTCCACACATGGCCCACTTACCTCTTCTGAAAGACTTGGTCACCGCAAATTGAATCTTTGCCCTTATTGTGCCTCACCGGAACATGCCATCTCTTCCTGTCCTCTTGTGAAAAAGAAAAAGGACGAGCGTAAGCCAATTCACCTATGCAAATTGGCTTGTTCTGTTTCTAAACATGCTCCTTATATCTTTTTACTTCTTATATTACAGAAGAATCAAGTTAGAATTCCTGTCAAGGCTATGTTGGATACAGGCGCATGTGGTAACTTCATCGATTAAGTCCATGTTTCTTTACACAAAATTCCACACTTGAAGGAGTCGTCCCCTCTTTCTGTGAGTTTTATTGATGGTACAACTTCTGCATCTGGACCTATATTGTACCAAATGCAACCTTTATTGACTATTTGTGGAGATAACCATAGTGAATTCCTGACCTATGATGTTATAACATCTCCACTATTGCCTGTTGTTTTGGGGTTACCTTGGCTTAACCAGCATATGCCCACTTTTCTTTGGGATCAAGCAACTGTACTTCTACATTCACCATATTGCAAAAAGACTTGTTACTAAGTTGCTCCACTGCTTCATCTTGCCCCTCAAGATATACCATTCCAGTACCTTGAATTTTCTGACTGTCCCATTGAGTTATTGCCAGGTACCCTTATACCTACAGGTAGAATTTATTCTCTTTCTCAACCAGAACTTCAACATTTGAAGAAACATTTACAAGATAACCTAAAAAGGGGTTTTTATTAAACCTTTTACTTCTCCTGCCAGTGCTGGTATGTTTTTTGTTACAAACAAAGATGGTAGCCTCAGGCCTATTCTAGACTACCGAGCCTTGAACAAAGTCACAGTGAAAAATCGCTATCCTCTTCCACTTATTCCTGAACTGATCGAAAGACTACAGGCTTCTAGCATATTTACTAAACTCGATCTTAGAGGAGCTTACAATTTTATTTGTATTAGATCAGGTGATGAATGTAAGACCCCTTTTTCGCACACGTTATGGACTCTTCGAATACACTGTCATGCCTTTTGGGTTGTGTAATGCTCCAGCAACATTTCAAAGCTTTGTAAATTATATTTTTAGAGACCTTCTCGATGTAAGCTTAGTCGTATATTTGGATGACATACTCATTTACTCAGATGACTTGATGCAACATCAAAAACATGTCAGTTGGGTGCTTAGAGCTCAAGCCTTATACGCCAAACTTGAGAAATGTCTCTTTGAACAAACTACCATATCCTTCCTCAGCTTTGTCATCTCTCCAAAAGGAATACAGATGGATCAGTCCAAAGTGACTTGTATTTCAAACTGGCCTACACCAACTTCTAGGAAGACTGTACAGAGTTTCCTCGGCTTCGCCAATTTCTATAGGAAGTTCATAAAACATTTCTCCTTATTGGTGAAACCACTTACTCAACTTACTAGTTCATTGGTTAAGTTCACCTGGTCAAAGGATGCTCAAAATGCCTTTCAACAATTAAAACATCGCTTCACCACAGCTCCAATCCTGCAACTTCACAATCCTAATTATCATTTTGTATTGGAAGTCGATGCATCACAATGCGCCTTGGGCACAATCCTTTCTCAGCGATCTGCTTCTGATTCTCCACTTCATCCTGTTGCATTTCTCTCAAAAACCTTGAATACAGCTGAATGTAACTATCCTATTGGAGAAAAAGAGTTGCTTGCAATAAAATGTGCCTTGGAGAACTGGCGACACTTACTGGAAGGATCATTACATCCCATCATTATTTATACTGATCATCATAATCTACAATACCTCAAATCTAACAAGACTCTCTCCTCTAGAGAACTATGATGGAGTCTTTTCTTTGATAGATTTGTCTTAATCCAACGTTATTTCTGGTGGCCTAAAATGACTAGCACCATAAAATATTATGGGCCAGATTCAGGAAGATGGGAGTTTCTTTACTCCAGAGTAACGCATCTCATTTACGTTACTCTGCCGAAATGTTAGGAGCAAGTGCTGTTATTCATGAAGCACTTGCTCCTAAAGTTGCGGCAGCGTATCGAAAATGAGCCCGCGGAATTCAAATTGGGCGGGTACGGGGCGTGTATTATTTAAACTAAGCGCGATCCCGCGGCGAACGTACTGCGCATGCGTCGAGTGTCAATGCATCCCAGTGCGCATGCTCCAAATTCTGTCAGTGAACGTCAATGATGTCACATCCCCATTCATGAACTTTTTACGCAAGCGACGCGATTTTTTTTTTTTCGACGCGATGACGACGGCTATACCTAACATAGGATACTCCACTAGGGGCTGCTTTATCTATACGCTGAGTTTCGCTTCCGGAAACGTCGTAAAGTCACTGCGTCGCGCCCGAATTCGCTCGTGAATTGCCGATTCCCGCTCATTAACATATTTTTTGAGCGTAAATCGGCGGGAACGCCCCCGGCGCCATTTTTAAGTTGAAGTAACGATGCGATGGCGAAATTCATTTACGCTGCTCGCATCGGATCTCCAACCCGGCGTTTCTTGTTTTCTGGTTACAGAAAACAAAAACGCCGGCTTAAAGCGACAGTTAGGCTGGAGTATCACTGATACTCCAGCGTAACTCTACCTGAATCTGGCCCTATGTATCTACATGTGAGGTCTGTATAAGATTCAAACATAACATGTCTCTACCAATTCCTACAAAACCCTGGGAAGCATTATCTTTGGATTTCATTGTAGAATTACAGTAGAGGTATTCAGCGCTGGAAAATACAATAAAAACACCCAACATATGCAGGCCAGCA
This sequence comes from Rana kukunoris, assembly GCA_029574335.1. Taxonomy (NCBI): domain Eukaryota; kingdom Metazoa; phylum Chordata; class Amphibia; order Anura; family Ranidae; genus Rana; species Rana kukunoris. The sequence goes on from CM056060.1 coordinate 31,491,872, forward strand.
CTGAGGATAAATTCAAAAATATTCCCAAAGTACATAAGAAATGAAAAAAGTGCAGCGCAATAAATTAAACTAAAAACAAGTATCCAAGTGTCCAAAATTAACAAAAATCCATGTAATAGTGAATCAGCAAATCCAAACTTCAACGTATATCCAAAAGGACTGAAGGTGAAGATAACACCACAAAGAATTCCACCACCGCATGCAAGATGGACTCTCACCTTGATGCTTTGACCTGAGACAGGTCTCAAAGCATATCAGCAGTAATTCCAAGATACAGCCAATCCCCGGATGGAACAATGGATCATGGATGGCACCAACATTCAAGGCGCATTAGAACCGGACAGGATGAGAAGAAGAACATGACAGCTGAAGAAAGATAGCAAGGATGGCGAAAGTTCTGAAAACCACTGTCAAAAACATAATTTCTTCAAGTGCTGCAGTTCTATCCTGAGAGACTCCAGTGATTGTCTGTAGAGATGATGGTGGTAGTGTCAAGGAGGCAGTATTCATCTCACTATTTATACCTGCACCTCCCCATGGTCCACGGTTCCTTATTCACACAAGACGCAAAGCATGACAGGATGGGACAAAGAGTGGGACTTTTCAAGTGAAAGGTAGATGATTGATTGCTGGGACCACCCCATGCTTTGTCCTTGATTCTATCACAGAAGTTGCTTTAATCCAAACATCAGGATACATCAGATGACAGGTTACAGCAGATGAACAGGTTGTAGTATTGTGTGGTCAAAAGAGGATACTTTCTGTAGCTTACTACCAAAGGCCCAATTTTTCTGCCCCTGTTTTACAGGGGCATGTAATTACTATTAAATTTTTCTCAATGATTTTCATCCATATTGCAGGGACCAGACATTACATTAAAGCCGCAAGCAGTTTTAAATTACTTTTTCCCTATAGAAATTTCATTTTGTCCAGGGACAGTTATAAACATGGGAAACACGTGCCACTTCACAGGCATACTATAGGGACTACATACTAACCCTACTGCCTGATTGTTTTTATTTTATTATGTTTACCTGAAATGTGAGTGTAAATTTTATATATTTGTTTACTTCAAAGTAAATATTTTATATGGATTCACGCTATGTGCCTCCCCATTTCTCTTTTTTACTCCATTTGCTTTGAGCCTTCTGAATCGTTCATTGTCAGAAGTGCCTATTGGTATTATCTGCCTGATGCTCCATCTACTGGTTCTACATTGATTTTACCTGAGTTCCCAGTGGTTTCAATAACCTGTCTAACATCTGAGTCGTTTTGGAGTCTGGACATCGCTATTGATTTTCTGGCTGAAGTTTGATTGACCTGATAAGTATACACTTACTTAGGTCTGATCCCTCTGGTAAGCCTCTTACTATTGTCTGGTGGCGGTTCTACTATCAACACTCAGTCACTTTACTTGGATATATTTATTTATCATCCTTCATAGACTTTAATAATTTTTTCTTTTGTAATTTGTGGTCTATGTGGACACTTTTTCTGTGTTTGTGGTCACTTATGAGACTTATTCATTAAGTCTCTCTCATCATTTCATATATAAGTTTTCTAGCGCTGCACTTATGTTTCTAATACTATAGACATCCAGCAGGTACGATATTTAAAGGAATATTTAAAAAAAAAAAAACTCACTTTAAGCATCATTAAAATCACTGCTCCCAAATAAACGGACGTTTTTAAAACTTTTTTTTGCACTGATACATGTTTCCTGGGGCAAGACCCGGGTCCCCAAACCCGTTTTAGGACAATAACTTGCATATTAGCCTTTAAAATTATCAGTTCGAAGGTTCTAATGCGATACGAACCGGGGGGTGTTCGGCTCATCCCTAGCAAGGAGGAGAGCAGAGGAAAGACACTCTCTTATGTCAGACCTCTCTCTTCTATCCCCTGACACCACAGGCCCAACTACAAACATTGTACTTAAATCAACATTTAATGGATTTTTTTCCAAGGTAAATGATCCCGCACCCCACTACATATACAGAGTCCTGAACATATGTGTGCATACCCGTATGGCACCAGTAAATTCCGTTCCTTTGGAAGAAAGATGAGGCCTTGGATCTATAATAATCTATAATAAAAATCGATTTGTGATATGCTTGTAGCACTACCCCCGTAGGAGCTGCTGGTTTGAATTTGGGCCTGTCATTACCTTACTGTGTTCGTCTTGGGGTCCCCCTTCAAGATTTATTCATACATGTCTGTACCAACACTTAGGCCCGGATTCACATACATCGGCGCATATTTATGCCGCCGTAGCGTTTCTCTTTTATTTATCTTACAAATTCTCACCAGATGAGAGGGCTATCCTCATCTCTGCCATAGAGAAATTTGATGTGCACCTCCATGGCGCACAGAGTGGCCAGACCAGCAGGGCCAGGAAACAACAGATCCTGGAGAAGATCACCCAGGATGTCAATGCCCTTGGTCATGAATCCCGGACCCCTAAGGACATTGGCAAGAAAATTAATGACTTGCGTCGGCGTGTCTGGGACAAAGTGGTTGCCATCATAAGGCACCACAGGGGCACGGGGGGCGGCCCACCTTGTGCTGTTAAGTTGACCCCGGAAGAGGAGGTGATCGCCAGGTGTCTTGAGCAGGAGCAAGTGGAGTGTCTGGAGGGCTTTGACTTAGATGAGCAGGCCTTGAGGACAGGTAAGTGTGTTTTATCCCCCATCCAGTGTGTAGCATGTGAGGGGTTGCAAGGGAACATGTGACAAGTGTGTGGGTCCACCAACATGTGAATGCTTTGTGTCATCCGTCGTCTGCTGCTGCTACCCCGTCCGCACGGCCCCAAGCCTTTCCAGCCCCCAGGAAGACTTCCTGCATGGTGGACTTGGGCTAAACCAATGCGAGGTGGATGTGGTGTGTGAGCTAGGGACCACAGTGGTGTGCATGCATACATTGTCTGTTTGCAATGATGAATGTGTGTGTTTAACGTGCAAAGATGCGTTCCACGAGGCAACTCCTGACTGCTGTTCCTTCGGCACGGGGGGGCTGTAGTGCCACATGTGTGCAATCAATGGCCCCAACCGTGCGTGGGAATCCGGCAATTCTGTAGCAATCCTGCATTGCCTTCTGCCGCAGATGCTCATGGGTGGGTTTGATGATGTGGTGGGACATGCGTCTGAGGATTGCGGGGACAACCTGGTGCACGCATCTGCTCATGGTGGATAAATTCCAGGATGGCATCAGGGCTGAATCGGAAGATGCGATACACCTCCGATTCCCCCATGCCAAAGACGTTCAGAATTAGATATGTGCGTTCCTGTTCGTAACAAATGTATTTTCGTACAAATTTGTTTGTATTCGTTCCCGCGGAACAATGAGAACATACGAAAAACTGAAAAAACAAAATACGAAAACGACGGGATTACGAATGAGCCTAATAACGAACAAGCGAAAATATGAAGAACGATTCGTCAATCTTCCGAAAATACGACAAAACGGAAACGTCAAAAGTACGAAAATGACATCTATAACGAATGATTTGCATTCCGTATTTTAAATCCTTTGTCTGTTCGTATTTTCATTTGTATGTTCATATTTTCATCTGTGTGTTTTGTAAATCCGTTTTTTTAGTCTGTTAGTAAATTTGTGTACTTGTATCGTTCTTTAGAATGGGAAGTGAGTGTAGTTAGTGAATCAGCTTCTCTCTTTTGTGCTGAGTACAATGTAAAGCCTCGTACACACAATCGGACTTCAAATAAACTTTTCCGTGGATTTTTGTCTGAAGGGAGTTCAGTTGGCCAGACTTTCTAACACGAAAATGGTTTTCTGATAGAGCTTACAAACGATCGAATTTTTTGAAAACGAACAGAAAACGTTCATTTTTAAGTTTGTTGGCAAAAAACAGAATCATCCCGCATGTACGAAAATAAAACGGTAACGAAAATACGAACCGATCGGAATACGAAAAAATCGCGTCTTACGAAATATGAACGGGTCCGAATAGGAAAACGTGCGTCTTACGAAATTACGAATCGTTATGAACCTATGGAACGAGACGAAACGAAACAAAAGAAAACAAATTTTTTTGTTGTGCACATGTATATTCAGAATGTGAAAACCTCCGAGGTTGGGATTATGTAGGTAACAAAAAATATTTTACAAAAATTAAAAAATTAAAATAAATGAACAATTAAACAAATTTAACAATGCGCCCACGCTACGCCGGCATAGGAAAGTTACGTCGGTTGGATGAAGCCTATTTTTAGGCGTATCTTAGTTTGTGGGTCCAGCGCATAGATACGACAGCGCATATTAACACTTCCACGGCGCATCTCGAGATACGTTGGCGTAAGTGCTTTGTGAATCCGGGCCTTAGTCTATTTTTCCAAGGTTTTATTAAACAAAACTCAGTCAGAGGGATGGAGGGTTAGGGGAGATTCAGGTACCTTGCTTTTGCGGATCATGGGTATGTTCTTGGATCCAGAGGACAAAGCATTTCCACACTGGATTCAGCAACCACCGGATAGGCCTCTCTCATTGACCTAGCAGCCGTGCGAAGCTCATTCAAAAGTCTCTGCCACAGACTAGATGAGTGCCGTCGTGCCGTTGCGCACAGTCCTCTGCCATAAGACCGTGTAACCACAAACACACTTTGCAAAAGTTCCAAAGACACAGGTACACTGTACCAGGATCTTTCAGCCAGCCGGCATTACTGTGAGGTAGATTGGCCAGGATGCATCCTCTAATTGAATCCTCATTTGTTCGGCTTCTTCCTGCAGAGAAGACAGCAAAGGACCATCCCTGGACCAGTAGGCCCCAGAAACTCCTGGGCCTACTCTCAGTAGCGGAGCCTTGGGCCAGCAGGCCCCAAGGCTGGAAAAAAACACTGCTAGCACATCCCTGAGGCCAGGAGGGCCATCAGGACAGGATCGGAAGACCCCACCAGAACAGTGTCTGTCCCTCTCCCAGAATGCACAGCGGCAGGGACCACGCCCACTGAGCTGCTTCTGGAAAAAAATACTCAATGCACCCAACCGATTGTGTTTCCAACCTTGACCTGAACACCCATGCAATCTGATTTTGGTGCGGACAAAAAAGGGTCCTGCCCCAGGTGTGAATGCAGTGCGATTTGAGCCATACAAATTCATGGCTCAAATCTCACCCCAGAGACACCACATGTAATCCACACAGGAATGTGCTGCAATTTATGTGAGAATTACATGTGGTGTCCCACACTGCAGTAGTATGACCCAGGATGAGGCCTTGGCAGGGGTGAGCTCAGGTGTGTTTGGATCCTAGTCTCAACTATCCTGAGCTTTCCAGCCAGGATAGCCCTACAGCCACACACATACACACTATATGAAATGTCTCAGCTGCTTACGATTGGCAGCACATTGTAACAGGAGGGGGCCCGGGGGGTGGGTTGTGGAGTTTGGCTAGGGTTAAATAACAAACATGTCATCCTTCCCTGATCTGTAGAAAAAAAAAATGCCTAAAATGCCCGGGCCTATTTTTTGTCTCATTCCGGGAATGTATGTACATATATATGTAGAGCCCTGCTCCTGTTGAGTAGACGCTATTTTGTACATTTTGTTATCTGAGCTGTAGTTTAGCTCAGATAACTTTATCGTCCGACTGTAGATCTATGTTTGTCCCAAGCATGTTTGAAGCCATTTACTGTTGACTCTCTCACTACCTCTGCTGGTAGTTTATTTGAAGCATCAACTACCCTTTCAGCAAGAAAATACTTTAGTAGTAGGAGGGAGATCTTTCCCATTTTCCTACCGACACACAGAGCGATAATGCTAATGTGCATGGAGTGATTAGGGTGGCACATATGGCACACCCTATGCGCACACCTATGACTGTATATCTATATTAGAGTTATTTTGATTACAGTCGCCTTGGGGTGGTAATCATTCACCCACTAATAAATATGTGCCACATCGTAAATGATATGGGTTTTTAGGAAGAAGCATGAGAACATGATTTCAGATGAGGACCCTTGGTTGGTTCTTAGATGATATAAAAGTTGCTCTACATGTTTCGCGACTATACTTGGGTTGCTTCTTCAGGAGCTTCTAAATATCAGGAAACAGATATATACATAAGCATTAGATTGGAGATATATTATTTATTTGCATACTAGCCTAAGTAATAGGCAAAACAGTGAAAAAATGCATGCATATGTGTATGATTGGTATCATCTAAGAACCAACCAAGGGTCCTCATCTGAAATCATCTCCCCACCTATACTGTTTGTATTACATATAGCCCTGTGGCTAACAAGTGAATGCTTTTCAGAGTGACCTATGTGGTTCTTATTATTTATGTGTTTTTCTACTTTATCTTAAATGTATAGTACAGTGCAAATGTCATGCTGTATATTTTGTGTTTTTTTTTCTATTAAATATCTCTTTTTTTTAAATTGTGCCTACAAAGTCCAAACTTTCCCAGCTAGTTTCTCATGCTTCTTCCTAAAAACCCATGTTTATCTATATTAGCACTGGTGCACGGTCATGTTGGAGCAGGAGGGACCATCCCCAAACTGTCCCCACAAGGTTGGGAGCATGAAATTTTCCCAAATGTCTTGGTATGCTAACGCCTTAAGAGTTCCGCTCATTGGAACTAAGGGGCCAAGCCCAACCCCTAAAAAACAACCCCACACCATAATCCCCCCTCCACCAAATGATTTGGACCAGTGCGCAAAACAAGGCCCATAAAGACATGGATGAACGAGTTTGGGGTGGAGGAACATGACTGGTCTGACCTGATCCTGACCCCAACCTGATATAACACCATTGGGATGAATTAGAGCAGAGATTGAGAGCCAGGTCTTCTCGTCCAACATCAGTGCACAACATTCCTATAGACACACAGGGTATAGACACACTCCTAAACCCAGAAGAGGTAAAGCTGTTAAAGCTGCAAAGGGTGGGCCAACTCAATATTGAACCCTACAGACTAAAGCCCTGTACACACAACCGGATATCTGATGGAATCGAACCTGATGGATTTTTTCGTTGGATATCCGATGAAGCTAACTTTCATCAGTCTTGCCTACACCATCAGTCAAAAATCCGACCATGTCAGAACGCAGTGACGTAAAACACTACGACGAGCCGAAAAAAAGGAAGTTCAATGCTTCCAAGCATGCTTCGACTTGATTCTGAGCATGCATGGATTTTTATCCGATTGAGTTGCACACAGACGATCGGATTTTTCTATCGGTTTTTTATCCATAGGAAAAATGTAAAACATGTTTTATTTTTTAACACCGATGGAAAAAAGACAGATGCGGACCACACACGATCGGTTTGTCTGATAAAAACAGTCCATCGGTCCTTTTTCATCGGACAAACCGATCTTGTGTACATGACTTAAGACTGAGATGCCATTAAGATTAATGTGGGTGTAAAGGCAGGCATCCCAATATTTTTGGTAATATAGTGTATCTATCGATCTATCTATTGATCTATCTATCTAGATAGATAGATCTATATCTAAAGATGCATCAGCCGTGCTTCTAATGAATTGCAATCAAGCCATCCAACAGTCATATATAGAAATAATAAAGTACAGGATTGCCGCACGTAATGTAAAATTTAATCTAAATAAACATAGTGAACAAAATCTAAAAATTCACTAAGTGAGTTCTGTCTGCTGCAACAGTTTCAGGCTGATATGTTAATGTCCTTCCTCAGGCAGAAAAAAAATATTAAATACATTTATAAATTATATTATTTAAATGTCGTATTAAAGCGGGGGTTCACCCAAAAAATAAAAAATTTAACATTATATTTAGCCGAGTTGTCAGATAGAGATTACGGCAATGAAATAAATAAAAAAAAACAGCGTACATACGGTATTTTCACCGCGGCTTCCGGGTTTGTAATCTGCGGCACTGGGCGTTCCTAATTGATTGACATCCTTCCGACCAGCGCATACAGCGTGTCACGAGTTGCCGAAAGAAGCCGAACGTCGGTGCGCAGGCGCCATATAGAGCCGCACCGACGTTCACAACTCGGCTGAATATAATGTTAAAATAATATTTTTGGGTGAACCCCCGCTTTAATTCACACACAAAAACGGAAAAAGGAAAATATCCTACTTCAAAATGATCCTTTTGCCCATTATTAATATATACACACACACATTTCAAAATAATTCCTTTAATTATTGGAATTTAACAGCCCAAAATAAGCAAGTTCCTCAGCGATTTCCCAAAATGAATATAAGCCAATCATTTATCAGTGCAATGTAGTCTCAGGTCTCTTACCTTGTGCTGCCAGATTTTTGGACGAAGCTCTCTGCCTGAAGGACCTGTGCAATGTGAATACCTTTGAAACGTACTCATCTATACAAAAGTTCTGGGAGGGGTTTGAATACAATTGTGAACACCACCTTGCACTAGAGAAACTTTACAGAACTGTCTCATTTTACAACATCCTTTGCAGAGTCCTAAATCTTTTCAGCATTCAATGATTTTTTCAATGATAGAATTTGAAAATCTTTTTTCTTTTTTTTTGCAGACGCATTGCCATATTATGAAAATAAATGCTAGTTCAGTCAAAATGGAGATAGAAAGTTTTGGGTATATGCTAGGGTTACCATATTTTCTTTAAGTCAAACCCGAATACTTTAGCGGCACAGAGCAATTTTTTTTTTAAAGTATAAACTATACACATATTTTAGAAAACAAAGGGACTCCCGCGCTACCAGTGAGTTAAGCTAGGGGGCACTGCTGCAGGCACCTGGTAATCTGTCCTAACCAGAAATAAATAATAAATGAAAAAGCGCAGCCACTATCACTTTTTCATTCCATATACACATTTTGCTATTAAATAACATTTCTAATCATATGACTTTAATAACAAGAGTTCCCCTTTTACATCAGGGTCGAAAGAGTTCCCCTTTTACATATGAATTCACAGAGTTTCCTTTCACTGTAAGGGGGGACTCTGCAGGCTCTGATGTAAGGGAGAACTCTGACATAAGGGATGCTCTGGAAACCCTAATATGAGGGTGAACACTGAGAACTCTGATGTATGGAGAGGACATTATTGCAAGGGAAAAAACATGGCCTCTGATGTAAAGGGGAACTCTGATGTAAAGAGTGCTCTGAGAACCCTGATTTACCTAAGTGTACTCACTCAGAGGCAGGAGAATGAAAGGGGGAGACTTCAGTCACAGATAGGGATGGATGCGGAGCTCACGCTATACTAAACTACACCCCACTAACTAACCTGCCTAATTTTGCTTAAGTTCTCTCAATTTACTCTGCGTATGACACTACATACAGCCGCCATGTAAGCAGCCTTATATAATGTGGGGAGTGGACTTAGCCCCCTGAGCCATAATTGGCCAAAGGCACCCTTCATGGCTCTCCCAGCAGATCACGCCAAAGCATGCAGGTGCATGCTTTGGCCAATCAGCAGGCACCAATGCACTGTAATCTCGCAGTGCATTATGGGGTGCTCTGTGGTGCTCAAATTTGCTACAAACACCCCATATGTTCGGTTTATTTGCGGACAAACGAACACCCAATGTTTGAGTCGAACTTACGTTCGATTTAAACACCGGTCCATCCCTAATAGGCATAAATACAAAACTCTGTAAACCAAGATATTTCGGAAGAAAACAACAACAAATACCCTTTTACATTGGATGACCTTACTCCAAGAAAGCATCCCAATGGGACAGTTTGTAAGAGCAAAGCAAAAATTCTCCACAGGGGAGGAAAATGAGGAAGAGTGTAATTTACTGTGGAGAAGAGTTAAAGTGGATGTAAACCCACTCTCATCCTTACTCTCGTAAAAAAATATATATATATATTTTGAAATAACAAACAATAACATATATCTGACAGAATTTCAGAATACAATTCTATGTTACAGAAAATACATAAGTATAAATTACTCTGTGTATGACTGGTATTAGAAGTATTCATTATGAGGAAGTCCTTTACTTACAAGATATTATAATAAACTTTCCGTGAAATAATAAAATGAGGGGGAACTCTCATTATTATTATTATTATTTTCATTTGAAAAGTTGAAAATCTCAGAAAGTTGGAGATAATATGGGCATATTTAAGTTAATGTTTAATATCTATCTATAATATAAACTATAACTGCAATTATATAAAATTTACCAGTTAGTAATTAATATTCTGTGTAAAAGATTACATTTCAGAAAGAACATATTTCTTGAAAAGTAAAAAATAAATAAAAGGAAAGAAAATAGTAAGAGGAAAAATACTTGTGAGGGAAGAAAGGACAGCAGGGTTCCCAGAGGCAAACATTAATTATAGACTAGTGATGAAAAGTTTGTGTGAGGGTGACGGTCACCATGACAAGAGTACTTGGTTGTCAAAGTTATCTGGCATGCATTGTTTGATCCATGGTCTCCATAACTCGTCAAGTTTTTCCAGATTATCTTTCTCTAGAGTGTCCATTTTAGCATGTATAAGTGATTGGCTTATTCTGAGCTTGGTTTCTGCAATGTTCAAAATGGGTGTTTTCCATGCATTAGCTATAGTCTGTTTTGCAGCTGTCGAGAATGTAAGGAATAGTTTAAATAGTACATGTGTGAGAAAGTCTGGTTTTGAATTTAGAAGAGCTGTTATCGGGTCCGATATGATAGAACAATCAAACATTTTTGAGGCTATTAGAAAGACATTTTCCCAGAATGCATGTACAATTGGGCAATTCCACCAAATGTGTATATATGTACCTTTTTCGAGACAACCACGAAAACAGAGGTCTGAATTGTCTTTAGCAAATTTAGCTACTCGAGCAGGAAACAAGTACCACCTTTAAAGTACCTTATATGATGTTTCAACTGCCATTATGTTAGTTGAAGAAGATTTGATATTAAACCATATATTAGACCGGATAATCAACATTGCATTCAAGATCTTTTTCCCATTTAGCGACATATGCTGGTATATTTGTATCTGATTTAGTGCTCAGTTGGGAGTAAATGATTGAAATGTGACTCTTAGCATGTGAGTCTTTCAGAGGATGTTTATGGTATGGTATCATTAGTGTTGACGAGAGGAGTATAAAAGTTTTTTTATTTGGAGGTAACAGAATATTTTGGATTGAGGGAGCCCAAAAGATTCACATAGTTCTGGGAAAGGGTGTATTGAAGTTTTTGATATTATGTCATATAGACGGGATATGCCAACCTTAGGCCAGGCTTTATTCTGGGAGATATCCAACCTGGATAATAGGCCAGATTTTTATGTAAAGAAAGAAGCGGGTTATATGCAGAATGTAGACTGTGTGAGGTTTGATATCTGTCCCAGATAGATAAAGAGGCCGGGATTCATAAAAAATTGTGTATTTTCGCCGTAATTTTCGCCGTAATTTAGAGAGGCAGGTATCGTATTGAGAAACAACTTGCGCCCTAAATTACAGCGGCGTAGCATATATGGGCCGGCGTAAGCCCGCGTAATTCAAAGTAGGCAGGTAGGGGGCACGTTGTATGATAATGAAGCGTGACCCCATGTAGATACATGCGCCGTCCGTGGACGTAACCCAGTGCGCATGCTCAGAATCACGTTGGATAGAATGCCTAAGATACGCTGAACACTGCCTACAACGTGAACGTAACTTACGCACAGCCCTATTCGCGTACGACTTACGCAAATGACGTAAACGATGTCAAATTAGATGGCTGTTCCAACGTCCATACTTAACATTGGCTGCGCCTCATATAGCAGGGGTAACTTTACGCTGGTCGTAAGCCTTACGTAAACGGCGTATAGTAATACGCCGGGCGCAAGTACATTCCTAAATCGGCGTATCTAGCTCATTTGCATATTCAATGCGGAAATCTACGGAAGCACCCCTAGCGGCCAGCGTAAATATGCACCTTAGATACGACGGCGTACTAAGACTTAAGTCAGTCGGATCAAGCCCACATTCAGGCGTATCTTGCTTTGAGAATACGGAACACAGATACGACGGCGCATCCTAAAACTTACGCGGCGTTTCTGAATCCGGGCCAGAGTGTTTAGGATTTTTTAACATCTTACAATTTATAGATCATAACCATAAGATATAATTTATGGGAAGAAGATCACAATCCGTTGCTTCAATTAATACACACAAAGGGCCAGATTCACGTATTCCAGAGCATCTTTGCTCTAGAGTAACGCTTCTGATTTGCGTTGCGCTGCCGAAATTTTAGGAGCAAGTGCTGTCATTCACGAAGCACTTGCTCCTAAAGTTGCGGCAGCGCATCACAAATGAGCCGGCGGAATTCAAATGTAGCGGGTACGGGGCGTGTAGTATGCTAACTACGCGCGATCCCGCCGCCAACGTACTGCGCATGCGTCGAGTGTCAAAACATCCCCGTGCGCATGCTCCAAAATCTGTGAATGAACGTCAATGACGTCACATTCCCATTCATGACCGTTTTACGCAAGCGACGTTTTTTTTTTTTTTTTCCCGACGCGATGACGACGCCTATACCTAACATAGGATACTCCAACCCCATGTAGGTATATCTATGCGCCGCGTATCCCGTCCGGAAACGTCGTATCGTCATTGTGTCGCGCCGGATTTCGATCGTGAATTGCCGATTTCCGCTCATTAACATATTTTTTGAGCGTAAATCGGCGGGAACGCCCCCGGCGCCATTTTTAAGTTGAAGTAACGATGCGATGGCGAAACTCAGTTACGCTGCTCGCATCGGAACTTCAACCCGGCGTTTCTTGTTTTCTGGTTACAGAAAACAGAAACGCCGGCTCAAAGCCACAGTTAGGCTGGCGGATCACTCGATCCGCCAGCGTAACCTTTCCTGAATCTGGCCCAAAGGAATCTCTATAGTAGAGCAGTATTTTGATAATTGTGCCAATTGAGCAGCCTTATAATAAAATCGAAAAGTCTGGAAATACCAAGCCTCCCATAAATTTAGGGAGGTATAAAGTCTTCATAGGTAACAGAGGTTTGATTTTTCTCCAAGGGAATTGTATTGTTTTTCGTTTGTAAAATTCTTAGAAATTAGGCAGGTATATGAATCGGGACTATGAATAAATATGAATGAATATGAATAAATATAAAAATGTAGGTAGTATGGTCATTTTTATTATATTGATTTTTCCGAACCAGGAAATTAGTAGGCATGACCAATTAGATAACAAACTGGTAGTTGTTTTCAATAAAGCTTGATAGTTAGCAGCAAATAGATCTGAGGGACTGGCAGTGAGTTGAATACTCAAATATGGAAGGCTATGGTCAGCCCATTTAACGGGTAGTAAATCTTGTATTCGTTTTTCCTTTTCAGTTAATGAGATGTTCAACGCCACAGATTTTTGGACATTGACACTTAAACCTAAAATGAGTGAAAATGTATGTAGTATAACCATAAGCTTGAGGGCAAAAACTTGTGGTGCGGACAAAACAAGGAGGATGTTGTCCGCACATAAGCACAGTTTGTGGTGACAACCACCCAATTCAATACCTGTAATGGTATTTTCCATCCTAATTTTTGTGCCAAAGGTTCAATAAGTAATGTGAACAGGGGTGGTGAGAGTGGACATCCTTGACATGTACCCCTTTGTATGTCAAACGCTTCTGATTTGTAGCCTGCATATTTAATATAAGCCCTAGGTTCATGGTATAATGCAGAGGTCCATTGCAAGAAATGTGCCAAAGCCCCATTTATTGAGGGTAAAGTGCATAAGGACCACGAAACGATATCAAATGCTTTCGTAATGCCAAGAGAGAGAAAACAGGCGGGTATACAATGTATTTTAGCAACATGTGACAAAAGGTTTGCACGTCTAATGTTAACATTAGCCTGTCGGATAGGGATGAAACCAACTTGATCCCGATGTATACGTTTTGTTTAATATATTAGCAAGAATTTTGTCCACATGCTTCTCGAGTTCTGGCCAATGTGGGGTGCCTCTTCTTAATGCACACTTAGCCCTTGGCATACTCTTTAATGCATCTTCCTTTGCTTTCCAGTCTCGGACCATCTTTTCCGTTACGCCATATTGTCTTGCAGCAGCGCAGTTATTCGTTTCTTTCGCAAAGTTTACAACTTTGAGTTTAAAACTGGCTTTGTGTTTCCTTCTCCTTGCTGGAGCCATGCTGGGGCCCTATCTATCAGCCATTTCTGAAATCTGTCAGGTATTACGGGTATCACTTTTTTTTAAATAAAAAAGAAAACGGGTGAATTACAAGTCCCAAAGATCCCACAATTGGTAAGCAGCAACGATAAATCCTCTCCTCCAAAGCACCATCAATCATATCAGTATTTTATATGAAGGGGAAATCTGGAGCTGGATGTGCAGTAGGGGTTGTATATGATGCTTTGTAATACTGTATACAGTAGCACCTGGTACACACAGTATATGATGCTTTGTAATATACTGTACAGTAGCGCCAGGTACACACAGTATACAGTAATGTTAGTAGGTACAGTAATATATGATGCTTTTTTCCAGGTACTGTAAACTTCTGATGTACTAGGGCTATAAAATCTATGACTTATAATATACCATAATGTATAATTGTAGTAGAGGACTTCAGTACAGTTAATATTGCTTTTTAGGTCCGTTACAGTGCAGAATACTGTGTGCATACAGTGTGCACCACTGAGCCAATACCGGCAAGCAATGCATCCGACTAGCTTGTTGATGGATGCAAAGCCTGCTCGGATTGGCAGAGGCTGTGACATCATCAGCCTGCACTGCACCAATCCGAGCAGGTTTCAGTCAGCAACAGGGCGCATCGCCGCCAGGATTGGTTGAGAGGCGTCCACTGTATTACATTGCATTGCCGAGCACCCGACAGCTACAATGGCAGTATGGAGCAACAGGCGGGAATTTAAACATGAGTTTAACGGCGTCTTGACCTGGTAACGAGCACCGCGGCATCTCCTCTTCAATCTGGCGGCCTCCATAATGGGTACTGAGCACCCGGCAGGCATCACATCAACAGTGCGGCTTCTGCACCCGGCGTATAAGACGACCCCCCTATTTTGGCAGAATGATTTAGGTGTAGAAAGCCGGAAAATACGGTACATATCCTACACTTACCCGGCAAATCAGCAGCACCTCCTCTTTGCTAAAGGGAGACCTTGTCACGTTCACCTAGATGGAGATCCTGACCAGCACAGGAACTTCCGGGTGATTACAATGACTCATTTCCTGGGTCAGGAGGTGAAACCACGCTCTTTTGATCACAACAACGATTAGAATTTATCATTTGTGTTTATTTGCAGATATGCAAATGTGAACAAGAGCTGACCCAAGGGCCGTATTACTGAGCGGGCACCCCTGGGCACAGCCCGGGGGCCCCACGTTCACATGGGGCCCAATTAGAGCTGGACATCAGAACTGGACAAAGAGCACTAGCCGAGGCCCCGGGGGAGTGTCAGTTAGTGCACTGAATGAGTAGTGTGCTGCGGATGTTCCACCAGCGGAGGAAGGTGTTTCTGGTGCTGTGGAGAGCCTTAGTTAGCTGGAAGATACCAGCTAACTAAGGCTCTCCACAGCACCAGAAAGTTCAGAAACATGTTCCGTCACTTACGGAAACATCCGTAGCATACCCGGGAATGTGCAGGAAACCCGTAGCTTCTCCTCTCCTCCCCCTCCTTTCCAGGCTGCTGAGCCGCTCCATCCTCACTGCTCAATGTGCAGTAACAAGCGTTCGGGAGGTGTGGCTGTCCTAGAAGGGATCCCCCACGCTGCTCTGTCCCCTTCTCCTGCCCCTCTCTCCCTGCATGTCTGTGAAGGGGATGAGGGGGCGGGAAGATTAAAGAGTCAAAGATTACAAGAAAAGTCACTGACTGAGGGCCCCCTGGGACCATTCAAGTAAGTGTGCACTGGGACCAGACCCCCTCCCCCTTCTTCTCTCCCCCTTCCTTCTCCCTTGTCTTCCTTTTCTCCCCCACCTCCCCCCTTCTGTCCCCCACCTCCCCCTCTCTCCCCCCTTCCTTCTTCCCCCTCCCCTTCCTTCTCCCTCACCTTCCCTCTCTCCCCCACCTCCCCTCTCTCCCCCACCTCCCCCTTCTCTCCCCTCTACCTTCTTTCTCGCCTTCCTTCTCTCCCCCACTTCCCCCCTTCCCTTCCTTTTCCCCCTAATTCTCTCCCCCTTTCTCCCCCCTCCCTTCTCCCTTGTCTTCCTTTTCTCCCCTACCTTCCCCCTCTCTCCCCCCTTTCCCCCCTTCCTTCTCCCTCACCTTCCCTCTCTCCCCCTTCTCTCCCCCTCTTCCTTCTCCCTCGCCTTCCCTCTCTCCCCCACCTCCCCCCTTCCTTCTCCCTCGCCTTCCTTCTCTCCCCCACTTCCCCTCTTCTCTCCCCCTCATCTTCCTTCTCCCCCTTATTCTCTCCCCCTTTCTTCCCCCCCTTCCTTATCCCCCCTTTCTTCCCCCCCTTCTCTCCCCCTCACCTTCCTTCTCCCCCTCATTCTCTCCCCCTTTGTTCTCTCCCCTATTCCTTCTCTCCCCCACCTCCCCTCTTCCTTCTCTCCCCTCCTTCTCTCCCCTCCTTCTCCCCCTCCTCCCCCTTCTCTCCCCTCTTCCATTCTCCTTTGCCTTCCCTCTCTCCCCCCATCTCCCCCCTTCTCTCCCCTCTTCCTTTTCCCTCGCCTTCCTTCTCTCTCCCACTTCCCCCCTTCTCTCCCCCACTCCCCCCTTCCTTCTCCCCCCTCCCCTTCCTTCTCCCTCGCCTTCCCTCTCTCCCCCACCTCCCCCCTTCTCTCCCCTCTTCCTCGCCTTCCTTCTCTCCCCCCCACTTCCCCCCCTTCTCTCCCCCTCACCTTCCTTCTCCCCCTCATTCTCTCCCCCCTTTCTTCCCCCCTTCCTTCTCTCCACTGTTCCATCTTCTTCGCCTTCCTTCTCTTTCCCACCTCCCCCCTTCCTTCTCTCCCCTCCTTCTCCCCCTCCCTTTCCTTCTCCCTCACCTTCCTTCTCCCTCCTTCCTTCTCTCCCCACTTCCATCTCCCTCGCCTTCATTCTCTCCCCCACCTGCCCTCTTCCTTCTCTCCCCTCCTTCTCTCCTTCACCTCCCCCTTCTCTCCCCTCCTTCTCTCCCCCACCTCCCCCCTTCTCTCCCCTCCTTCTCTCCCCCACCTCCCCCTTCTCTCCCTCTTCTCTTCCCCCCTCGCCTTCCTTCTCTCCCCCACCTCCCCCTCCCCTTCCTTCTCCCTCGCCTTCCTTCTCTCTCCCCCTTTCTTCTCCACTCCTTCCTTCTCTCCCCTCTTCCTTCTCCCTTGCCTTCCTTCTCTCCCCCACCTCCCCCTCCCCTTCCTTCTCCCTCGCCTTCCTTCTCTGTCCCCCATTTCTTCTCCACCCCTTCCTTTTCTCCCCTTTTCCTTCTCCCTTGCCTTCCTTCTCTCCCCCCTTCTCCTCGCTCCTCTTTTTCCCCACTTTCCTTCTCTCCCCCTCCTCCCCCCTTCCTTCTACCTCCCTCTTTCTTCTTCCTCCCCCCATCCTTCTCCGCTGCTGAATCTGGTGACAGGTGACGGTGGCGAGTGACACACTGAATTTGGTGGCAAGTGACACGCCGAATCTGGTGGCAGGGGATGGGTGGCAATTAAAATGCTGAATCTGGTGACAGGTGAAGGTGGCGAGTGACACACTGAATTTGGTGGCAAGTGACACGCTGAATCTGGTGACAGGGGACGGTGGCAAGTGACACACTGTAAAGTAGAAATATTGCACTTCCATTTTTGAGAGTATGTGCGTAAATTGGGGCAACCTTGTAGGGGCCCCGTAGCATTACTTTTCCCAGGGGCCCATGATGCTATTAAGATGGCCCTGACACTGCCTATCCCCCAGCTGAATTCATTATCTGCAATTTTCCACAGCTATTATATATAAAGATTCCACCTTAATTTTTTACTTGCAGGTGTGCTGAAGCCTAGGTTTACATTGGAGCAATTTGTAATGCAATTTGAGAGATCAAATCGCATGACTATTGGCACTGTTCCAATCAATGTAGCACCGATTTTGTGGCACCGCACCAATTTGCAAAAGTAGTTCCTGCGCTACTTTTGCTGGATTCAGGTGTGACTTCAATAGACATCTGTGGATGAAGCCACACAGATGTCCATCAAGTAGCACCTGAAATAGTGCTGACCTTGCTACTTTGAAATCGCGCTACTTCAAGTGAAGGGCCCTGCTCATAGGAACTTACAATCTAAAATTTGACAAAACCTTAAGAGTGGACACAGCTTTACTTTCAGTGTATAACGGGCAACACATCACATTTTTATCTGCAAGATTATAGAAACATACTTAACAGTCATTCTTCCAAAGATTCCAACATAATATTAACCACTTAAGACCCGGACCAAAATGCAGGTAAAGGACCAGGCCCCTTTTTGCGATTCGGCACTGCGTCGTTTTAACTGACAATTGCGCGGTCGTGGCTCCCTAACAAAATTGGCGTCCTTTTTCCCCCACAAATAGAGCTTTCTTTTGGTGGTATTTGATCACCTCTGCGATTTTTATTTTTTGCGCTATAAACAAAAATAGAGCGACAATTTTGAAAAAAATTCAATATTTTTAACTTTTTGCTATAATAAATATCCCCCCAAAATAAATATCATTTTTTTCCCTCAGTTTAGGCCGATACGTATTCTTCTACCTATTTTTGGTAAAAAAAAAATCGCAATAAGCGTTTATCGGTTGGTTTTCGCAACATTTATAGCGTTTACAAAAAAAGGGATAGTTTTATTGCATTTTTTTTTTTTTTTTTTTTTTTTTACTACTAATAGGGGCGATCAGCGATTTTTTTTCGTGACTGCGGACACTTCGGACAATTTTGACACATTTTTGGGACAATTGTCATTTTCACAGCAAAAAATGCATTTAACCACTTAAGGACCGCCTACTGCACATTTATGTTGGCAGAATGGCACGGCTGGGCACATCAACGTATGTATGATTTTAGTACCCAGCCGTGGGTCACGGGCGTGCGCCCGCGACCCGGTCCGAAGCTCCAGGACCGGGACCGCGGGATTCGCGGACCCGATCGCCGCTGGAGTGCGGCGATCCGTCCCTGGAGCGGAAGAACGGGGAGAGCCGTGTGTACACAAGGCTTCCCCGTGCTTCTCTGTGGCCGTAGCATCGATCGCGTCATCCCTGTAATAGGGGGACGCGATCGATGACGTCACACTTACAGCCACACCCCCCTACAGTTGTAAACACACACATTAGGTCACACATCCCCTACAGCGCCACCTGTGGTTAACTCCCAAACTGCAACTGTCATTTCCACAGTAAACAATGCAATTTAAATGCATTTTTTGCTGTGAAAATGACAATTGTCCCAAAAATGTGTCAAAATTGTCCGAAGTGTCCGCCATATTGTCGCAGTCACGAAAAAAATCGCTGATCGCCGCTATTAGTAGTAAAAATAAATAAATAATAAAAATGCAATAAAACTATCCCTTATTTTGTAAACGCTATAAATTTTGCGAAAACCAACCGATAAACGCTTATTGCGATTTTTTTTTACCAAAAATACGTAGAAGAATACGTATCGGCCTAAACTGAGGAAAAAAAAAGTTTTTTTATATATTTTTGGGGGATATTTATTATAGCAAAAAGTAAAAAATATTGCATTTTTTTTAAAATTGTCGCTCTATTTTTGTTTATAGCGCAAAAAATAAAAACCGCAGAGGTGATCAAATACCACCAAAAGAAAGCTCTATTTGTGGGGAAAAAAGGACGCCAATTTTGTTAGGAAGCCACGTCGCACGACCGTGCAATTATCAGTTAAAATGACGCAGTGCCGAATCGCAAAAAGGGGCAAGGTCCTTTACCTACATTTTGGTCCGGGTCTTAAGTGGTTAAATTGCATTGTTTACTGTGAAAATGACAGTTGCAGTTTGGGAGTTAACCACAAGGGGGCGCTGTAGGATTTGTGTGTTCCCTGTGTGTGTTTACAACTGTAGGAGGGTGTGGCTGTAGGTGTGACGTCATCGATCACGTCCCCCTATAACAGTGATGACGCGATCGATGCTGCGGCCACAGTGAAGCACGGGGAAGCCGTATTTACACACGGCTCTCCCCGTTCTTCAGCTCCGGGGGCCGATCGCCGCACTCCAGTGGCAATCGGATCCGCGAGACCCGCGGACCCGGTCCCGGAGCTTCGGACCGGGTCACGGGAGCGCGCAGCGGGCACGCGCCCGTGACCCACGGCTGGGTACTAGAACCAACGTATATATACGTTGATGTGCGCAGCCGTGCCTTTCTGCTGACGTAAATGTACAGTAGGCGGTCCTTAAGAAGTTAAAGACACTTATTCAAAACACCCACCCCCACCATCCACACACATACATTGGTGACCACTGACCATGTTCTGCTGGAAGCTGCATTTCTGTGTACACGATTAAGAAATTAGATCAAAGAGTAGAAGGTCAGCACATGCTCCCAAATTATGTTTGCATAGTCAGACAGGAACAATACACACACCATTTTTGATTGAAAAAATGCACAAGAATTTCAGCAAATACCCTATTTGGGCGTTTGTCAATCTGCATAATATCATTCCTTCTCCCCCCACAAATCACAGCAAAAAACCTGGCCTTCTCAGACTAAACAAACCCTCCTACTGCAGGCCTTTATATAAGAGAGGTTGTATTGTTAGCACACTGACACATGCCCAATCTAAGTACACGCCCACCAGTATCTTTCAATCTGTCTCTTTGTATATGTCTAAAGTGATTACACCAGATGGGCAGGAACACATAATACTATTTGCAACTGTGTTAGCCCTTGGCTATGTGCGTCAAATCTCCAACTACAGGCCAAAGTTCCAAGTCCATTTGCATGCACATAAACAAAGCAACAGGTCCATAAAGACATGGATGAGCCAGTTTGGGGTGGAGAAACTTGACTGGCCTGCACAGAGTCCTGACCTCAACCCGATAGAACACCCTTTGGCTGAATTAGAGCAGGGACTGCGAGCCATGCCTTCTCATTCAACATCAGTGCCTGACCTCACAAATGCACTTCTGGAAGAATGATCAAACATTCCCATAGACACACTCCTAAACTTTGTGGACAGCCTTCCCAGCCTTCCCAGAAGCTGTTCTAGCTGCAAATGGTGTGCCAAATCAAATTTTAACCCTACAGACTAAGACTGGGCTGTCCTTAAAGTTCATGTGTGTGTAAAGGCAGGCGTCCCAATACTTTTGGCTAAATTGTGTATCTGGCAAGATTTACAATGTTGTTGAAACCCTCCTACACATAAATACTACTTTTAGCCCAGGTTCACACTGGGCTGCAGGAGTGAAGCCGTGCGAGTTCAGCTGAGCTTGCATGATTTCACTCCCGCTGGCAGTCCCGATTTCGGCCGCGATTATAGAGACATCTGTGCAGGTTTCGGAAATCGCAAAAAGTAGTACAGAAACTACGTTTTGAAATCGGTGCAGCGCCGCATATGCGGCGTCGCACCGATTAGGACGGTGCTATTGCCGGCAATTTGCCGCAAATACCGCCGTTTTGACATGCGATTTGACATGCCAAATCGCATGTCAAAACGCACCAGTGTGAACCAGGCCTTAGACATAGTTTTAGGACCTGGGAGATGAGACAACTTCTCTATATGAAGAAGCATGTTTGGGATTACAAACCCAGATGCTCAGGGATGCTTAGCAGAAGTTCTAACCTCTCAGGCTGGGTTCACACTGGTCCGACAAACGCTCCGACATTGGGAGCTCATGTCACATGACGTGTGAAAATCAATGTTTCCCTATGGGAGCTATCTTAACTGGTCCGACACAAGTCGGAGCGACTTTGCAAATGCTCCCTGTACTACTTTGGGCGGGTAGGGGGCGTGTATTATTTAAACTAGGCGCGATCCCGCGGCGAACGTACTGTGCATGCGTCGACTGTCAGTGCGCATGCTCCAAATTCTGTCAGGGAACGTCAATGACGTCAATCCCCATTCACTGACGTTTTACGCAAACGACGTGAACATTTTTAAATTCGACGCAATGACGACGGCCATACTTAACATAGGATACTCCACCTAGGGGTCATGTTTTTCTTTGCGCCGCGTTTCGCTTACGGAAACGTCGGAAAGTCACTGCGTCGGGCCCGAGTACGATCATGAATTTCCGATTCCCGCTGATTAACATATTCTCGGCGTTAATCAGCGGGAACGCCCCGAGCGCCATTTTTAAAATTGAAGTTCCGATACGACGGCGAAATACAATTACGCCGCTCGTATAGGAACTCAAACCTGGCGTTTCTTGTTTTCTGCTTACAGAAGCTCAAAGTGAGAGTTAGGCTGGAGTATCACTGATACTCCAGCCTAACTCTACCTGAATCTGGCCCATAGAGGGCATGGTACCTTCACTATGGCCTCTTTGTTACTCTAGTGGATGTTGTTTCAATACCGCTTTATTATCACTGGGGGTTTTGATTAATAATTTTTATCTTATTTTTTTATTTATATCTATATTTTTACATGTTTATATATTTTCTTATGTTTTATATTATATACAGTGTTTGTGTATGTACAGTATATATGTGTGTATGTATATATATATATATATATATATATATATATATATATTAAAAAAACGAATTTCTTTAGGTTTATGGATATTCTGTTGGTGATTTTGAGTACAGTTTCGCAGGATCATGTTGTAATTCATATAGGATGTGCAGAGAATTTGATGTATAAGACCTAGTTTTGAGAGAAAAAGTGGGTTGCTTAGGGATGAAAGAACATTGGGCCAGATTCAGGTACAATTGCCCTGGTGCGGAGTATCAGAGATACACTACGCCGCCGTATTTTACCTGGCTCTAAGACGAATTCAGGTAGATTTCGGCCCGTAAGGTACGGCGGAGTAGTGTATTTCTCGTGGCGGAATCAAAATACGCGATTAGGGGGCGTGAAGCATTTAAATTAGGCGCGTCCCCGCGGCGATCGAACTGCACATGCTCCATTCTGAAATTTCCCGCCGTGCATTGCGCAAAATTACGGCGTTACGTCAGATTTTTGTGGAGTAGCGTTGTTTACGTACATTCCTATTCCCGGACGACTTACGCAAAAAATTAAAAAAAAATTGAAATTCGACGCGGGAACGACGGCCATACTTAACATGGGCCGTCTAACTATAGACCAGCTAATAGCTGTTATAACTTTACGCAGCAAAAAGATGACTACAGATGCTGTAAGAGATTGCGAAGGACGATCGTAACTTCATGGATCGCCGGAAAAAGCGAATTTGCATACCCCGACGCGGAAAAAGACCCAGCGGCCGCAAAAAGATTGCAGCGTAGATCCGAAGGCGTACGAAGACGTAAGCCTGTCGGATCAAAGCCCGAAGCCGTTGTATCATGGTTTGAGGATTCAAACTAATGACACGACGCGGGTAATTTGAAAGTACTCCGGTCTAACAGGAGATACACCGGAGTAAGGGCTCTGTGAATCTGGCCCATTGTTCCTATTTTATTGCCATTGGTGTAGAATTTTTGGTGTGTCCAACGTGTATAACATTTCACTTTTTTGTGACCTAACTGTAGTGCCTATCTGCGGTAGAGATAATTGATGTCATCACCAACCTAGCCTTGCTGTTTTACAGAGATTTGTAAATCCAGAATGGCTTGGCCAAAGTACAAATCCAATGCCAGATAAAATCAGCCATACACATTAAGAGTCGATCGATATTGATTTTTCAGGGCCGATACTGGTACAGATTTTTTGTCTGTCTTTCAGACTGATAGCCAATATCAGGTGCTGATATTCTGTACATGACCGTCACCTGCCACCAGATGCCGTGTGTATCTTGCCACTGTCACCTGCCACCCATAGCTTGTCACTACTTACACTACTTCTGGTAGTCTCTCCCCAGCTGCACCTGAGCCGGTAAACTTCCACATGCAGGCAGACAGATGGTCAGGGTGGGTTTCACAGTCACTATACTACAGGACAGCAGTACAACTTTCATCCTACTTTGCTCTGCGACATCTGTCCTACATTGGTCCTACATTGATCCTACATTGGTCCTACATCCATCCGACTTTCATGAACAGAATACTACTTTTAACCGACTTTGTGATAGTCTGACTTGTTCTTTGACCAATCAAAACAATCCCAGAGTGAGATAAATTCCTTTTACTGCTGCTGTAATCACATGTCGGATGTGTGATAAGGACAAGGCTCCTACTTTGGTCCGACTTCAATGATATTCAATGGGCTGAAGTAGGATGAATGTCGGACCAAAGTAGTACAGGGAGCGTTTTCAAAGTCGGACCGACTTGTGTTGGATCAGTTAAGACGGCTCCCATAGGGAAACATTGATTTTCACACGTCATGCTACATGAGCTCCCAATGTCGGAGCGTTTGTAGGACAAGTGTGAACCCAACCTGAGAGATAAGGCAACTATCTCTCTGCTCACCTGTGGCTGCAGCTCTGTCAAGCGCAGCCTTCGTAGCCCTGCTATAGGGGCAAGACAGCAGTGATGTAAGGCGGACAGTGAGAAATAATGTCATCTCTATGCTGCCTGTCTGCCTGACAGAGATTGCCAGAAACTGCAGCGAGCACCACGCGGAGGCAGGGGGAGGAGGTCTGACCAATATAGCCAATATCGGTAACTTTCTAACTGATATCGATATATTTTAAAAATTATTATTATTAGTTTTATTATTGGAGAATATCGCTCCAATAATTGTTCGGCCCCTAATACACATACAATATACT
Source organism: Rana kukunoris (assembly GCA_029574335.1). Classification (NCBI taxonomy): domain Eukaryota; kingdom Metazoa; phylum Chordata; class Amphibia; order Anura; family Ranidae; genus Rana; species Rana kukunoris. The sequence goes on from CM056060.1 coordinate 31,516,525, forward strand.
GTAACTGGGTATTTTATTGTTTGTAAGGGTTTAACGGTAATAAAAAATTATTTCATATTAAAAGTACAATAAATGTAAACATGTAAACAAGTATTTAAAAAAAAATATTTAACAGATATAAGACAAAAATAAGTTGATCTGATTCTTAACAATATCCTCCCCTGGATGGACATTTCTAGAGCCAAATGCTGTGGTCATGTCCCAAGCGTCTATCATCCCAACATTAAGTTCACTGAAGATGTCCTTTACTAAGAGGTACTGAATGTACCCATGAAAGTCACTGAATCGCTCTACATCAGGGTTAATATCCCGGGTGTTCTCAGACTTTATAATAACTTTTGTATCTGGACTTCGTAAAAACAGGCTCTCTATGGCCCTTCGTATGTTGAGAAGCCTTTTGATGAACAGGGGAAAAGGAAAGGGCCGGAAGTGCTGTCCTAGAGTTACCACAACAATTGTGTTGGAGCCGCCACCAATCCGGTCAAGTTCATTGGCGATGTAGGCATGGTCCTTGACATTGTAGAATCTCGTAATTACAAATGGATGTCCATGTTTCTTGAACTGAATGTAGATGTTGTTTTGTAAGTCGATTGCAACATAATAAATAGGATTGTGGGTGTTAAAGAATGTCAAATCTGTCAAAAAAAAGATCGAAAAGCAAATGGTTATATATTTTAAAAAGCATATTTTTTATTGGTCCTTTTTTTTTTTTTTTACAGATTTGTCAAAAATCCACAAAAATTACATAATTATTTATTTATTGTTAAGGAGAAGAATGGTTTCCAAACTTTTTGTGAGAAAACGTATAAACTCACTGTATAAAACCTCAAGAACAATAATAATTGAAAGAAAAAAAAAGCAGTGCATTCAAAATAAATTAGCATTCAGTTCAATAAATACTTTCTGTAGGAGAAAGTTCAGAGAGTGAAAGCAAGGTGAATATAAGGGTGTTATATATTAAACCTTGTTGGTAAGCATGCCTTTTTTTTTTTAAGGTTGCAGTTTTTTTATTGTGTTATTCAATTGATGTATCAGTATCCAGTTATGTGTTAAATTATATTTCTCTGTGGGTTTAGAGCCAGTGTTGACAAGTGTTCTCTTTAACCACTTGCTTACTGGGCACACATACCCCCCTCCTGCCCAGGCAAAATGTCAGCTTCCGGCACTGTGTCGCTTTAACTGACAATTTCGCAGTTGTACCATGTGGCTCCTAAACAAAATTGATGTCCTTTTTTCCCCACAAATAGAGCTTTCTTTTGGAGGTATTTGATCACCTCTGCGTTTTTTATTTTTTGCGCTATAAACAAAAAAAGAGTGTCAATTTTGAAAAAAAAAAATCAATAATTTTTACTTGTTGCTATAATAAATATCCTATTTTTTTTTTTAAATCATTTTTTTTCTCAGTTTAGGCCGATACGTATTCTTCTTTTTGGTAAAAAAAAAAAAAAAATCACAATAAGCGACTGGTTTGCGCAAAAGTTATAGCTCCTACAAAATAGGGGACAGAATTATTATTTTTTTATTTTATTTTTTTACTAGTAATGGCGGCGATCTGCGATTTTAATTGGGACTGCGACATTATGGCAGACACATCGGACACTTTTGACACCATTAACATTTATACAGCGATCAGTGCTATAAATATGCACTAAATACTGTATAAATGTGACTGGAAGGGAAGGGGTTAACACTAGGGGGCGAGGAAGGGGTTAAATGTGTAGCCTAGTGAGTGTTCTAACTGTAGGGGGAGGGGACTGACTGGGGGAGGTGACCGATCTGTGTCCCTATGTACAAGAAACACAGCATCGGTCTCCTCTCTCCCTGACAGGACTTGGATCTGTCTGTGTAACCGGCGATCGTAGGTTCCTGACGGACATCTCAGTGATGTGGTGGGTGCGCACGCGCCACCAGCGGCGGTGTTTGCGCGCCCCCCAGTGGCTGGAGGCCGTATATAGATGGCCTCCCGGCAATTGGGATCCACACTGCGGCCATAGAAAGTCATCAGGCAGGAAGTGGTTAAAATGGCACTTAATACATTGACATATCGAGTCATTCTGTCTAAGCAGTATGGTCGGTCACCTATTGAATTGGCACCATTCACAGGCAGCTTGACTCTATAATAAAACACTGAAGTTAAATCCAACACAATTTTATGTGACATACTGTAACTGCAGTAAAGAAGATGTTTTCCAGTTGAAGTGTAAGAAGATAATGACTTTTCTAAAACCTGTTCTGTGAAGCAGCAACAGGTAGGGAGAAGGTAGGTAGGGAGAAGCCACTTCTCTAAGGCGCTCCCAGCCATGCTGCACTCCTGCCTTCCTCATGTACACTGCAAAGTATGCAGCCCTGCATTGTACGCAATGATGCCAAAGAACAGCCTACAGACTTTCAAAGGAAGAAGGCTTTGCTAGAGCCGGCTGGAGCAGGAGTGTTAAGTAAATAATAATGTTTCTTTACCATCTAGAGTCTAGACATAACAAGCAACAAGCATTTAGCCCTTGCATTGTGGGAATAAAACACTTAAAGTGTAGATTTTTCTAATTCCTGTAGTTGGACTTTAACCACTTAAGCCCCGGACCATTTTTTTTGCTAAAGGACCAGGCCACTTTTTGCGATTCGGCACTGTGTCGCTTTAACTGCGTTGTTCCACAAATAGAGCTTTCTTTTGGTGGTATTTGAACTTTTTGCTTTAATAAATTCCCCCCCCCCAAAAAAAAATATATATATATATATATATATATATATATATATATATATATATATATATATATAAAAAATCCTCATTTTAGGCCGATATGTATTCTTCTACAGATTTTTGGTAAATAAAAATTGCAATAAGCGTTTATTGATTGGTTTGCGCAAAAGTTATGGCGTCTACAAAATAGGGGATAGTTTGATGGCATTTTTATTAATTTTTTTTCGTGACTGCGACATTATGACGGACACATCGTACACCATTTTGGGACCATTGTCATTTTTACAGCGATTAGTGCTATAAAATGCACTGATTACTGTGAAAATTACACTGGCAGTGTAGGGGTTAATCTGTAGGGGACGCTGCAGGGCTTAAGTGTTCCCTAGGAAGTGATCCTTACTGTGTGGGGGTGTGGCTTGACATGTGACGTCACTCAGAGGGAACAGACGATCATTAACACTCTCACTAGGAAGAACGGGGAAAGATTTGTTTACACTTACCTCTCCCTGTTCTTCAGCTCTGTGACCCAATCGCAGGACACCGGCGGCGATCGGGTCCTCAGGTTCCACGGGCACGGTCACGTAGCTCAGGACCGGGTCACGAGCATGACCCACCACTGGGCATAGGCACATACAGGTATGTCCCCTTTAAGATGCCCAGCCGTGGGTCATGCTCGTGACCCGGTCCTGAGCTACGTGACTGCGCCCGCAGAACCTGAGGACCCGATCGCCACCGGTGTCCTACGTGCCATTCTGGCGACGTATATCGGCGTTAGGTGGTCCTTAAGTGGTTAATATGTCCTAACAAGGGGGCCTGGTGTTCCCTTTCCCATGAAACATGGTTTTATCAACAGATAATTTGGTTGGAAACTTGAATGGAAATTGTCAGGGCTTGAAACTATGAAGACAGGGAAAGTAGTTAAAATTCCCATACATATAAATAAATGACAAAAAACAACAACTGTCGAACAGCTTGACATGTGTGTATATAAGCATATAACAATTTCTAACATGTTTCGACCTTTATACAGGTCTTCTTCAGAGGTTTTGTTGTAACTGGAAAAGGTTTACAATTATTATATGCTTCCACAGATATCCTACCTGCTATACCCCCATAGCTTGGAGGGGGAAAGGACAGGGGGAAAAAGAAAACACAAACTAATTTGTAATAATGTTTACTTTGCTTTAATTTGGTGTTGACACTTTTAAATAAGTTGGTTTTGTGTTGCAGTTTGGGCGCTCAAAAAGGTTCACCACTGATTTAGGGTCTGGGAATCAGTCTTTGCGGATGACACTAAGCTATGAAGTGGAATAACTTACAAGCCGACCTCAATGCGCCGTTTAATTGGGCGACTAAGTGGCAAATGAGGTTTAATGTTGATAAATGTAAAGTTATGCACTTGGGGGCTAAGAATATACATGCATCATATATACTAGGGGCAGGACAACTGGGGGGATCTGTAGTGGAGAAGGATCTGGGGGTTTTGGTTGATCATAAGCTCAATAATAGCATGCAATGCCAAACTGCAGTTTTCAAAGCAAGTAAAGTCCTTTCTTGTATTAAGAGAGGTATGGACTCCAGAGAGAGATATAATTTTGCCCCTGTACAAATCATTAGTAAGATCTCATCTGGAATATGCAGTTCAGTTTGGGCACCAGTTCTCAAAAAGGATATGGGAGGGGGGGGACTGGAGAATACATAAGGGGTCCACATAGTAAACTTGGTATTGAGTTATTTACTTTAAGGTGATCACGGAGGACAAGGGGGCATTCTTTACGTCTAGAGGAAAAGAGATTTTATCTCCAAATATGGAAAGGTTTCTTTACAGTAAGAGCTGTGAGAATGTGGAATAGACTCCCTCCAGAGGTGGTTCTGGCCAGCTCAGTAGATTACATTAACCTAAAAGGAAAGTGATGAGCGCAATTCTAAACTAAACTAAAAGGTGCAAATAGCGCCCCTGGACAAAAAAGTGTAAATAGTGCACATTCCAACCACAAAATATAATGAAAATAGATAAACACAAGTCCAGTGATGGTGATAAATCACAACTGTGTAGGATGGACACAGTGACCAGTCCAAAAGGTGAAAAATAGCAATAATCGTGTCAAACAATTCAATAGCTTCTATCACTTTAAGCAATCGGAAAATCCAGAGACGTCTTCCAAGATATCTGTGCTCACAGAGCGCTTACCTCCCAACGGAAAGAAAAGGGCCTCAACTCAATCCTAGATATTGTTGTTGGATTCCGTCTTGGATAGATGATGCTGTCCACATCCAGGCGTAATCAGGGTCCGCTCATCGTGGGTTAGGCAAATGCATAAAATGGAAAAAATGAAGCTCTCATCATTAATTAAGTATGCTGGTCACTTCCGGTTGACCTGACCGTCCGACCGGAAGTGCCGTTGTTGGCGTTTTTACCCGTTTTTTATTTGTAAGTGAATTTACCCATTAAACTGTTCTCAGTTTTTACTTAATTCACGATGAGAGCTTCATTTTTTCCATTTTATGCATTTGCCTAACCCACGATAAGCGGACCCTGATTACGCCTAGATGTGGACAGCATCATCTATCCAAGACGGAATCCAACAACAATATCTAGGATTGAGTTGAGGCCCTTTTCTCTCCGTTGGGAGGTAAGCGCTCTGTGAGCACAGATATCTTGGAAGACGTCTCTGGATTTTCCGATTGCTTAAAGTGATAGAAGCTATTGAATTGTTTGACACGATTATTGCTATTTTTCACCTTTTGGACTGGTCACTGTGTCCATCCTACACAGTTGTGATTTATCACTATCACTGGACTTTTGTTTATCTATTTTTATTATATTTTGTGGTTGGAATGTGCACTATTTACACTTTTTTGTCCAGGGGCGCTATTTGCGCCTTTTAGTTTAGTTTAGAATTGCGCTCATCACTTTCCTTTTATATTCATTTATTGTTGTTAGCACATAACAGATTTGAGCTGCATATAATTTAGTTTAGATTTCCACTAGTTACGTTTATTCACTGTTGGTCAGCGCTGTAGTTTTCCTTTTTAGATTACATTAACCGCTTATATACATCCCACGCAGATATACTGCGGATGTGCGGCCCTCCTGTACGAAATCACAAACAGCTACGAGACTTTGTGCAGTGGGTCTGGAGTGCGTGGGACCTGTCGATCATTCTCTAAAGTGGAAGCCCTGGCCGGCTTGTCGCTGGAACGTGGGGCAGGTGAGTGTGTGTTTATTAAAAGCCAGCAGCTACACTTTTTGTAGCTGCTGACTTTTAATAAACATAAAAAATTACTGGAACACCCCTTTAATTGGGATTTATTTTACCAAAAATATGAAGCAGAATACATATTGGCCTAAACTGATGAAGAAATGTGTTTTTTTTTAATTGCTTTATGGCATAAAAGTCAAAAATATTGTTGAAGAAGGGAGAGTATAGTCTCAATTACTTAAATGGAAAAATATAATTATAATGTACCAGCATCCCGGGATGATTGGAAGAAGGGGGACCAAGGGGGATCAAAAATTTTGTTGTTGTTTTTTTCAAAATTGTTGGTCTTTTTGTTTATAGTGCAGAAAAAAATGCAGAGGTGATCAAATACCACCAAAAAAAGCTCTATTTTTGGAAAAAAAAGGACCTCAATTTTATTTGTGTACTGCGTCACACGACCGCACAATTGTCAAAGTTCAAGTAACAAAGTGCCATATCGCAAAAAAATTGTCATGAACGGGGGTATCCCAAAAAGAAAAAAACGCTGTTGCTGTAATTGATTGAAAAAAAATTGGATATCTAGTGCACCTAGCACTACATTTCCCCTAGATTGATAATGCTGCTGTCAAAAGGTGTCCTCTCCATCCAGAGTAGCAACACCCTAAAGCCTCAGATTTTTGGATGGCCGTTTGTCCGTTTTTTTGTTGCATGCTAGTCTCATGTCAAAAATGAAGAGGTTACTCACGCTATGAAAATTCTCGCACGACAGAGAATACAACTTCAGAAGGGACATAATGTGTTGAATAGTTTTGTATGTATTCTATTGTTTCTGAGCATGTGTAGTCTTGCTCTTACAATTTTATTCAGACAGAAACCATACTAATTAATCGATGGTCACAGTCATCTCTATGACCGTCGGAGGACCGTGTGCGACGTGATGACGTCACGCCCGGTACCCGGAAGTAAACAAAGCTGTCGGCATGTAATCGGTGATTTTTTTTTCATCGATTTCATGCTTGTAAGCCTGTAGGAGAGATCTGGGGTCTTATTGACCCTGCATCTCTCCATAAAGAGGACCTGTCACAGTAATTCCTATTACAAGGGATGTTTACATTCCTTGTAATAGGAATAAAAGTGATAAAAAAAAATGAAAAAAAAAAACGTGAAAAAAAATTATTAAGTAAAAAAAATAATAAAAAAATAGAAAAAAACGCCCCTGTCCCAGTCGCTCGCGTGCAGAAGCAAGTCCCGCCCACATATGTAAACAGCGTTCAAACCCCACATGTGAGGTATCATCGCGTGTGCTAGAGCGTGTACAACAATTCTAGCACTAGACCTCCTCTGTATCTTAAAAATTGTACCCTGTAAAAAAAATTAAAGGGTCGCCTATGGAGATTTTTTTAGTACCGACGTTTGGCGCTATTCCATGAGTGTGCGCAATTTTAAAGCGTGACATGTTAGGTATCTATTTACTCGGCGTAACATCGTCTTTCACATTATACAAAAAAATTGGGCTAACTTTACTGCTTTGCTATTTTTTAATTCATGAAACTGTTTTTTTCCCTAAAAAAAGGCGTTTGAAAAATGATTGCGCAAATACCGTGCAAGAAAAAAAGTTGCAATGACCGCCATTTTATTCCCTAGGATGTCTGCTAAAAAAATATATATAATGTTTGGGGGTTCTGAAGTGGGGGGCTGAAGTGGTTAATCATCGTTAAGCTGCAATATTTTACATGTTTGATTTGGGGTTAAATACCGCGTTAAGGTAAATTAAATAGACTTTGTAACAACGTGTCACCCTGAGATCATTAGAAGTACACTATTTAAGTTGTGTTCCCTAGGGTTATGATTAAAAATTCCAAAAGGCAACATGGATACTTACTCTTCATGACTTTTGGGAAGAAATCTATCCAATGGCGAATTGTTGAATCACCCATCAAGTATATCATTTTGCCAGCCAAACATTTATTAGCATTTAACAAGGGCTCAAAGGAAGAAAGATTGCAATATGAGGGGAACCATTGGTTCTTCAAGAAGTAGCCGCTAGGGAAGGGAAGAGAGGTCCCAATTTGGCATTTTGAAGTCACATTCATAGAGGTTTCTAAAAAAAGAATTGCGTTAACATAATAAAAATAATTTTTTTAAATCTAAAATCACCCACGCTATGTACTCCACCCATACCCAATAGTCTTGCAATAATCCCTCTTAGACAGCAGCTGTTCAAAAGTTGCCCAAGCTCCCCTAGTGTATACTGAAATATATTCAACAGTGCTATCTATAATAAAATCATACTTAAAGCGGGGGTTCACCCTAAAAAAAAAAATTATTTGTCTACCATGCCATCCAGCATACTAGCGTCAGCTACAGTATGCCTTTATTTTTATTTTTTTCGCTGTACTCACAGTTTAATCCATTCGTTTAGTTTCAGACTCCGGCGGGGAAATAGGCGTTCCTATGAAGAGGGGAACATGATTGACGACCGGCTATGGCGCATCACGCGTTCCGAAAAAAGCCAAAATAGGACTAGGATCTATACGGCACCTGCGCAGTCAGCTCCTAGTCTGTGCGCAGGTGCCGTATAGCGCCGTGAAGAGCCGAGTCCTACCCTGGCTATTTTCGGAACGCGTGACGCGCCATAGCCGGCTGTCAATCATGTTTCCCTCTTCATAGGAACGTCTATTCCCCACGGTAGTCTGAAACAAAAGTAATGGATTAAACTGTAAGAACAGCGCAAAAAAATAAAATAAAGGCATACTGTAGCTGACGCTAGTATGCTGGATGGCATGGTAGAAAGTTTTTTTTATAGGGTGAACCTCGATTTAATACATACTGTATGGAGGCATTGTCATGTTAAGCTTGTGCATAGAAGAATAGTATACTAACAGAAACTTGGATCAGCACATGATAAGGAAGTAGGTGGGGGCTATACAGGCTTTGGGTGGAGTAGGAGGGGTTTAATAATACAATAGCTCAGTCAAGGCCAGAGACAGTTTACCTGCATACGGCAATCAGTACGGCAAAATGTAGGAGTGCTGGAGAAGTCCTTTGAGACACCCAGCTGATACTTCTCAAAACAACAGAGGGCCAGATTCACAGAGCGATTACTCCTGTTTATCTCGCGTGAGACTGGAGTACTTTCAACGTTTTTTCACTACTCTGAAACCTCAAACCATGAAATTACGGCTGCGGGCTTCAATCCGACTGGTTTATGTGCTCGTACGCCTTCGGATCTACGCTGCAATAAAATTGCGGCCGCTGGGTGGACTTCCCGTTGTTTTCCGCGTCGGGGTATGCAAATGAGCTTTTGCCGACGATCCACTAAATTACGAACGTCAATCGCAATCTCTTACGGCAACTTTAGTCATCTTTTTGCCTCGTAAAGTTATACCAGCTTTTTGCTGGTCTAATATTAGACAGCCCATGTTAAGTATGGCCGTTGTTCCCGCGTCGAATTTCAACGTTTTCCGACGTCTTTTTTTATTTTTGATGTAAAACGTCCGGGAATAGGAATGTCCGTAAACGACGCTACTCAAACAACGAATGACGTATCGACGTTATTTCGCGCAATGCACGGCGGGACATTTCTGAAAGGAGCATGCCTAATTTAAATGCTTCACGCCCCCTAATCGCGTATTTCGATTACGCGGCGAGAAATACACTACACCGCTGTACCGTAAGGGACAAAATCTACCAGGATTCGCCGTACAGCCTGGTAAAATACGGCAGCGTAGTGTATCTATGATACTCTGCGCCAATGTAATTGTATCTGAATCTGGCCCAGAGTTCTTAAATCTCTGGTAAAGTATTCATTTATATTTTTACCTTTTTGGTAATTGAAGTTGTTTGAGGAAATGCGTAACTAACCCAATCTATGTTGGTAGTTTCAGTTTTGGAGTGAAATTAATTCTAACTGCAGCATGAGTTTTTTCCCCTTTAAAAAAAAGAAAAGATACATAGCTTTTTATATCTCAACAAAACTGAATTCAAAGTCTTAGAATTGGATTAGTTATGTAATAAGTAATAAGTCTTGGTTAAATTGCCAAGTTTATATATGGTTAGCAAAATTGTCCATATACCGTAATAGAGGCTTTAACTTGAAGGTCCATTTGTTTTAAGAGGAAATCATACGTATTGAATCAACACCTAGTTTGTTTTCATAATCTGTAAAGCCAAGGAAAGCTATTTACTAAGCCGTTATGAAGTGTTGAGACTTGTATTTTGTAACAAGAGCTCGTGGTAAAATTTCTCATCATCTTTATCACCCATATATTTGATATTTAAAGTTAGATCTTATATTTACACCAATTCTATTTGATATTATTTTGCACTAAATTTTTAGTTAATAAATATATATATTTTAGCACATCACTAAATACATTTTGTCAAACTAGCAAGGATAAACAAATTTGAATTATTTGGTTGATTTGTGGAAAGACGTGAAAATCTTGTTAACCTTAGATTTTTTTTATGTTTTGTGACGGTTTACTTCCGCTTTAAAGTGCAACAATACAAATGAAAAACTCCTTTACATCCCTTAATGTGACTGTAAAGTGTGGCATATGTTGCATGCATAAAACATGCTGCAGCAAAAATGACAAGGAAAAACAAGTCAAATCCCATTTAAATGAGTTGTGGTTACAATTGCCGTAACCCGGCTATTAAAGAAATTAAGAGAAAAACAGCATAGCGCCTCCACCGCCTCCAGTCCATATCAGACCTTTTGCGACTGGATTGAATTTGGGAGGGGAACTACGGTAAAAAAAAAAAAAAAAACGGCGTGGCGTCCCCCCAAAATCAGTACCAGACCCTTATCCGGGCATGCAGCCTGGCAAGCCAGGAAAGGGGGGAAGAGCGCCCCCCTCCTGAAACATACCAGACCACATGCCCTCAACATGTGGGAATAGGTGCTTTTGGGTGGGGGGCTCTGCCTCCACCACCCCGAAGCACCTTGTTTCCATGTTGATGGCCTCTTCCTGACAACCCAGGGCTGTGGTTGTTGAGGTCTGCGGGCAGGGGGCTTATTTGAATATAAAAGCCCCCTTTAACAAGGTGCCCCCAAATCCTGTTTCCCCATGTGAATGAGTGCCGGGCATATGACATCACATGGGGTCAGGGCCACCAGGGTCATGTAGCTAGGTGGCCCCACCTCTTACCTGCCAGGCAGGCAGCTGGAGGGCTCCCATGAGGCAGAGTGTTTTAGTTTTTTCTGGTCGGCGGACAGCGTGATTAACGATGGATTTACATTGAGGAACACTATTTTTTTACTTACATTTTTTTATAAAGGAATTGTCAAAACTGTCTATTGTGTTTATTACTTTTTGACACTATTTTGGTAAATGGGTATGTGGTCTAGTATAGTTCAGGAGGGGGGGGGGGGGTCGCTAGCTCATCACCCCCCTCTCCTGACCTCCCAGGCTGTATGCTAACATAAGGGCCTGCTATGGACTGGTGGGATTCCCCACGCCATTTTTCCTTTATTTTTTAACCACCACTTTTTGGGGAAACCCATTGTCAGCTGATGACTCATCAGTTGTTAAGGACACCGTGGCTGGTTTCCCGACCCTGCTCCTTAACAACCAGCATACACTGCACACTGATTGAGCAAAGCTTTTCCCAATCAAGGCGCAGAATGCATCGTGCAGCGCTCAGTGCATTGCAGGGTGTTCGTCAGGAGAAAAACACTCTGCAAATTTGAGTGTTCGGCAAAGGGCCGAATGGGCAAATGTTCTACAAAAAATGATGATAGGGCTAAACCGTTTGCCCATCCCTACCTAGCAAATTATGTACTGATTTCCAAAAAGGGGTGAGTGCAGGGCGGCTTCAGTAGATATGAAGGAGACTTCCCCTATCCCGCTTGCAATGTCAGCAGCGATCGGAGCTGGCAGGGTAATTAGCGTGGAGTCAAGTGCCAAAAGTAGAGTTTTTTTTATGCATTTTCTTTATAAAAGAACTCTTGGATGTCTGAGACCAGACCACCTGCCATGCTTCCAAATAGCGTTTGACATTAATAAGTTCCCATCTACTCTTGTGCTGGTGGAAATTAATTGTTGGTTTTTATTCACTTTATGTCCTTGGAAAATTGCCACAAGGACAAGCCTTTTCCCACACGATCTTAAACAAACATACAATACATTTGGTGGAAGTTCCACTTCCAGATATGTAGGTGGAGTGGTTATTTAGCTGCTTATGTGTGATTGGCTGTATTGTGTGTTCCCGCTAAGGGCATAACTACAGGTGGTACAGAGCAATCAACTGCCTGTCATAACAAAAACACATCCTTATTACTTCTCTCACACCTGATTGGGTGACTCAAATTGAATACATGCATGCCTTATTTAGTAACATACACTTTACAAAGTGAACATTTATTTAGATAATTATTTTTAGTAAAAGAACCCCAAAATGTCCGCTCATATATGTAAAGCTAGCCACAGACATTACATCTCAGTATACAATATCCTTTCAATTCACTAATAAAAAATTCAATATACAATGCAGACTTACTTGGGCAATTTAAAACGTCAATACTTCCAACTTGTTTGGGAATCTCTATACCAATGTTGGACCTTTAATTATAAATTATGAAAAAAACAAGAGACGTATTTAAAATTTCAGTCCTGCTGATTTGCTTTCATTGTAGATTTATCTAGAGACACTCCCCCCCCCCCAACCAACAAAAAAAAGGTTTATCTAAACCCAGGAGCAAACATGTAATGTATTGTAGTTTACCATACCTTATATGTGGTGGCTGCATTAATTTCCTTTTTTTCAGAGCTTTTTTTATTTATTTTCACCTGGTAAACCTTCCAGTAACACACCACCTGCCCTAGGGTCAAGTTGCTCATTGACTGCATTGTATCGATGGATCAGCTGTGTTGTCACCCTAGGCTGCACTCATGATATTGACTCCATACAAAGGGGAGGGGTCTTGTAGTTTACAGAAGATAACTAGCAATGAGATTTCTATTCAGTGCTCAGGAAGTTATAAGCATGTAGGTAGGTGCCTACTCTTGAGGTATATACTGCCTCATGTTATTGATCTGCACTGTGTAAATAATAAAGTCTGTTAGTGAGTTTTTCAGTAATAGGCTGCCCAAGAAGTAAGGAGGTTAAGTCTGCTCAACCCTGGGTGTTCATAGCTCTGCCCTCTTGTGAAGGGCTATAAATACAAGGGGAGGCAGGCTGTCTGGACTCTCGCCCTTCCATATGGGAAAGGATATGAAGAAATGCTGCATCATGTAAAGCTGTGCTGCACCCTCGTTTTGGGGTGCCCAGTTGGGGTACTGGAAGTCGGAAAAAGATTCTGATAAAGGGACTCTTCTTACCTAGAATGTATGATTTGGGCAGCTAGTAATGAATAGCTGCTCGTAGCTGAATTTAACTGCTTAGTGACTGCCCCACCCACATATACTGTAGCAGAGCGGCTGCTCTGTGCCAGATCACATACCCAGTAAATGATCTGCCACTTCTGGGTCTGGGGCACGTGCACACACCCAGGGGCGACCTGCTCCCACTGTGATTGGACACAGCAAAAAGGTGTCCCCAAAAAAATGTCCCCAAAAAAGTGCCACTTAGTGTCCGATTTGTCCGCTGCAATGTCACAGTCCTGCTATAAAAAAAAAATCCATAAAAATATCCCATAGTTGTAGAAGCTGTAATATACACTTATTGGGATTTTTTTAATCAAAAATATATGACAGAATACACAGTGGCCTAAATTTGTGACAAAAATGGCCTGATCGTGAAGGGAGTGAAATGATATCACTGTGCTTGTTTGGCCAGCAAACTTGCCTAATCTGTGGGGTATTGTCAAGAGGAAGATGAGAGACACCAGATCCAACAATGCAGATGATCTATCAAAGCAACCTGGGCTTCCATAACACCTCAGCAGTGTCACAGGCTGATCGCCTCCATGCCACACCGCATTAATGCCGTAATTCATGCAAAAGGAGCCCCGACCAAGTATTGCGTGCATACTATACTGTACATGGGCCTACTTTTCAGTAAGCCAAAGTCCTATGTAATATTTTAGTTTTCTGAGATAGTTAATATTGTGTTTTCACTAGCTATAAACCATAATCATCAAAAAAAAATAAAAAATGCTTGAAATATATCACTCTGTGTGTAATGCATCTATATAAAATATATGAGTTTCACTTTTTGAATTGAATTACTGGAAAAAAATAAACTTGTTGATGATATTCTAATTTTATGAGAAACTTTTTTAAAGAACACAGTTATATGTGGCCCTAAGGGGGTGCGCTACATTCCCTATTATACAATATCCTGTATTTTGTGCACCATGCTGTACACCAGGGATAGGCAACCTTTTGAGTAGGGATGAGCGTTGAGTTGAACATGAGCTGTTGGCTCGTTCGACGAAGATCGAACTTTATGGGCTATTCGCGCAAAATTCGAGTTGCGCGTCACAGCCAATAATGCACAGCGTCATCGCAGTGCATTGCTGGCTGATGATTGGCCAAGCATGCACTATGACCTTGCTTTGGTCAATCACAGCGCCATCAGCACAGGGAGCCATAATTGGCCAAAGTCAGTGTGCCTTTGGCCAATCATGGCTCAGGGGATAAGGTACACGCCCCACACTATATAAGGCCGCCTGTGTGTTGGCCTTGTGTAGTGTGTTCCGGCGGCGTACTTAGAAACAGAGAGAGAGAGATTGTTGTTTTATTACAGTTAGCAATAGCTAGATTGAGCAGGCAGTTGATTGAGCTAGTTAGATCCAGTATTCCAGTATATTTATTATATATATATGCATTAAATGCTTTGTGTATATGTGTATGTATATATATATATATATATATATATATATCTATATATCCGTCCAATCCTGAGCAAGGGGGAGTGTCTATACACGGATCCGTGCATAGACACTCCCCCTTGCTCGGGATTGGACAGATCCGTCCAATCCCGAGAAGGGGAGTGTCTATACATGGCGGGGCGCGCATTACAAGTATACAAACGAAAGCTTGTAATGCACGCTGTAATGTACAGGATTAACGAGGCGGTATGCGGCGGCGGTTTTGCAGCGGAGGCGTCGGGGGGGGGGGAGTATTCTATTTAGGTTTCGGGGGTATTTGCGGGAGTACAAGTACTCCCGCAAATACGAGGTATCGGTCCCGATACCGATACTAGTATCGGTATCGGGACAACCCTAATTTAGTTTTTCGTTAGAAATTGCAATCGTCCGAAAATCCAAATGAATTAAGGTCAAATCTGTCATTGAATACTTATGGTGTCTGTCGAATGTTCAAAAAAGATTTAACGGAGCAGCGAAACTGTACATCGAATCATACATTTCCGGTCGAATGTTCCGCCTTCAAGCTGTAGAAGAATTCTATTGTTGTATGACTAGTAACAATTATATTTATTAATTATTATTACTAGTCATTATTTCTAGTCAACCAACATTAGAATTTTTCTATAGCCTATGGGCCGAGCATTTGACCAGAAATTTACAATTGCCGCGTCGTACAGTTTAGCTGCTCCGTCGAATTTTCTTTGAACATTCAACAGACACCTTAAGCCTTCAATGAAAGATTCAACGTTTGTATGTTTGTATGTTTTTCGATGCTTTGTCGAATCTTCGTCGTTCATGTTGAATTATCAAGTTAGTTCTAGTTATTTTACTGCTCCTCCTCTATGGTTACAATCAGACAATAACATTCATTATCATCATTATTTTTATTTTGCTTCCCCCACCCAATTCCAGCAGCAATCTTTTCTCTCTATAATGTTGAATCTTTTCTCTCTATAATGTCAAATCTTTTCTCTCTATAATGTCAAATCTTTTCACTCTATAATGTCAAATCTTTTCTCTCTATAATGTCAAATCTTTTCGTAGAATAATCTTGGACTAATAGAGTTAAGGTTAGGCACATTCGACCGACGAAAATAAAGCATTTGTCAAATCTTTCTGTTTTCATATTCTGCTCTTTCGTTTTCGTTTGTTAAAACAATAACGAAAATAGCTGAAATTCGGGCGAAAATGTATTTGGACGAAAACGAATGCACATGTCTAGATCAGACTTCTCTAATCAGATATATGAATATATATTTATGAATATTTACTTTTAATATAGGGATCCAACCTCTAATGTTTGCAATTCTGTGTATCTGTTGACCGTGTCCATATAGCGTGTTGTTTGTATGTCTCTATGTCTTTTAACCTATTTGTAAAAAAGTATATAATTTTTTATACAAGGTTTACTCTAATTATGTGCCCAAAAAGTCCGCCTATTTTTGAGGTCTCTTAATCCTTACATAATACATATACTTTTAATGAATGTTTCTCATTCCAAAACATGGATATACCTTTTAATGTTAAGCAACATCTTATATAAACAGGTGTAGAACTTCTTAAACTAAAATGCAAACTGTGCCATTAGTAACATGTAATTTTAGGAAATACTTACATGGAAAACAAAGTCTTGTTTGCATCTGTGAGGTATGTATAACGTGTGTTTTCACTGTTTAACAATATTAAAGCTTCACAAGGTACTTCTGGTAACTTGATACAGTAGAAAACTTCACTGTATTTCCTGTGCAAATATATACATTTTTCGTGTTGGGAATTCAAGTAAAAGCCACATTCTGTGTGTACTTCCTGGCTTTTATTAAGGAATTTTCCTGTGAAGCTGATATAATTGTATCCCATGTTCCTCCCTTTCCACAATAGAGATACCGCTTCGCTGGGATGCATTAGGAGAATAGATATTTGTACTTGTCCTTTCCAAAATAATGTAAAATAAATATGGTATGTTCCATTATTAAAGTCCTCGATTCTTCCAGAAGCTCCAGCTCCAAGCTTTGGTGAAAAGATCCGTGCTTGTAAGAAGTCTCCTCCATAAGTCTTCCTTTTCCCCAAATAATTGAACATCTCAACCTGAACAATCAAAGTGTCTCCAACACAATAATTAGGTTTATAGTTCAATATTATTGCTTTGCTATTTATTGCACTGGTGGTTTCATTAAAATACATGGTATCCTTTTGGGGAATTGTACAGTTTATCATAGTCATTATCTCTGCTATTTGTTGGTCCATGGTTTTGGATTCTGTTGTCAGGTACCCAACGAGTCCAGAGGCTGGTGCCAGATGACTTTTAACATTGAGAAAGTGAAAGTTTGAAAGCTGATGAGAAATCTTTATTATTTTTACTGTTACACACACACAGCCTTATCCACAAACACAATTTAATTGTGAGGTCTACAGCGAAGAACTTACCTGACTGAAGTTTATGTGAATGATGCAGATAAACACCACCATGATGATAACCGTACAACACAAAATGATCAAAAAACCTTTTCTGGTTGATTTGAACATTCTTTTAGTTTCCTGAAACAGAAGTGAAGGGTGCAATTATAAGGAGGTCCGAAAAACAGTGGCCAGCCCAAAGTTTAGGCAGCTGTCATGCTAATTACCCTTTGATGGTTAAAGGGGAGTTCCACCCACAATTTCACTTTTTAAATATAAATACCCCTGTAATACACAAGCTTAATGTATTCTAGTAAAGTTAGTCTGTAAACTAAGGTCCATTTTGTTAGGTTGTTACAGCATTTAGATTATAATCTAAAAATAGACCGTGGCCATCTTAAGTGTGGGCATCATGAAGCCAGACTGTATGACTTCCTGGATTTGAGCTTTGCATATCTCGCACATGCTCAGTGCTGCACAAGCAATGTAATAGGTTTCAGCCAGGTTTGCAAGGACTACTGGGAAACATGATGCCTATCCCAGAAACCCTTGCAAATAGCCTTGTGACTTAATAGCCTAGGCTAATAAGGAGGAGGAAGTAATGAAGGACTACAAAATAAAGGTATTTACAAGCAACAAAATAAATAAAATTTGTCCATTCTGAACACTTGGGGCCAGATTCAGGAACGGTTACGCTGGCGGATCGAGTGATCCGCCAGCCTAACTGTGGCTTTGAGCCGGCGTTTCTGTTTTCTGTAACCAGAAAACAAGAAACGCCGGGTTGAAGTTCCGATGCGAGCAGCGTAACTGAGTTTCGCCATTGCATCGTTACTTCAACTTAAAAATGGCGCCGGGGGCGTTCCCGCCGATTTACGCTCAAAAAATATGTTAATGAGCGGAAATCGGCAATTCACGATCGAAATCCGGCGCGACGCAATGACGATACAACGTTTCCGGACGGGATACGCGGCGCATAGATATACCTACATGGGGTTGGAGTATCCTATGTTAGGTATAGGCGTCGTCATCGCGTCGGGAAAAAAAAAAAAAAACGTCGCTTGCGTAAAACGGTCATGAATGGGAATGTGACGTCATTGACGTTCATTCACAGATTTTGGAGCATGCGCACGGGGATGTTTTGACACTCGACGCATGCGCAGTACGTTGGCGGCGGGATCGCGCGTAGTTAGCATACTACACGCCCCGTACCCGCTAAATTTGAATTCCGCCGGCTCATTTGTGATGCGCTGCCGCAACTTTAGGAGCAAGTGCTTCGTGAATGACAGCACTTGCTCCTAAAATTTCGGCAGCGCAACGCAAATGAGAAGCGTTACTCCAGAGCAAAGATGCTCTGGACTACCTGAATCTGGCCCTATGAGATTAGAGCATGCAGCACAGACAAACATAAAAAAAATGGGTGCAACTCCACTTTAATGTCCCATTGTGCCCTTTTGCTCTTTAAAATTTTGCTTATTAAGTCATGAGCACATCATGTGTAAAAGACTTATAACATAGTTAAACTTCAAGACCAACTTTCCTTGGATTATTCGGTGAGATTTCCATCAGACAGTCTTCTCTAAATATTCCCCTGTGAGAGTGTCCTGATGAACTCTTTACTTTCAGTGGTACAATGTTTGGTGATATATCACCTACATACTGTAGCAAGTTACAACTTGAGACCAACATGGCTTGTATTCCCAAATATATTTTTTTCCCAAAATCATAACTAAGAACTTTTGTTCAAATTTAGTGGCCCACAGCAATGGTCGATTTTTGTGCAGCCATAGAATTTGAGTGTTCGGGCATGTTCTTTTATCAATGATGGGTGAATCGTGGGAGAAATGTAATCAAAAAAGAATTGCACATGAGCTGTGACTCAAACGCTCCAGGTAAGCTCTTTTCATGCTGAGCTAATTGACTACAGCTTATCACAGTTAAGCCCTGGTTCACACTGGGCTGCAGGAGTGAAATCGTGCAAGTTCAGCTGAAATTGCGCAATTTCACTCCCTCTGGCAGTCCCAATTTGAGCCGCGAATTATTTATTTTTTATTGACATGTTGGTGTTATATCTTTTACTTAGATGTTATAAGTTGTACTGAGTAAATACAGCTGGATAAAACAAAAACTGTGTCTGTCTTCATTCCAGTATATGTTTTTAAGATGTGTTTTGATATGTATAAATAAAATTATGTTTGTATGGTTTGTATGGTATGGTTGTATCCAGAAGACTTGGCCAATGATATCTTGTGCGTATATAATAGGGTTTGGGTAAAAATCTGATGTGTTGAAGTCTCTGGTGGGGATCACTAAAACATTATATTAGGGTTGTCCTGATACCACTTATTTAGGACCGAGTACAAGTACCGATACTTTTTTTCGTGTACTCGTCGATACCGAATACTGATACTTTTTTTTAAATGTGTCCCCAAATGTAGCCATGTCCCCCACGAATGCAGCCATGTCCCCCCACAAATGTAGCCATGTCCCCCCACAAATTCAGCCATGTCCCACACAGATGCAGCCATGTCCCTCACAGATGCAGCCATGTCCCCCACAGATGCAGCCATGTCCCACACTGATGCAGCCACGTCCAACACAGATGCAGCCACGTCCCACACAGATGCAGCCATGTCCCCCACATATGCAGCCATGTCCCCCACAGATGCAGCCATGTCCCCCACAGATGCAGCCATGTCCCACACAGATGCAGCCACGTCCCACACATATGCAGCCATGTCCCACACATATGCAGCCATGTCCCCCACATATGCAGCCATGTCCCCCACAGATGCAGCCATGTCCCACACAGATGCAGCCACGTCCCACACATATGCAGCCATGTCCCACACATATGCAGCCATGTCCCCCACATATGCAGCCATGTCCCCCACAGATGCAGCCATGTCCCCCATATATGCAGCCATGTCCCACACATATGCAGCCATGTCCCACACATATGCAGCCATGTCCCCCACATATGCAGCCATGTCCCCCACAGATGCAGCCATGTCCCCCTCAGATGCAGCCATGTCCCCCACAGATGCAGCCATGTCCCCCACAGATGCAGCCATGTCCCACACAGATGCAGCCATGTCCCCCCACATATGCAGCCATGTCCTCCCACAAATGCAGCCGTGTCTCCCCATACCATAGATGCAGATGCCGCTGCCGCCGGCTAGTTAGCACCGGGAACAATACAGCTTTCATTTGAATAGCTGTGTGTTCCCCGCCGCGCCGTGTATAGACTCTCCCCCTTGCTCGGGCACTTTGATCGACAGATCACCCGGCGGCAGGGGGGGGGGGGGGGTAGTATCGGATCTGGCATCGGGGGCATTTGCGGGAGTATGAGTGCTCCCGCAAATGCTCAGTATCGGTCTCGATACCGATACTGGTATCGGTATCGGGACAACCCTACATTATATGCATTAAAATAAAAAGCCTTCTGTGTGCAGGAGCCTCCGTAGCACCCCCTGATATTTCCCTGAGCCCCATCTCTGTCCAGCAATGTCCACGAGTCCCTCGGTCGTCCGGGACTCTCCCCCCTGATTGCCTGAGAGACAGTAGCGGCCGCCATATACTCCCACAGCTGTCAAAGTCAGTTAGCCAATCAGTAGAGAGATAAGGCTGGGCCAAACGGCAGCCTGAATGGACACGGGGAGCTGTAACTTGGCGCGGGTGCTGTGGGGGCACTCAAAAGGAGGGAGGGACCAGTGAAGAGGGACCTGAGTAGAGGAGGATCTGGTCTGCTCTGTGCAAAACCACTGCACAGAGCAGGTAAATATAACATGTTTTTTTAGTTTTTTTTTAAAGTGGTTGTAAACCCCACTTTTTGACTTTTACCTACAGGTAAGCCTATAATAAGGCTTACCTGTAGGTATAAAGAATATCTCCTAAACCTGTACGGTTTAGGAGATACTCCCCTCGAAATGCGGCGGCTCATGCGCAGGAGGGATCCTGGGCTGAAGGGCCGGCCGCCGCCGCCGACTCTTGCCGGAATGCCGGAGCACTGGAGCAGCGATACCCGGAAGACATGCCGGCGTGGACCAGGTAAGTTCACTTCTCCTAGTCCTGAGGTAAGTATTTCAAAACGAGCTAATATGCGGTGCATACTAGCTCATTATGTCTTTTGCCTTGCAGGTGTAAAAAAAAGTGTATATGCGGGTTTACAACCGCTTTAAATTAGACTTTACAATACAGACTTTAAGCGACCAGGGCTTGAACTCACAATGGATTTTGCCTCTTCCGTTCAGGTGGAGTGACATTACACAAAGTAAATTATTGTTCACATCGTCCTTGAAGCAGAGGAGGTTTGGGGTTATGTTAGGAGTTATAAAATAGACTGACCAAGTTTATTGCTCCAACATTATACATTTAGGGACAGTTCACACCATGGAAATGCTGTCCGGATGCGTTCCAGTAGTTTTTTGCATGTGCGTTTTTAATGCGTTCCAGTGCATTTTTTTCCTCTTTTTTCTTAACCTTAACTAAAGACATGTGCGTTCCAGTGTGTTTTTTGACGCATTTTACAGCATTTCAGTAGAGTGCAGTGCAGGAAAAATGCAGCATGTTCTACTTTTTTTCTGGAACTGCAAGTACTGTGAACTATGCCATTGAAAACCATATAACCTACCTTCCATGCGTTTTTTTAAGGAAAAAAACCGCACTGGACTGCTTGTGTTGTGAACTGGCCCTTTCCTTTCCTCCAACCACTTTCTATTCTATTTTATATATACTGTGATTCTGTTTGTACAGTATATGTTTAATATTATTTACAAGCCTAATTTTTGTAAAAGAGTAATACAGTGTGCTATACCAGGCTATAATATAGGGATTGGCAGTAAGCAGAGACACAGAACACAAGGCCGCTTCGCAGACATACTTAAGGCCATGCACCAGCTGGTTGGCAAGTTCCACCCAGACCGGGAAAGCCTGTTGCTCTACCAAATCAGGCAAAGGAGCACCACAGAAGACACTGAGGCTCTGGAAAGCAAGGGAGCTGTATCCAAGGCCGCATCACAGACATACTTAAGGCCATGCACCAGCTGGTCGGCCAGTTCCATGCAGATCGGGGAAGCCTGTTGCTCTACCAACTCGTGGTGCAACAATTTTGCCCATTCGGTAAGTGTCTGTGACACCAGGTCCGTGGCCAATACAGGCCGTAAGGCTGACCCCAACAGTGCACTGTGAACATGGACCGACCACCGCCTTGGCCCTCCTATCTGCAAGGTCCTTAAAGGCAGGGTTCCTTCCATCGGAATCGTGGTTACCTTATTCAACCTGGATACCGGGGGGTGTCCACAATTGGGGGAGATGTCCATTATTTCAGGAGACTCTCCTCAAATGGGTAACGGACTGCCATGCGTATTGGGACAGAAAAGGCCCTCTGCGGCCGTTTCCATTCTTTGTATATAAACCTAAAGTATCAAAGTAAGTTAGGTAGGGAAACACCTTAGCAGTGCGGGCCAGCTTGTGGGACCCAAAGGGGACCGACACCTTCAGTAGATGCCCCAGCCGTATCCTCCAATTTTAGGGTCTCCTGCACTGTGATGATAAGTGCTCCAACAAGCGCCTTTTCCCCCTTACGCCCGCACACTGCTTCCACCCTGGCAACAAATGATTCCAGGACCACTGACAAAGCGTCCACAGGTATCGCAGGTGCAGGGGCACCGGTTGCTATCACAGGGATGTCTGGGGAAGAAATGCCAGCTTCTGACGCCATGCTGCCGCCTCAGGAAAAATGGACGAAAAAAAAATAAAACAGGACCAATGGTCCCAAAGGGAGTCAGGTCCTTCTCCTATGCTAGGCAGAAAAATGGTCTGCTGAGTGCAGGGTGAGGGGTATATCCAGAGGGACCGCCCCCTGGGCTGTACTGTTCAGCTTTGCTATAGTTGCATGTTTTTAACTGTCAACATCTCTGCCTAGTCCTCTCCTGATAGATGGCCTATAAACCTACTGTCAAGAATAAAGGAGCTGTGTCCATCCATGGACGAAAGAGAAACAAATACACCACAAAACATGAAATCACTTTTGATTTTTTTTTCTGTAACACTACCTGTGATAATAGTTGCCATTAAAAGTATATTGTATAACAGCTTGGGGAGATATATAATTGTAATAAAATTTGCCCTGCCCATTAAATCCAAAGGTAGGTCCACCCACTGCCTGGTTTTAAGCTGTAATTGAGACAATAGGGGGCATATATTATTAGAAATGTACAGATAAGGTAATTGAACTGTAATACCCAGATATCTAAAGGAATGGACAACTTGCAATCTGGACTCCGAGTGAATCATAGGTATGGCTGTGCGATCCAGTGGGAATAAGTTAGACTTGTCCAAATTCACCCAGAAAACAGAGTAGTCACCAAATATAGTAATTTCACATAGCAAACTACACAGAGAATCAGGAGGGTCAGCCAGATATAGCAAGGTATTATCTGCAAAAAAAAAATATGCTCTTCTATGTTACCAATTCTAATAAAACTTTAATTATGTTGGAAGCTCGAATGCATATAGGAGGGGTGATAAAGGGCACTCTTGTCGGGTACCTCGGTGTATTGGAAAGTTATCAGTTACATAGGAGTTTACTCTGATAATGAAGGCCCCTTGACCCACCCGCACTAAGGAAAGGGAGCCTTGACTGCTGGATGCTTGGCAACCAAGCGGGGCGTCAACGTAAGGAGGGAGTCGGAGCGGCTCCGCTGGGATTGGCTACAATGGCACGAGGTGAGGAAGTGGAGCCAGAACTCTAGAAAAGGCTATGCAAGGGCACGTCCCACTACTTACGAGGAATTGGATGTCACAAGAGTTTACGCTACAGGGGCAGTATAGAGGAGGCGTATCTAAGCTATCATACGGGAGCCAAAGTTGTAACATATGAAATGGGTAAGGCCATTCGACACCGTTGAAGGATTTGCACGTACTGTATCTAGAGAAATAATAACATGGATGGGTGGACAATCATGAGGGTAGTGCAAGTTGTAAAACAATCTGAAAACGGCCAGGTATGAAGCCGCTTTTATTGCTCTGTACCAGGTTCGCAAGCACTTTATTGAAACGTTTGGCCAAAACTTTAGCCAGAATCTTCACATGTACGTTAACCGCTTGCCGACCGCCGCACAAACATTTACGTCGGCAGAATGACACAGACGGGCAAATGGTATATACGTCCCCTTTAACTTGCCGCTGTGTGGTCACACGCTCGCTGCCGGAGGCGCTCTCGTGACTCTGCCGCTGGAGCTTAAGAATGGGGAGATGTTAGTGTAAACACATCTCCCTGTTTTGCCTAGTGACATGTCACTGATTGTCTGTTCACTGTCATCGGGAACAGCGATCAGTGATGTGTCACGACAAGCCACCCCCCTCCACAGTTAAAAGCACTCTCTAGGTCACACTTAACCCCTTCAGTGTCCACTACAGGTTAATCCCTTCACTGTCAGTGTAATTTTTCCAGTAATCAGTGCATTTTTATAGCACTGATCGCTGTAAAAATGACAATGGTCCCAAAATGGTGTCAAAAGTGTCCGATGTGTCCCCCATAATGTTGCAGTCAGTAAAAAAAAATATATATATTCCAAAAAATGCCATAAAACTATCCACTATTTTGTAGATGCTATAACTTTTGCGCAAACCAACCAATAAACGCTTATTGTGATTTTTTTTACCAAAAATATGTAGACGAATACGTATCGGCCTAACCTGAGGAAATTTTTTTTTATATTTTTTTGGAGGATATTTATTATAGCAAAAAGTAAAAAATATTGAATTTTTTTTAAATTGTCGCTCAATTTTTGTTTATAGCGCAAAAAAATTAAAACCGCAGAGGTGATCAAATACCACCAAAAGAAAACATCTATTTGTGGGGAAAAAAATGATGTCAATTTTGTTTGGGAGCCACGTTGCATGACTGCGAAATTAAACAATAAAGATAATTAAGCACTGATGCAGATTAAAACAAAAAAATTGGGGAAAATAATTATATATATATATATATATATATATATATATATATATATATATATATATATATATATATATATATTGTAATAGTGAGGGTCCCTGTCACCATGAAAACGCAGCAAAAACGGACACAGAGTCTGCATGTCGGTGGACTGCAGAACTTCACAGCATAACTTTAAAACGGAGAAAATTGTTTTGCCAGCTTTCTCCGGGTTTTGCTAAGTTTGAATGGGGCTGTGTGGTTTGGAGATCCTACAGAGACTTGGGCGGGATGGGATCTCCAACCCTGTGTCCAGGTCTAGGAATAGCCAGCAGGTTGTGTGCTCAGGTGAACACAGCCAATATAATCAGGGACTGGTGAGAGCAGAGGAGAGGAAGGTGGAGTATGTGCAGCTGGCTGTTGCTGCAAGACAGACCTGTGTGTGGGGAGCTGTCTGTCTGTCTGCCCTGGAGACTACATCCCTGGTGTGGGGGGACTTTGTGCCTGAAGGACTGGGAGGCTGGTAGACCTGGGGTGACTAGCGGGTCCAAGAGTGGCTGAAGGAAGTCCGGAAGTCTGGGAGACAGTAGACCGGAGAATCCTGTTGAGGCCAGGACTGGGCCAAGGTGTAAAAGGTATTGCAAGGCTAAAGTAAGCCTAGGAGCCAGGAGGCTTGGTATTTTTGTTATGCGAACTGTACTGGAGAAGAACCCCTGCGTGGGAATCCTATGTGTGAACTTTTATTTTGTTTCCTTCAAACCTAACATCTGACTGCTGTGGACTCGCTGAAAATCGCATTTAACACTTGATTTAAACCCCCAATGTTTACTATATATATATTGTGATGTATACAAAGGTGATATACAGAATGGTCGTTATATTTCACCTCCGGTCCGGATGTTTTGGTCCACTGAAGTCCACACTCAGCTGGAGGGTAATAGACCAGAAAGAGATCAAATCAGGGCTCTGGTTTTGAGACTCAGGAGGGAACCTCAGTGTGGAGCTCTGTATGTTGGACTGAAAGGTTTGCTTTACTGCATATTTTGTGGGTGACGGGGACCAGCCCCGCACTGTATAGAGAGGTCTATGTTGTTTAGTTTAGTACCGGACGGCAAGGATTTAATTTAGACCCGGTTCACACAGTGGCTGCACGACTTTGGGGGCGACTCGGCAAGGTGATCTCAAGACAACTTTAGAGGCAACTTGCAAAATGACTTCTGTATTGAAGTCAATGCAAGTCGCCCCGAGTTGCCCCCAAAGTAGTAGAGGAACCTTTTTCTATATCGGAGCGACTTGAGTCGCTCCTATTAGAACGGTTACATTGAACAGAGCGGAGCCAGATTTTAAGGGCAGCTGTAACCAACACCTCCAATCTCATTTATTGGACTCCAGTTGGCTGACACCTCACTCCAATTAGCTCTTGGAGATGGCATTAGTCTAGGGGTTTACATACTTTTTCCACCTGCACTGTCAATGTTTACATGGTGCGTTCAATAAAAACATGGTAACATTTAATTCTTTGTGTGTTATTAGTTTAAGCAAACTGTGATTGTCTATTGTTGTGACTTAGATGAAGATCAAATCACATTTTATGACCAATTTGTGCAGAAAGCCATATCATTTCAAAAGGGTTCACATACTTTTTATTGCAACTGTGTATATATATATTGCAACTGTGTATATATATATTGCAACTGTGTATATATATATATTGCAACTGTGTATATATATATATATATATATATATATATATATATATATATATTATATATATATATAAAAAAAATGGGGAGCAGCTGAGACTATTCAGAATGTGTTCTGACACCACATGAAATAAATGTATACCAAATAATAACCTAAAATGTATGGCCTCGTACACACAAGGTAATCGATTTGTTCAAAACGGTCTGTCCGACCGATTTGAACAAATCTGTCTGCTGGCATTTTGGTTTGCTCGCGTGTACACACGAGCAAACCAAAATCCCTGCCAGCAGACAGCGCGCTGACGTGTCGGTGACGTGGCGGTGACGTTGACGCGGCCACGTCACCGCACCAGGAAGTAAAACACTTCCGCGCATGCGTCAAAACCATTCGGCGCGTGTGCGAGAAGACATGTCTGCTGGTTAGCGTACTAACCAGCAGACATGTCGGGTGGACGGGTTCCCAGCCGACAGATTTCAAAGCATGCTTTGAAATCTGTCGGGTGGCCAAATCCGTCGGCTTGCCCGTACACACAGTCGAATCTGTTTGCTGGGATGGTCGGGCCTACCGTTTTCAGCAGACAGATTTGATTGTGTGTACGAGGCCTAAAAGTGATAATAACTTCTGGTGAATATGTGAATACAATAGTGACCAAATTTCATAAATATAAATAATAAATATGCAAAAAATCCACTTACATGAAAATAGTTCTTGAAGGCTGACAAAACGTAAATATCAAATCACTTCATTATCTGGGGCACTCTATGCATGATGTATGTGCTGAAAATATTCACC
This sequence comes from Rana kukunoris, assembly GCA_029574335.1. NCBI lineage: Eukaryota > Metazoa > Chordata > Amphibia > Anura > Ranidae > Rana > Rana kukunoris. The sequence goes on from CM056060.1 coordinate 31,544,070, forward strand.
ATCACCTCAGTGTGCAATGCCTGCTTACCTCAAAGGAAGACCCCATTGGGTCTTTTGGCGCTTTTAGAGATAATCCAAAAAGGTCAGCCCGATCAGGAAGGGATTTTAGTTCCAGGATTAACAAAACTTCTCATGAAATCAATTTCTCCAGGTTCAGTTTCTCAAAGCAAATAAGCACTTCCTCGATAATACAATGACTCATACATCACGTCACCGGCATACAACAATGGTAACATATAAGTCATTGGATTATATGTCTCGGAGTCAAGGAAGGGCAAGGAGGGGGAGGGCTTTTGATTGTGAAAAAAAAAAGGAGGGGGAGGGTTGTCCCATTGTGAATTGAAATTTGAGGTGTTTCTATCACTATTTAAATGTGAGTGCATCCGTTTAAGAACTTTTTAATTAAAGCAAGAAATGTATTCATTTTTTATCCCAATCTGTAGTGGGATTAAAGTGGTTGTAAACCCTCCTGGAAAAAAAAAAACACCCTGCAAGATAAAGGCATAGTGAGCTAGTATGCATAGCATAAAGGTATTTAAAAGGTATTTTTTATTGTTTCACTTTGAGGAATAAAATCACTGCTCCTGAAAAAACATTTGTGTTTTTATTTTATTTTACGCATTGATACATGTCCCCCAGGGCAGTACCTGGACCCCCATACCCCTTGTTTGGCCAATTACCTGCATTTAAGCCTTCAAAACTTTTTTGATTTCTCATGTTTGGCTCCCGTAGACTTCAATAGAGTTTACCGTTGGGGGCAAAACTTTCCCTTGTTCAGGAGTTTTGGTGTGAACCGAACAGTGTATTGCAGTGTTTACCCACTTACGGACCGCCCGCCATTGTTCTACGTCGCTACTTTGAAGAGGAATACCGTTGTTATGGTAGCAGCTAGCTACCATACCCTGATAACCTCTTCAGAAACGTTTGAAATTGTGTGCCACAGTTATTTATTGCAACATGGTGTTACCCTCTTTTTGTTTTTATAGTTTTTGCATTTCTGTCAGCGTCAGTCAACAAATTAAAGTGCACCAAAAATCACTTTTCAGTGACTAAAGTGCATCTAATTACACATTTCCCAGTAACTATAACATTTGGATTATAAGCCCCCCCCCCATCATGTCTTAGAAGCCAACAAGGAGAGGCAGATATTCCCATGCCATTATAAAGGGGCCAGCAGCGTCTGTGTTCACAGGCAAAGGTAGACACGGTCCATTCTCAGGCATGGCACCTTTGTCTCTGTTTAGTGATGTTACCCAAGCCACGGCACGTAGAGGAGGTGGTGGACTGGCTTAATAACCATTCTCATCCTCCTCATGCTCTATGACCGTTCAAGCTGGCACTAGTGCACAGTCCAACGCAGCTGCCAGAGTGACTTATTCTGCCTCCTTGTCCACAGCTCTTCCTGCCATAGCCCCACCATCATGCATAGGGGAGTCAGCTGAACTATTTGAACACAGAGGAAGGGACTAACATGAGCCAACAGAAAGGGGAGAATAGTGATAAAATTGGCAGTCATGTTCCCCCTACGTATTGCCTAGTTGGCTCCAGTGATGATGAGCATGGAGAGGATGCTGATGATGAAGTCACTGACGCAAATTGGATGCCGGATAGAGCAGAGGAGGAAAGCTGGGTGGAGAAACAACCCCAAGGAGACAGGATGTCTTCCAGAGGTAGGCATCATAGAAGAATAGAGAGCAGCCACCCTATGCCATCAGATTGTGGAGCTATTATCTCCCAGGCCACTTCCCAGAGCTCAGCTGTGTGGGCTTTTTTAGCACTTGTGCAGCCAATCGTACTGTTGCAAGTTGCAATCTCTGCCACAAGCAGATCAAGCATGGCAAAAACACCAGCCATTTGGGTACCACATGCTTGCAAAGGTATTTAACCTCCAACCACTTAGCCTCATGACAAGAGCACCTGAAAGCCACACCCAAGGGAGAAAATGCTTCTTCTCCTCACTCCTCACCTCTCATGTGTAACCCTGCAATACCTCATGACCTCTCAGCAGCCTCCATTGAAAGGGATGAAGGTATAGCAAAAGACGTCACTGGTCCTTGCAACATGTCTGTCAGCAGCACACCACCAACTGTACAGTATAGCAGGCAAATTTGCAGAATATGCTGTACCACAATGGCAGGTTCCCAGGCAATGTTTTCACATCATTGGGTCTGCCTTATGCCTTGTACACATGAGCAGTTTTCCCGTCAGAAAACCAGAATTCCGCTCAAGCTTGTCTTGCGTACACATGGTCACACCAAATTCCGACCGTCAAGAAAGTGGTGACGTACAACACTACGACGAGCCAAGAAAAATTAAGTTCAATGCTTGCGCATGCACGTTGAAATTGCATACAGACGAATGTTTTTTTTTTTTCTGCTAGGAATTTTTCCCATCTGAAAAAATAAAGACCAATGTAACCAAAAAAATGAGATCGCGCTGAAAATTACATGTAAATAACTCAAACCGGCTATTGAAACAGGTATACAGATAAATGTTATCTAAGTGGTTTTGCTAATTCAGCATGTGCACAGATAAGCATTTCCAAAATGTAGATATATATCTCCAACATAGATGTCCATCAACATATGGGTGAGTTCATCGATAGATATTCCCACAGGTGCCAAAATCACACGGTTGGAAAAAGTGTGGTATAGAAAGAACCTCCACCGAAGTCATCTAAAGCCTCTTACCAGACAGACATATATTATGGGCATAATATAGTTAATGCTGCTCCTTAGCAGTCAGGGAGAGATCCAATGCATACAGCCTGGTTGTCAGATTTAGGTATGAGGTGTCTCCGAATTTTCCACAGACATAAAAAGACAAGAAGCCTCACATAGCATAAAATCCTTATTTAATCGAATAAAACAAAAGTCTTGCACTTACATCCAAATGCAGAAATCAAGGCGAAAAAACACACATCAGCCGGCCGGCTTGAATACACAGCCCGTATTCCGGGTAGAGAGATGGAAAACACGCGGTGATGTCAGAACGTCTCCTCCCTACGTTTCGTCTGAGAAGACTTGGTGTCCCGTGATCAAGTCTTCTCAGACGAAACGTAGGGAGGAGACGTTCTGACGTCACCGCGTGTTTTCCATCTCTCTACCCGGAATACGGGCTGTGTATTCAAGCCGGCCGGCTGATGTGTGTTTTTTCGCCTTGATTTCTGCATTTGGATGTAAGTGCAAGACTTTTGTTTTATTCGATTAAATAAGGATTTTATGCTATGTGAGGCTTCTTGTCTTTTTATGTCTGTGGAAAATTCGGAGACACCTCATACCTAAATCTGACAACCAGGCTGTATGCATTGGATCTCTCCCTGATTGCTAAGGAGCAGCATTAACTATATTATGCCCATAATATATGTCTGTCTGGTAAGAGGCTTTAGATGACTTCGGTGGAGGTTCTTTCTATACCACACTTTTTCCAACCGTGTGATTTTGGCACCTGTGGGAATATCTATCGATGAACTCACCCATATGTTGATGGACATCTATGTTGGAGATATATATCTACATTTTGGAAATGCTTATCTGTGCACATGCTGAATTAGCAAAACCACTTAGATAACATTTATCTGTATACCTGTTTCAATAGCCGGTTTGAGTTATTTACATGTAATTTTCAGCGCGATCTCATTTTTTTGGTTACATTGTTCTTGTGTTGTATAACACTTTTATGATCGCAGCTATTTTTATTGTAATAATGAGCGCAATTTAACCTTTTCCATGAAAAAATAAAGAACCTGCTCTCTTTCTTTTTCCGGCAGTTTTTCTGTTGGAAAAAGTTTGATGGAGCATACACACAGTCGGGATTCCCGACCAAGAGCCCTCATCTGACTTTTTCTGACAGGAAAACCGCTTGTGTGTACGGGGCATTACTGCTGACTCGTGGTCCAGCAAGCACGGTGAGGGAGGATATATTTAGTTCACAGCACACTGGGTAACTCTGCTTGCAACTAGATATATACCCGTAACAAATAAACCTGGGCGCTACTACTAAATATGTGTACAGAAATTAACACTAGGAAGAATGCAGGACAGGGCACAGTGCTGGAGCTCGTTTTTCCACCATGTATCCATACAGCTGGTAGTGATGCTGCGGGATCTGTCAGTTCCACCCCACTTATGACAGTACTCTAATGCCGCGTACACACGATCGGAAATTACGTCAAGAAAAACTTGGATATTTTTCCGACAGAATGTTGACTCAAACTTGTGTTGCATACACATGGCCACACACAATTCTGCCCATCAAGAACGTGGTTACGTACAACACTGCAATGAGCCGACAAAAATTAAGTTCAATGATTCCAAACATGCATCGAATTGATGCAGAGCATGCATGTTTTTTTGCATGTCGGAATTACATACAGACGATGGGAATTTCTGACAAGAACTTTTCTTGTCGGAAAAATTGAGAACCAGCTCTCAAATTTTTGCTGTCGGAAATTCCGACAGAAAAAGTCAGATGGAGCTTACACATGGTCGGAATTTCCGACCAAAAGCTCACATCGAAATTGTAATTTTGGTAATAGGTGTCCCTCAGCCCAATCTCAAAAAGTTGGGAGGTATGCTGAAGTAAATTAATCAATTACAATCTACTACACAGTGATATTTTTACCTACATTTTGGATCCTTTGTGTATCCTTTGAATTCGTTTTCCAATTAATTTATTAATTTTCTAGTTATTATCAATTTTTCTCCTTATGATTTATGTTAAGCACTGCATCTATTTACATACTATAAATCAGTATCGTCGCTTAGTTAATATCTTCTATACCTCTAGGTTGGCTTGTGCCAAAGTGCAGCCTTGAGTGGAGATTGTTGATACTATTAATAGATAACAGATGCGTATTCTGAACAACATTCATAGTACTATTGACATTACAAAGCATTTGCTTTAAAGGACCGGTAGCTAACCTTTGAGAGGCAGAGATCTACCCTATGAAAGAGATCAAAGATCACCCCTGTTTTTATTGTAGGAATTAACTAGCAAGACCTTTCTAAATAGTATGGAAAACTTAGAAAAATATCATAAAACAAGTATCACTGTAAAGATAAGCCTACCTTCAGGCTGGGTTCACACTGCAGCACACTCCAGCTCACAGCAGGCGTCCGGTGTGCCCCATTCACCGTTTCAGGTCCAATTTCAGCCCATATTTTCAGCTGAATTCGGATCTAAAACAGACCAAAAGACGCACGGGCCTCCTGTCTAATTCACACCGTAGCTGCTCTGTAGATCTGTGAACTGCCTTCACAGAGAGCCGGTCACAATCTCCTGCTATGTGAATTGGATGCGGAGAAACCCTCATTCTATGGATTGTAATACCGGTGTCCAACAGCGGGTGTCTTGTAACAGCCAGGATTGCAGTAAAGGGTTTCACCTGCTGGTGGCACTGTTGGATCCGTGGGTCGTAGTACCGGTGGCCAGCAGCGGGTGCTTTCCGGCAGTGTGGAGCCGACATTATCTCCTGCCATCAGGCGTCACCTGAGCCTGATTGCAGGAGATATGTATAAATACCCATCAAATCACACACACACACAAGTTGCCTTGGTATCGTTCTTTGCGCCCTGACCTTGCTAGCCTGTTACCTGATACCGAGCCTGCATCCGATCCTAAACCTGAGCCCCTCCTGATCCTGTGTTCCTGTTCCCTTTCATCCTTGCCCTGTAGCCTGATCCCTTTTCACCTTCCCCTATCTCCTGAGTCCCTGTGTATGACCCCGGCCTGGCTTACGTTTCTGATTCTGGAACTGCCCTTGTTTATCTGACCTGGCTTAAATTCTTGATCACGGTATTCCCAATGTACTGTGTATAGTTATTTATGGGTCACTGTTTGTTTTATTGTCACTGTTTGGTATTGGAGGTATTTGTGTGTTTTATATATCACTAATCTTAATAAATGTTTATATTCACTTACATGCATTTTGGTTCTCTCTGTGCAGCCCACACAGTCTGGTCTTACCAATTCATGACAGTCAGTAGGGCAGTAGACGGTGTCTGTAGAGCAATTGGACGATGCTAATAGAGTAGTAGATGTGTCGGTAGGGCAGAGGTAACAAGTAGTCTGGGAGATCGTCTCAAAGAACGATTCAAGTACACAAACTTACGAACAGACAAAGAAACGGATTTACAAAACACAAATATTTAAATACGAACGCACGAATAAAAATACGAATATACGAAATTACGAACAGACAAAGAATTTAAAATACTGAATGCAAATCGTTCGTTATAGATGTCATTTTCGTTCTTTTGCTGTTTCAGTGTTTCGTATTTTAGTAAGTTTGTCCAATCGTATATTTTCGCTTGTTCGGTATTTTGCTCATTCCTAATTTCCGAATTTTTGAATTTTAGTACTTTCAGCTATTCGGATGTTCGAATTGATCCGAATGTACGAATACTAACAAATTTGTGCGAAAATCCATTCGTTACAAACGGAATCGCACATGTCTAGTTGAAAGCCCAGAGAACTAAAATGCGTATTTCATATACAGGTATCCTTCACCCACACACCAAAGAAAAACTATTAAATCCCCAGGAGATAGCTGATGCCTTTGCCGATTTGTATGACTCTCTATATAATTTGAATCAAGATTCCGCTACACCGCAACTGTCTAGCAGTTCCTGGCACGTCTTAATCTCCCCTCCCTTCCTGGCAAACTCTCACGAGAGTGAAGCCCTGTACACACGGCCCAGAATCTCAAAAAAAAAGTTGTTTTTCGTGACAAAATTATTGATAAGAATCTCTTGCTGGCCGAGTGTACAGACACTCCATTCAAAAGAACCGCCTTTCTTTTGAATGGCACAAACGCGGTGACATCATAAACTACGACGATCTTGAGCTTGTCACATTTGATACCGTCGCCGCCATCTTGCTTCACCCTACCTATACCTTGGAAGCAACCGCACATGCGGCAAAGTCATTTCGAGCATGCGCGGGTTTCCACGGCGACAGGTAAGTATTCAGACGCTCAGGTTTCTCGGCAGGAAAACAGTGCCGAGAATCACAACGAGAAAATAGAGAGCAGGATCTCTATTTTTCTCGTTGAGATTCTGGGCAGTTTTTTTGACGAGAAACATCAAAGCCTCGTACACACGCTCGGTTTACTCGGCAAGCAAGCTGTGCCAGCAGTTTTCTTGCTGGTTCTTGCTGAGAAAACTGAGCGTGGGTAAGAGGCTTTAGAGGGAGAGAGCTGTGCATGATGTCAGAAGCCAACAAACAGGAAGTGGGCTATATTTACTGGCAGAAAAAATGTTTTACTATCCAAAGTTCAAACAAAAAGGGGCAGAAGATTTAATACATTTAATAAATGACTACAGGTCTGCTTTACGGTACAATACATTTCAGGATAGCATGTTTCTGTAAGGCCTCGTACACACGATCAAATCTGTCTGCTGGAAACGGTCTGCTAGACAGTTTCAGCAGACAGATTCGATCGTGTGTACAGCCAAACAGACGGATTTGGCCACCCGACAGATTTCAAAGCATGCTTTGAAATCTGTCGGCTGCAAACCCGTCTGCCCGACATGTCTGCTGGTTAGTACACTTACCAGCAGACATGTCGTCTCGCACCGGCGCCGAATGATTTCGGCGCATGCGCGGAAGTGTTTTACTTCCTGGTGTGGTGACGTGGCGGCGTCAACGTCACCGCCACGTCACCGATACGTCAGCGCGCTGTCTGCTGGCGGGGATTTTGGTTTGCTCGTGTGTACACGCGAGCAAACCAAAATCACAGCAGACAGATTTGTACAAATCGGTCGGACAGACCGCTTTGAACAAATCAATTGCCTCGTGTGTATGAGGCCAAATGCCCCGTACACACGATCACTTTTTGTGATGAAAAAAAATGTCATTTTCCTTCATGAAAAAAAATGACATTTTTCAAACTTCATTTTAAAAAATGACGTTGCGTACACACCATCATTTTTGGAAAATGATGAACAAAGTGACGGCACTCTAAAGGGGAAGTTCTATTTGCCTTGAGGCTGCTTTTAGCTGGTTACTTGTTAGTAAAAGACGATTCCTGCTTTTTTGTCTGTTACAGCGTGATGAATGTGCGATCTCCATTATGAATGGTAGTTTTACCTCCCGTCTCCTAACTTGCTTCTGGGCATGTGCGGGTTTAAAACGTCATTTTTTACGTAGTTTTGCCCACACACGATCATTTTTTATGACACAAAAAATGACATTTTAAAAAATGACATAAAAAATTCGAGCATGTTCGAATTTTTTTTTGGTCATTTTTCAGAAGACATAAAATGACATTTTGCCCACACACGATCATTTTAAATGACATTTTTAAAAATGTCATTTTTTTTCATCACAAAAAGTGATCGTGTGTACGGGGCATTAGACTTCCTGTTTCTTACACAGCTTCTGCCCTTTGCGGTCTTAATCAGCAATCAAGTTATATTGCACGGTATATTATGTGAGGGTGGGTTTTGCACAAGTGGTATTGAAAAGCATGTCACATAGCAGCAACTGTGTCACTGCAGTGACCACAGATGTCTGTGAGGAGAGGAGGCAGTAAATTCAGTGTCTTTGTGGAACTGTCACACATAGGCTAACCAAATATTTACAACTACGAGACAAACATGTTTAGCTAGTTCTAAACTGACCCCCACTGCCACAACAGCAGGCAGGTCAATTCACCTGGTTGCATCCAGGATGGCAGGTATGCGTGTCCTAGATTCAAGCTCTATGCAGATTTGTTCCACTAGGGGGAAGTGCTGAGAGTCCTTTAGTGGTGAGGTAATGAGCCCAGATAAAACCCAGATAAAACCCTGCCTAAATAAAAAGTCTGTTTTCTCTCTTCTTGCTTTGAGTGAGAGGTTATTTACATATCTAGCTAGGACATGTTTATCATATGTTATGTTTTGTTTATCATAACATGAGGTGATATAACATCATAACACATCCTAGTAATATACAATGAACTTTGGATCACCTCTTGTTATGATAAACATGTAAATAACAATATAAATAACCTGTTACTGAAAGCAATAACAGAGAAACTGACTTTATAATTTGGCAAGTTTTTATCTGGAATTCTGTTAATTTGCACTGAACTTTAAAAGAGGATTACTCAGCGCTGGATTAACTCTGTGTGGCAAGACTGGGCACAGATGATAGGAAATCTTATACTCTACATTGTGACATCAACTTTAAGGACACTGTCCCCGGACCAAGACTGTCTCCTGTTTTGTCCCCGGACTGGATTTAAACAGGGGCTGGGGCAATTTCAAAGACAGTCAGTGCAGAATTTAAAAAAAAATCTGAATTACACCCCCCACTCCTACTAGCTTAGGGGGTGTCTTTCTTTCCCATTATCTAGCTGTGCCCCTTTCTGATGATCATATGCTGGTCGGAGCGGAGGGAATATTTTTTCAGTTTCGGGTGCATGCCCATTCAGCTCCGCTCGCTTGTTCTTCTGCCTTGGCTCAAGTCAGCGGCGTTGCTATGGGTGCGGGTATGGGTGCGGGCCGCACCCGGGTGACACCCTTCAGAGGGATGACACCGGGGCCTCCGCTACACACAGTTGTTACTTGCAGAGCTGCCGCGGAGCGTTGCGAGTGTGCCCACCGCGCTCCTGCAACGAGCCGGCACAAGTCTTTCAGTCACTTCCTGTCAGGCAGAGTCATCTCTGCCCGACAGGAGCTATCTAGTTCTGATCGTGATCCATAGGCAGAGAAGTGCGGCGCTCTTATAGTAAATATAGTAAATAATGATGTAAATCATGTGAGGTTCTGACGTCACCATGCTCATCTGTACCCGAAGACACTGGCAGGCGGATTGAGGAGCCGCCGTCTCGATCTATATACACATTTAATTTTTGAATAACTGTAAGTACGCAATTTTTATTTCTTGAATACATTTATGTTGGATTTTATGCTATGGGAGCTTCTTCTTCCTTTTTTATGGTGGATATTACAATAAGCATACATGTGTTTATTGATATCCTGTGATAAGAGATCAATTCCAGCTGGTAAGATGCTGTGTGTCCTTAAGGTGGAGGTATTTCTCTATAAGCCCATTTCGGGTTGCTGTAATTTTCTTCATCACTTGGAGATTGAAGTTTGAAATTTTCCTTTGGATTACACTGGGACTTATTTATCCTTGATACCTCACCCATATGGACTTTATTTTGTTTCACTTTATCCATATGGATTTGTCATTGTCTGTTTAACCGAGCTAAACTCATCGGTCGCGTACACATGTCCGAGAACCTCGTCGGGCTAAACTCATCGGTCGCGTACACACGTCCGAGAACCTCGTCGGGCTAAACTCATCGTTCCGCCCGTCGAGGTTCCCGATGAGCGGTCGAAAAGGTCGTCGAGCCAAATTTCCTCATTGAACAACGAGGAAATAGAGAACATGCTCTCTATTTTGGCTCGACGAGCTTCCCGACGGTACGCTCGTCGAAAGTGTACACACGACCGAGAAGCTCGGTCGTGTGTACGGGGCCTGAAAGTGTCTGATTTTCACCATTTTATTCATGTTTTTTGTGTTTATACATTCTCATGTTTGTCACAGTTACCTTTATGTTACCTTTTTATTTACCTAATTTTATTAGCGCAGCTTGTTTTTTCTTGTATTTGTGTAGTATAACACTTTAGTTGCCTGCTAGTTATCCACTGAACAAGCACAGTTTTTCTTTTCCATGACATGTGTAGCGGGGACAGTTTTTTGCCTCTCCAAAGACATATTGATGTTTTACAATGTTATTCTATGGACTGGTGTACTAAATAGGTGTTTGGCACCATCTAGTGGTGAAAATGTGGAATGGACTGCACCATTTTTTGTTTTTCCAAGAAGCATGTGAGGAGTGATGTGAAGGACTTACCCATGAACACTCGGGGCTGCAAGGCATGCTGGGAAGGGGATAAAAGGTTGGGTGGTGGCCATTTTAGGTCTCTCTGGTCCCTGGGACATACGCCCTGGAGGAGCTCCCTCTCTCCCCCTCTTTCGGTGCGATCTACGGAATTCCGGCCTACTTTCGGCAGAAGCAAGCCATCGATCTCAAGAAGGGTGACGGAGGACTTCGTGTGGTGAGAGGGCTCATGCCCAAAGTCTTATACTGTTTGACACACATCTAGGCTGCCTTGGTAGTGTTGCTGGGACTGATAGTTCCACGCTGTCGCGGTGGGCCATAAAGCCACACGTGCAAAGGCCTCAAGCCTAAACCAACTGTTGGTGCCGTTCATTGGAGTTGTGCTCCCAGGAGAGAGTGTACAGGTACCTCTCACAGTTAGACTACAGTTTCAGTTTATTTCACATCACTCATTAACCAGAGAGCCCTTGGATTACAAATCTTTCTCTTAAATTGCTAGCAGAAGAAAAGAAGATCAGAGACTAGACTGTTCTCATTGCAAGGCCTTGCAGTACTGCTACCATTCACCAGACATTGTCTGAGGTGGGGACATTAAGTCCATTACACGCTGTGATCTTATTCTTGTTAGATGTTGTACGTTGCATAGCGTGTTTACTGATTTTTTTGTATGGTGTGCTGGAAGTGGGAAGGTGCGCAGTGTTGAGTTGTGGCCTGCGCACTAGTCCCACTTGGAGACGCCAAAGTCCTGCTGATAGGGGAGGACATTAGGGGATTGCTGCCTATAATTTCCTATAATATTTGTTGCCCACCAAATGTGTTCTCATGGTTAAGTACAGAATCTTTTTCAGTAAAACTAACTGTTGTTTCAGCACAGCCTGTGTATGATTACTTTCCCCTTCAACACCAAAGCTTTATATCTGTATTGCACCACAGCTGTGTCAAGGGGAGTGAGACCAAAAATACTCGGGGGTGTCAAGGCAGAGTACAGGCCCAAATTTACAATCAGCCGCTCCTTCGGGGGTCAGCGCTACACGTGGGGGCTCGTCCGGGATTCCTGTCTCTCTGCAAGTGAAGCCCACCCCTTGGCACCAATATGGATCCTAGTACAGTGGCCCGATGGTGTGGGGCGGAAGGCGCTCGCTCAGAAGCGAGCGTAGCAATCGCACTCCCGGGAGAAGCCTGGGAGAACGAACAGGTCAACAAGATTGTAAAGGCATTGTCCCCAAAAAGGAAGGCCTGGGTGGTCGCAACCAGATCAGATTGTGAGACCTCCCATACTTATGCTCTATTGGAATGGAGGAAGGGAATTCCAGAGAACTTTAGAGGCTCAAGTGTACAGCTAGCTGGGAGAACCAAGTTTTACCTGACGCACCCAGAAGGGCCTGAAGGGAGCCCTGTCAACTCTAGCTGTGTTAAGCCAACGATGCTGGGAGTTAGTTTTGGGTCAACCCCAACCAAAACCGGTTCAAGGCCCCCTCAGGGGGGGGAAAAGACTGTGTTTGACACAAGCAGGGGAGGTTCTCAGTCGGAACCACAACTATCTGACCTAAAACGGCAGTGCCGCACTATTCAAGAAAGATTCAAGGAGGCCTCCGGCATGATCGCAGAACACATTGAAGGGTTAAGTGCCTCATGTAAGGACTCGACTGGTAGTAAGCAAAGGTCAAGACCTGCCTCAATTCTCCAGAGACGCACCCACAGCCACTTGCCAGAGGTGACGATTCGGAAGGACTTCAAAATCGAAGGACAGATAGGAGAAAAGGAACAGAAGGGGAATCTGTCCTACACGAATCTCTTGCACCAGATGGAACTGGGACTCCAAAGAGGCTATCTTGAATCAGAAATTGTAGAGGCTGTAGTCAACGCCATTAGCCCAGGCCTGAGTATCAGAGGCATGCTAGAAATGAAAAATGGACTGACTCTAACACAACTCAGGAGAATACTAAAGAGCTACTACAAGGAGGAAGGTGCCACTGAGTTGTATCATCAACTGATAAATATGGCACAGGACAGTCAGGAGACTCCTCAGAATTTCCTGTTCAGGGCCATTTAATTGAAAGACCGCCTGTTGTCCGCCTCCCAGGGGGAAGACTCAGATGAACACTTTGGGGCTGGACTAATTCAGAAGAAGTTTCTGAGGTCTGTGGCTACAGGCCTGAGGAGTGACTATGTCAAATTCCAGTTGAGGCAGTATTTGGATGATCCCTCCACTACAGATGAGGTACTCATTGAGGAGACCAATGAGGCAGCCAAGATGGAAATTGAAAGAGAGAAGAAACAAAGGAAGACTCAGTCCAGTACCACCGCAAGGATCAGATGGCACAAATCTGATGTTTCATCGAACTCCCAGGAAGCTAGTGTCCTGTCAGCGAACACTGATGAGATGCCCCAGTCTGAATTAGGAAAACTGTTTCGGGTGCAGAAAGAAATATTGAAAATTATGGCTTTGTTGACTGAGAAGCTGGAGGGACCCTAAAGGGTGGAAGTCTCGACACAGAAGACCCCAGTGGATCATACAGCCGCCCTGACTGAGAGACCGGCGAAGCTAAAGACCTGTTTCAACTGCGGGGGAGTTGGACACTACCGCCAAGTATGCCCAAGCCCGGCGAAGACTGAAACAAGGCGCCAAGAACCGGCGGAAAACTTCAGAGGGCCCCAGTGAAGGAGTCAGCTGGGCGCCCGGTCACAACAGTCAACTCCAAACAACCTCATGCATACCAGGTCCCTAGGGACGCATGTAGGCCGAAGTCGAGCAAGCGCTCACCGAGGCGAGGTGTAAAAGTGCAAACCACCAAACAGGCTAATCTTGCCACTCCCCATGGATTCCCCCCTGAACTAGTGGGACCTTCTCCCATTGTCCCTATCCAAGTGGAAGGGATTTACACCAAAGCCCTGCTGGACACTGGAGCCCAAGTGACCTTACTCTACAGAGATTTCTACGAGAAACACCTCAGACACCTGCCACTTCAGAAGCTGGAGGAGCTGGAGATATGGGGTCTAGGGACTCAGAACTTCCCTTACGATGGCTATCTACCCATTAGGCTCACCTTCGACCCGAGTGTGGCAGGGAAGGCCGAAGTCTTCGATGCCTTGGCAGTGGTGTGTCCCCGCCCACCAGGGGCTGACAAAAGTTCCCTCATTATTGGGACCAACACCGACCTAGTCCGAAGACTCTTGACACCGCTTGTACAGACACAGGGTTCTCCAGCTGTAAAGATACACCCAATGTTAACACAGGTGTATCAGAATCTATTGCATGAGCAGAAAGCCCCGGTGGAAGGAGTGGGGAAAATCTGGCGTTTGGACAGAAGTGAGAAGGTGGTACAACCTGGTGAAGTAGTCTGCTTGAAGGCTTCTGTCAAACTGACTTGGAGACAGCCGGGACCTTTCATCGTCCTTGAGACGGACGGAGAGAAAGAGGCCAAAGAGTTGGAAATAATCCCAGAACTGCTATCGACCAAGTCACTAAAGCGGAGCAGAGGAAAGGTCTCAGTCAGTGTCCGGAACACCACAACGTCACCGGTGAAGATGCCAGCTAAAGTGTTGCTAGGGAAGGTGAAGCAAGCAACTCCAGTTTCATCGTATGGAATAATGGGAGGACAAGGGGGAGAGATCCCCATGGAAGCGTTCTATCCGAAAGACACCCCCCTGTCACCCGAGTGGATGGAGAGGGCAAAAACCCAGCTGCTGAGATGGAGGACGGCGTTTTCAAAAAGTGAGTTCGATGTGGGGCTTGCAAAGAGTGATGAACACAAGATTCGGCTGGAGGAGGACAAACCCTTTCGAGAGAGGGTCAGGCGGATTCCATTGGGAGATCTGGAAGACCTGCGAGAACAGCTGGCTGAGTTGAAGAGGACAGGAATCATCCGAGAGTCCCGTAGTCCCTATGCTTCCCCAATAGTGGTAGTGAGGAAGAAGAATGGGTCGTTACGACTGTGCATCGACTATAGGACATTGAACCGGAGGACCATTCCCGACCAATACACCACACCCCGAATAGAAGATGCTCTACAGAGCCTGTCAGGAGCGAAGTGGTTCAGCGTGCTAGATTTGAAAAGTGGATACTATCAGATCCCTATGCACCCCGAAGATAGGGAGAAGACGGCTTTCATTACTCCTGTAGGATTCTTCGAATTCAATCGCATGCCACAAGCCTTGTCAGGGGCCCCGGCCACTTTCCAAAGGTTAATGGAGAAGACTGTAGGCGACATGAATCTGATTGAAGTGCTGGTATATCTGGTTGACGTGATAGTGTTTGGCAGAACACTGGAGGAGCACGAGGAGCGCTTGGAGAAAGTCCTGAGAAGACTTCATGATGAAGGCCTGAAGCTTTCCATGGAGAAGTGCCAATTCTATCAGCCGTCAGTAAGCTACCTGGGCCACATCGTGTCTGCAGAAGGAGTGGCCACAGACCCACAGAAGCTGGAAGCTGTCACCTCTTGGCCCAGACCCACAAATGTGACCGAGCTTAAGTCATTTTTAGGATTCTGTTCGTACTACCGTAGATTCGTGGAAGGGTTTGCCAAGATAGCCCACCCGCTCACTGAGCTGTTGAAGAACGAAGAGGGAGCTGATCTGGACTCGGGCAAACCTGGGAGACCAAAAGAGGGTCCTAGGAAGAAGAAAGACTCAATTGAAGATCAGTGGACCCCACAGTGCGAAGAGACCTTTAGACAGTTGAAGCGGAGCCTTACCACTGCCCCGGTCTTGGCCTATGCAGACCCTACCAGACCCTACGAACTGCATGTGGATGCCAGTCGAGATGGGCTAGGTGGAGTGCTCTATCAGGAGTACGACGGACATCTACGACCTATTGCTTATGTGAGCCGAAGTCTGACACCTGCCGAGAGGAATTACCCAACTCACAAGCTCGAGTTTCTGGCCTTGAAGTGGACGGTTGTAGACAAGCTAAAAGACTATCTGTATGGTGCTGAATTTGTAATAAAGACGGATAACAATCCCCTCACATACTTGCTCACCACAGCAAAACTAGACGCCACAGGGCATAGATGGTTGGCTGCACTCTCTGCATTCACTTTCAGCCTGAAATACCGACCAGGGATCGGGAATCGGGACGCTGATGCACCGTCCAGAAGGCCCCATTGTCCCCAGGACCCACCAGGAGGATGGACCCAGCTTACCCCTGAAGGTGTGAGAGCCCTTTGTGAGGGAGCGGAACAACCAGCGAAGGGTGGAGCCCGGGCTGAGGAAGTTGGAGTGTCCGCTGTGGGGGTGCCTAGGTGCTACTGTGATGTCACTCAGATGGTGGCGGAGGGTTTACCTAAGCTGTCTAGGAGGGACCTCCGGAGAGATCAGCAGGAAGATCCCCTTTGTGGTCTGGTATTGGAGGCCTTAGAGAGCCAACACCCTGATCTACTTCTCCAGAGCGCTCAGAAGGAAGCTCGCCTGTTATGCAAAGAGTGGGATCGGTTGCAGCTACAGCAAGGAGTGGTATACAGAAGGGGCCCCTCTGAAGATCCTGAGAAGAAGTGGCAGTTGTTTTTGCCGGAGAAGCATAGGGAGAAAGTACCAATTGCCCTGCATGATCACCATGGTCATCTGGGATCAGAAAGGACTCTTCAATTGGTGAGGGACAGGTTCTATTGGCCATACATGAGATCTGAAGTGGAGAGTTACTGTCATTCCTGTCTCAGGTGCATACAGAGGAAGACCTTACCTCAGAGAGCCGCCCCAATGGGCCATTTAGAGAGCCAAGGACCTATGGACCTAATATGCATAGATTTCTTATGTGTGGAATCCGATCTCAGTGGACAAGGAAACATCCTGGTGGTCACGGACCATTTCACCCGATACGCTCAGGCATTCCCTACCAGGGACCAACAGGCATCTACAGTGGCAAGGACTCTAGTGGAAAAATTCTTTGTTCATTACGGCTTACCTCAGCGGATCCACTCAGACCAGGGGAGAGATTTCGAGAGCACCCTTATTAGACAACTGCTGGATCTACTAGACATAAGGAAGTCCAGGACTACTCCCTATCACCCACAAGGGGACCCTCAACCGGAAAGGTTTAACAGAACCCTCCTTAATATGTTAGGAACGTTGGCTGCTGAACAAAAACAACAGTGGAGTAAACACATCACAGCCATGGTACATGCCTACAATAGTACCGTAAGTGATGCTACAGGGTATTCACCCTATCGTCTGATGTTTGGACGAGAAGCCCGACTACCGGTGGATTTGGCTTTTGGAACCTCTCTGGACCACACCTCGGAAGCCTCTCACCGAGGGTATGTAGACAGATTGCGGAAAAGTTTGAAGGCTGCATATGAAAAGGCCCAAGCCACATCGGACGCAAGAGGAAGTAGAAATAAGAGGAATTTTGACCTCAAGGTACGGATTCAAGACCTACAACCTGGTGACCGAGTCTTGTTGAGGAACCTGGGTATACCAGGCAAACACAAACTGGCTGATCGCTGGAAGTCACAGCCATACATCATATGCAAACGTCTCCCAGGACTGCCGGTATATCAGATCAGACCAGAAGGGAGTACAGGACCATTAAAAATATGGCACCGGAATCACCTTCTGCCTTTAACAGAAGCAGTCAGAAAAACTCCACAACGGGAACTATCGCCTATGGCTGCGCCTAGACCTGTAACTAGGTCCCAATCGGGATCCCTGGCCACAGGAGGTAGTGAGGAGGAGGAGGAGATGGAGATAAGCTGGTTGTGGCCACCTGAAGTGCCAGGAGTTGATGCACACTGTTCACCTCACAGACAGGAAAAGGACACTGTCATTCTGAGACCAGAAGCCCCAGAATTTGTGCCACAAAATGAAAACTCTGAAGATCACCCACCCTTTGACACTGAAGTACAAGAGTGTGAAGTGAGAGAGGAGATAGTACCTACTCCCAAGAGACAAAGGGTTAGAAGAGAGATTCATGCACCCAAAAGACTGACTTATGATGTGCTGGGTGAAAGCTCTGACCAGGCTCAGTTTACTGCTAAAAGAAATCCTGAAATGCCTGGTCTCTCTACTGTCAATTCAGAAGGAGAAAACCCCAACTCACCCCTTGACACATCTGTACTAGGCACCATGGTGTCACCTGTGAGTGCACAGAACAGCTCCCCATCATATGAGAATTGGTGGGAGGCTCCTCTGTCAGTGTTGTGCAGCCGCCTAGAGGCAAAAATGTGTAACAGAGCCAAATATTTTGAATGTCTTTGGGGACCAAAGAATCAAAGCAGGGGGAGTATGTAGCGGGGACAGTTTTTTGCCTCTCCAAAGACATATTGATGTTTTACAATGTTATTCTATGGACTGGTGTACTAAATAGGTGTTTGGCACCATCTAGTGGTGAAAATGTGGAATGGACTGCACCATTTTTTGTTTTTCCAAGAAGCATGTGAGGAGTGATGTGAAGGACTTACCCATGAACATTCGGGGCTGCAAGGCATGCTGGGAAGGGGATAAAAGTTTGGGTGGTGGCCATTTTAGGTCTCTCTGGTCCCTGGGACATACGCCCTGGAGGAGCTCCCTCTCTCCCCCTCTTTTGGTGTGATCTACGGAATTCCGGCCTACTTTCGGCAGAAGCAAGCCATCGATCTCAAGAAGGGTGACGGAGGACTTCCGATCGGCTCTGGAGGAGAATCAGACAACCGGATGATTGCTAGAGACCGGACTGAGACCGTGAGGAGTGAAGGCATCCATCCGCCTGGACCTCGTGTGGTGAGAGGGCTCATGCCCAAAGTCTTATACTGTTTGACACACATCTAGGCTGCCTTGGTAGTGTTGCTGGGACTGATAGTTCCACGCTGTCGCGGTGGGCCATAAAGCCACACGTGCAAAGGCCTCAAGCCTAAACCAACTGTTGGTGCCGTTCATTGGAGTTGTGCTCCCAGGAGAGAGTGTACAGGTACCTCTCACAGTTAGACTACAGTTTCAGTTTATTTCACATCACTCATTAACCAGAGAGCCCTTGGATTACAAATCTTTCTCTTAAATTGCTAGCAGAAGAAAAGAAGATCAGAGACTAGACTGTTCTCATTGCAAGGCCTTGCAGTACTGCTACCATTCACCAGACATTGTCTGAGGTGGGGACATTAAGTCCATTACACGCTGTGATCTTATTCTTGTTAGATGTTGTACGTTGCATAGCGTGTTTACTGATTTTTTTGTATGGTGTGCTAGAAGTGGGAAGGTGCGCAGTGTTGAGTTGTGGCCTGCGCACTAGTCCCACTTGGAGACGCCAAAGTCCTGCTGATAGGGGAGGACATTAGGGGATTGCTGCCTATAATTTCCTGTAATATTTGTTGCCCACCAAATGTGTTCTCATGGTTAAGTACAGAATCTATTTCAGTAAAACTAACTGTTGTTTCAGCACAGCCTGTGTATGATTACTTTCCCCTTCAACACCAAAGCTTTATATCTGTATTGCACCACAGCTGTGTCAAGGGGAGTGAGACCAAAAATACTCGGGGGTGTCAAGGCAGAGTACAGGCCCAAATTTACAATCAGCCGCTCCTTCGGGGGTCAGCGCTACACATGGAATATAGAATAAATACACTTTATAACATATTGCATATATTAATACACACAGAAAAACAGAAAAATAAACCTTATACTATAGAATGGGTTGTCAAATTATAAAATGCAAAAGAACCAATCAAAATACACACATACATACAAACACAATAAATAATTAAATGTATCAATAATATCATATAAATCTGTCAAATTTTTCTCTTTGGAATTAAGGTGAAAAAAGCGAAAAAAAAGTGAAAAAACATCTGATGATTGCCGGGCCCCCCTGTTTTATTTACCTGAGCCCTGGAAAGTCCTGCGTCGCGAACGCGCTCAATCTTTGCCCGGGCTTCTCGGCTCTTCATTGAATAGATTGATTGCAGCGCAGCCATTGGCTTGCTCTGCTGTCAATCAAATCCAATGACCGGGGGGGGGGGAGTCATACACTCGATGTCTATGTACACCGAGTGTATGACACAAGAGCATGCCCGCAAGGTAACCCCCTAGGGAGAGAGTTTCCCAGAGGGGGTTAGCTATTGCGCAGAGGAGCTCAGAGAGCCACAGAGTGGCCCCAGAAAACGGCGTTCAGGGCCACTCTGTGCAAAACGAGCTGCACAGTGGAGGTAAGTATGACATGTTTGTTTGTTTTTAAATAAAACTGGAGCCTTTACAATCACTTTAACAGCAAATAAGACAAAAAGAAACATTTTTTTCAAAGAATTTACAAAATTCATATAAGGCAATCATTAATTAGTGCAATGTACCAAGCTCAGATCTCTTACCTTGTGCTGTCAGATTTGGATGAAGTTCTGTCTGGAGGCAAAACATGTGCAATGCTATTAACTTTGAAGCATTTGTATTTCACAAACAGGATCAGGGAGGAGTTTCCTCTGCAGAGTTCCCTCACTATGTTCGGTGTGTTTCTCATGATAAGCATTTGAAAGCCTTATATTTTTTTTACAGGCTTGTTTTGATAATATATAAAAAACAGCTAACTCAGTCAAGACTGATGGGAACTGATCCAATATTCTGATGCCGCGTACACACGATCGGATTTCCGATGGAGTAAAATCCGATGGAATTTTCCATCAGAATTCCAATGAAACTGACTTTCATCAGTCTTGCATACACACCATCAGACTAAATTTAGACTGTCAAAAACGCAGTGACGTAAAACACTACGATGAGCCGAGAAAAATTAAGTTCAATGCTTCTGAGCATGCATCGACTTGATTCTGAGAATGCGTGGATTTTTCTCCGATGGAATTCCACACAGACGATCAGAATTTCCTATCGTTTTTTTTTTCACAGATGTAAAAAACTACGATGGGGCCCACACATGATCGGTTTTTCCGATGAAAAAAGTCCATGCATTAGGGTTGGAGTTATAATTGTAAAATGCAATAAAAAAAAGTATTTTGTTTGTTTTTACATTTGTATTAAAAAAAGTGACTTTTATTTTTTAATAAATTGCATTTGATAGACCGCTGCGCAAATACAGTGCGACATAAAACATTGCAATGATCGCCATTTTATTCTTTAGGGTTTCTGCTATAAAAAAATAAATATATATAACGTTTGAGGTTTCTAATTTTCGAGTAAAAAATACAAATTGAAACTTGTAAATAAAAAGTTCCAGAAAAGTTAAATGATGTATGTATGTAAATGGCTTGTTAAACTTTATCTATATATTTATGGACAAAGGTCAAACCTCATGCTGAGTTTTATTACATATATAAAACTCAAAAAGGAATGTAGCACGGTAATCAGGGCCGTTGTTCTGATGATATCGGATAAGTTCCGATGTTTGTTAGCTGTAAACGGAGCATGCGTAATGAACATTGCACTCGCTCCAGACCAGATGCTTGCTGCTGGTTATATACAGAAAGGGGCAGTGGTTATACACAGCCCTTCCACTCGATGGCCAGTGATTTTGTCAAAGGGGCGGATGTCATATTGAGCAAAGTATAACCACTGCCCCACCTCCTGATGCCCAACCCCCCCACCTCCTGATGCCCAACCCCCCACCTGTGGCTCCCCCCAGGCAGTTAAGGAGCCGGGCCGTGGCACTCGGAGAAGAGTGTTGTTATTTATTTTCTACTCAGGTTATGAGTGTTTTTTGATTTTGTAGTATCTGCACACGGTGAGGAGTGTAGGCTACAGTGTGAATGGTGTGTGAATGTGAGGGTGGCACTCCTGCCAGTAAGGGGTGTCACCCTCGAGCGCGGTGGAGAAGTTATCCCAGCGACCGTGTGAATGACGTATGAATGGACAGCGACATCATTGGGGCCTTGACGCCGACGTTGTTGCTCCCAAGTCCTGCATATTGGACTTGGGCTAATCCAATGTGATGTGGATGTGGTGTGTGTGATCTAGGGACCACAGTTGTGTGCATGCGTGCATTGTCCGTGTGCCATTATGAATGTGTGTGTTTAACGGGCACAGAAGCCTACCACGCGGACCCTCCTGACTGCTCTTCCCTCAGCAGATGGGTGAGCCTCGTTCAGGGAGGGACTGTGTGGTTTGGGGGTCAGGTCATCACGTATGTCAATCTGCAGGCCCTTTCTCATGGCATAGTTGTGCAGAATGCAACATGCCCCGATGATCTGACACACAAAGTTTGGGGGATACAACAGGGTACCCCCGGACTTATCCAGGCATCGGAAACGGGACTTCAGGAGGCCAAATGTTTGTTCCACCACTGCACGGGTACTTATATGTGCTTCATTGTATCTTCTCTCTCCTCTGGTTTGGGGATCCCGGAATGGAATCATGATATGGGGCCCAAGTGCATATGCCGCGTCACCTGGAAGGGAAAAGACATCATGGGGCCGGACAGTCATGCCTGAAACCCATGTCACTCACCAACCAGTCAGCTGTCCCCATACACGTTCTGTTCGAGTTCCGTGGGGATGGGGCTTTGATGGTATATGTAGCTGTCATGGCTGGACCCGGGGGGTTTGGCATGGACGTGCCATATGAGACATTGGGCATCGGCTATCACCTGTACGTTGATGGAATGCAAATGCTTGCGGTTGCGGAATATGTGCTCTGTGTCACAGGGGGGCCATAGTGCCACATGTGTGCAATCAATGGCCCCGATGGTGCATGGGAATCCTGCAATTTCGTAGAAATCCTGCATTGCCTTCTCCCGCTGATGTTCCTGGGTGGGTTTGATGATGTGGTGGGAAATGCGTCTGAGGAATGCGGGGACAAACTGGTGCACACATCTGCTCATGCTGGAGTGTGACATCCCAGCCATGACTCCACTTGTACACTGGAACGAGCCACTGGCAAGGAAATGGAGTGTTGCCAGTACCTTGACCAGTGGCTGCACTGCTTGTGAGCGGTGTGTCTTGCTGGTGATGTCATCATGCAGGGTTGTGGCTATTTCCTGGATGGCTTCAGGGCTGAATCTGAAAATGCGAAACACCTCCGAATCACCCATGCCAAAGACATTTTTGCACGTGCGGTATATCCTCTTCCGTGCCCTCCTCCTCCTACGTGGCAGGGGACCCATTAGTAGTGCTAGGACCACGGCTGCCATGTGTTGTACTGCAAGTGTGGTTGCTCAGCTCGTCTGTAACGGTGCTGCTGAAGCTACTCTCCAGCTGACTTGAGCAAGTCTGGTGCAAAGTTATCCCTGCTTTATGAGGGATAACTTTAGGCCGGCCATACAGACTAAATGTGCACCTAGGAAGTGCAGGCGTAGGCAAGTTAGGCCGGTCGGGAATAGCCTATTTTGGTGCGTATCTAGTTCTGTGGGTACGGAGCATAAATATCCCGGCGCAAATATAGACTTAGGCGGCACATCTCGACCGGCTTAAGTCCTACCTAAATCTAGCCCTATTACCCTTACACTATCAAGGCCCTATTAACTCACCTGTCTGGTATCTATTCCCCCTTTCTTCTACAGTTAATTTTCAAGCACCCCACTCCTGATGACTGGCTTTAAACGCCAAGAAACGCGTCGAGTCCATGCTCAGGGATGCCGAGATTAAGCTTGCCTAATTATGTATTTTCATCCAACTGTTCTCTTTACAAATTATTGCTTTTTTGGATAATCATGTTTTACCGGATTTGCTTATCAATTCACTGTGATTGCTTTTATCATGTCCTGGATTTTGAATATTAATATGCCAATTTGATCATTATTACTTGTATTATGCCTGTGTTAGCATGATCTTTGTATTATATATTATGATACATATTTTATTATGGCATTTTATATTTGACTCTTTGGTTTTTTTTCTTCGGGTTGATTACGTAGCAATTCCTTTTGGCCACAGAGTTTTCCTGACGGGACTGTGTTAGCATTATCCACCCTTGATATCCTATACAATTCCATACGCCCTTCCTTGCCTCATTTAAAGTTCCATGGCCCATTTCCTTTAAAAAAATGTTCTACTTAACAGGGAAGGAGGCACAGTCAAGGTTAATTTGGTCTCCAACGGTCTTCAAAAAGACTCTGTTAGCATGTTTTCCCAGGGCCATCCACCTAGCCCTGTCCCAGAAGTGGAGGAGATTGAGTGCATCGATGCCCAGCCACTTATGTTTGAAGATGAGTACATGGGGGACCATCACAGCACGTCTCGGATGATGAGGAAACACAGTTGCCAACTGCTGCTGCTTTCGCAATTGTGCAGACCGACAAGGAAGGCAGTGGTAAAGACTGGGTGGAAGATGATGTGGTGGACGATGAGGTCCTCGACCCCACATGGAATCAACCTCATGCAGGTGACCAATGTAGTTCGGAGGAAGAGGTGGTGGTCGCACAGAGCCACCAGCACAGCAGAAGAGGGAGCAGGGTGCCAAAGCGGAGCGTCCATCCCCTAGACAGTACACCTGCTACTGCCCAATGCAGCAAGGGACCGAGCACACCAAAGCCAGGTCCAAGGAGTTCCCTAGCATGGAAGTTCTTCACACAATGTGCTGATGACAAGACACGAGTGGTTTGCACGCTGTGTAATCAGAGGCTAAAGCGAGGCATAAACGTTCTCAACTTGAGCACAACCTGCATGACCAGGCATCTAAGTGCAGTGGAGTAGACACCTCAAAAACCAAGAAAGGTCTCTGGCTCCTCCTGCTTCCTCGTCTGCTTCAGTCTCGGCCTCTTCATCCACCTCTGTAGTGACAGTGGCACCTACCACCCCGCAATCAGAGGATCGGCAAGTAACACTACCACCTGGGTAACCAAACATATCCACAATGTCCCATGGAAGCGTTCAGCTCTCTATCTCCCAAACACTGGACAGAAGAGGAAGTACCCCCCTACCCACCCGCGATCCCTGGCCCTGAATGCCAGCATTTCAAAATTCCTGGCCTTTGATATGCTGTCATTCCGTCTGTTGGAGACGCAGAGTTTTAAAAGCCTGATTGCATTGGCTGTCCCACAGTACGTCGTGCCCAGCCGCCACTACTTTTCCAGGCGTGCCATCCCTTCCCTGCACAACCAAGTGGGGGGCAAAATCAGGTGTGCACTGCGCAACGCCATCTGTGACAAGGTCCACCTAACTATGGATACGTGGACCAGTAAGCACGGTCAGGGATGTTATATCTCCTTAACAGCGCACTGGGTAAATGCAGTGGCGGCTGGGCCTGAGGCAGATAGCAGTTTGGCGCATGTCATTCCACCACTGAGGATTGCAGGGTGCTTCAGTTTGCCACCTGTTGCTAACTCCTCCTACTCCGCTTCCTCATCCTGTACCGCCTCCTCATCTGGTCAGCGTAACACATTTACCACCAACTTCAGCACAGCCATAGGTAAATGCCAGCAGGCAGTTTTAAAACTTTCCTGTTTGGGGGAAAAACCCCACACTGCGCAGGAGTTGTGGAGGGACATGGAACAACAGACTGATGAGTGGTTGGCAGGAGTGAGCCTCAAGCCGGGCCTGGTGGTGTGCGATAATGGGCGAAATCTCATAGCAGCTCTGGGCCTAGCCGGTTTGACCCACATCCCTTGCCTGGCACATGTGCTTAATTTGGTGGTGCAGAGGTTCCTTAAAACTTACCCTGATATGCCACAGCTGCTGCCGAAAGTGTGGGCCGTCTCACACTTCCGGCGTTCTCACCCTGCTGCTGCTAGGCTGGCAGTGCTGCAGCGGAACTTTGGCCGTCCCGCTCACCGTCTCATATGTGACGTGCCCACAAGGTGGAACTCCACCTTGAACATGCTGGCCAGACTGTGCGAGCAGCAGCAGGTGATAGTAGAATTTCAGCTGCAGCACGCACGCGTGAGTCACTCTGCGGAACAGGACCACTTCACCACCAATAACTGGGCCTCCATGAAAGACCTGCGTGCCTTGTTGCGCTGTTTCGAGTACTCCACCAACATGGCCAGTGCCGATTACGCCGTTCTCAGTGTGACTATCCCAGTTCTATGCCTCCTTGAAAAAAACACATGGGGCGATGATGGAAGAGGATGTGGCACAGGAGGAGGAGGAGGAATCGGGATCATTTCCAAGGCTTTCAGGGCAGTCATTTCCAAGTGGCTCCGAGGGTGGGTTCCTGCACCAACAAAGGCCAGGTACACAATTGTCCAGCAAGGGCACAGATCTGGAGGATGAAGAGGTGGAGGATGAGGAGATGGAGGAGGAACCATGTATACAGCAGGGTGGCACCCAGACCAGCTCATGGCCATCACTGGTGCGTGGCTGGGGGGATACAGAGGACACAGATGATACACCTCCCACAGAGGACAACTTTTCCTTGCCTCTGGGCAGCCTGGCACACATGAGCAATTACATGCTACAGTGTCTAAGCAACAACAACCATGTTTCGCACATTTTAACAGGTGCTGATTACTGGGTCACAGACGCTGCTGGATCCCCACTACAAGGACAATGTACCGTCCTTAATTCCCTCACTTGAGCGTGATCGCAAGATGCGCGAGTACAAGCGCACGCTGGTAGACGCGCTGCTGGTGGAATTCCCACCTGACAGCGGGGGCACGGTGGAAGCACAAGGCAAAGGCAGAGGAGGAGGAAGAGGTCGCCAATGCAGCCGGGGGACCGCCAGCACCTCAGAAGGCAGGGTTAGCATGGCAGAAATGTGGAAAAGCTTTGTCAGCACGCCACAACAAACAGCACCACCAGCTGATATGGAACGCTTTAGCAGGGGGCAGCATTTCAGCAATATGGTGGAGCAGTATGTGTGCACACGCCTACACGTACTGAATGATGGGTCTGCCCCCCTAAACTTCTGGGTCTCCAAATTGGGCACATGGCCTGAGCTTGCCCTTTACACCTTGGAGGTGCTGGCCTGCCCTGCAGCCAGTGTATTATCTGAACGTGTATTTAGCACGGCAGGGGGCGTTATCACAGACAAACCGCCTGTCCAGAGCCAATGTGGACAAGCTCACGTTCATTAAAATGAACCAGGCATGGATCCCAGAGGACTTGTCCGTACCCTGTGCAGAATAGACATGTATACTGGCCTTACCCAGCCATTCTTGTATTTCTGATCTTTCTTACTTATTTGGGGTGTACCCTAATTTAAAAAATATATTTATTAAAAACAAAAACCTGTGTTGGCTACCTCATCCTCCTCCACCGCCGCTTCCACCTACACCGCCACATCCACTGCCACCTCAATCTCCTACTCCATATGGACCTCGTCCTCCTTGGTCAATTTTTTTTTTATTTTATTTTTTTTATTTTTGCATAAAAATCATTATTTTGTATTCTCAAAACAAGATACGCCGAAATTAGGCTGGGATCCGACTTGCGTAAGTCACTTACACCATCAGATCCTAAATGCAATAATACGCGGGCCGCTAGGTGGCGTTTACGTCAATTTCAGCGTCAAATATGCAAATGAGCCATTGCGCCGCTTCGCCGTAGTTTACGTTGTTTCTGTAAGCGTAAGGTTACCCCTGCTATATGAGGGGTAACCTTACATCAGTCTGCCGTATGCCGTGTTAAGTATGGCCGTCGGGACAGCGTCAGGTTTTTCAGTTGTTTGCGTTGTTTACGTAACTCATCGCGAATAGGCCTGTACGTTAATTCCGTTCATGTCGCAACCAATGTATTTGCGGCGTACTACGGAGCATGCGCACTGGGCTACGTTTAAGGCCGGCGTTCGTTCGGCACAGGGGCACGCTTAATTTAAATACAAGCCGCCCCCTTTGAATTACGCGGCCTTGCGCTGGGCCATTTACACTACGCCGCCGCAAATTACGGAGCAAGTGCTTGGAGAATACGGCACTTGCTCCAGTAAGTTGCGGCGGCGTAGTGTAAATGGCTTATGCTACGCCGCCGCGGATTCTACGTCAATCTGGCCCTATATTTATAAATTACTATTACTAGTCAATCAACATTCTAATTCTTCTATAGCCTATGGGCCAAGCATTTGACCGGAAATGTACGATTGCGGCGTTGTACAGCTTGTCCAATCTTCTTTAGAACTTTCGACAGACACCTTAAATGACAGATTCAACGTTTGTATGTTTTTTGCTGTTTCGTCGAATCTTCGTCGTTCATGATGAATGGTCTACCCCAACACTGTCTCTATAATGTCAAATCTTTTCTCTCCATGTAGAATATTATTGGACTCATAGAGTTAAGGTTAGGCACATTTGACCGCAGGTTCGATAGACACAGATTGCTATTGTCAGAGTCATGTCGAATCTCCTATCTATATCGAACTGTTGTAGCAACGAAAACGAAAATAAAGCCTTTTTTTTTTCGGATTCTGCACGTTCATTTTCATTTGTTAAAAAATAACCAAAGTTTGGACGAAAATGCATTCGGACGAAACGAATGCACATGTCTAATTCCTGCTAGTTTTCAGCAAAGCATAATCCAATTTGCTACAGCAGGGGAAAAAATTCTTCCTGATCCCAGAGAGGCAATCAGATATTCCCTGGATCAACTTTACCTATAAATGTTAGTACTCAGTTATAATATGTACATTTAGGAAATTAGTCCAGGCCTTTTTTAAAGCATAACAGAGAAAAAATTGCAATAGAAAGGTTACCCATAAAGCAATGGGATAGGGGTTAAGGATTCTTAATGGTGTATCAGGGATGGATAGTAAATATATCTATGAGTCTGATCAAGTCTCAGTAAATATTGGTTCTTAGACACGTTCAGTGTTTTTGAAAAAATAACAAAAATTTATTCATACAAAAAATACAAAGGCATTGTACAGAATTATTTAAAAAAACATTCATATTAGAAGAGAGAGTATATTAAAACTGCAGAAAAACTGCAAACCATCTTCTGAAGTCCAAACGTGTTTCGGGTTCAACTAGTTTCGCCCATAAAAGGGCTTCGTCAGGAACCCACGATTGAATGTACTTTCTATGTAAATACAAAAAGGTACAATGAGCTAACATATCGAAGTAATAGAAAAAATGTTACATATTACAAAGTATAAATCATTACTGGTCTCTTAACGAAACACATGAAGGGTGATACATTTGATCTTTAAAGGAGTTATTGTGTTATACTGAGGTCCAAGCGCAGTTGTGTGGAGCGGGAGAGGGCACATACCTGGGACAGATGCGAAGATAGTCTCAGGGAGGGGTGTCCGCAAAGGCGTAATCTCTACACTTAGAGAAGAGGCCACCAAACGGGCGGGATGGATTATAGTCGCCCGGATGGGGATGACAGAGGCAGCTGTGTTGCTAAATGCTGATGATCTAATGGAGAGAGAGTATGATACATCAAAAACTAATCATATAAATAAATGGTTCCCCAGACGCTTCTGATAAGTCAGATAAAGAATCTCACTTACTAGTGCCTGATGGTGAAGGAACATACTTTAACTGGATCAATGCTAAATCCAAAAAAGAGGATAAGCTGATGCTGGCCAATTGAAATGGCTGCTAGATTGCTATCATAAAGTCCTATATGAGAAACAGGATTAATGAGAACTAATTAGTGGCCACAAGGCAACACAAAAATAGAAAAGTAAAAAATAATAATGAAATGAAAATAAATGATTAAGACTGAGGAATGTTTATTAATAAATAGATACATGAATAAATAAATAAAGCAAAACTGTCCATGCATAGCGATGCTCAGCCTTCTGATGCAAAGGCATGGACATAAAGCCTCACAGTTGCTAATTACCAACCTTGCTAATAGGTAGCCAGAGGTGCCTTTAAGGGCAGGTCCATGTGTAGCTATTGCTGCAACTGGTTAAGTCAGGTCTGCCCGATATAAAGAGATAGAAAAAAAAGGGAAAATAAAAATAAAAATAAAAGAGTGATAAAGTTCTATTAGGTTCCTATGTGCCATAGATTAACATAAAACTATGGCAAAATGAAGAAATATACATAAAGTGTATCTCAGAGTATACCTGTAGGGAATAATGTTGTCAGCGATGGAATGAACAGCCTGTCTCTTCCTGAGCGCTACACTGAATGATAGCAGCTGGCAGGGCTATTTATATAGCTCTCTCCATTAGGTCAAACTCACCTCAGCTGATAGCATGGGGCGGATATCTAATCAGTAGTGGGCGGAGAAGTGACATGTCACTGGGATTCCCCCTGTGAGAAGCATGAAGCCGCTCGTGCGTGATAGCACGCAGAGCGAGTTGCTCGGCTCACAGTAACGGAGGAAGCCGTGGACATCCCATGGGCGGGGCGGACAAGCCGCTCGGCCAATGGGATTTGTCTGAATGCGGACCTGGCCAGCATCAGAGCCTCCGCTCGGATTCGATGCTACAGCAGTGTGCATCGGGACAGGCCCCTACCCGCCCACATAAGCTAAAGAGCAACTACAGCTGATCAGGCACTGCTGTTAACCCCCGTATCCTGAGATAGAATGGTGTTATGGCGCTCAAGCCACAGGTTGTATAGTGCGCTGTCACGGTCCACACAAAGCGCACGGAGTTCACCTCACCCTGTGGAAATATTAATGATACAAATAGATGATTATCTTATGCTTTTGTTGAAGCACAAGTACTTATGTGAGATGCCTGGAAGGACAAACCACACATCAAATGATAATAATAGCAACGATAATGATAAGCAAAAATTGTTACATATTGATGTGTATATAAAGGTGGACGGCACTTCTATTGACAAGAGCCCCACAGGATGGCATGACAGTGATGTAACACTAATTCATGTCTCTGGGGGGCGCTAGGAAGCCCATATGACCAACAATTTGCCCTAAATTAGTCTAAAGAGCTAGTGTAATCATACATTACAGTTGACGGAAGCATCAATGACTGAGAGAGTCCTCAAAAGTGTGTATGTAGAGGAACTGTGAAGGTCAAGGACATCTGAGTTTAATGACTGATAAATTGATGGTATTGGCAACAAAGGATAGGTGCAGATCATACAGATGGGTGACACTCAAAGAGATCTAAACAAAGCAAAATAAAATATGCAATCGAAAGGAGTCATTGACTATGTGTAATAAATAGTCTAATTGTAAACACAGTGGGATTCAATTAACCCATGGGAAACTGGATTTGAACACGCAAAAGAAATCATAAAAAGGGCTTATAGCTAATGTTTTCGTTCAAACCTGGATGTTGGGTGGCACATAATACAAAAATCCATTTTGCTTCGATTTGCAAGAGACGTTTGTCGGCGTCTCCCCCTCTTTCATTAAGGGGTACATGTGCCAAGGCATAGAACCCCATCGTTAGATTGTTGTGATTGTGATACAGTCCTATATGTCGGCTGATGGGTGTCTCCATCAGCTTTTTCTTGACTGAGCGTACATGGTCTCTTATTCTACACAAGAAGTTACGCTTGGTCTTGCCGACGTAGAATGCACCGCAATTGCATTTCATTAAGTATATCACTCCCATAGTTTGGCAGGTGACCCGAAATTTGGGAGTTAGTGTTTCACCGTTTGGGAGATTAATGCTACTGCCTTTCAAGATGTATCGACAAAAGTTGCATTTACCACAAGGGAATGTCCCCATATGTGTGGGTTTAGGAATTAGTGAGGTTGAATAGTGACTGGATACAGTCTTGTCCCTGATGGAAGGGGATCTTTTAAATGTAATTTCGGGAGAAGCATTGATGAATTTGCTAATCTTATCATCTGAAGTGAGCAAGTACCAGAATTTTGTATATATTTTCCGTATTGATTCATGTTGTCTATTGAACCGGGTAATAATTCTGGTAGTGCTGACCTCGGATTCATTTTTTGATTTATAAATAAGCGAATTTCTTTCCAGTTGGTTAACCTTGTTGAAGGCTCTGCGGAGGCATGTTTTAGTATAGCCTCTGTCCTTAAGTCGCAAGTACAATTGTGCCGCCTCTCGTTTGAAGTCAGCATCCTGTGAGCAATTGCGTCGCAGTCTCAAGTACTGACTGTACGGGATACTATTAATGAGGGGTTTGGGGTGGGAGCTAGTGGCATGTAATAAGCTGTTTCCAGCCGTGGGTTTCCTGAAAAGTGTGGAGCAAAGAGACCCATGCTCATCTAGATAGAGTTCCACATCTAGAAAAGTAATGCGTTCTTGACTGAAGCTGTAGGTGAATTTAAGATTGTACCGGTTCACCTGCAGTCCGTCAAGAAATGCTAGCAGATCCTCCTTAGACCCCGCCCAGACCATAAATACATCATCGAGGCGATTCAGTTCGCATGTGCCGCGCTATATAAGTTCTCATTCATTCATTCATTCATTCATTCATCGATGTAGCGGTGCCAGGTAAGCACATCTGTGGACAAGTCAACGTTGGTATCTTCCCCAAAAAGATCACGCTCCCACCCCCCCAGGTACAGGTTGGCATAGGAGGGGGCACAGCCCGCCCCCATTGCCACACCCTGCACCTGGAGGTAGTGGGAGCGTTTGAACAGAAAGATATTGTGTGTCAAGATGAACTCCAGCATCTCTAGAATAAAGTTGTTATATTTCGAGGTGTTCTTATCACGTTCATTTAGGAAGCTTCTAACTACTTGTACTCCTAAACAGTGTGGAATTGAATTATAGAGGGCCTCAATATCTATGGCTACTAGCCATGCCCCCTTGGGGATGCTGAGTCCATCAACAATTTTAAGTAGTTCTATCGTGTCTTTGACATAGGAAAATAGACTCTGTACGTGTGGGTATAAGTATTCATCGATGATTCGACTAGAGTTCTCTGTTAAAGAACCGCAGCCTGAGACGATTGGTCTGCCTGGTGGGGGTATGACTCCCTTATGGATTTTAGGTAAGGCATAGAACGTAGGAGTGGTAGGGTTCTCTATGTTCAAAAATTGTAGAGTGGTGTCGTCTATAGTGCCAAGTTGGCGGGCACGATTTAGAATCTGACGATATTCTTTAATACTTTGTATCATCATAGAGGGTGGTACATGTCTGTACCACTCTCTATTTCCTAAAATCTTAAGGCACATCTCTTCATATGTTGTCCTGCTCATGATAACTATGTTACCCCCCTTGTCAGAGGGTTTCACAACAAGATCATCATTGTTGCGGATAGAATTGAGGGCTGTCCTAAGATTGGGACTGAGATTTTGTCGCGAGCCTCCCCTCCAATTGGTAGCCTCGATCTCCTTAGTAACTTGCAGAACAAACGCCCAAATATTGGGATTTCCCTGTAGTACTGGGAAGGATCTGGATTTAGGTTTGTAAGATTTAGGGGTCACAAAGACCGGTCTATTAAGTCTCGATTGAACTGATTTGCCTGGTATTACACCTGGTAGTTGATATGTCCAGCCCTCTTCCTCGGGGTTGCTCTCGTCCCAAAGTGCCATTAGGTCCTGCAGAGCCTGTAATTCTCGAATAGATACTTTATCAAGGATAGTGTTGTCGTTGCCAGTGAGGCTTAGATCGTTGCATGTCTTATCATATAGCACCTTATACATCAGACGTCGAGCAAATAAGTGAAGGTCCTTGACTAATTCGAATTTATCGGCTTCTCCATCCGGGCAAAAAGATAGCCCAAGATGGAGTACTGTCTCCTGTTCTACAGTCAAGGGGTATGGGGATAGATTTATGATGTTATTACTGTCCCGGCCTTCAACAATGTGGGGGCCGGGACTTGCTCTTTTAATGTCTGCTGTGGGTTAGAGGCAGCAACACTAGATTTCTTTTCAATTGTAAAGATGGGTGCAGGTCGTATATCTGCTGAGATGCTCGAGGACAAAGGGGTAGCTCCTTGTGATCCTTGGGTCATGGGGAGTGCCAGTGTAGAAGTGGCCTCTACATTTGGAGTGGGTGAGGGCAGTGTGGTTGAGACATTGCTAAGGGTACTCGTATTGAGGGTGGTAGAATTACTACCTCGAGATTTCTGAGATCGGGAGCGTTTATCTTTCAGCGGGAATTGAGACCGGGAGATCTCGTGTAGACTACTGTCCAGGTCATTTTTCCTCTTTTTGTTGTCAGTGTTGCTACGTCGTTCTATAGGGATATAGGACGAAGAGGATAAGGACGAGGTGTCTGATTCTCGTCTTGGAGAGTTAGTGTTTTTGGGGGAGACCTTATTTTCAAATGATTTCCTATTATTCTTGCGTTGTTGATTACTGGGCCATTTATAGGCCTGTGCACTATCGTAGGCCCTTTTGTCACGTTGGAATTTACTTTCTTTGATTTTAATTAAATTTGTGGCATATTTGGTAAGATGAATTTTGAGTTTGTTATCGTATATCATATATCCAGTATACGTGTGTACGTTTTTGTTGGCTTCATGCCATTCAGTAATCTCATTATCAATACCTACGATATCTCTGCCATATTGTTCGCACAAAATGCGCATCATATTAATAGAGCAACATTGTAAATTAGCTTCCCATGCTTCTTTCACGTGGGATTCTACTTTGTTGATATTAGGGAAGATCTGCACCCTTAGACCCCACGGTATGATCTTATTTTCAATATATTGTTCGAAAAATTCCCTATGCCAAAATAAGCGAGTTTTCTTTTCAACGAGTTTTTGCAAACCCAAAAAGAAATGATTGGCGTCTTCTTCGGTAGCTTCGTCCTTATTACGAGATTTTTTTACCTCAGATTCCCGCTCTGCGGAGGCATGTTTTAGTATAGCCTCTGTCCTTAAGTCGCAAGTACAATTGTGCCGCCTCTCGTTTGAAGTCAGCATCCTGTGAGCAATTGCGTCGCAGTCTCAAGTACTGACTGTACGGGATACTATTAATGAGGGGTTTGGGGTGGGAGCTAGTGGCATGTAATAAGCTGTTTCCAGCCGTGGGTTTCCTGAAAAGTGTGGAGCAAAGAGACCCATGCTCATCTAGATAGAGTTCCACATCTAGAAAAGTAATGCGTTCTTGACTGAAGCTGTAGGTGAATTTAAGATTGTACCGGTTCACCTGCAGTCCGTCAAGAAATGCTAGCAGATCCTCCTTAGACCCCGCCCAGACCATAAATACATCATCGATGTAGCGGTGCCAGGTAAGCACATCTGTGGACAAGTCAACGTTGGTATCTTCCCCAAAAAGATCACGCTCCCACCCCCCCAGGTACAGGTTGGCATAGGAGGGGGCACAGCCCGCCCCCATTGCCACACCCTGCACCTGGAGGTAGTGGGAGCGTTTGAACAGAAAGATATTGTGTGTCAAGATGAACTCCAGCATCTCTAGAATAAAGTTGTTATATTTCGAGGTGTTCTTATCACGTTCATTTAGGAAGCTTCTAACTACTTGTACTCCTAAACAGTGTGGAATTGAATTATAGAGGGCCTCAATATCTATGGCTACTAGCCATGCCCCCTTGGGGATGCTGAGTCCATCAACAATTTTAAGTAGTTCTATCGTGTCTTTGACATAGGAAAATAGACTCTGTACGTGTGGGTATAAGTATTCATCGATGATTCGACTAGAGTTCTCTGTTAAAGAACCGCAGCCTGAGACGATTGGTCTGCCTGGTGGGGGTATGACTCCCTTATGGATTTTAGGTAAGGCATAGAACGTAGGAGTGGTAGGGTTCTCTATGTTCAAAAATTGTAGAGTGGTGTCGTCTATAGTGCCAAGTTGGCGGGCACGATTTAGAATCTGACGATATTCTTTAATACTTTGTATCATCATAGAGGGTGGTACATGTCTGTACCACTCTCTATTTCCTAAAATCTTAAGGCACATCTCTTCATATGTTGTCCTGCTCATGATAACTATGTTACCCCCCTTGTCAGAGGGTTTCACAACAAGATCATCATTGTTGCGGATAGAATTGAGGGCTGTCCTAAGATTGGGACTGAGATTTTGTCGCGAGCCTCCCCTCCAATTGGTAGCCTCGATCTCCTTAGTAACTTGCAGAACAATATACTCTCTCTTCTAATATGAATGTTTTTTTAAATAATTCTGTACAATGCCTTTGTATTTTTTGTATGAATAAATTTTTGTTATTTTTTCAAAAACACTGAACGTGTCTAAGAACCAATATTTACTGAGACTTGATCAGACTCATAGATATATTTACTATCCATCCCTGATACACCATTAAGAATCCTTAACCCCTATCCCATTGCTTTATGGGTAACCTTTCTATTTCAATACTCTTGAAGGATTCAGGTGTACTCGGATTTATTTAAATTGTACCATATTTTGATGTCTGCCCTATAACAAACCTTCTATACAGAGAAAAAATTGCGCTTACCTAGTGAATAACTAATAAGTGAAAAGATGCGATTCAAAAATGTTATACAACATAAACAATAATATACAAGGGGGTTGGAATCGCGCTAATCGTAAGTCTATGACCAATAAAGGACACAGTAAGTGCTATGATTATTATAAACAAAATAAATTGTAAATCATATAAACACACAAGGAAATATAATAATATCACACAGGTGTGAATTTGTGTATAAAATCCACCAAATGATCACAAAAAAGGACCTGCTAGTGTTGAGCAGCTGTGTTCAAGTGAAAGAGCAAACCCAAGTGAAGTTCAGTGAGAAAATATTAGACTAATGAAGCCACACAAAATATTGAAAATAAATCAGAAGAAAACTATATCCAGATATAAACTCCACCTGATAACCACAGAGAAGCCAATTCATAGTCTATGATGTACTGAAAAAAAAGATCTATGCAGTAAAGTCTTCAGATGAAAATAAATATACCGTCTCCACCTTTATGACGTATGTGTAAACAGGGCCGGCGCAACCACCAGGCGGACCAAGCGGCCGCTTGGGGCGGGCAGGTCCGCAGCCTGGGATGGGGCGAAAAAATGAATGCGAATCGCGGCCGTGTAACCTAACAGTAACAGCAGTTACCAGAATCGCGGCTGTACGATTTTTCAAAAGCCGCGCCTCTGACGTCTTCTGTGATGGGCGGAAACAATCAGCTTCCCAGGAGGCACTGTGTCCGCCTATCACGGAGGCCCTCTCGTCCTGTGTTTGGTGTCCGCCTATCACTGAGGCCCTCTCGTCCTCGGACGAGAGGGCCTCCGTGATAGGCGAACACTGAACACAGAGCCTCATGGGAAGCTGAATGTTCCGCCTATCACGGAACAGAAGACGTCGGAGGCGCGGCTTTTGAAAAATCTCATGGGAAGCCTCATGGGAAGCTGAATGTTCCGCCTATCACGGAACAGAAGACGTCGGAGGCGCGGCTTTTGAAAAATCGTACAGCCGCGATTCTGGTAACTGCTGTTACTGTTAGGTTACACTGCCACGATTCGCATGGGATAAGGTAAGGGCACGGTCTGGTCATGTAAGGGGGCACAGTCTGGTCATGTAATGGGGCAGATCTGGCATGTAATGGGGCAGGTCTGGCATGTAATGGGGCGGCTGGGTACTAAAATCAACGTATATATACGTTGATGTGCCCAGCCGTGCCATTCTGCCGACGTAAATGTGCAGTAGGTGGTCCTTAAGTGGTTAAGCATCATAAAAATCACTGCTCCAGGAGCAGTGATTTTAATAATGTTTAAATAAAAAAATAAAATGAAAAATTCCTTTAAATATTGTACCTGCAGTGCTGGGTGTCTATAGTTTGCCTGTGAAAACGTCTTTAAGAACCCGGGTCTTGCCCGAGGGAACATGTATCAATGAAAAAAAGTTTTAAAAACGGTCGTTTTTTCAGGACTCCTGGAAAAACAACCGTTTTTAAAACTTTTTTTACATTGATACATGTTCCCTAGGGCAAGACCCGGGTTCTCAAAGACGTTTTCACAGGCAAACTATAGACACCCAGCAGGTACAACGTTTAAAGAAATCTTTCATTTTTTTTATTTTATTTAAACATTATTAAAATCACTGCTCCAGGATCAGTGATTTTAATGATGCTTAAATAAAAAATAAATAAAAAAAAATTCCTTTAAATATTGTACCTGCTGGGTGTCTATACGTGTGATAACGTCTTTAAATAGCACAATCACCTGCCTGCCAGTAAATTAGGAAGAATTGATCTATCTAAGCTATACAGTGTATAAATATATGTACAACTCCTAGGGATGTATATATATCCTCTACACACTGTAATTAAAGCTAAACTAACTAGCCTGCTCGATCTAGCTATCTAAATAGACAATCTCTCTGTCTCTCTGACTGCTCTCATTAACCACTAGCCGACCAGCTGCCGTCGTTCTACGGCGGCAGGTCGGCTCTCCTGGGCGAGAGCCTGTAGCTCTACGTCGGGACAATGTATGAACGGAAGATCAGTGATTCCCCCTAGTGAGTCCACCCCCCCCCCATACAGTTAGAACACAAATAGGAACACACTTAACCCCTTCCCCGCCCCCTAGTGTTAACCCCTTCACTGCCAATGGCATTTTTATAGTAATCCAATGCATTTTTATAGCATTGATCGCTATAAAAATGCCAATGGTCCCAAATATGTGTCAAAAGTGTCCGATGTGTCCGTCATAATATCGCAGTACCGAAAAAAAACGCTGATCGCCGCCATTACTAGTAAAAAAAAAATATTAATAAAAATGCCATAAAACTACCCCCTTTTTTGTAAACGCTATAAATTTTGCGCAAACCAATCAATAGACGCTAATTGCGATTTTTTTTTTACAAAAAATATGTAGAAGAATACGGCCTAAACTGAGGAAAAAAAATGTTTTTTTATATCTTTTTTGGGGATATTTATTATAGCAAAATGTTAAAAATATTGCATTTATTTCAAAATAGTCGCTCTATTTTTGTTTATAGCGCAAAACATAAAAACCGCAGAGATGATCAAATACCACCAAAAGAAAGCTCTATTTGTGGGAAAAAAAGGACGCCAATTTTGTTTGGGAGCCACGTCGCACGACCGCGCAATTGTCAGTTAAAACGACGCAGTGCCGAATCACAAAAAGTGCTCTGGTCTTTGGACAGCAATATGGTCCGGGGCTAAAGTGGTTAACAAGCCGAAACACACTACACAAGGCCGCCCAGCAGGCGGCCTTATATAATGTGGGGCGTGTGCTAAAGCCCTGAGCCATATTTGGCCAAAGCCACCCAGGCTTTGGCCAATTATGGCTCTTCGTTTTTTGCGCGCTGTGATTGGCCAAGCATGCGGGACCTACAACATGCTTGGCCAATCATCAGCGCGCAATGCCGCAGTGAATTATGGGCTGTTTTGCATCACTCGAATTTGGCGCGAACGACCGCTTTTATTCGAATTTCGTCGAACGTACGAACAGAGTCGAACATAGGTTTGTATCGAACGCGAAGCTCATCCCTAGAGTCCACAAACTATGGTATATATCTGAAAATTGATCAATCCTGATGTTCTGATCTCATTTCTTGAAGCCCAAAAATTTCAGGCCAGTACAGATATCCCTCAAATTATCCCTTTTTGGAATGTAGACAGCCCAAGGTATTTAGTAAGAGGCATCATGAGTTTTTGGAGTTTTTGGAAGTTTTTTTGTGTCATATCTTTTTGGAAAATTAAGACATTTTACATTGAAAGGAAGCCATCCATTGTTTATAACTGTCATGTGACCTGCTGTAATTGGTTACAACAGACATACAGTACTGGCAGAGAGTCGTCAGCTGCCTCGATTGATGGC
The DNA here is from genome assembly GCA_029574335.1 of Rana kukunoris. Taxonomy (NCBI): domain Eukaryota; kingdom Metazoa; phylum Chordata; class Amphibia; order Anura; family Ranidae; genus Rana; species Rana kukunoris. The sequence continues at coordinate 31,583,263 of CM056060.1, forward strand.
ATTCTCAGCATCTAAGCAAGCCGCTTAGACAGCCTCTCCCTGCCCCTCCACAGCCTAGCGCTCCAGTGAGCGTGAAGAAGCAGAGAGGAGAGATGCTGATTGGCAGTCAGCACCTTTTCTCCTGGGGGAGAAGTGAGAACCGAGCCATTGGCGGTGCTCGTGGGCTCGGTTCTCAGTGCAGAGACGGCGGGGGACAGATGCAGCTTCGTCTGATGCTGCATCCACCGGGGTAAGTATGAATAAAAAAAACTGTAAATCCCATACTTCTCTTTTAAAGTATGTCTAGCTATTTATTAATGTTTTGTGTAAGATAAAATGGAAAAGGATCATGATTTCAGAACTTGTTTCAGGTTTTACTACTATCTTGGGGTCATTTAGAGAGATGTCTTTCCACTTACTGACAAAGCTAGGCCTGGAGTAAAAAGGAAAGAAGCCTAGATGCAGGGCTAACATAACTAGGCTAAAAGGGGGTTGGGCATAGGAGAAGTCATTGTGGGATCAAAATTAAATAGGTGTAAGGTGATACTCACTGGATTAGTAGAAAAGGTGTAGCAGGTGGGGCTTCAGGAGTTGGGAATGTGGGAGGGTGTGGGAGGCGTTCAGTCAGAAAAGCCTGGACTGGACAACTTGTTACCCTCCCTCCCTTAAAGTTTAAAGGTTTTTCAATTTTGGGAAAATATCTTACAGCAACACAGACATAAATAAAATTGCCTTTATTTAGAGTAGAGAAAAGTCTAGAACTCATCTTAGCTTTCACTGTTACAAATAGAGGTATAGATATGATTATAAAGAGAAAGATACCAGCCAGGTAGCTTATTTTACACATTCATGCTTCAATATGCTAACCACATAGAAAGTGATAAAAGTGAATTAAAAGTCAATAGTGAGCACCCAACTTCACCTTGGAGGGGAGAAATGTTAATGATAAAAGGCAGGCAGATCAACCTCATTCACAAATGTGTTTATTGTGTGTAAAAGTGTATAGTTAAAGTGGTGTTCCAACCATTTTTTTTTTTTTTTTAAAGTCGGCAGCTACAAATACTACAGCTGCTGACTGTTAACATATAGAGACTCGTCCAGGGAGCCTGCAATGTCGGACCCCACAGCAGATTTTCAGATCGGCTGTCGAGTGCTGCTGCATTCGCCGTAAGGGAAACTGGTTGGGAAGCCTTTCGACTTCACAGCCAGTTCCCTGCTGTGCATGCATGAAGAGCGCTGCACTTTCTGATTGGCCCGGCACTGGGGGAAGGAGGAGAGGGCCGAACTTCCGAGGGACAGCGCTGCATTTCCATCTCCCGAAATTTGGGAAGGGTACCTATCAAAAAAAAAAAAAAAACCCTCTTGAAAGGTGCCTGTTTGTGACAGGTACCAGTTTTTGAAGGGCCCCTGTTTTTTATGGGGGGGGGGGGGGGTTTAAGCAGATCAGTGGAAGTTTCGCTTTTGGGTGGAACTCCACTTTAAAATGTCTTTAGGCAATAACAGTATCACCTTCACCAGGGATGTTTGTTTGGAACTTTAGTTCTTGAGGCAAGACAAAGTATTTAGAACACACATTTCATAGGTAACAAATAATACCAAAGCTTTGGACTAGGGATAGACTGTCTAATTGGTCAGAACACAAGTTTGTACTAAACTTTGCAGGTTTGGGCATTAGCTGATAATCCATATATAGGGTCTGCTATATATTTTTAGGGGGAACCACACACCCATTTTTTGGACTGGAAATAAACTTTTAAGGTTAAGTTATACGTACAGATTATAGTCAAAGAGATATGTGCAATGTTCACTGTCTTTTGGCATTACAACCCTGAACCAAAGACTGCCATAGGAATAATTCATTCTTCTTCAGCTTCCCAGTTCAGTTGCCAACCAAGCTATTATTTTCCACTGACTGAGAGTTTTTATCAAATATTATCGGTAATTACATTTTAAAGACTGTTGGATAATAACCAGTGTTCTCCTTTAATTTTGCTATTTTTATTGATTTAATCAGCAACTACTCTAAACTAGCAAATATATGTTAAAAACATATATATTTGGTCCTGGACAACATTTGCTGGAGGTTGAACATTATTTGTATTGTACGCTGTAGTCATGTCCCAAGCATCGACCACACCAACATGAAGATCCCTGAAGATGTCCTTCACTATAAGATACTGAATATAACCATGGAAGTCACTGAATCTCTCGGCATCTAGACTTGTCTCTCTGGTGTTCTCTGCTTTAATGATAACCTTTGTGTCCGGACTCCGTAAGAAGAGACGTTCCAATGCTTTGCGCACATTAATAACTCTTTTGATGAAGAGATGGATGGGGAAAGGTCTGAAGTGTTGGCCCAGGCAGATAACGATGACATAGTGTGGACCTCCATCCAGCTGGTCTATTTGCTCACTTACATAAAAATCATCCTTTACCAAGTAAAAGTGACTTGCAACAATTGGATGACTGTGCTTTTTCCACTGTAGCCTGATGTTCCTCTGTAGATCAACTGATAACACCATTGACTCCAAGCCTGTCCGATGTAGATCAAAACGTTTCAATCCTAGTTTAAAAAAAACAATACAAAAAAAGTGCATTGCTTAAACTCTGTTTGAGTTCTGATGGTACCATTGTTGTTTTAGTGTCCATGCAAACAGGGCAACTACTGTATCCTATAAGACAGGGGTCTCCAAACTGTGGCCTGGGGACCCAGATGCGGCCCTTTGCTTGCCTTTTCTTCCACTGATACAAGACACTATTCCCCCCACTGATACCAACAATGCGGCACTATTCCTCCCACTGACACCAACAATGGAGCACTATTCCTCCCACTGAGCAGAGGCATTACTACGGGGGGGGGGGGGGGGGGGTGCGTCGCGCACCAGGTGATCCCCGCAAGAGGGGTGACACTCATAGGCAGGAGCACTGCCACCAGCTCTTGCAGAATGAGGTGGGGTGGAAATCCCCCAGCCAGGCAGTTTCTTGCACTGGCGGTGTCTGCACATAGGAGCCACCTTGGCGGCTCCCTTTCATATCAGTGAGACCGGGCAGCAGGGAGGGCGATATATGTAAATCCCTCCCTGCTTGCAGCCCAGTGGGAAGGATTAACACAGTGAGTGTCTGCTACTGTAAGCAGCGGAGGAATGAGAGCCAATAGGAGAGCCACTACCTTTGCCATCCAGTGCCAGAGAGCGGGCGGGTCTTCAAGGGGCTCAGGCACTGAAGCATAAACAGGTGGAGGATTGCAGATAAAATTGTATAGGCAGCTATGGAAAGCGTCCCTGGATTCTGGAAGCAAACTGAGGCTGGCCAGTCCTGGAAACAAGTTAGTGTATTTACAGAACTACAGTGTCAGCCGGGTACAGACTGGTCATATACCCCGTAACCCATATTGTACATTATATACAGACTAGTCTGTACCCTGATACAGTGCTGTAATATTGTATACACTGGTCTGTATATAATGTACAATATAATTTACAGTAGGGTTGTCCCGATACCACTTTTTTAGGACCGAGTACAAGTACCGATTTTTTTCAAGTAGTCGCCGATACAGAATACCGATACTTTTTTTAAATGTCCCCCACAATGCAGCCATGTCCCCCACATATGCAGCCATGTCCCCCACATATGCAGCCATGTCCCTCCAGCCATGTCCCCCACATATGATGCCATGTCCCTCCAGCCATGTCCCCCACATATGCAGCCATGTCCCTCCAGCCATGTCCCCCACATATGCAGCCATGTCCCTCCAGCCATGTCCCCCACATATGCAGCCATGTCCGTCCAGCCATGTCCCCCACATATTCAGCCATGTCCCTCCAGCCATGTCCCCCACATATGCAGCCATGTCCCTCCAGCCATGTCCCCCACATATGCAGCCATGTCCCTCCAGCCATGTCCCCCACATATGCAGCCATGTCCCTCCAGCCATGTCCCCCACATATGTAGCCATGTCCCTCCAGCCATGTCCCCCACATATGCAGCCATGTCCCTCCAGCAATGTCCCTCCAGCCATTTCCCCCACATATGCAGCCATGTCCCTCCAGCCTTTTTCCCCCACATATGCAGCCATGCCCCTCCAGCCATGTCCCCCACATGTGCAGCCATGTCCCTCCAGCCATGTCCCCCACATATGCAGCCATGTCCCTCCAGCCATGTCCCCCACATATGCAGCCATGTCCCTCCAGCCATGTCCCCCACATATGCAGCCATGTCCCTCCAGCCATGTCCCCCACATATGTAGCCATGTTCCTCCAGCCATGTCCCCCACATATGCAGCCATGTCCCTCCAGCCATGTCCCCCACATATGCAGCTATTTCCCTCCAGCCATGTCCCCCACATATGCAGCCATGTCCCTCCAGCCATGTCCCTCCAGCCATGTCCCCCACATATGCAGCCATGTCCCTCCAGCCATGTCCCCCACATATGTAGCCATGTCCCTCCAGCCATGTCCCCCACATATGCAGCCATGTCCCTCCATGTCCCCCACATATGCAACCATTTTCCCCCAGCCATGTCCCCCACATATGCAGCCATGTCCCTCCAGCCATGTCCCTCCAGCCATGTCCCTCTAGCCATACTGGTATCGGTATCGGGACAACCCTAATTTACAGGGTATAAGACTAAGTCTGTACCCTGCTGACACCATATTGTACATTATATACAGACCAGTGTATATAATGTACAGCATGTTGTCAGTGTACAGACTAGTCATATATCCTGTAAATCATATTGTACATTATATACAAACCAGTGTATACAATGTACAGCACAGTGTATATAATGTACAGCAGTGTATCAGAGCCTGGTGACAGATTGAAGCTGAGCCCGGCCGTGTGTGGAGGTGGTGGGGTCCCCAGAACTATTACTGGAGGAGGAGCACCTGCATTAAAGTGGGTGGGGGAGTTAAGATATGTGTGGGGGGCGTTAAGACCCCCCAGGATATGTGCTGAGAGACACTTTGGGAGAAAAAAGGACCTATGCTAGAAGTGAAGGTTGGACTTTTAATCCAACCTCCCACTAGAGCATAAGCCCTCTTGCCTCCCAAAGCACCCCCCAGCACATCTGACCCCCCCACCTCCTTACAAGCACAAGTGGAGAGGGATGTGTGTACTGAGGGAGGGGATCTTTACGGAGGGAGGGGGTCTGTACTTAGTGGAGAGGGTGGTTTGTACTGAGAGAGGGGATCTGTACTTAGTGGAGAGGGTGGTCTGTACTCAGAGCGGGGGTCTGTACTTAGTGGAGAGGGTAGTCTGTAAAGAGGGAGGGGGTCTGTACTTAGTGGAGGGAGGTCTGGACTGAGGAACAGGGGTTCTATACTTAGTGTAGATGGGAGGTCTGGACTGAGGCTGGCGGGTCTGTACTGAGGGGGGACTATACTTGTTGGAGGGGGGGTGACACCATGTTTTCCCGCACTGAGTGACACCAACCCTAGTGATGCCACTGGCACTGATACCAACGATCGGGCACTATTCTTCCCATTGACACCAGAGATAGGGCACTATTCCTCCCTTTAATGCCAAAGATGCATTGTTTACGCCCACTAAAACCAGGATAATTTCTACTCCCAATGGCCACAGTCTGGCCCCCCTAAAGTCTGGAGGACAGTAAACTGGCCATTTGCTTAGGAAGTTTGGAGACCCCTGCTATAAGCTTAAAACTTTAATGAATAAAACAAATGCTTTTCTTTTGGAATACAATGCCTGGCATATTAAATAGCTTAAAGCAGAAGTTCAGATTAAGGCTGGTAGCAGAACATAATTACTGCAAGGGATGGCTCTGGATAAAAGGTGAATGTTCTGTCCCACCCATCTGTATTTTTTATGTTGTTGGTGTATTCAATTGTATTCACTGGTTAATGGTGTCCAAGGTTTCTGTTTCTGTTGTTTCTGTGTTTTTCAAGCGCTTCCATTGAGGTCCATTGGGGCCAAAATGCTTGAAACTTGTAGCTCCAGAAAAGCTCATGTACTTTTTCGAGCTACAAGCTTGAAGCGCTTACATGTGAACAGGCACAACTGGCAACCATGGGATTTTAGATGTTGAGCATTTTGGAGCTTTGGACTACAGAATTCTCAGATGTGAATGGGTCCTTCATGCTTTGCAGAGACAGAACTTATGAAAGTCCTTGCCTTCGGATACATTAAAGGACTGGAAAAACATCTTTTGTACTTCACTCACCTGAAATAAAATAGCGTTGGATTCAACTGCTTTGTTAAGAGTTACTATTGTGGCACAGACATAAACATAAATTTAATGTATCCTCAGAAATCCCCCCCCTAGCTTCCTTCCTGGGGGACCCCCTATTTTCCCCCTCTGACCTACACTCTAACCAATACTCTCTTTGGCAACTCCTCAATCTATCTAACCTTAAAGCATTCACTAAAAACAATACTTTTCGCACATTCTTAGATTTGCAATCAGAATATAAACTTAAAGATACTGATCTCTCAGACTACAATAATATCAAACTATTCTATCAAAAAAAACTTTTCTCTTAACCTCCAAACCCGGCCCCTTCACAATATTTGAAGAGTTAAGCTGCCTTTGGATCGTGCCAAATTAACAGGTGACCATATTGTTCAGACTGACTGGGTCTATGGAGGTCAATGCATAAAACAGCATTTGAAACTGAACAGTAAATACTACAATTTGCAATATTGAAGATACTCTTTTTTTTCAAGTGGGTACACAAAGCAATGTTGATGTAAAAACTCAACTACAGGAAGCAAGCAGATTTCACATTAGTGAAGGTAGACACTAAAAAAAATATGTAATTATGTTGGGTTACTTAACTATGCAGAGTTCTGCTTTTTAAAACGACACATTTAAAAAATATATATTTTTGAATAACTGCGTGAAATTACTGTTTATTATTACCTTTAAATGTTTCTACTAAATACAGATACCATTGTCGTACAGTAGAGTCACCCATGAGATAGATCATTTTATCTTTTAAACAGGTGTACATTTGTTCATGGAGTGTGAAGTTGGCAAAGTTACAAAACACAGGTCTCCATTTATTCTGTAACACAAATCCACTGGGAAATGGAGGTACCATCCCAATCTTGCATTGTTCTAGCGGTGGAGGAGGTGGTTCTGTGAAAATAAAAGCAGAAATAAATATTGGTGACCCATCTTATCTACCACAGGATTTGTAGTTATGCTTTTTTAGTCTCATGATTCTGTAGACCCCTGCCAGACAACATAGTCAGTTCCTGCTTTTCTTAAGCTTCTTTTTGCAGACTGTTTAGTTGAGGTGTAGAGCTTAACCACTTCAATACAGGGAACTTATACCCCATTCCTGCCCAGTCCAATTTTCAGCTTTCAGCATGCTCTGCTGTAAGAGCCATGGCTCAGAGTGAATAAGTCCATGCTCCACAGTATATAAGGCTGCTTCCAACGACAGGCGTAGGTAGGTTATTACATATATATATATATATATATATATCTCTCCAGAGCTTTTTTTCCCAGAAAATAGGTACAGGAACTCAACCACGACCCGTTCAGATTTCACAAACAGTAGAAGGGTCTTAAAGGGGCATTAAATACCAGAATTGCATTACATACATAGTGCAGAGTTCAGGGGGTTACAAAGCTGTCACTTGTAAACACAGAAACCAAACTTCTGTGTTTACAAGTGATTGTGGTGAGCAGGCACCAAAGGGTCTGAGCCAAAGGTGGTGGAACTGAGTTCCCCCAAGTTCCCCCAGAAAAAAAGCCCTGTATATCTCTATATATGTCTATATATATATATATATATATTTATATATAGACATATATATAGATATATATATAGATATATATCTATATATATTTATATTTATATACTTTGCATTCAGTGTAGACTATGTATACAGTGCATTCGGCGGTGTATATAATACAGTATACAGTATATAATGCACTTTAGGTGGTGTACACAGTATATACTGTAATACAGTGTGTATAGTTTCTAATACACTTCAGGTGGGGTACATAGTATATTCAGTGCAGCTGGTGTATAGTTTCTAATACAGTGCAGGCGTGTACACATTATATAATACAGTGTGTACAGTTTTTAATACACTTCAGGTGGTGTACACAGTATACAATACAGTGTAGCCAGTGTACAGTTTATAATACAGTGCAGTCGGTGTACAGTATAAAATACAGTGTAGTGCAGTGTTAAAAAAAAAATCTATTATGTCCAGAAGGCCACCAAGGAGGGACAGACGCTCATAGGCCATTAAAAGAGGGCAAGCAGCCTCTGTGTCTATAGTAAGGTGACCAGATTTTTAAAATGAAATCCGGGGACATATTTTTTCTTTACTAGTAAAGGTGGCAATCAGTGACTCTCTGCCTGTCGCCGCCCACCTCACAGCCTCTCAAGTCTTACTCTTCGGGCCCTGGCTTCTACTGGATGGGGAGCAAAGGAAGATTACTCCACCAGGGAAGGCAAGGAGATAGGAAGGTGGCTGGCCAGGACATGAGCCAAGGCAGAAGAACATGCGAGCGGAGCTGAACGGGCATGCACCCGAAACTGAAGAAATATTCCCTCGCGACCAGCACATGATCATCAGAAAGGGGCACAGATAATGGGAAAAATACAACCCCCCCTATGCTAATTTTAATTCTGCACTGATTGTCTTTCAAATTGCCCCTGCCCCCTATTAAATCCAATCTGGGGACAAAACCAGAGACAGACTTGGTCCGGGGAAAGTGTGCTCAATCAGGGGACTATCCCCTGAAACTGGGGATGTCTGGTCACCCTAGTCTATAGTAAACAGTGGTGGTCATATACAACAAAGCTGTCCTCCTCCACCTCAATCTCTGTCACCCAGGCTCATAGTAGTTTGCCTTCCAACGCAGCTGCCAAAGCAGCCTATTGCATCGGCTCCTTGTCCACAGTTACTCCTTCTGCAGCCTCACCATCATGCAAGAGGAGTCACCAGAATTATTTGACCATATTGTCGGTTACATGCTGCTGGAAGATAAGCAGTAATTTGAAGGCTCTGATGGTCCCCAGGTTGAGGAAGGCAGTAACATGAGCCTAGAGAGAGGGGTGCCACAGAAGGACAAGAAACTGGCAGTCATCTTCCCCTAGCTGCCAAGTGATGAGGAGGTAGGGGATGATGAGGTCACTGACTGTACTTGGGTGCCTGCGAGAAGACAGGAGGAAAGTGAGGAGGAGGAGACTCAACTCCAACAAGACAGAATGTCCTCCGGGGGTCAGCTTAAGGGCAGCCACCCTATTGCATCACACCACAGAGCTCCACAAGTGCAGGGCATTGCTGACTTCCCGCTGACCTGCAAAAGTTCCTTGGCGTGGGCTTTTTTCAACACGTGTACAGTAGATAGCACCGTTGCTGTTTGCGATGTATGTCTGAAGCGGATCAAGTGTGGCCAGAGCAGCGGCCGATTGGGTACCACATGCTGGACAAGACATATGATGACCTGCCATGAAGTCTGTTTGGCAACAACACCTGAAAGACCCACATCATAGAAAAAGGCAGACTTCTCCTTGCTCCTTATCTGGGATCTCGAACCCTACTATACCTCCAGTCTGCTCAAAAACCTGCACTGAGAGGAATGAAGGTATAGCAATAGGTGCCACAAGTACTTGCAGAAAATCTGCTAGCAGTACTTCACCAGTAGGGATGAGCCGAACAACCCCGCGTTCGGTTCGCACCAGAACGTTCGAACAGACCGCGGGTTCGCGTGAATATTTAGAACCCCATTGAAATCTATGGGACTCGAACGAATTCAAAATTGCTCATTTTAAAGCCCAATATTCAAGTTATTGTTGGAAAACATCTTTGAGAACCCGGGTCTTGCCCCAGGGAACATGTATCAATGGAAAAAAAAGTTAAAAAAAAACGGTCGTTTTTTCTGGAGCAATTTTAATGATGCTTAAAGTGAAAAAAAAAAGATGAAAAATTCCTTTAAATATCGTACCTGCTGGGTGTCTATAGTAGTGGCACGTGTTTAGAAATGTCTCTGCACAACATGAGATTACTCTCAGAAAAAGAAATGTAATACTGCTTGCAGCTTTAATGTAATGTTTGGTCCCTGCAATATGGATAAAAATCATTGAAAAAAATAGCATGAGTTTCCCCGCCACCACTCCCCCCAGGTCATTACAAGACACAGTGCCAATCCTGACCTCCCTGGGGCCCTAAGCAAAATGACATGGCACATTAAAAATGAGAAGCGGGGGGCGCTGACGACAATGACATGTCACATTAAAGAAAGTTGAGAAGCGGGGGGGAGGGGGTGTTCTGCTGTCGTAAATGACTCAGCCAACTAGTTTAGAAGCGGGGTGAGGGGGCAAAAATGACTTTTCACCAGGCGGGGCCTCTAGTAATTTGGGGGGCCCTTTGCAGCTTTGCGGGGCCCTAAGCGGCTTGCATAGTGAGCTTATAGCGAGGATCGGCCCTGACAAGAACCTTTGGCCCTATATACTTTGAACAGCAGTATACAGGCAAACAAGACAAGGACTGTAGGTTTGTTAAGTAGAATCTGTCATACTGTAATATGAGCGCAACAAAGAGCCACATGCAAAGTATTGCATCAAAAATTGTTATTAGACACCCCTGTTAAACAGCGGCATAACAATTGGGCCTTAGGCACAACACAACACTGCAACCCCTCACAGATACTGTAATTGGAGTGCAAAAAAGAGCCACGTGCAAAGTATTGCATCAAAAATTGTTATTAGACGCCCCTGTTGAACAGGGGCAAAAAAATGGGGCCTTAGGCACAACACAACACTGCAACCCCTCACAGATACTGTAATTGGAGCGCAACAAAGAGCCACGTGCAAAGTATTGCATCAGTAATTGTTATTAGACGCCCCTGTTAAGGGCCGGAAAATTGGGCCTTAGGCACTGGTGGCGGAGCCCAGAAACAAACATTTTCTTACTAGCTATCAGCAAGAAAAGTGAGGAGGAGAAGGATATTCCATCAGCAGCATAAGAGGACAGTCGATCAGCATCAGCATACACAGTCTAAAAGGGATCCGACATTTCAACAAAAAAATATTATTCAGTAACATTAGCATCAGGTGCTTGGTAGCTGGTGTTGATCCAAGCCTGATTAATTTTGATGGAGGTCAGTCGATCGATGGAGTCGGTGGAGAGGCGCACCCCAGTGTGGCTCCTGTCTCCCAAGCACACCAGCTCTAGCACCGCATGGCATCTCTTTGCCTGCATTCCTGCGTAGCCTCTCAGCACAGGAAGAGGCCACAGAGGAAGAAGAAGAGGAGGGGATGGAGGAGAGAGGTGTGTCACAACCAGTAGTAGTGTTTTGGAGGCATGGTGGCGGAACACCCTCCAACACTACTGTACCTTGCGCTGCATCCTTCCCAGCTGCCAACAGAGTCACCCAATGAGCCGTGAAAGAGAGGTAATGTCCCTGTCCATGCCTGCTGGACCATGAGTCAGCGGTAATATGCACCTTACCACTGACCGCCCTGTCCAGCGAGGCATAGTAGAGACCCAGGATCGCCTTCCGTAAGAAAAAGTGGCGTTTGGGAACTTGCCACTTAGGTACCGCACATTCCACAAACTCACGGAAGGGGGCAGAATCTACCAACTGAAAAGGCAGCAGTTGAAGTGCTAGCAATTTCGCTAAGCTAGCATTTAACTGCTGGGCATGTGGATGGCTGGGAGAGTACTTCTTTCTGTGCTGCAGCAGCTGGGGCAGTGAAATTTGTCTGGTACAATCTGCCATCGGTGTACCGATAGTAGATTGCCCGCATGTACTACTAGGTTGTGACACACCTAAATTTTCAGGCCTATCAGTGCAGGCTTCAGAGAGGACTGATAGTATAGTGGGGTTGGGGATCCCAGCTGATGAGGGGCAAGGGGAGGTCCGCTTTGTTCTTTGGTGTGGGTCTTTAAGGTATGCTTGCCAACGAACTGCATGGCAGGTCGACATATGTCTGTGGTGCCCAGGCGGTTGATGTTTTGGCCACGTGAGGTACGCTTGAGACATATGTTGCAAATAGCAAAGGTGCGATCGGATGCACATGTCTCAAAGAACTTTTGCAGTAACGCTGAGACACAGCAGTGCCCTGCACAGGCGTAGCTCTGGAGGGCATCCTGCCTTTTTGAAGATGTGCCTGTGCCTCCTCCTCCTCCTCTCTCCTATCGGGCACCCACGTAGAGTCAGTGACCTCATCATCCCCTCCCTCCTCATCACTGTCGGAAACCTGGCAGTATGCTGCAACTGAGGGAAGATGACTGCCAGATTGCTGTCCTTTTTGGGCACCCCCTCTCTCTGGGCTCACATTACTGCCTTCCTCTATCTGTGTTCCCTCATCGGAACCTTCAAAACGCTGTGCATGTTCAAGGGATCTAGAAAGTTGCAGGAGCCTCATCGCCCCTCCCCCATCCAGTCCCCAGTCCAATAGAAGGGTGACTTCTTGCAATTGGTGTGGAGGCGGGGGTTCGTCCATGGAGGGCGGGAGAACTGCACGTGGACATCTTGGGATCATCATGGCTTGGTGTGCTTTTAGAGAAACATCTATTCTTTTGGCCACAGAACACAGCTTTCTCTTTAAAAAGTGGTAGATATATACTGCTCAGTTGTAATATAACATATTGACTATAAAGAATGATGACGTATTTACAAATAAAATAATCTATGAATCTTTCCTTGTTCCTTTTTCACATAAAAACTTTTTCCCTGAAGAAGATCAATAATTAAAAGTTCATGTGATACAAGCACAAAGAGTTTATTTAACATGAGTTTTGTGTATTTTGCCCATCCTTGATGAGTTATTTCGCTTATGTTAAGGCTAGAACTGCATTTTTATGACTCATGTATATTTATGGAAATACTCTTTTGATACCAGGACACAAATAAATAAATATGAATTTTTATGTAAATCTATTGCTTCTCTTTTCAAACATAGATTTTGCTGCTAAAAAAAACACTTGAGGGATTTTCCATTTATTACAACAAATTGGGGTGTGCAGCACCTATAACTCATATATATGTGTTATCTATTCTATATGTTACAGCAGAATTAACCCTGGGTGGACTTGCAAATTTGAAGGTATACTCACCTGTACATGAATACACACTGATGGATTCAAAGTTTTTGGGGATTTCAATAGCAATATTGTCCCTGAAAAAAAAAAGATTAATTAAGATATTGTACTTTATTGAAATTCATGACTATTCAGGGAAAAAAAAAAGAAAGGAAAAAAGTGCCTCTAGGTTATCTAGTATGATTTTTTTTTTTTTTTTTTTAAACAATGTTTTTTATTGAGGTATTAGAAAAAGTGCAATACATGGAACAAAAAATGCAAGATATGCAAAAACATTAAACATAAAAGGTACTTGCAAATGTCATAGTGCACATACATAGTAGCATATAGCATACAGTAATACTTCGTATGGTGATTATATGTAGTCGGACTAACCCCGACAGGGCATTGATATGGCGCAATAGCCCCCCCCTTCAGTAGAGGCCCTACGCGAGTGGCTCATGAAAACGGAGGAACCCGGACCCAGACCCAGACCACCTCCTCCAATCCCTCTCATTTGGTCAGAGTGGTAGTCCCGCCCAGAGCCCCGGGCCCCTGTGCTAAGCGAGTGTACGGGAGGGCCTAGACCCCTATGTATTTCCATACTATAGGTATAAACCACAAAACCATAGAAGTTCAGGTGTCTCTCATGCAACCATGTATTAAATATGCTTTTAAAGAAATAGTTTCAAAACATAAGGAATAAATAAAAGGTCAATCTGAATAACAAAACAAAACAAAACAAAACATATATGCCCAATTCGCACAGAACGCACAAAACGCACAAAACCTCCATTATTGACAAAAATAGTGGTCCGCTAGGTGACCACTCTAGTTCAAAGACCTGTAAGGTTTGAGTACCATTGTTGCCAGGGGGACCATGCTGTAGTCATGGCTTCAGAGGAACCCATTGTGTACGAGTGCATAATCTCGTATTTGCCCTGTGTATGCATTGTGATAATTACCTCATTAAGTGAAGGCGGTATTTCGTTCTTCCAGTGGCGCAGGACTACCAACCTTGTGGCCAGGAGGAGGTTCGACACTACAGTTCTGCAAAAGGTGGGAATTTTGTCAATTTCCAGTGATAGTAATGCCAATCCCGGGGTCAGCGGATCAACTGGATCCATGATGTCCTTGACTATCCCCCACACCCCAGACCATAGGCGACTCAGCTTCGGGCAAGACCACATAATGTGGACCAATGTACCTGTCTCCCCGCACTTCCTCCAACACAAGGGAGATGAATCCCTATATATTTTAGATAGCCTATAGGGGGTGAGGTACCACCTCAACAGCAGCTTTTGGTGCGTTTCCATCAGGTTAGTGCTCTTAGTAGAAGAGTACACAATCTTCAAAGATTTTACCCACTGAAGGATAGTGTATTTCCTCCCCACATCTCTTTCCCAGGCCTCCATATGTTGCATTTTAGATACATAGTTACATAGTTACATACATAGTTTATGTTTCTCCTGTAAACCCATGTAAAATATCGAGATCCCTTTAGGGGTGACTTTGGGTTGTTGATAGAATTGGGAGATGTTAACAGGGAGTGAGGTGAGAAGGTATGTGTTCCTTTTAAACATGTGTGAGAGCTGGCTGTATTTATACTGCTCAGTTGCTGGAAGCTTGTATCTATCCTGCAACTCCTGGAATGTCACAAGTGAGGGTCCCTCTACTATATCTTTCAGTTGCCGAATACCCTTGGATACCCACCCATCCAGGTTGATATCAGGTATTATGTTATGTATAGCAGTAATAGGGAATTGCAACGGAGACACTGGTCCTGACCATTCGTGGAAACTGCGGAGGTGGCCCCAAGCCCTAATCGACGCCCTGATAGTTGGTGCGATGGTAGGGTCCATGTTTTCGCTTATGTGTGATGTTAGTAGAAAATCTCGTAGTGTACCTCGTTTAATTTGGGACTGTTCCAAGTCCACCCACAATGCTTCTGAGGCAGGCACCATCCAGTGCTGCAGTTGGGACAGAGTGGCGGCAAAGTAATAACCTTGTAGGTGGACGTGACCAATACCCCCTGCTTTTCTGTGTTTTGTCAGTTTACTGAAGGCACATCTAGCCCGCTTTCCCCGCCATAAATATCTGTTTAGTATAGATTGTAGGGACTTGAAATAGGGATTAGGGATCGGAATAGGCAATGTCCTGAAAAGGTACAGGAGCTGAGGTAGCACCTGCATCTTGAAGGCTGCCAACCTGCCCAGCCATGACAGTTCAGTTTTGGCCAGGTCGTCTAATTTAGCCTGGAAGGAGGTCAGGAAGGGGGTGTAGTTGGCTTGTAGTAGCCCTTTGGAAGTGGAAGTTAGGACAATTCCAAGGTATTTAATGCCTTCCTCCTTCCATACAAATGGGAACTTCTGTTCCATTCGTAGTTTGATTTCCCTAGGGACTCCTAGACCTAGAATATGTGATTTTGATTCGTTTACTTTGTAGTATGAGATTTCGTTAAATGCCCTCAGTGAAGAGTATATTGTTTCAACAGATTTTTCTATGTCAGTGACCATCAGGATGATGTCGTCTGCGAATAAGCTAATCACATGGTTTTTCTCTCCCACTTGGATCCCAGAGATTCGTGGGTGCGACCTCAGATGGGAAGCCAAAGGTTCCATCAAAAGGTTGAATATCAGAGGCGAGAGTGGGCACCCTTGCCTTGTGCCATTAGTGATGTCAAATGGTGTGGAAAGAGTACCTGCCACTAGTACCTGTGCAGAAGGATGTGAGTACAATGCCATTATGGCAGAGTAAATGTGCCCCTCGAAGCCAAACCTCCCCAGGACCTTTTCCAAAAACCTCCAGTGAATCCTGTCGAACGCCTTCTCCGCATCCAGCGCAAGGAGCAGAGAAGGCGTTCGACGACGCTCTGTTATATGTATGATGTTCAGTAGTCTCCTGGTGGCGTCTGTCGTTTGTCTCCCCCTTGTAAAGCCTGATTGGTCCACATTAATTAACCCCGGGAGTATGTCCACCAGTCTAGCAGCTAAAAGTTTCGCGTAGATTTTGACATCGTTGTTCAACAATGATATGGGCCGAAAGTTTTGGGGTGTATCTGGATCTTTCCCCGGTTTAGGGAGAGCCACTATAGTGGCACTTAACATTTCCCTTGGAAACGAGGATGAGGCAGCAGCGGCATTGTACACCTGGACCAAGTAGGGGCTGAGTATGTCTTGGAATGTTTTGAAGTATTCTCCAATAAATCCGTCGGGGCCCGGGGATTTATTTGATGGGATGGACTGTATGGTCCTCTCCACTTCTTCTACAGTAAATGGGGAGTTTAGTTCCAGTAGTTGGTCAGGGGTCAGGGAGGGAAGATTAACTTTCTCTAGGAATGCCACGATGGCTTCCGAGGATGGTTGGGTAATCGTTGGATCATCCTTGAGGTTATAAAGCGACCCGTAATAGTGACTAAAGGCGTCAGCTATGGCTTGAGGATGAAAATGTTTTACCTTTGTCTCTGGGTGGTGAATATAGGGAATCTTAGATTTAATTCTGTGTCCTTTAAGTCTGTTCGCTAGAAGTTTGCCCGCCCTGTTACCACTAGTGAAGAAAGCAAGCTTAAATTTCCTAGAGGCTTTTTCATAGTCGTCAAGAAACAGTGTCCTGAGGTCAGTGCGTAGATGGGTTAGTTGTTCAGTCAGGGAGAGGGATGGTTTAATTTTGTTCTGTGATTCTAAGTCATTTATTCGGGCTACTAGGGTCAATGTGCGCTGCTGCCTTTCCCTCTTAACCCTAGCCCCTTGTTGAATCATGACCCCTCTCACACATGCCTTATGCGCATTCCACAAGGTGAAGGGGCTAGTAACTGATCCTTCATTGTTAGCAAAAAATTCCCTGAGTTTCGTCTCAATGTATGACCTGGTCGGACCGCTCCGGAGAAGCATGGGGTTGGATCTCCACATGCTAACTGGAGTATTGGGAGGTATGTCCCCCACTGTCATTCCCACAGAGGCATGGTCCGACCACGTGATGGCATTGATTTTAACAAATTTACATTTCAGGAGAAGCCCCTTGTCGACCAAGAATAGGTCTATCCTGCTATAGGACCTGTGGCGGGTGGAAAAGAAAGTATAGTCTTTTTCATTAGCATTTAGGCATCTCCATGCATCAAAAAGTTCATTCGACCTCAAAAAGGGAGCCAATGACGGGGGAGTGCGCTTTGGTGAGGAGGTGGAGTCCATGACCGGATCTGGGATGATATTGAAGTCCCCACAAATCACCAACAGTCCCTTCTGTTCTTCTCTAATTTTTTTGGTGACTCTCTGTATAAATTTGGTCTGTTTTGTATTGGGGGCATAAACCGCCGCCACTGTATAGGATACAAGGTCGATGTCACACACCAAAATCACATATCTCCCCATTGGGTCGATAATGGCTTTATGCAAGGAAAAGTGAACAGAGTCTCTCACTGCGATCATTACTCCTTTGGATTTGGTGTCGGCGTTAGCAAAGTAGGTGACCGGATAATTGGGATGTGAGCATTTCGGAGGGGCTGAGCTGTCGAAGTGGGTCTCTTGGACACAAAGGACATCAGCCTTCTGTTGTAGGGCTTCTCTCCATAAAGACCGCCTCTTTGCCGGGTGATTTAGTCCCTTGGCATTAATTGTCAGGAAGTGTATCATTTCAGCATGCAGTTGGTGTGTTCAAGTGTGGCTATTAACATCAAGAAGGTACTCACTGCGGGTGGCTCGTTTAGGATATTCATTCGCCAGCAGCCAAGGGCCAGATACTTCTCCATTTCGTATGAGGCAGGGGGGTCCGGCGTCATCGTCTCCCAAATGGGAGGGAAGGTTTCGGGTGGTAGGGCAGAAAAACGTGCAAAGGGCAACATCAAAAAAGAAAAAAAAGAAGTAACGTTAGAATAGGTAACAAAGAAAGGTAATACTGGCATACCGCCAGAAACTAAAGAAAGTACTGTGTGCGACTTTCAAGAGTCGCTCAGTGGCCAGGTGTGAGGGATCCTCAAGAATAAGGCCTACGGAGGCAGCTCCACCTCAGCGGCCACGTCGTATCAATGGAGATCTCCGGGGTAGTTAGTTATGGGTCTTGGCATTTTTGCGGCCAACTACATGCCACTCATTTTCAATCCTCCTGGCTCCTCCCCCTTGACGTATGGCTTGTTGGGGCTCAGGAAGAATCCCCCATTCTTTGAGCAGGGCCATGCCTCTATCTAATGAGTCCATCACATAGTCTCGGTTGTCTTTCGTGACGATGAGCTTGGTGGGGAACCCCCACTTGTACACCAAGTTGTGGTTCCTGAGAGCCTTCGTTATGGTGGCAAGGTTTCTGCGTTTTTGCAGAGTAAACTGTGACAAGTCCGCATAAAACTGAAGGTTCACGTATTCTGGTGGGAAGCTGTCCCTCTTTCTAGATGCTGCCATTAATTTTTCCTTTGTATGATAAAAATGTAGGCGCAGGATTACATCCCTAGGGACATCATCAGCTAGGAATGCAGGTTTAGGAAGCCTGTGGATTCTATCAATAGTGCAGTCTAGCTCAGATAGGTCAGGCAGTATGGCAGAGAATAGTTGGGAGGCATATTCACGCAGTTCCTGAGGCCTAACAGATTCTGGTACACCTCTCACTTTCACATTATTTCTTCTTGATCTATCCTCGATTTCTGCCATCTTTGTTTTCATAACCTCAATATCATCCTCTTTGTTATCGTTTGCGTCCACTAGGTCATTAATGGTGGAGGCGAATTCCCCCATTTTGTCCTCTATATGAGACACTCTGTCAGCCACCCCTCTGAGTTCTGTACTGAACTTGTGAACACAAGATATCATATCTGAGTGCAATGAACCCCGCAGCGAGACCAGCATCTCTTTCAATACAGTGTCCAGGACTGGCTTATTAGCTGTGGGGAAACCTTCAATGGAGTCTGGTAGTTCCCTTGTATCTTCCCCTGATTCTAATAGAGAGCTCACCTCGTGTGCAGTCTCCATCGCATCCATCCTGAACCTGGTCTTCTCAGGGCTTCCAGATGATGGTGTAGCTGGTGGGGATGTCAGGTTCCTAGGAGGGCTGCTCCTCTTGTTCGGGTTCCCTTCGGTGGCTGTGCGCTTCTGAGGTCCTGGAAGCGGCGTGGAAGAGGCCCCGGCGCCATCTTGCCTGCGCTCCATAGGGAAGAACTCGGTGAGTTTAGAGGGCCGGTTCCCCGCGGACTTGCGCCGAGTCATGACCAGGGTAGGGTCTGCAGGGTGACCGGGTCTGGAACGCCGCTTTAGTGAAGGATTTTTCCCCCTCGGAGGTCTGATATGTCCCGTGTTAGAGCCGCTGGTGCCGGAGCTCTGCTAGCACGCGTGCATCTCCGTCCTCGGCTAGCTATCTAGTATGATTTTAATAACAAATAGAAGTATCCAGCACTTACATCTGATATAACAGCAGCAGGAGATGAAGTGCTGGCAGTCTACTAAACCAGGAGGTGTCGAATATGTGCAACATCCACCGAGTAGGTCACAAGCAGGGGATCGGATGCCGACAATCCAAGATAAGACAACAACTTAGAGCGAAAATGTCCGTGGGATGTGCTGATTATTCGTGTGTTATTTATGACTATTCAGGGGAATGTTTTCTCCTTTGTATTAGGGTTGTCCCGATACCACTTTTTTAGGACCGAGTACAAGTACCGATACTTTTTTTCAAGTACTTGCCGATACCGAATACCGATACTTTTTTTAAATGTCATGTGACAGTTTTCAAACCACAATACAGACTAAGGATATTTTCTTTAGAATTATGAAGAACTCTAACTCAAGACATTATAAAAGAATAAAAATGAGTAAAAATGAATAAAAATGTTTTATTTTCTTGTCACGCAGTAGTAAAAAACTCAAAGAATTTTCACAGAACATGTTGATAAATACAAAAAAAGTATTCTATTTAGGTATCGGGAGCATTTGCGCGAGTACAAGTACTCCCAAAAATACTCGGTATCGGTCCCGATACCGATACTAGTATCGGTATCCGGACAACCCTACTTTGTATAATATGGAAGCTAGTCGTATGAGATTTTAATACATAAAGAAAACCTATTTTGTACACCACTCCTAAAGTGCCCTTGCCCATTGAAATCAAAGCGCTTCAGCAATGGCGCTTTGCAGGTGCTATTAACCCCTTCATCGGTCACTAGCGGGGGTTAAAGGTGCCCCACTAGCGGGCAAAAGGTGCTGCTAAAACTATGGTAAAGCCCCCCGCCCCAAGTGCACTTAGAAATACTAATAATTTTGCAGGTAAAACAACTCCGATATATTTATTTCATATATGAATTTAGCTGGTTGCCTGAAGTTCAGCTTTAAGGCTACTTTCACACGGGGGGGGGGGGGGCAGCTATAAAATGCAATTATATATATATATATATATATATACTGTATATATATATATCCTGGGGCCCTTTACTACGATCCCACAATGAGCCCTTTCACATGTTCTGCAGTGAGCTCCCTTCCTACTATACTGGGGCCCCCCAGGGTGGCAGAAAACAGGAGATATATGTCACCAGCACACCAAGAAAATATAAGGGTTCAAAGCAGTGGGAGAACTCTCAGGGCTGCAAAGGTTGTCTCGCCATCGGCCCCTGGTGTTCTGCCACTGTGGGGTTCCCCAGTTGTCCTGTCCCTGCTATTGACAGCGCTGGTCTGGCATCTGTCTCCTTGGCAGTGGCGGAAGTCTATTAGGACCTAGTGCTGGTGACATTATGGATGCATGCAGGGGAAGGCTGGCACTATTGGTTATAGAGAGCCGAGCCCCTAGCTGGTCACCGAGCAGCAGTAATGCTGTATAACCTTCTCTGTTGACATGCTGATCGGGATGTGATCCAGGTGATGCTCCCAGTCAGATCTAATAAACACAGTATTTATTAGCATCAAGAGTACATCCACATATATACAATCAACCATATGTTCCGCAGCCATGTGGGCTCTATGCCTGTAAAGTATGGGCTTTGATCAAAAAAATCACTGATATTTAACACTAGGATTTGACTAGGAGCATCGCCTGCCAAATCAGCGGAAATTGCCGCCAATTGCACCATGGAATTGGATACATTTTTTTTCATTCAACATAATAGTGATCAATGTATGGGCTGCCTAAGAGCTAACACCAGTCATAGACAGTTTAAATCTCAGCTGATCCAGCAGGAACTGGCTGAGATTTGAACCATTAATGAGCAGAATCTCTTATGATTATCACTAGTGGTTGCTGTATAGCCACTAGTGATAATCACTGTTTGTCGGGAGAATACAATTGCTGGACAGGAGGGATATTCCCCTGTCAGCACTGTCTGTGTTGATGGGGGACTAATGCAAGTTTCTTTCCTGCAATCTGTGAATGCAGGAAAGAAATTTGCACCGTATATTACCTGCCTAACTAAAAGTGAAAGTAAATTGTGAATGTCTTGAAAGAACAGGAGAGGGAGAGGGAGACAGATGGGGATAATGCAGTTCAGTGATTACAATGTACTGCAATCTGCAGTGCACACACTCACCCACTGTCCAGGCTAGAATCTCAGGCATCATTCACACACAGTCAGGAATGCTGCTAATGTTCATATTTCCCACCCACACATCCCCTCTCTTCAGATGCAGCACACCAGGATAGTGTGGACAGGACTGAAAGGAGGAGGAGGAGCTGTATTCCTCCCTGCTCGTATGTGAGGAGAGTGATGGCTGGACTCGCTGGGCTGTAAAAGAGTGTCATAGACTGACACTCGGCTCAGCTTGCAGTCACCACTCTCTGAATTTACAGGCTGGTTCTCCTGTCCTCAGGACGAGAGAAGTCAGTCTGTTTTTTTTTCAGTAACTGAGATGAAGGCTTGCCCCCCCCCCTACATTGATAATAGAGTCCTTTCTGCAACTTGCTCTTCTCCATGTCAATGAGGATGCAGGGGAAGGAGCAGATCGGGCGGCTGTGGTTGTGTGAGCGCTCGCATTATGCAGTGTCAGCGAGCTGAGGGAGGGGGGAGAGATGCCCCGCAGAGCTGACTGGGGACACTCTCCCTCTCAGGAGAGACTGTTACTCCAGTGGCAGCCCGAGCAAAATACAAAAAACAGCATAATGTTGGGGGGTCAGGGCCCTCTCTGGCCCCCCTAGGGTCGCCATTGCGCTAGAAGTCGAGAAAAGGGTCAAAAGCTCCCGAAAAGCGCTGATGCAGGAAGCGCTGCCCATTAATTTCAATGGCAGGGGCAGTTTAGGCACCGCCCAAAGGTGCTACTTGCAGGACTTTTTTTCCCATCCTGCAAGCGCACTGCTCCAGTGTGAGGCATGAGAGGCGCTTTTCAGATGCTTGACAGATGCTATTTTTAATGCTAAAATGTCTGAAAAGTGCCCCAGTGTGAAAGGGGTCTAATTCCCTGGCCAATGTTGCAAATAAGTTTGTAAATTTGTTCATTTTGTAAATCGTGTAAGATCCTGCCTAAAATAACATTTTAATGTTATACTACTGAATATAGTAGATTTCCTGGCTGTCCAACAAATATTGAATTCTTGTACAATTTGTATATGTTTCCATTGCATATGTACTGACCTGCCAAAGATAGATTTTTCAAGTGTGCTTAGAAAGGAGAGATCCTTGTTGAAAGACTGGAGGTATATTAATGACCCACAATGGAAAGATTCTGGTTTAGCGCAGTAAAATATCTCATTGTATTCTTCCTTTTTATATTCACATATTTCCTTCTTTGTATTCGGTTGGAATCCACATTCAGACTTCACTTGATGAGTTCCATTTGTAAAAGTTCCCATGAAGTAAATGAGGTCATAGCCCCGATTCCTCGCTCTCCACAATGCTGAGACAGCCTCACTTGGATGGTAGAGGACCAATGAGAAGAAAATCTTTCCTTCCCAAAATAAAGTGAAATAGGCATGATAGGTTCCATTGTTAAAATCTTCTATTCTCCCAGAAGCCGCAGCTTTAAGATCTGGAGAAAAGATCCTAGCTCTTATGAAGTCTCCTCCATATGTTTTCCTGTTACCCAAATGGTCAAACATCTCAATTTGGACAATTATTGTCTCTCCAACACAATACTTTTTTCTTGGGTTCAATATGGTGGCTCTGCTCTTCTTAGCACTGGTTGTGTGGTCCTTGTGGGTGAATGTGATGGAAGGAATTAAGACAGAAATGTTTTTGAAGATGAGAGAAGCTTGAATTTCATCCTCTAATGAGCTGGAAACTGTTACATTTTTTTCCTTGGGGTTTACAGTGGGATTGCTTGAATGTAGGGCTGCATCTGAGCTCTGGAATAAATAAATATAGTTATAAATACCAGTTTAAAGGGATGAAGATTTTGATTAAAGGATATGCTGCAATGGGGTGGGCAGGGGGGAACTTGATGGTAAAGTTGAAAGGAGGAAAAATAGCATATTCAGGAGTGATGATAGGAAACAGTCCTGCTCCCAAACGTAACACTTCTCTGCGCCAGTGTACCCGGACAGGCTTCTCTCACTGACCTGGCAGCCGGAGTATCGATCGGACAATGATAGGAGAAAGTCTCTGCCACAGACCCTCCTTGGTGAACTTGAACTTGGGAGAAAGTCTCTGCCACAGACCCCTCTCAAAGAGCCTCAGAAGATACCTCTGCCACAGGTCTCCTCTGGTTGAAATTCTCTGAGGTATGCCTACCTGGTTGAGTTACACCTGGATCTCCTTCAACTGGTTGCCTAGGTACCGACTGACAGGTGATCAGTCCCACAGTGTCCGGCTACCTGTGACCCCCGGTGGTTTTGTCCAAGCCCTATTGGACCGCCAGCCTCTCAACAGTGCTCCTCAGACCGACTCCCAACTGAACAGCAACACAGCCTGGGATCTTCAAAAGAGGGAACCCAGTCACTCACTGGGTCCTCATCGCTGGTTCAGATGCTCCGGACCAACATGGCCCCAAAACCAGGAACACCGTGTGGCACGCACGCACCGGACAGGTAAGCCAGCCATAGCGCCCGGCTACCCTAAAGCCACACTGGATGAAGAAGCCCCAGAAACAATGGCGTCTGCCCCATAAACACCCCTCCCCAGCATGCACAGCGAGGACAAACCCTCGTGATTGGCTGCTGGGAAGAGCACCCAAACCTCGACTCCACTGCTGCCACCTGCAGCACCGGGATTGGAAGAACACCCCAATACAGCAGAATGGACTCACGGCACAGCCAAGCTAAGACAGAGACCCTATTCTCACACCTTACAATCAGGATCAGAGTCTAACTATACTCTGATCTACATTTAAATTTGACTAGCACCAGTACTATAAAGTACACAGGCGCTACATATATTTTATACTTACCTCTTACCAAGCTCTTCATGGTTCTTTTCATCTTCAGATTGTGTCTTGGTGGTGGGGAGTTCTTGATGATGCAGAGAGCAGTGCTGGACATGATTTCAGACACTGTTGCAACTGCATGCAATACACACAGTTGTGGAGTGGTTGCAGTGCAGCCCTGTTCACCTATGGGGAATACTTTAAGGGTGCCCTGACTGGAAAAATATTGAGAAACACTGGCATAGAAGAACCAATCTCTCAATTTTCCTCCTACAGCCGCAAAAGGAGGAGAAGCAGGGGGAATGGAGGATTCAGTTTCTTTATATGCAATTATAGCTATGATTAAGCACTAAAGTTTAGTGTGAAATGCGTCAGCTTGTACCCCGTTTGCTGTGGCATGTATCCTGTGTTTTTCATTTTACAATAAAAGCAACACGTTTTGGAGTGCGGCTATCCAGAAATCCTTCCTTCATTTTGGGACCCGTTTAGACTGACATTCAGGCAGTGGTGGCTGGTGCTCAAAATTTTTGGGGGGGCGCAAACGAAAAAAAAAAAAAAAACAATTGCAGCCTCACTGTACCTATCAATTGTCACCACTGTGCAATGCCATCAAATGCAGTCACTGTGCCATCAAAACGCAGCCACTGTGCCATCAAAACACAGCCACTGTGCCATGCCATCAAACACAGCCACTGTGCCCCCAATTGTCGCCACTGTTCCCCCAATTGTCGCCACTGTGCCCCCAATCGTAGCCACTCTGCCCCCAATCCTAGCCACTGTGCCCCCAATTGTTGCCACTGTGCCCCCAATTGTTGCCAATGTGCCCCCAATTGTCGCCACTGTGCTCCCACTTGTAGCCACTATGCCCCCACTTGTAGCCACCGTGCCCAGTACCCCCCCTGGCACTTACCTTTATGGCTTCTACGTCCCTCAATGTCCCTCGTCCCACCCTCGATGACGCATCAGCCAATCAGGTTACCTGATTGGCTGAGATGCCTGTCAGTCTTATCCTCGGACGCACGGCCGGTACGTCCCAAGGATGAGCTTCAGGAAGCCGACTACAGCCGCTGGCCCTGATAGGCACTTCCCCACAGCCAGTCAGCTGCCGCTATTCAGCTGACCGGCGCTCAATGTCCGGTCAGCTGAATAGTGGGCGGCAGCGGCGAAAATATACAGATTCATACAGTGTATGAATCTGTATATTTTACTGGCTGTGAGCGAGCCAAAGGGGGCCGCGCTCCTGCGTCCCTATTGACGCACCGCCACTGCATTCAGGAGCTTTTAGATTTACTTTAAGAATTTGAATAATTAGTACTTACCTTTGTGGAGTAATGCACTGTAAAACTTGTCAGCAAAATGGTAAAGAATACAACAGCGAGAAACAACGTTTGGTTCCATGTAGTAGTCATCACAACTTCAAAACCTGAAAAATAGAAAATAATTATTACAATCTTACAGTATACTTACAGTTGATCTCCCTCTAACCCAGGGGTCCCAACCTCCTGGGCATGGACCGCCCTGTTGATGACCAGGCTGCACAGTGGGGGTCAAGTGGTTCCCACGGTCCGCACAAGCCTATCACAGACCGCAGTCACCGCTCACCAGCTGCTGTGCAGAAATTCCTGTGTGTCCTCTCCTGACTCTTCTGCCCGCCAATGGTAGGATTCCTATGGCAGGGGAGGAGGAGATTAAAATGGGAAGAGAGTCTGCAGGGGCACTGTAATGTGAATTGGGCGCTGTAATATAAAGGGGACTGCTTTGTAAAGGGGGCAGTGTAATATAAAGGGGACTGCACTTTAATCATTATAGTTCAGTCCCATTTATATCACAGTGCCCCCTTACATCACAGATCCCCTCTACATTACAGTGCCCCTTTTACAGAGCAGTACCCTTTACATCACAATGCCCCCTTTACATTAGAGTGCCCCCTTTACAGTGCAATCTCCTTTACATCACAATGCCCCTTTACATCACAGTGCCCCTTTTACAGAGCATACCCCTTAACATTAACTGTAATAAAAAGGGGCGCTGTGATGTGAAGGGGAACTGAGGACACTGATATAAAATGGGGACTGTGAAGGGGGCTGAGGACACAACTTTCCCACCAAAAAAAGTTTTTCTCTACGTGATTTCTCTCAAGCCTGCCTTGCATACACACGATCGTGAAAAAAAAATGCTCGAGCAAAGCGTGTGACGTAGAACACGTACGACGGCACTATAAAGGGGAAGTTACATTCAAATGGCGCCACCCTTTGGGCTGATTATGCCAATTTCTCTTCTCATAACTTGCTTCTGAGCATGCAAGTTTTTTTCCTGTAGTTAAAGCCTACACACGACGAGAAAAACGACGACGTAAAAAACGGCGATGTGAAAAACGACCAGGAAAAAATAGAGCAGGTTCTAAATTTTTAATGCCCCTTTTTCTCGTTGAGAAAAATGCTCTGGAGCCTACACACGACCGTTTTTAACGACCAATTTAAAAAATGCCATTTTTCTTTTCATGAAAAACGGTCGTCTGTATGCGGCATTACAGTGTTTGAGGAGAGGAGAGCCGATCAGTGCCATTTCCCCACAGGGGAGATCTGCACAGATAATCAGGGCACTTATTTATCGGTGTCCTGATTATCAGTTCAGCCCCAACAGTGCCCAACAGTGATGCCAGTCAGTGCTACCTTTCAATGCACGTTAGCGCCTGCTCATCAGTGCCGCCCATCAGTGCTCAATCAATGCCACCTTTCAGTGCCCATCAGTGCTGCATATTAGTGCATCCTCATCAGTGCCGCCTCATCAGTGGCCATCGGTGCCGCCTCATCAGTTTACAACATTTTAAAACAGAAACTACGATTATTATTTTTCCAAAATATTAGGTATTTTTTTCGTTTTTTGAAAAAAAAAAAACCAGTGGTGATAAAATCCCATAAAAATAAAAAAATTGACTTTGGGTACAGCGTTGCATAACTGCACAATTGTCATTCAGAGTGCGACAGCGCTGAAAGCTGAAAATTGGCCTCGGCAGGAAGGGGGTAAAAGTGTCCAGTGTCCCTCCTTCCCAGCCAGCCACAGTAATACTTGATGATGTCACCCCCCTGCCAGGTATCAGCCGGTGCGGACCACACCCCCATAGCGATGCCACTCACTGTCTTTTGATGATGGTAGATTTTTTTTTTTTTTTTTTTTTTTCTTCCACTTCAGACTTAACCATAACTTGAGACCTACTCATGGTTACTTTCAATGATTATGTC
The DNA here is from genome assembly GCA_029574335.1 of Rana kukunoris. Classification (NCBI taxonomy): domain Eukaryota; kingdom Metazoa; phylum Chordata; class Amphibia; order Anura; family Ranidae; genus Rana; species Rana kukunoris. Next base: position 31,610,753 of record CM056060.1, read on the forward strand.
TCGACTCAGGTTTTGCATCACAAGTGGAAAATATGAGTATATATATGTATATATATATTTTTTTTCCCCCTTTCTCTCCCTCTTTTTCTCTCCCTCCCTTCCCCCCTCCTTCTCCCCCCTCCCCCACATCTCCCCCCCCTCCCCTCCCCAACCTCCCTCCTATCCTCCCCCTAGGCCTCTATCGTCTCTTCCATTTAATAATTTCCTCTCCTCTTTATTACTTAAACTTCCATCATTTCGGCGCAGGGCCGGAGTGGGACTCATTTTCAGTCCTGGAGTTTCATGCCTTAGACCAGCCCACTTTAGTTCATGACATTACATTTAGGAGTGCGTTTTGTACAGAGTGCGAGGTTCAGGAGTGCGTTTTGTACAGAGTGCGTGGTTCAGGAGTGCGTTTTGTACAGAGTGCGTGGTTCAGGAGTGCGTTACGTACAGAGTGCGTGGTTCAGGAGTGCGTTACGTACAGAGTGCGTGGTTCAGGAGTGCGTTACGTACAGAGTGCGTGGTTCAGGGGTGCGTGATGTACAGAGTGCGTGGTTCAGGGGTGCGTGATGTACAGAGTGCGTGGTTCAGGATTGCCTTACATGCAGAGTGAAGGGTTCAGGTTTGCTTATGTACAGCGTGGAGGTGTGCATAAATCACAGGCCAGTTTATAACTTCCCTGTACCAAGCTCTGTCCCCAAATTTCTGCCCCCCACAGTGCAGAGCGCCCCTCTCTCTCTCTTTTACCGACCTTTTTTTTTTCCCTGTCTAGTACACAGTAGAAGTACTGTACCTTACCTTACCCCATGTCAGGCTGCCGGTGTGGGCTTCGGGAGATGCTGCAGGTGCGAGGGTGGAGTGTGCATACCCCACCCCTCCTTCTCTGACGCCCGCATTAAACGGCCGGTGATTGGCCAGACCGGGTGCATGTCATACCAGAGGCGGAGCCTCCGCCTCTGGTATGACATGCACCCGGTCTGGCCAATCACCGGCCATTTAATGCGGGCATCAATCACTCCCTTCCCCTGGCCAAGTATGTGTACGCCCCATGTATGTAGCGTAAGTGCCAGTGCTGGGACAAGGCCATTTGGTGCCCAGGGCGAAGATGGCAAACTGAGCCCCTCCCCGTTTGATGGGCACAGTGGCGACAATTGATGGCACAGTGGCTGCGTGTGATGGGCACAGTAGCAACAATTGATGGCACAGTGGCTGCGTGTGATGGCACAGTGGCTGCATGTGATGGCACAGTGGCTGCGTTTGATGGGCACAGTGGCTGCGTGTGGGCACAGTGGCTGCGTGTGATAGGCACAGTGGCTGCGTGTGATGGGCACAGTGGCGACAATTGATGGGCACAGTGGCTGTGTGTGATGGGCACAGTGGCTGTGTGTGATGGGCACAGTGGCTGTGTGTGATGGGCACAGTGGCTGTGTGTGATGGGCACAGTGGCTGCGTGTGATGGGCACAGTGGTGACAATTGATGGCACAGTGGCTGCGTGTGATGGGCACAGTGGCTGCGTTTGATGGGCACAGTGGCTGCGTTTGATGGCACAGTGGCTGCGTTTGCTGGCACAGTGGCTGTGTGTGATGGGTACAGTGGCGACAATTGATGGCACAGTGGCTGCGTTTGATGGGCACAGTGGCTGCATTTGATGGCACAGTGGCTGCGTGTGATGGGTACAGTGGTGACAATTGATGGCACAGTGGCTGCGTGTGTTGGCACAGTGGCTTTATGTGATGGCACAGTGGCTGCGTTTGGTGGCACAGTGGCTGCGTGTGATGGGCACAGTGGCGACAATTGATGGCACAGTGGCGACAATTGATGGCACAGTGGCTGCGAGTGATGGGCACAGTGGCGACAATTGATGGCACAGTTGCTGCGTGTGTTGGCACAGTGGCTGCATGTGATGGCACAGTGGCTGCGTTTGGTGGCACAGTGGCTGCGTTTGGTGGCACAGTGGCTGCGTTTGGTGGCACAGTGGCTGCGAGTGATGGCACAGTGGCTGCGTTTGGAGGCACAGTGGCTGCGTTTGAAGGCACAGTGGCTGCGTTTGGAGGCACAGTGGCTGCGTTTGGTGGCACAGTGGCTGCGTTTGGTGGCACAGTGGCTGCGAGTGATGGCACAGTGGCTGCGAGTGATGGCACAGTGGCTGCGTTTGGAGGCACAGTGGCTGCGTTTGAAGGCACAGTGGCTGCGTTTGGAGGCACAGTGGCTGCGTTTGGTGGCACAGTGGCTGCGTTTGGTGGCACGGTGAGGCTGCAATTAATGGGGTTTTTTTTTTAGTTAGAGATGGCAAGCTCAAAATAACAACAAAACATTTTTGCTGCCATTTTTTAATTAAAAAACTAATGGTCACCTCAGTCCAATTGGACTGAGGTGACCATCAGTTTTTTAATAAAAAAAATGGCAGAAAAAAATGTTTTGGTGTTATTTTGAGCTTGCCTTCTCCAACCCCACCCCCCATCCAATACAGTAAATTCATTGTTTTCTTACTTTGTATACACTTTAACTGTAGGCGCAGGCTGAGCTGAGGCTCCTCGTGGCTTGGGCTTCTTTTCTTGCCGCCGACACAGCTCCCTGCACGAGTCCTTCTCCTTCTCTCACCACGCTCTCGCCTCCGGCGTGACGTCACGCGGCGCACGCCAGGAATGAACCAACTCTCCTCCATGGGGGGGGGGGCGAGGAAACGCACAGCCTGGCCGTGGAGTGACAGGCAGCAGTGAGTCGGCTCCGGCGGGGCGGGCGGCAGCCGCATGCAGTTTCTAAAGTGACTGCACTGCGCTGCCTGTCTGACACACTACCGGCCCGCAACCCGACCAGCCCACCGGGATTTTTCCCGGTTCTCCCGATGGGCCACTCCGGGCCTGTTTCGGCGTATTCCAACTTAACTTTATATGATGATGATGGTAGATTAAGCCAGGTCTACAAAATCTGATATTGATAACCCTGGAATAAAATATATATATAATATATATTTTTCAAACATAATATTTATTGGGCCAGATTCAGGTAGATCGGAGCATCTTTGCTCTGGAGTAACGCTTCTCATTTACGTTACTCTGAAGACCCTTTCAGCGCAAGTACTGTTATTCACATAGCAGTTGCGCGTAAACTTGCGCCAGAGTAACGATAATGCGCTGGCGTAACCCGACGCAAGTGGAAGTGGGTGTGATCATATGTAAATGATGGGCGGAGCCCAGCGCAGAGGCTTACGTTCAGCGCATCATCCACGGAGCATGCGCAGTGAGTGCGGCTCCACTCGCCCCCCTTGTGCGCATGCTCACAACTTCCGTCGGCACCACTTCACGGGAAACGTCAGCGCAATGCGTTCCGCTGGGCGCTTAAAAGCGCTGGCGGAAACGCCATTCCGGCGCAAAAGTATTTCCGTTTCCCCCCACCCCAGGGAAGATACTTTTGCTCGGTGATGGCTGCTCCCGCTACCCCCAGAGAGAGGAGGAACCTGAATTTCAACGCCCAGGAGGTCTCGGTCATCATTTCTGCAATGGAGACTGAGAATGCTTTGCTCCATGGCCAAAAAAGCCGGAAGACCAGCCGAGAGAGGAAGCAGGGCATCCTGGAGTCCATTGCTGCCAGGGTGAATGTCTTGGGGTACTCCACCCGGAGTGCTTCTGACATTCAGAAGAAAATTAATGACCTGCGGCGCAAGGTGAGGGGCAAGGTGGCCACCATCAGGAGGCATGAGAGGGGCACAGGTGGTGGTCCCCCATGTCCTGTCACCCTGACCGCAGAGGAGGAGGTGGTCGCACGCTGCCTGGAGAGGGAGCAGGTGGAGGGGGTCCCAGGCTATGACTCCATGGAGGAAGGCTCCAGGACAGGTAAGTGTTTTTTTATCCCCTATTTGATGTGTTGCATGTGGGGGGGAGGGGGTACATGTGCCAAGTGTGTGGGACCACCAACATGTGTCTGCTTTGTGTCATCCACAGATGACGGAGCTGGGCCATCATCGGTCAGCGTCCATTCAACCCCATCCCCCCAACGCCATCGTGTGCCCGAGCCCATGGGTGGTGAAGACACCGAGGTGGAGGAGGAGAGTGGCCACACCACACCTGCCGAGGTGGTTGTGGAGGATCCTGCTGGGGCAGAGCAGGACTTTTCATTAGTTTTGTCGGTCTCCTCCCCTTCTCCTGGGCCGTCTGTTATCCGATCCCCCATCCTTGGAAGCCCCTCAAGGGCGACTCCCTCCCCCCGGGGACAACCATCTTCTGGCCCCAGGAAGGCCACCCAGAAGACCAGGGGGGTGTCGGATGATGTCCAGGACCAGTTGGCGAGGGATCACGCCAGGCAGACAGAACAAATGGGGGCCATAGTAGGCCATTTGGAGAAAGTGGCTGACAGCCTGGGCTCCGTTGCCAACATCAGCAACGCAGTGCAGGATGTCAGCTGCAACTGCGCTGCAGTGGTCACCAGTTTGGGGGAGGTGCAGGGGGATATAAGGCACCTCACTGCAGCCGTCGAGGATAACAGTGCTGCCATCCGGGACCAGGGGAGGCTGAGTCGGCGGGCCCAGCACTACCAGGTCACCCGTCAGCTCCGGATGCAGGCCCAGACGAACACATACCTCGGCCGGATAGCCAGGGCCTTGGAGGGCATGCAGGCCACACCTGCCAGGAGTGGCCCACCTGGGGATCAGCCACCTCCAGATGCCCCCCCACCCCACCCACTCCATCCAGGCAGCTGAGGAGCCAGAGAGGGGCCCCCAGAAGAAGCCCCCGGCATCCCCGATGAGGCTTTTTTTTGGGGGGTTTATTTGTTTTTTTTTTACATACTCAGGTTATGAGTTTTTGTTTATTTTGGATTATTATTTTTATACTCAGGTCATGAGTTTTTTTTTTTTTTTCTCAGGTTATGAGATTTTGTATTTATTTTTTTTCTGCACACGGTCAGGAGTGCAGGGGACAGTGTGAATGGTGTGTGAATGTGAGGGGGTGGCACTCCTGACAGTAAGGGGTGTCACCCTCGGCCGTGGTGGTGAAGTTAACCCCACGGCTGTATGAATGACGTGTGAAAGGTGTGTGAATGGACAGTGACATCATTGGGGCCTTGACGCTGGCGTTACTGCTCCCAACTCCTACATGCTGGACTTGGGCTAATCCAATGCGATGTGCATGTGGTGTGTGTGATCTAGGGACATCAGTGGTGTACACGCGTGCACTGTCTGTGTAATTAATGTTTTGGGTTAGTGTCCAAAGATGCTTACGGCGAGGACCCTCCTGACTGCTCTTCCATCAGCAGACTGGGTGTCCTCTGCCAGGTGGGGACTGTGTGGGTCGGGGGTCAGGTCATCACGTATGTCAATATGCAGGCCTTTTCTCATAGCAAAGTTATGTAGTATGCAACATGCACCGATGATCTGGCACACAAAGGTAGGGGAATACAATAGGGTCCCCCCAGACTTATCCAGGCATCGGAAACGGGACTTCAGGAGCCCAAATGTTTGCTCCACCACTGCACGGGTTTTGATGTGTGCTTCATTGTATTTTCTCTCTCCTCTGGTTTGGGGGTTGCGGAAAGGAGTCATGAGATGGGGTCCCAGTGCATATGCAGAGTCACCTGTAAGGTAAAAGACAGGAGAATGTTAGTCATGCATGTGCGACTTCTGTTGTGCATCACGGGAGGGGATAGTCATGCCTGACTCCCTTGTCACTCACCAACCAGCCAGCTGTCCCCATACATGTTCTGGTTAAATTCTGCTGGGATGGGGCTCTGATTGTATATGAAGCTGTCATGGCTGGACCCGGGGTGTTTGGCACGGACGTGCCATATGAGGCGTTGGGCATCAGCTATCACCTGTACGTTGATGGAATGCCAATGCTTCCGATTGCGGTATATGTGCTCTGTGGCACTGGGGGGCTGTAGGGCCACATGTGTGCAATCAATGGCCCCCACAGTGCGTGGGAATCTGGCAATGTTGTAGAAATCTGTCATTGCCTTCTGCCGTAGCTCCTCAGTGGTGGGTCTGATGAACTGGTTGGACATGCGTCTGAGGATTGCAGGGACAACCTGGTGCACACATCTGCTCACGGAGGATTGTGACATCCCAGCCACCACTCCACTTGTACGCTGGAATGAGCCACTTGCAAGGAAATGAAGTGTTGCCAGGACCTTCACCAGTGGCTGCACTGCTTGTGAGCGGTGTGTCTTGCTGGTGATGTCATCCTGCAGGGTTGTGGTTAGTTCAAGTATTGCAACAGGGCTGAATCTGAAGAGGCGATACACCTCCTCATCCCCCATGCCAAAGAGGCTCATACGTGTGCGGTATATCCTCTCACGTGCCCGCCTCCTTCGTTCCAGGGGACCCATCAGTAGTTCTAGGACCACGATTGCCCCTGGCATGTTGGCACACAGAGGTGTTGTCCTTGCAAGTGTGGTTGTTCAGCTAGCTCCTATTGTCGGTAACGCTGCTGTAGCTGCTCTCCTGCTGACCTCTGACCGTCTGGAGTAAAGATAAAGCAGCCTTTTGTAGAAATAACTTTGCGCCGGACGGACGAGATACGCGCGGCGCATGTAGCCAGCGCATGGTGCTAATCCGTTTGTGAATTGTGAAAAATCCCTCATTTGCATATTTGCAGGGGAAATCAATAGGCGCGACTGATGCGCCCAGCGAAAATAAGCGCTGACGATACTCTGGCGTCGGAACGTTCCGCCGGTCGCAAATGACCCGTTATTGGGCGCATCTAGTTTGGTGGGTACGGGCACATAGAAACGACGGCGCATCATCACAGTTACGCGGCGCATATCGAAATACTCCAGCGCAAGTGTTCCTGAATCTGGCCCATTGTTTTTTTTTTTTACCAAAGAGTACAAAGTAGTTTAGACACTGCGTAAGCAAAAGCAAAACTTACAGAAAAGCAATGAGGGGCTATGTAGTCACTAAACATAAGGATAAATACACTAAATTAGGAACAGAAAGTCAGTGTGGGCTACTCAATATACAGTATCTCACAAAAGTGAGTAAAGTAGCCCTCACATTTTTGTAAATATTATATTCTATCTTTTCATGTGACAATACTGAAGAATTAGCTGTCCCCTCAAAATAGCTCAACACACAACCATAAATATCTAAACTGCTGGCAACAAAAGTGGGAAAACCCCTAAGTGAAAAGATCCAAATTGGGTCCAATTACCCATGTTCCCTCCCCGGTGTCATGTGACTCGTTAGTGTTACAAGGTCTCAGGTGTGAATGGGGAATAGGCATGTTAAATTTGGTGTTATCGCTCTCACTCTCTCATACTGGTCACTGTGAGTTCAACATGGCATCCCATTGCATAGAACTCTCTAAAGGATCTGAAATACAGTGTCTCTTAAGTAATGCAGTTTACACACGCTCGGAATTTAAGACAACAAATGTTCGATGGAAGCTTGTTAAAATTCCGACCGTCCATCGGAAATTTGCTGTCGGAATTTCCGACAACAAATATTTGAGAGCTGGTTCTCAAATTTTCCGACAACAAAATCCGTTCTCGTAAATTCCGATTGTGTGTGGACAATTTCGACACATGCTCTGAATTAAGTACGAGACGGAATTGCTCGGTCTGGTAAAACTAGCGTTCGTAATGGAGATAGCACATTCGTCATGCTGTAACGGACTGAAAAGCATGAGGCTGAAAAGCGTGAATCGTCTCTCACCAAACCTCTACTAACACGACTGGAATTAAACTTCACTTTTTTAGTGCCGTTGTACGTGTTGGACGTCACCATGTTCTTGACGTTCGGAATTCCCAACAACATTTTTTTGACCATGTGTATGCAAGACAAGTTTGAGCCAATATCCATCTAAATGTATCCAGGGTTTTGTTGTCGGAATGTCGATCCTCTGTACGCAGCAATGCAGTGCAATTGTTGCAGTCAATCATCAAACCAGAAGAAAACACTTATTCAGTTGTGGTGTCTGAGTAACAATCCACTGGTCCCAGGCTCTATGAAACTGTCTTAGTTTCCTGAGCTGGAGTGCTAAACAATGCTCATAGCTCACCGTACGATTTGTCTTCACAGTGTCACTGTCTTCACATCCGAAACATTAGGAACGAAGGAGCCCCTCCACTTTTTAAGGATCATTAATCTGGCACTTAACAGTATATGGACTACCACCAGTCTAAAAACTTCAGGAAAGTCATCCACTCTTATGTTAAATAGGGCGAGTGAACTCTTAGGTCTTGTCTGGCACCCTGTGACCTCAGACATAAGTGTGAATATTAACAAGAAAAATTGCGCTTATCTTAAAATGGTTATTAAGTAGCAATAAAGGCTAATTGATAACAAACAATAAAACAGGAAGGCAGCAGCTCTTATGCAAAATGCAATAGAAAGACAAGAAAGGGGGTTAGAGCTGCGCCATGACATCCGGATATGGTATGAGCCAATAGTCCACAATAACAATAGAGTAAAATGCTCTTCCACAAAAATTGAGAGTGAAAAAGAGTCTATATCATTTAAAACTCAGAGAAATATGTGTCTGCTTGGAGCGGGATATGACAGTCACCAACGTGATACATCACTCTTCGGTGAGAGCCCACCACCAGTTATATAAAGCAGCTTACCAGATGAGCTACAGTGACAGCAGTTGACTATAGCCCAGCCGCGGCCTTTAAGGGGAGATCTCACTTCCTGGATGGAAATCTGAAAACTTTGGCTCCAGCACATCAACCAGACACCAGACACCGCACGGTCATGCATAGAGAATAGCAGACATAGTGTAATTCCGCAAAGGTTATTTATTTAAAACACAAGGTTAAAACTTACTCACATTTGGTAAGAGTATTACGCGCACATAAAAAATATTTGCCGGCCGGCGAACACAAAGGCGGAGCCCTTCCTCCTGAACGCGATGACGTCACCGCAAGTGTGAATACCCTGTTCCAGAAGCTTGTTAGGTTTGGACACTCCCACAATGTGTGGATCAGGGTACCCACTCTTTGACATCCTCTCCAGCATTGGTTATCATCAATATTTGTGAATTTTGCTAATCGTACTGTTGTTAGATACCACCTTTGAAGTATTTCCTGAGAGATTTCCCAGTAGTTTACTCACTTAGGAGTAGATTCAGGTAGGAGATAAGCCGTCTTATCTCTGCGTTTTATGTGCGGCCAATCTATGCCAGTTAGGCATAGTTTTTTCATTAGATCAGACATGCATAAGTCTATTACGCTGTCTAATCTTATTTTCATATTTTAGGCTGGCCGCTAGGTGGCGTTCCCGTCTAAAATATGTAAATGAGTGAATTTGGCCGGCTCTTTTACGCTACACCACCTCAACTTTACAGGCAAGTGCTTTGAGAATAAAGCACTTGCCTGAAAAAGTAGCGGCGGCCTAGTTTAAAAGCCAGACGCTAGGCATGCCTATAGATAGGCATTTCTACGTGAATCTACCCCTCAGTGTACATTGAATTGTACTGTATAACGCTCAACCAGCGTGAATCTGACAATACGGAACCCAGCCCTTGTTCACATTTGGTAGGGAAAGGAGATTTCACAAACTCTGTTTTAGATTGAAGGAGGTTGTATAGAATGGAAATACCCTTAGCTTTTGGAGATATGGAGGTCCAGTAGGACCAGGCTATAGAAGTTAGTCCAAGGGAGGGAATCAGATTTCGTCATAGGGAGGCTGAAATTTGCACAAAAGCATATCGATCCAGGGACAAGATGTTATAAGTCTCTCTAATGATGTTGGTGGGGGTGAGTTGGCCATTAATCATTAGGTCCTGAAGCAGGATTGAATTCAGGGGGGAACTTTGACTGTGGGGCACATTAGGTAATAAAAATGTGAAGATTTCCAGAAGGATGGGGATGGAAGACTTGGATACAGAGGTAGGAGACGTTTTAATGAAGTAACTTCAAACTTCTACAGCAGCGGGTATAGTAGGGTGGGTTTTCTTGGGGGTAGTACCAGAAAAGGATTGTGCCAGAAGAAAATAATTTAAGTGCCCATGCGTGGTGAAGTGTTGTTCTATGGGTAGCCAATGCTTGGCACCTGATGGGGTGAACCATTGTCTTAGCTGATCTAGTACTACTGCCACATTATAATCCTTCATGACTAGTAGTCCCATCTCACCCACTTTTTTTATGTCTAAAGAGAGTGTTGTAAGGACATCTTGGTTGTTTACCTTGCCATACGTAAGAGCTTAGGGTGTGTTTTATGGCCATGAAGAAGGAGGGAGAAATGTGGATAGGTAAGGGTCGATAGAGGTATAGCCTCTGCTGTGAGCCCTGTGGAGCCACTGAGAGCCGGAGCTATCTCAGTGTGCGGCCATGCAGAATGGCAGCTGAGCATGCCTCTCCCCCTGGAATAAAATATTAGATGCTTCGAGGGCTAACAAAGTCACTTTTTCCTTAGAGTATTAAAAGTCGAATTTTACCACTACATCCCTGGGGGGGAAACCATCTGGCCCTATGGGTCTAGTCCATCTCCAGGCATTCAGCTGGGATATCAAGAACCATTTCCTTTAGAAGAGCTAGGATGCAACCCTGAAGATCAACCACCAACCCACGTATTCTTATGTTGCTATGGCAGGCATGGTTCTTGATGTCCTCCAGCTAATTTCAGAGGGTATGGAGCTCGGTCAGTAGTTGTTCCAGGTTGCTTGTGACCATCCATGAGTGGTGGCTTTGTCTAGATGACAGACTCCCCCGGTAGTCAGATGGGGACCTGGTCCCTCCCAGCGGGTGGAACATATGCTAAGGCCTTGAAGCAAAAACAAGCTCTAGGTTTTGGACGCAATGATCTTGTATTTAGTTTAGAATTTGCGGTTTAGATAGGGATATATATCATAACTCCTTGAGTGGAAGTTTTATGGCTCACGTCAGAAAGTGAGAATGGTCCAGTTATGCTATATGTAAAAGATTCCTTCAGCCTTTTGGAATATTCAATGTATGACTCTCTGACTAGGTTGTATACGGTATATGGGAAAGCTGAGATCTTTATACAGTACTTTGTATTGTTAAACTTCTATAAAAATTATTGAAACAAAAGGTGGAGCCAGGCCATGTCTGAGATAGATGGTCAAAAGATTAGGATGCAAAAGGGTAAAAAATTTTAGGGGATACAATAGCGTTAGATGCAGCAGGGGTTGTTAGACCTGAGGTAGGTGAAGCAGATCTAGAATGCCGCCATTTAGATCTGTTGCAAGCATGCAACCCCAGCCAATGCACAGTAGATTTCAAACTCTGATAAAGAAGGGCAACGCTAGGAGTCGATCACATATGCTGAATTTACTGACAGGGAACATGCTGATAAGAGAAAAGTGTAGAGTCACAGAAGGACAAGACCATGCTGCCTGCTTTGCCCCTCACTGTCCAATCAAGGACCTGGGGTTTGAACATGACCAAACTGTAGTTTATATCTGCAGTAGAAAAAACCCAGTGGCCAAAACACAAATCCTATAACAGATAAAATTAGCCTTATACATACTATATGAAAGGGTATTTCACTGTTTGCAGATGTTTAGTTTTAACAATAAAATTAATTTATAGTAAAAGTAGGGCTGTTACTGATCAAAATTTTTGTGTTTGATTAATCGTTTGTTTTTTTAATCGATTAATCGACTAATTTCGATTAATAACAACGCACATACAAATCCAACTACTTTTAGCTGATCTCCTTGCAGGTCAGTGGAAAAATGGAGAGCAGGATAAAACAAAACACACAAAGGCAGCGCTCGATGGGAATAGCATTAAACCTTTTATAGTCTCCAAGTAGGTAACCAAATAAATATTGCACTGGAGATAAAATCGATGTAGCTACGTAAACTGTAAAAATGGTGAGAGTGATACCAAACAGTACCAAGTCATAAAAACATAAAAACACGTAGCTAAGTATGATACTGGTATAAAAATGTGTACAACGATACCACTGCTGAATCCAGATGAGAGGTTAACATCAGTCTGTCGGGCATGTAAATGTCCCATGAAGGGAACTATCACAACTCCCAGTGGATGGCTGTAAAATCCCAGGTTGACAAAGGGAAGTGATAGAGGGAAGTGTAACAGCCCTTGCGTGTGGCAGATAGTAAAGTCCCACCGGTATGCAGATATGAAGGCACAGCAAAGGAGCCCTAAAGATAGACACGGCCCCGCCGGTGTCCATGACGCTACAGGATCTCCGACGGAACTCCCTAAAGGCCCAGAAGCCGGCGGAGAGGTGAGTACCAATCAAAAGAATTTTAATCGATCAAAAAGGTTTTAATCGATCAAAAAAATTAAAGATTAATCGATTAATTAAAAGTTAATTTGCACAGCCCTAAGAAAAAGTATAATAAATGTAAACATATATTTAAAAAATGTTTAACAGATATAAGACAAAAACAAGTTAATCTGATTCTTAACAACAGGCTCCGGGGGATGGACATTTCTAGAGCCAAATGCTATGGTCATGTCCCAAGCGTCTATCATCCCAACATTAAGTCCATTGAAGATGTCTTTTACTAAGAGGTACTGAATATAACCATGAAAGTCACTAAATCGCTCTACATCAGAGTTAATCTCCCTGATGTTCTCAGACTTTATGATAACTTTTGTATCTGGGCTTCGTAAAAACAGGCTCTCTATGGCCCTTCGTATGCTGAGAAGCCTTTTGATGAAAAGGGGAAAAGGAAAGGGCCGGAAGTGCTGTCCCACAGCTATCACAACAATTGTGTTGGAGCCGCCACTAAGTTGGTCGATTTCATTGGTGATATAGGATTGAGTTTTGACATTGAAAAAGCTCATAGTTACAAATGGATGTCCATGTTTCTTCCATTGAATGTAGATGTTGTTTTGCAAGTCAAAAGCCATATAGGTCTTATGCCAACCAGACATGTGGGTCTCAAAAAATGTCAGATCTGGTAAAGAAAAAGATCAAAAAGCAAATAATTATGTATTTTTAAAAAGCATAACTTATATTTTTTATTAGACCTTGGCAAAAATCCACCAAAATGACATAATTTTTGATTTATTGTTAGGCAGAAGACTAATCTCCAAAAAAGTACCAAATCATTATATAAAACCTTAACAAGAACAAAAATAATACATAGTTAAAAAAACATGTAGTTCAGTCAGGATAAGCGTGTATTTAGTTCAATCAATTCTTTTGGCTCATAAATTGCTAGTTTTAAGTAATTTGTTAGGGTACATTACACATCAAAACCCACACAGGGTTTTTAGTGCCAATAAACAACACTCCATACCCATTTGTAATCTGCCATATATGAACTGACCACGGTCCATAATCCAACCCCCAACAATTATTGCTCACCTTCCCCCTGTCAATAAACTCTAAATGCTTTCAGAAGCATCTCAAACCGATGTCCAAAGCATGCCTAATTAGCCCATAAATGTCTATTGACACTGGTCCTTACCCATACGATTTACCCAGGCATGCTGATGCCTTATGGGTAAATAACAGGATCCTATCCCTTTGCTCTTGGGAGAATGTCATTTCCAAATCCCTTACCCATGCCTGAAAGAAAGTGAGTTCTTGTGGTGTTTCTAAATTGGTTAATATGGCATAGAAATCTGACAAAATGTGTCTCAGTGGGTTCAACTTCAGGCGTATCTGCTCGAAACTTGACAGTGTTCTGACTTGAGTGAGTGAGTGAAAAACTTATATAGTGCAGCACATGCGCTCTGGGCGCTCGTTGTCCATTTCTCCTTTATCATCAAAAGAGATGAGTTTTGATCTTTCTTCTAAAGGCCAAGTGGTTCTCCTCCAACCGAATGCTGGTTGGTAAAGCGTTCCATAGTCTGGGACCCTGGAGCGCAAATCCTCTTTCTCCTATGGACTTGTATTTGGCTTTGGGTATCTGGAGCAGATTTTGGTTAGTGGATCGCAAAACGCGATTAGAGTTGTAAGTTTTTTTTTTTGGCATAGGTATTGGGTCGCCTTCCCATGGATGCACTTATGCGTCAGACAGAGTGCTTTAAAAGCAATTCTGTCTTTTACTGGCAACCAGTGAAGGGTTCTCAGCGAAGGTGAGATAGAGTCGCACGTTTTTTTCCCAGTCGCAAGCCTGGCGGCCGTATTCTGAACAACTTGCAGACGAGAGATTTGGTACTTTGGGAGTCCGAGGTAAAGGGCATTTGCATAGTCCAGTCTGAAGTTTACAATTGTTCCCACCACGACTGCTATGTCTTCTTTTGGAATAAATGGAATAAGCCTGCGTAGTAGGCGCAGCAGATGGTGAGTAGGGATGAGCTTCAAGTTCGAGTAGAACTCATGTTCGACTCGAACATTGCCTGTTCGCCGAACAGCGAACTATTTGGGGTGTTTGCGGCAAGTTTGTGTGATCTTTGTCTATGGGACTCGAACGTTTGAAATCTAAAGTGCTAATTTTAAAGGCTAATATGAAAGTTATTGTAATAAAAAGTATTTGGGGACCTGGATCCTGCCCCAGGGGACATGTATCAATGCAAAAAAAAAGTTTTAAAAACTGCATTTTTTTTTTTGCAACAGTGATTTTAATAATTCCTTTAAGTGAAACAATATAAGTGAAATATTCCTTTAAATTTTGTACCTGGGGGAGGGGGGTGTATAGTATGCCTGAAAAGTAGCACTTGTTTCCCATGCTTAGAACTGTCCCTGCACAAAATGTCATTTCTGATGGAAAAAAAGTAATTTAAAATCACTCGCGGCTATAATGAATTGTCGGCTCCCGGCAATACAGAGAAAAGTCATTCATAAAAAAAAAAATGTATGGGGGTCCACAGCATTTTTTTTTTAAATTTGGGGTGGAGTTCCCCTTAAAATCCATACCAGACCTGAAGGGTCTGGAATGCATATTTGGGGGGAACCCCACATCATTTTTTGTTAATTTGACGCAGGGTTCCCCTTAACCACTTGACCACTGGGCACTTAAACCCCCTTAATAACCAGACCAATTTTCAGCTTTCGGTGCTCTCACAGTTTGAATGACAATAACTCAGTCATACAACATTGTAACCAAATGACATTTTTGTCTTTTTTTTTCCACACAAATAGAGCTTTCTTTTGGTGGTATTTGATCACCTCTGCAGGTTTTATTTTTTTCGCTATAAATGAAAAAAGAACGAACATTTTGTAAAAATAAAAAAAAAATTCTTCATTTCTATTATAACATTTTGCAAAAAAGTAATTTTTCTTCATAAATTTGGCCTAAAATGTATACTGCTACATATCTTTGGTAACAAAACAAAAAAACATGGATATTATTTAGTCTGAGTGAAAGTTATAGGGTCTACAAGCTATGGTACCAATTACTGAAAATGTATCAATTTGATCACATCTGATGTACTGACAGCATCTCTCATTTCTTGAGACCCTAACATACCAGAAAAGTACAAATAGCCCCCAAATGACCCCTTTTTGGAAAGAAGACATTCCAAGGTATTTAGAAAGAGGCGTTAGTTTTTTGAAGTTGTCATTTTTTCCCACAATTCTTTGCAAAATCAAGATTTTTTTTATTTAAATTTTTTTCCACAAAAGTTTCATATTAGCGGGTAATTTCTCACACACAGCATATGCATACCACAAATTACACCCCAAAACACATTCTGCTATTCCTCCCGAGTATGGTGATACCACATGTGTGAGACTTTTACACAGCGTGGCCACATACAGAGGCCCAACATGCAGGGAGCACCATCAGGCGTTCTGGAGCACCCAGACCAATTCTGACATTCCTCTCCTAGACTTGTGTCTTTTTTCAACCTGACTAACTATGTGACTAACTATGTAACCTGGGGGCAACTGAGTACTGGTAGGCCTGCTTGCCTTATGAGAAAAGCTGCTGCTATAGGCGAAGAACATAGTAGCCAGCTATAGTGACTGACCACCTGTGTTGGTGTAGACGTGACAGCTACCATGTCAAAGGCAATGGAGGTCTGGATGGAGATGTTCAATTCTGCTCTTAAGAATGGTACAGAAAGCATAGGAGGCTTATTTGCTTTGCAAGAGCCAAAATTAGTATCGGTCTTCTTGGGCAAGACCTCTGTTGACACCTTTTCTGTGGCCTAAGTATGCTTTGGTAATGGGCAAGCACGCTTTGTGGCTGTTGTCATGGCTGGTGGATTTAGCAGGCTTGGTGTAACATTTCCTTTAAGGGGTCTACACTCTCTGACAACAAACTGGACAGCACCAAAGCCAGGGCCATAGATGGTAAGTCTGGGTTATTGCCTTGAAAAAAAGACATCTGCTAAAATAGAAGGGATCAGTTCAGGAGACAGAACATAGATCGCTTGAAGAAAGCGCATTCTTACAGACCTGGCTGTTCAGGTAGAACTGGAAGAGGGACCAGCCTTCTCTCTAGAAATCAGCAAAAAGCTCAGCATCAGGAGTCTGGGATGTTTCTACTGTAAGTCCTTTTGAGGTCACACCTGCCTAAACATGCCCTAAGTGTCTGGTTTCTTCTTTATTGGCATGTGTGAGAAGCTTTGATCTCAGATGCCTGACCCATCAGAACAGTTTCTTCAGGACACGCCTCGAGTTTCAGTGGTCTGCTATGTCTCAGTTTTGTGCCACCAGGATTGCCTTGTGATCTGAACTGATCAGGTCCACCTGTCTGTTATTCAGGTGGACCCGATCAGGCCACCCATTGTCCAGCAGGTTGAAACAGTTTACATCCGACTGCCCAATAGAGGAGAGCAGGCTTTGTCCTTGTCCGCTCTGCATAGCGGAATGGACAGGACCAGTAAATCAGCCTGCTCAGCAGAATTCAGTGGAGAGATCCCTCGCTGAGCAGGCAAATTCCACTTGGACGGATCTGCTCTGTGTGAAATGTCAAGCCATTATTAGTGCAAGGGGCAGTGGTGCCAGTTCAAACAGAAGAGAGGTTTCAGGGCATGTATTCTCCATTTTTCAGGGTCAGAAAAATGTGAGAAAGTTTATAGCCCATTATCAATCTGACTAAATAGGTTCATGCTAAAAGACAAATTCAAGCTGGAAATATTGGGCCAGATTCAGAGACACTTAATATTGCGCTGCGTAATCGAAATACTCTACGCTGCCGTATTTTACCAGGCTCTACTCCGAATTCAGGTAGATTTTCGCCCGTACGCTACGGCGGCGTAGTTCATTTCTCGCCGCGTAATTGAAATACGCGATTAGGGGGCGTGAAGCATTTAAATTAAGCGCGTCCCCGCGGCGATCGAACTGCGCATGCTCTGTTCAGAAATGTCCTGCCGTGCATTGCGCGAAATCACGTCGTTACGTCATTCGTTGTTTGAGTAGCGTCGTTTACGAACATTCCTATTCCCGGACGACTTACGTAAAAAATTATAAAAGATGTCGGAAAACGTAAAAATTTTACGTGGGAACAACGGCCATACTTAACATGGGCTGTCTAATATTAGACCAGCCAAAAGCTGGTATAGTGATACGCAAAAAAAAGATGACTAAAGGTGCCGTAAGAGATTGCGATTGAAGATCGTAATTTCGTGGATTGCAGGCAAAAGCTCATTAGCATACCCCGACGGCGAAAAACAATGGGAAGTCCGCCCAGTGGCCGCAATTTTATTGCAGCGTAGATCTGAAGGTGTACTAACACGTAAGACAGTCGAATTGGAGCCTGCAGCCGTCTATTCATGGTTTGTGGTTTTCGACTAGCTAAAAAACGCGCGTAATTTGAAATGACTCCAGTCTAACACCAGTTAGACAGGCGTAATCGCTCTCTGAATCTGGCCCATTATATTTAATTTAGGAGGCAGTTTAGCCAGGCAACTGTCTAAACGCAATAGCTTTAAAGAATGCTTATTTTAATTTTCCTGTACTGTCTTTTCAATAGTTTCTCCAGTTTTCGGTAGGACAACGAACATCTGCACTTCACCTTTCCCCACCTTCAGCCTCTCTACTTCTACTCGGGTATTCACCAAGGTCTTACTTGCGGTTGTGGCTTGTGTCAGAAGAAGAGGCATATATCTGGATCATTAACCTCTTTAGGACCACCCGCCTGCATTGTACTGCGAATGGGCGGCATCTACAGGCACAGCGATGTAAAAGTAGCACATAGTACACACATTAACACTTGTTGGGCACACACTTAACCCTTGATTTCCCAGAGATGTTAACCCATTCCCAGCCATCAGTGTCATTAGTACATTTACAGTGTATAGTATTATCACTGATAATACTATCAGTGATAACACTGATAATGTGGTGATGTTCCTACCCAGTGTCAGATTTCCCACCACACGGTAAGTAGCTGATAACCATTACTACTATAAAAATGTATAAATAAGTAACGAAATAAAAATTCCAGTATATATACCATAGTTTGTAGACATTATACCTTTCACACAAACCAAACAATATACACTTATTGAGATTTTTTTTTTTTTTTTTTACCAAAGATTAGCTTAAATTCATGAAGAAATTTGAATTTTTTTTTCAATTATTTTATAGGATAAAGTAAACAAAGAATATTATTATTCAATGGTTTATATAATAAAAAAAATAAAAGCCCAGTGGTGATCAAATAACACCAAAAGAAAGCTCTATTTATGTGAAAAATATGTTTTTGGGTACAGTATTGCATGGCCACACCCTTATCAGTTAACCACTTCTAACCGGCCCCACGTCCAAAGACGTCATTTTTTTGAAGATGGATATCTCGGTAACGGCAGCAGCTGCTGCCACAACCGAGATATCCATCTCTTCGTGGGGCGGTCCTGTTAACGATAACGGCGGTCATCGCGGCGGATTCGCCGCGAGATCGCCGTTACCGGCGGCGGGAGAGGGTGCCCCCCCCCTCCCGCCGCTCTCCCGCGCCCTCCGCCGCTTACCGTAGCCGTCGGTAGCGGCGGAGGCGATCGGGTCCTGTTGCTTGATGTCCGGGGATGCGACTGAGGGAAAAAATGTCCCTCAGCCGTCCCCATACCTCTGCTGGGCAGAAGTGACGTCAAAACGTCATTTCCGCCCAGCCTCTTAAAGAGACATTTAATTTGTTTACATTTTGACTTTTTTTTTTTTTTTTTTTCTTTTTTTTTTTTGCATTTAAGCCTGAATATGAGATCTGAGGTCTTTTTGACCCCAGATCTCATATATAAGAGGACCTGTCATGCTTTTTTCTATTACAAGGGATGTTTACATTCCTTGTAATAGGAATAAAAGTGATAATTTTTTTTTTCAGTGTTAAACATTATAAAATAAATAGAAATAAAAACGAAAACCCAAAAACAATTTTTTTAAAGTGCCCCGTCCCGACGAGCTCGCGCGCAGAAGCAAACGCATACGCGAGTAGCGCCCGCATATGAAAACGGTGTTCAAACCACACAAGTGAGGTATCGCCGCGATCGTTAGAGCGAGAGCAATAATTCTAGCCCTAGACCTCCTCTGCATCTAAAAAAATGCAACCTGTAGAATTTTTTAAACGTCGCCTATCGAGATTTTTAAGGGTAAAAGTTTGACGCCATGCCACGAGCGGGCGCAATTTTTAAGCGTGACATGTTGGGTATCATTTTACTCGGCGTAACATTATCTTTCACAATATATAAAAAAATTGGGCCAAATTTATTGTTGTCTTATTTTTTAATTCAAGAAAGTGAATTTTTTCCAAAAAAAGTGCGCTTGTAAGACCGCTGCGCAAATACGGTGTGAGAAAAAGTATTGCAATGACCGCCATTTTATTCTCTAGGGTGTTAGAAAAAAAAAATATATAATGTTTGGGGGTTTTAAATAATTTTCTAGCAAAAAAAACTGTTTTAATCTCGTAAGCACCGAATCTGAAAAACAGGCTCGGGGCTGAAGTGGTTAAAGAAGCTCAGTGCTAAATTGAAAAAATGGCCTGGCCATGAAGGGGGTAAAATGTTGTGTCACCTGGTGACCAATAAAAGCTCACTCTCTAAGTCATGTGTTCCCTAAAGGTTGCGCGTTAAAATTTTCAAAGGCAACATGGATACTTACTCTTCATGACTTTTGGGAAGAATTCTATCCATTGGCGAATTGTTGAATCACCCATCAAATATATCATTTTGCCAGCCAAACATTTATTGATATTTAACAAGGGCTCAAAAGAAGAAAGATTGCAATGTGAGGGGAACCATTGGTTGTTCAGGAAATAACCGCTAGGGAAGGGAAGAGAGGTCCCAATTTGGCATCTTGAAGTCACATTCATAGAAGTTTCTGAAAAAGGATTACATTAACACATTTTTTTTTTTAAGTTCAAAGAGCTTTTTTGGTCTTTTTTGGTACACCTTCATATTAATATAAATTCACATTTAAAATAAAATAGGTGGAGTTTTAGGCATTTATTTTTGTTTGTTTCAGATAGTCTAGAGAAAAGTTGGAGAAAAGTTAGAACCTCTGATTGCTCCCCATTGGTCAGAATTCTCCAAACTTCCTGCTCCAAAGACAAAACAAGAAGTGAGTGGACAGCTTTATGAAGTGAGGGACAGTGGCATGGGTTGTCAGCACCCAGTGGAAAGCAAGTGATTTGCGCTCCCTAACCTGTGGGCTTTTAGCTATGATCTGGTCACATTATCCCATGTGTCAGTTAGCGGTGGCTGCAGGGAAGAGGAGAGATCACTTGACAATGACCGGTAAAGCCTTGATTGGTTACACCCCTCATAGGTTCCCATGTCCCATCTGTTATTGGTGGTTGTATGGTAACATAACTCAGAACCCCTAAACCTTGGGTGCTCCATTATGAAAATATTCACCAGCCACTGTAGTAGAACACTTGGGTCCACCTTCTCCACCCTACTTGAAAGAAGGCCATCCATCAAAGTTATGATTTAATAACAACCATTACTGCTGAGGCGCAATGGGCCTAGGTACGAATCAACTGTAATAATGAGATAAAATCCCCCCCACATCCTTGCCCCCTTACCCATTTAATAAAACACACTTACAACCATTAGGTTGGAAAGGGCAAGGCCACGGCTTTATTTAAAATTCCAACACATAACCATATTAACACTTTAAACGAGTGCCAGTCACAGTTGCACTGTGAGCACGCAATTCCAAAAGGGAAGGCCTGTCCTTACCATAAGTGCTGGACAGACAGCCTACTTCCAATTTTCCATCAAGGGCTTAGCCCATTACAGCAACTTTACTGCTGGCAAGGCAGAAACCAGCGAGAAGCTCGCTGGGATCCTCATTCTGCCGAGAACCTCGGCCGTGTGTACACTCTCGGCGAGCATCCCGTCAGGAAAGCCGCCAAGAGAAAATAGAGAGCAGGTTCTCTATTTTCTCGGCGGCCCGTCGGGATTAACAGCTGATCGCCTTTCCCGGGATGGTCGCCGATTCTGCCGGCCGGCCGAGAACCTCGACGGGCGGAACGATGTGTTTGGCCCGTCGAGGTTCTCTGCCGTGTGTACGCCGCCTCAGATTTCTTGGGGACTCAGGTCTCCTGAATTTTCCACCAGGTAGGTAAGTGGAATTTAGCACCTAGAAGGCCTCTTTTCATGCCCTGAGATAGTTTGGAAAGAGTAAAAGGTAAGTTCACCTTTCACAAAAACTGAAATGCTGAACTAACTCCAAGTATCTTGGCCACCCCTCACGATATCACTATTCATAGTGCCAATGAGGCCCCCATGCTTCTGGTGAAGAGGTCCATTGTTTTAACACTTTACATAATACATGACAATGGAGAAGGAAGGAAAGAGAAGTGGGGAGAGGAAAGAGAAAGGGGAGTAGGGAGGATGGGGAAAGGGGAAAGAGGGAGGAGAGAGGAGAGGAGAGGAGAGAGGACAGAGAGATGGATGGGGAGAGAGGATTGAGAGAGGGGAGAGAGCACAGAAAATCTCTGCAACCTCTACAAAGGAGCACACGGCAATCCAGTCCAGCCTCCACCTTCATTACACACTGCCCTCCACTCACCCAGCATGTACTTCTACACCCAAGTCCCCCTACATCTTCCCGCAGGTCCAGTTCTCCTGTATCAGCACTTGATGTGATGTGTAGGGTGGAGCTGACTCCACCTGACAGAGACTATAATATAGTGCCAATTGCAGGAGTGAATTGGGCAACCCACGGTAGCAGGGAACAATTGCAGGAACCATCCTCTGTATCTGTGTTTTTCCCTCCAGCAGCTGAAAGTTGGGGGGGGGGTGGCTTTCAGCAGCTAGAGGGAGACACACAGATACAGAGAATGGTTCCTGTAATTGTTCTCTGCTGCACTGATCCCCCTCACTGTTCAGTGCAGGCAGTGGTAGTGCTGTTAGTAAAGTCGTCCGGGTCCCGGGACTTATTTCTGCACCCCTCAAAATGTTGCGCCTGGGGTGACTGTACCGGGGTGAATGCACTACGCCACTGGTGAGGGGATAGGACCTTTGACATTTTATAAGTTCTCATCTACGCTTGTTCTGGTGGCAACTGTACAATTGTTGGTTTTCATTAGACATGCGTAGAACT
Organism: Rana kukunoris; assembly: GCA_029574335.1. Classification (NCBI taxonomy): domain Eukaryota; kingdom Metazoa; phylum Chordata; class Amphibia; order Anura; family Ranidae; genus Rana; species Rana kukunoris. The sequence continues at coordinate 31,633,048 of CM056060.1, forward strand.
AAAAAAAAATGTTTAATTTCAATTTGTTATTTACATTAATTTGTTTTGTTAAATTCGTTTAATCTGTTTAATTTGTTTTTGGAATTTGTTTAGTTTATTGGTATTCAATCATTTTCAATAAATTTAAAATTTCCGAATTTGAATTTGAAAAGTTTTCAAATTCAAATCATTTTTAAATTCAAAAAGTTTTCAAAATTGAATTCAAAGTTTTCATTTGAATTTCAAAGTTTTCAAATTCAAAAAAGTTTTAGAATTTGATTTTTTTTTACTTGTTTTCCAATTTCCAAAGGGACAAAAATAGAAAAGAAGATGAAGGAATCAAATAAAAAAGAATATAATATAAAATAATATAATAGCATAGAAATAGAATAGAATAGAATTTAAAAAATAATAGAATAAAATAGAAAGAATATAGCCAACTTCTGAAATTTGAATAGAAAATACTAGAATACAAAAGAATAGAATAAAAAAAATACAAAAGAATAGAACAGAATAGAACAGAATAGAAAGAATATAACCATTTCCCAAAATGTTAATTTGAATTAGCATAGAATAGATTGGAATAGAATAGAAATAACACAGTAGTATAGAAAGAAAACAACAGAATAGAATAGAAAGAATAAAACCATCTTTCTATTCTAATCCATTCTTTATATTCTATTTAAATTTGCATTCTATTTGAATTTTGGGAAATTATTATGTTCTTTCTATTCTATTTTTAATTCCAATTGTTTTCTATCTTTGTTCTATTCTTTTCTATTCAAAATTTGAATTTCGGAAGATAGTTATATTTATTCTATTCTGTTGTTTTTTCTACTCTATTCTGTTATTTTCTATTATATTCTAATCCATTATTTTCTATTCAAATGTGAATTTATTCTAATTGAATTTTGGGAATGGGTTATATTCTTTCTATTCTATTTAATGTCTTCCTATTCCATTCTTTTCTATTATATTTTATTATTTTCTTATGTATTCTAATTAAAATGTATTCTATTTGAAATTTGAATTTCTATTCTTTTTTTTCTATTATTTTATTTTCTATTCTATTCATTTGTTTTCTATCCTATTTTACTCTCTTTGGAAATTGAAAAACAATTTGAAGATTTTTTAAATTCAAATTTGAAAACGTTTTGAATTTGAATTTGAAAACTATTTGAAATTCGAAAACGATTCAAAATGTATTTAGAAAATAATTTGAATCGATTTGAATTAAAATTGTGTCTGAATTTATTTTGTTATTTCAGATTAATTTAAATTCAACACTATTGGAATTCGAGAAATTCGGATACATCTGGATTTACGAAAATTGAAAATTTGTCCGAATTTCAATTTGGAACTAAAATAACTGCATATTTAGTCTAGTTTTCATTAATTGGGAAAATTGCCACAAGGACAAAAAGAGAAGGGAAGGCTCTCTGGTGGAAATTTGCGTATCAATAAAAAAATAAGGGATCCTAGCCTTTCCACAAATTAATTTGCAAGAGACATGAAACAAAAAAATACTCTATGTATAACTTATTATTGAATCGAAGAAAAGGCTGGATGGCTGCACTCTGTTAACACTTTTATTGAAGACGGTTTAAAAATTCTTCTAGTACAAAGACATCAGAGGCACAGGATCAATGAAAAACTGACATGTTTCACACCACTAAAGGCTGTGATTAAGCACCCATAGTGATGTGAAACATGTCAACTTTACATTGATTCTGTGCCTCTGATGCCATTGTACAAAAATCATTTTTAAACCGTCTTCAATAAAGCTGTTAACAGAGTGCGGCCATCCAGCTTTTTCTCCGATGCCTATGTGTGTTTGGCTTTACCGTGTGTTCCCACTAAGGGCATAACCACAGGTGGCACAGAGCAACCAATTGACCGTGCTAACAAAAATCCTGTTTTTCTTAGTTCTCTCACACCTAATTGGGTGATTCAAAGTGAATACAGGCTCACCTTATTTACTAAGATATACTTTGCAATGTGAATATTTACTTAGTTAATTGATTTTAGTAAAAGAACCCCAAAACGTCCGTTCACAAGTGTAAAGCTGGCTGCAGACATTATATCTGACTAAATGGCGGGGGGATAGGCTATCATGGACTTTAAAGTGGTTGTAAACCCTTTTTGACTACTTCTACCTATAGGTAAGCATAGAATAAGACTTACCTATAGGTAGTGGAAATATCTCCTAAACGTGCGCCGTTTAGGGTCGCGTACACACGATCAGACACATCCGATGAAACAGATCCGACGGACCGTTTTCATCGGACATGTCTGAAGTGGTCTTTTGGTCTGATGTGCGTACACACCATCGGACCAAAATCCCCTCGGACCAGAACGCGGTGACGTAGAACACACCGACGTGCTGAAAAAAGGAAGTTCAGTGCTTCCAAGCATGCGTCGAATCAATTCGATGCATGCGCAGGATTTTGGTCCGATGGTTGGGCGTACTAACCATCGAACCTGTCCGACGGACGGGTTTCCAGCGGACAAGTTTCTAAGCATGTTTATAAACTTTTGTCCGCTGGAAAACTGTCCGATAGGCCGTACACATGATCGAATATGTCCGCTGAAACTGGTCTGCGGACCAGTTTCAGCGGACATGTTCGATCGTGTGTATGCGGCCTAGGAGATATTTCACTTGTAGTCCATCGAAAATGTTAACGGCGCATGCCCGGGGAAGAAACTATACTAAGTACCTGTCAGGAAAGGTCCCCCCGCTGGTGATACTGCCTGGTAATTGGGCTGCAGTGCTGGCGTCCACCAGCGGGGGGTTCTTGGCAGTATGGAGCATACAGCCCTTTCTGCGTTCAAGTGTGACCTGAATGCAATAAACACGCCTCTATAATACCCGGCGTGTGTAATCACTCCTCGCCCTGGTATCAGTCTTCTACCTTAATCCTAAACCTGTTATCTAACCCTGCTATCTGGACTCTGCTTCTGTTCCCCATCCTGGACCCGTCCTTCCCTTTGCCTGTTTACATTGGTTCCTGTTCCCTCTTAAATCCCTGCCCCGCAGCCTGTCCATCCATCCGCTCCCTGCTCCGCTGTGTTCCTATCCTCACCCATCTGCTGACTTCCCCTGTGTATGACCTCGGCCTGGCTTTGTTTACAAATACGGTATTTCCCCTGATTGTATATGCTATTTTGTTGCGCACTGGTTGTCTTCACTTATTTATTAATAAACACCTTTTAACTTCACCGCATGCACTGTGGGTCTCCTCTGTGCAGTCATACAGTGCTGGTCTACTATATTCTCCTGACAGTACCATTTCTTCCCCAGCCTGTACCGTAAATGGCGGCTCTCGTCCGTATGCGCGGAAGTGACGTCACGTGGCTCCGGCGAATCACAGAGCCGCAGGCCGCAGCCCGGAAGGAAGAGTGGAGAAATGATGCATGCTGCCTACACAGGGGACATCGCTGGATTCTTTTGCAGGTAAGTGGCACATAATGGGCTAGTATGCGATACAGGCTTTGCAGCAGGCTAAAGAAGAAGTAAAACTCATTGGGGTTTACTTCCTCTTTAATTGTAACGTAGAATTAATGCAAACAACACTTCTATTTGATACATTTTAATACAAGAAAACATATATTGATACAATACCAAATTATTATTATTTTTAGAAGCCAACTAAGATAAATTAGACAAACATATGCTCCCTTAGTCACACAAGTGTGGCATCTAGAACATTAATACCATCTGTGCATTGCTTGCTGAACATGTTTTGCGGATGAAGTTTTACCGCTTCTTTAGGAGCTACATATAACATATACACAAGGATTTATAGAACGGTTATCATATACTGGTAACTATGGGTAAAGCAAACATACATTAGTCACAAATATATATATATATATATATATATATATATATATATATATATATATATATATATAAATAGTATACAGTAACATGTTATAGTGATGAGTGTCTGCCACAACCCCCCCCCCCCCCCAGAGAAGGTGCATCATCTTACTAAAACTGCATGTACTGCATGTATGCTGGCAGCCCGTACGAGCTATGGCCCATCCCAGAGGGCAAGGAAGCCCCTAACCAAACACAAGACACCAGATTGAGATCTTATCAAAAACTGATAACAATTGTCTACGTCGATATATATATATATATATATATATATATATATATGTAGTCCTTGAAGTGTTGTTTATTGGTACAGAGTGACAATAAAACAATAATGCCGACGCACGACAACTAAGGCTATTTCCAAAATGCATCAGCCTAATTGTTTTATTGTCACTCTGATGTACCAATAAGCGTCACTTCAAGTATTACAGTCTTGCCGGCTCTTCTTACTGCTGTTAGTGTTGGGAAACATCAAGCTTTGGCACTTGTGAGTGGACCTGGTGTATGGATTGGGTTGTCCCCGCAGAGAGTGCTGCTACCTTTTTTCTGTTCCATGTAAATTTATATACACATGTATATATTGAACTATATAATGGCCAGTCGGTTTTTGATTAGATCTCCATCTGGTGTCTTGTGTTCGGTTAGGGGCTCCCTTGCCCTCCGGGATGGGCCATACCTTTTTTGGGTTTATATTTTGTGACTAATGTATGTTTACTTCAGTCATAGTTATATGATAACCGTTCTATAAGTCCTTGTGTATATGTACTATATAGCTCCTGAAGAAGCGGTAAAACTTAGTCCGAAACATGTAGAGCAAGCAACACACAGATGGTATCAATGTTCTAAATGCCACACTTGTGTGACTAGGGAGCATATGTTTGTCTGATTATCTTAGTTAGCTTTTAAAAATGATTTTGTGTCAATACAGTGGAACCTCGGTTTAAGAGTAACTTGGTTTGAGAGTGTTTTGATTTGAGAGCAACTTTAAAAAAAAAAAATCTGACTCGGTTTGCGAGTGTTGACTCGCAGGACAAGCATAATTCAAGCTAAATAGGCCTGCAGTACCTCTATTGGCCTAGAATACGGGGGCACAGAAGCCAAGCAGAGCCGAAAATAGGCCTGCAGTACTGGTGCCTGAGGTACGGGGGCACAGGAGCCGAGAAAAGCTGAACATTAGCCTGCAGTACCTCAGTTGGCCTGAGTTACGGGGGCGCAGGAAACAAGCCGAAGTGTCCTCTCGCCTTTTCGGTCGTTTTTGGCGCTCTCTGGTGCCCCCCCACCAGAGCCGAAAATAGGCCTGCAGTACTGGGGCCTGAGGTACGGGGGTGCAGGAGTCGAGAAAAGCCGAACATTGGCCTGCAGTACCTCATTTGACCATAGGTACAGGGGCACAGGAAACAAGCCGAAGTGTCCTCTGGCCTTTTCAGACATTTTCGGCGCTCTCTGGCACCCCCCCCCCCAAATCTGGCCGCATTCAGTATTGCATCCCATTGAAGTCAATGCAGAACAAGTTATTTTAGTTTCCATTGACTTCAATAGAAAAACTTGCTTTGATATGCGAGTACTTTGGATTACGAGCATTCTCCTGGAACGGATTATGCTCGTAATCCGAGGTTCAACTGTATATGTATTCTTGTATTAAAATGTAAAAAATTCCTTTGCAGTTATTCTACGGTACCATCAAAGTACATGATAGCCTTCTTCTCCCATTTGTTCTTTTTCATATTGATGGGACGAAGGTATCAGAATATTTAATATTATCGTGGCACTCCTCTTCATTACACCTGACTATACAATCTCCATTGGATTTACAAACAATAAAATTAATATATATAAATGTAAACTTACTTGGGCATTTTAAAATGTCAATACTTCCAACTTGTTTGGGAATTTCTATGCCAATGTTGGACCTTTAATTATAAATAATTGAAAAACAAGAAATACATTTAGTATTACAGTGGTGCTGATATCCTTTCATTATTTTGTCTATCTGGCCCCCCCCCCCCCCCCAAAAAAAAAGGTTTATCTGAACCAAGGAGCAAAAATTTAATATATTGCAGCTTACTGGTCCTTATATGGGGTGGCAGCCTTTTTATAGTTTTTTTTTTTCATCTGGTAAACCTGCCAGTAGCACACTTCCTGTCCTAGACTGCTCTCCTAAAACACTACATTACAAACACGACTACACACCAGTGGTGGTGCGTCCATAAGAGTGCACCGGCACCGCCCCCTCTCTCCAACCATCCCGCTCTATGACCAATAGAAGCAGTAGATTCATGCATAGCATGAATCTATCCATGGCCATCACTGACACCCCCTATTCAGGCGCCCGGCCCTGTTTCGGGCACCGGGCGCCTGAATTACAGCGGTGTTTTTTTTTTTTAAGCACCTGATTAGAACCATAGGTTCCAGTAGGCAGCAAAAAAGGTGACCTGCAAGCGCCATGCTTAGCGCTCACAGTTCATCCAGGTGTGTTAGAACAGCAAATTAATGCTGTTCTAACACTGAACCGTCTCTACACCAATCAGGTGCTCAGGTCTGTTACCCGTCACAGGGGGATGCCTACTCAGGGAGAAGGGGGTGGGCTGAGGCAGAGAGAAGACTGGGCGCTGTGATCTGCCGACTATAGCAATTAACCACTTAAGACCCGGACCAAAATGCTGCTAAAAGACCTTGCCCCTTTTTGCGATTCGGCACTGTGTCGTTTTAACTGACAATTGCGCGGTCGTGCGACATGGCTCCCAAACAAAATTGGCGTCCTTTTTTCCCCACAAATAGAGCTTTCTTTTGGTGGTATTTGATCACCTCTGCGGTTTTTATTTTTTGCGCTATAAACAAAAATAGAGCGACAATTTTGAAAAAAATTCAATATTTTTTACTTTTTGCTATAATAAATATCCCCCCAAAACATATATAATTTTTTTTTTCCTCAGTTTAGGCCGATACGTATTCTTCTACCTATTTTTGGGAAAAAAAATTGCAATAAGCGCTTATCGGTTGGTTTTCGCAAAATTTATAGCGTTTACAAAATAGGGGATAGTTTTATTGCATTTTTAATATTTTTTTTTTTTTTACTACTAATAGGGGCGATCAGCGATTTGTTTTGTGACTGCGACATTATGGCGGACACTTCGGACAATTTTGACACATTTTTGGGACAATTGTCATTTTCACAGCAAAAAATGCATTTAAATTGCATTGTTTACTGTGAAAATGACAGTTGCAGTTTGGGAGTTAACCACAAGGGGGCGCTGTAGGATTTTAGTGTTGACTGTGTGTGTTTACAACTGCAGGGGGGTGTGGCTGTAGGTGTGACGTCATCGATCACGTCCCCCTATAACAGGGATGACTTTCCCCAGTCAAGTGGACTCTTTCTCTACTTTTGGGTGCCACCGCTTAGCAATCTGCTGTGCAACAAGTACATGACAGTCTCGGTCTGCCCAGCGGATTACTATAGAAGAGACCAGGACTGTCATGTACTTGTCGCGTAGGAGGTTACTGTGTGGTGGCACCCAGCCTTCTCTCTGCCTCGCCCACCCCCTTCCCCCTGGGGAATTCTCTGACTGTGATTGTCATAATTCTGATTATCATATGAACAGTGCAATGCTACTTTACACTTGCGTTTTGGTGGGTAGAAAATACATGCAACCAATCCCCTTTAACCCCTTTATGCCCAAGAAATTTGTGGCAGCAAAAAGCTGATTTTTTTTGGAGGTAGGACCAGAAGTGGCATCAAGGGCAGGGTCGAATAGGGGGCCCCATCAGCGCCAATAATACACACATTCCAAGTGCGATGAAAGAACTTGTATTAAAAAAATACAAAGACAGTTCCCAATAAGCCTGGTATGTAGACAACCCAACTGGGAACACTCACAGACCTGGCAGCATATAAAGAGCAGGTTTCAGCCAAGTTGACAGTGCTTGTTAGGTGGGACAGAATGTGTACATTCTGGGAGAGGATATTTAAGAGCAGGAGCCATGTGATCGCTCTCTTCCCTCATGGCCCTCCTGGCCTAAGGCTGTGTCTCATCTCTTCTACCTCGGGGCCTGCTGGCCCGAGGCTGTGTTACTGCGAGTAGGCCCAGAAGTTTGTCTGGGGTCTACTTAACTCAGTGTTTCTCAACTCCAGTCCTCAAGCCCCCCCAACAGGTCATGTTTTCAGGATTTCCCTCAGATGAAAAGGCTGTGGGAATTACTAAGGCAGTGAAACTGATCAGATCACCTGTGCAAAATAATGGAAATCCTGAAAACATGACCTGTTGGGGGGCCTTGAGGACTGGAGTTGAGAAACACTGACTTAACTGAAGGTGGTCCTGTGCTGTCTTGCCTGCGTGGAAGAATCCAAGCAAACTGAGAAGATTCCAGGGGAGGACCTTGCTGGAGAGAACTGGGCGGAAGGCTGGTTTCTCAGGAAGGGTCTGGTGATTGGTTTAAAGGATGCACTTAAGTTAATCTACCTCACAGTACTGCCGGATTGATCCATTGCATAAATGTGGTTAAAAACACATAACACATCATTTTAGATCCTAAAGAACTCTTCACACCGATCAGTTGCTTTTTAGTTACATTTTTAAAAGTCCTACTTGCTGCATAATAACCACCTAAAGGATCACTAAAGGACATTTTTTTTTAGCTAAATAGCTTCCTTTACCTCACTGCAGTACTGGTTTCATGTCCTTATTGTTCGTTTTTGCTTTGAAGTTGCTGTAATCCTGCTCTGTTCTCCACACTTCCTGCTTGTCTGTGTCCTTATAACCACAGTGCTGGGAGCTTTCTCACGGTGGTCTTAGCTGTCATTACTGTGTGTCTAAAACTTCCCAGAACCAATCAGATTCATTTTAAAAACAAAACACTGCCCTGGATTTGTTTGTTTTTGTTCTGTGTGTCTATTTCTACTTCACAGAAACATGAAGCCAGTTCAAAAATGAAACTAACCTGCAGGCACATTATATGATTGATTTTTATCTATTTTTAATCATTTTGAAATGGAATCAGTTAACTTTTATGTCTCTATACCCTGTAAACAGTCATTTCAGCAAAACATTTTTTTTCCTTTAGTGACCCCTTAAGACCCGGACCATTATGCAAGTTAAGGACCTTGCCCCTTTTTGCCCAGTAGTCCCAAGCAAAATTGGCGTCCTTTTTTTCCCACAAATAGAGCTTTCTTTTGGTGGTATTTGATCACCTCTGCGTTTTTTTATTTTTTGCGCTATAAACAAAAATAGAGCGACAATTTAAAAAAATATATATATATTTTTTACTTTTTGCTATAATAAATATCCCCAAAAAAGATATAAAATGTTTTTTTCCTCAGTTTAGGCTAATATGTATTCTTCTACTTATTTTTGGTAAAAAAATTGCAATAAGCGTGTCCAAGGACACAGCGTGTATGACAGGGAGCGAGCCCGCAAGCTAACCCCCTTGGGAGAGAGCTTCCCAGAGAGGGGTTAGCTATTGCGGAGAGGAGCCGAGACAGCCAACCAGGGACCCCAGAACAGGAGGATCGGGGCCACTCTGTGCAAAACTAACTGCACAGTGAATGTAAGTATAACATGTTTGTTATTATATATATATTTTTAAAACAAACCCACGCAACCCTTTTAATGACCTGGCTATTTTTTGCCATACAACAACTGACAATTGCACGGTCATGCGAAGCTGTACCCCAAAAAAAAATTACGTCCTTTTTTTTTCCCACAGATAGAGCTTTATTTTGGTGGTCATTGATCACCTCTGACGTTTTTATATTTTGCGGTATAAAAAAACAAAGAGCGCTAATTTTGAAACTTTTTGCTATAACACATATCCAAAAAAACATATATAAAAAATAAATTATTCATCAGTTTAGGCCGATATATATTCTTCTACATATTTTTGGTAAAAAAAATCACAATAAGTGCATATTGATTGTTTTGTGCAAAAGTTATAGGGGCAGATTCACGTAGATCGGCGCATTATCATTCCGGCGTAGCGCACCACTTTTCCGTTAGACTTGCGCAATCTAGCCGCGTAATCCGGCGATTCACGTAGCTTTTACGCAAGAGCTTGCGCAAACGTAAGGTTTTTTCCGTAGGCGTAAGGAGGAGTAATACAAATTGGGAGGGACGTGGGCGTGTTACATTGAAATGAGCCGTGACCCCATGCAAATGAAGGGCCGGCCGACTCGCGCATGCGCGCGTGAAGGAAACCATGTCAGCTCCGTTGTGCGCATGCTCACAACTCGGGAGCGGCGCAATCATTGAAATTGGAAATGGACTAGGGCAATGTTGTGAACTACGCAGACAGCATAAATAGACACACACAAACGCCCTTCCATTGCAAAAGTACATCCCTTTTAGTGTTGCTCACGAATATTCGCATTGCGAATATTCGCTACGAATATTGCATATTCGAGTATTCGCGAATATCTCGAATATCGCGGCGAATATTCGCTATTTCGAATATTCGATATTTTTCAAATTTCGCAAAAAAAATTCGCAATAAAATTCGCAATAGCGAAAATTCGCAATTTTTTTTTTTATCAAATATCACGAATATTCAATATTAACGAATATTCGCAACCGCATATGTGAAATTTCGCTTTTTTTTTATATAAAATATACCGAATATTCGTAAATATCGAATATTCGTGATATTTTATAAAAAAAAAAAAAAAAATCGCGAAATTTCACATTAGCGAAAATTCGCATTAGCGAAAATTCGCATTAGCGAAAATTCGCATTGGCGAAAATTCGCAATTTTTTTTTTTTAATAAAATATCACGAATATTCGATATTAACGAATATTCGCGAATATTCTTCGAAATATTCGCGAAATATCGCGAAATCGAATATGACGTATTCCGCTCATCACTAATCCCTTTGTGTCCCTTCCCATTGAATCAAGTGCTTTTGCTCTGTTGTTCGTTAGAGTGTGTTTTGTAGTTGTGAGATTAGTGTTCTGTGTGATCTTGTGCTTGTTGGTAGTTTTGTGAAAGTGTATTTTGATAAGTGTTTGAGACTGTTTGTTTGATTGATAGATTTCTGAGCGTTTGTTTTTTTGCTTTTTTTTTTCATCTGATTTTTTTGTGTGTGTTTCTTGCTGAGTGCTAGTGTGATTTTTGGCTGTTCTTTTTCTCTTTGTGTGTGTTCTTGTCTGATTGGTTGTGCTTGTATTTGTGACAGATTTTTGGTGACTGCTAGTGAGTTTGTTTGGAAGTATGACTGAGAGAAAAAGAAAGCTCAATTTTACTGTGGGGGAAAAAAGAATTCTTGCCCGGGCCATTACCGACTATGGGCGTTTTCTCCACGGCCCGCAGAGTGCCACCACCACCCCGGCCAGGAGGAGGGAGATATTGGATATAATCACGGAGCAGGTCAATTCATCGGGGGAGGGGGAGACACGGACCCGCTCTGGGATAGAAAAGAAAATAAATGACCTCCGGCGTGAGGTGAAAAAAAAACTGGCCGCAATAAATGCCCATGCCAGGGGCACAGGAGGGGGCCCACCATGCCGGGTTAGATTTTCAGAGACGGAGCGTGTGGTGGCCCTGACCTTTCACCGGCATGAAGTGGAGGGCCTGCCAGGCTTTGACACAAGTCCGGTCCCCGCGGTGCCAGGTAAGGTTTTTATTTCTCTCAGGTGTGTAGCATGTGTGGGGGAGGGGGTGAAAGGGAATATGTGGCAAGTGTGTGGATCCTCCAACCTGTGAATGTTTTGTGTCATCCACAGCTGTGCAGGAGGGTGCAGGGCCATCTGGACTGACCGCTCCAACCCCAGGACAGCAGCCTAATGAGGCCCCCCCAACAAGGCCAGAGTCCGCAGAGGAGGAACAAGAGGAGGGGGAGGATCATGCGGAGGACGATCATGAGGAGGAGCAGAATCATGAGGAGGAGGAGTCCATGGAAGGCACTGGCCCTTTGGTTTCTGCGGACTCTTCCCCTCTGGCTGCAAGAAGCCTGCCCTCCCTAAGGGTCAGCCCCCCCCCCTCCTCCCCCAACATGGCTCCCCTCACAAGGGCCTCCCCTTCTCCCCGGCCACAACCATCAGCAAGAGCCAGGAGGTCATCCCCAAGCACCAGGGGGGCGCCCAATCTCATGCCCGCCTGTCTGAGAAGGAACCTGGCCACCCAGACCCGCCTTCTGAGACAGCTCTGCCAGACTATGGGGCGGGTGGATCAGAGCCTGTCCTCCATTAATGATAGCCTGGGTAACCTGGACTCCCACTCCCGGGCCTCCACAACCTGCCTAAATGACCTGCAAACTACAGCAGCAGGCGTTGGGCAGGATGTGAGGGCCCTTACCCAGGCTATCCAGGGCAACACGGCAACACTTGGTGCTGCCCTGGACAGAATAGCCGTGGCCTTGGAGGGCAGGCCGCCAGGTGGGCAGATCTCAGGGGCTGCTCCTCCTTCCCCGGCTTTTCCCCTCCCCCATGCGTCTCCCCTGAGGGTCCGGGGCCGTGGCCGGGGGCGCCCCAGGCGTGGCTCAGGCAGAGGGCACTAATTTTTTTTTCCCCCTTTTGTTTGTTTTGAAAGCTTTTTTATTTTTGTTCTCTGCTTTTTTTTGTTTTTTCTAAGCAATTTTTTTTTACTATGCATTTTTTGTTTCTATGCATTTTTGTTTGTTTGACTTTTTTGGCATATTTTGGGTTGTGAATGATGTTTGAATGTGGGGGTGACATTCCTGCTGGAAAAGGGGTGTCACCCTCAATTTTGGTGGAGAAGGGTTCCCCAGGACCAGGGAGAAGTGATTCCCAGGTCCGTGTGAATGGTGTATGAATGTACAGTGACATAATTGGAGCCTTGACGTGGCGTTACTGCTCACCAGTCTTGCATGGTGGACTGGTGCCAATCCAATTTGATGAGGATGTGGGGTGTGTGTGCTAGGGACCATAGTGGTGTGCATGCATGCATTCTCATTGTGCCATGATTAATGTGTGTGTTTAACGTGCAAAGATGCCCAATATGAGCTGCCTCCTGACTGCTCTTCCCTCAGAAGACGGGGTATCCTCGGTTAGGGGTTGATTTTCTGGTTGGGGGGTCAGATCATCACGTAGCTCAACCTGCAGGCCCTTCCTCACTGCGAGATTGTGTAGCATGCAACATGCAGCGATGATATGGCACACGAAGTTTGGGGAATACAACAGTGTACCCCCAGACTTATCCAGGCATCGGAAACGTGACTTCAGGAGGCCAAAGGTGCGCTCCACCACTGCACGGGTTTTGATGTGTGCTTCATTGTATCGTTCCTCTCCTGGGGTTTGGGGGTTCCGGATAGGAGTCATGAGATGGGGTCCCAGTGCATATGCAGAGTCACCTGTAAAGGAAAAGACAGGAGAATGTTAGTCATGCATGTGCCACTTCTGTTGTGCATCACGGGAGGGGATAGTCATGCCTGACTCCCATGTCACTCACCAACCAGCCAGGTGTTCCCATACACGTTCTGTTCGAATTCTGTTCGGATGTGGCTTTGATTGTAGATGTAGCTGTCATGGCTGGACCCTGGGTGTTTGGCACGGACGTGCCATATGAGGCCTTGGGCATCAACTATCACCTGTACGTTGATGGAGTGCCAATTCTTCCGATTGCGGTACATGTGCTCGGTCTCATGGGGGGGCTGGAGTGCCACATGTGTGCAATCTATGGCCCCGATGGTGCGTGGGAATCTGGCAATTCGGTAGAAATCTGCCATTGCCTTGATTCGAAGCTCCTCAGTGGTGGGTTTGATGATTTGGTTGGCCAAGCGTGTGAGGATTGCAGGGACAACCTGGTGCACACATCTGCTCATGGAGGATTGTGACATCCCAGCCACCACTCCACTTGTACGCTGAAAAGAGCCACTGGCAAGGACATGGAGTGTTGCCAGGACCTTGACCAGTGGCTGCACTGCATGTGAGCGTTGTGTTGGGCTGGTGATGTCCTCCTGCAAGGTTGTGGTTAATTCCAGGATGGCATGAGGGGGGAATCTGAAGATGCGAAAGACCTCTGAATCATTCATGCCAAACAGGTGTATGCGGGTGCGGTATACCCTCTCCCGTGCCATCCTCCGTGCCATCCTCTGTGCCCTCCTCCTTCTTTGGTCATCTATATTCACTAGTGCAGCTATGAGCGACGATGCCCCTAGCATGTTGGCAGTCAAATTGTAGTGCAACACGTGTGTGTGGTCTGCTCCTCAATAACGGTGTTGCTTTATCTGACAATTAGACTTTTTTTCAAAAGTTAGATCAGCTTTTATGTGCTCTAACTTTAGACAGGACATTTTGCAGTTGCGCACATCGCGTAGCCTGCGCAGCAACTGCGTTTTTTTGTGGATCCCCGTAACTCCCTCATTAGCATATTTGACTAGCAAATCAATGGTGTGTCTAGCGCAGTTTTGCGCGAAGGGAAGCGAATGTCTAACTCAATTACGCCGGACCAAAAAACGTAGATTTCTGGCGTATATTGTTTTGTGAATCGCGTCCAACTATACGCACGCGCACATTTAGACTTACGCACGCGCAACAGCAGTTGCGCAGGCGTAATCGCTCTGTGAATCTGGGCCATAGCGTCTACAAAATAGGGCAAAGATTTATGTCATTTTTTTTACTAGAAATGGCGGCGATCTGCGATTCTTAGTGGGACTGTGACATTGCAGCGGACAGTTTGGACTCTTTTGACACTTTTTTGGGACCATTGACATTTTAGACATGTGCATTGATCAGTAGACATGTGCATTCGTTTTCATTAGAATGCATTTTCGTCCGAAAATCTGTTTTTTTTTCATGATCGTGTTAACAAACGATAACAAAAGTGCAAAAAAAAGAAAACCGAAAGATCCGACATAAAAAATGCTTTATTTTCGTTTTCGTTGCGGTAAAAATTTGATATAGAGAGATTCGACATTATAGGGAAAAGATTCGACATCATAGAGAAAAGATTCGACATTATAGAGAAGAGATTCGACATTATAGAGAAAAGATTTGACATTACAGAGAATAGATTTATGAGAAAATAGGTTCGACATTATAGAGAATAGATTCAACATTATTACTAGTCATACAACATTAGAATTCTTGTAGGCGGAATATTCAAACGGAGATGTACGATTCGACGTAAAGATTCGACGTTCCGTCGAATATTCTTTTGCCCATTCGACAGAAACCAAAAAGATTTGACGGAACGTCGAAAATTCTTTTGATAATTAGACAGAAACCAAGTATTATTGGATCTTGGGACGAAAGCTATTCCCCAACGAAAAACAAAATAAATCAAAACGATTTTCGGGAGTAACTAAATAAATTTATTTTCCAAATGAAAACGAAAAAACTAAACAAAATATTCCAGTCTGCACATGTCTAGTGATCAGTGCTAATAGCCACCGATTACAGTGTAAATGTCACTGGCAAGGAAAGGTTTAAGACTAGGAGGCGATCAAGGGGTTAAATGTGTTCCCTGGGTGTGTTCTAACTGTAGGGGGGATAGACTGCCAAGGACATAACAGCGATCACTGTTCCCGATCACTGGTAACAATAGATCACTGTCATGTCATCTGTCAGAACGGGGAATCGCCTAGTTTACAAAGGCAGTTCCCTGTTCTGCCTCTGTAATAGGGGATCGCGGGTCACCGGTGGACATCGTGTCCACCCAACCCGGGGCCACGCTCCCGCATCGTGCAGCAAGCGTGCAAGCCACTGTACAGCTACAGCGATTTGCGCAGGAGAGCCAGCCTACCGTCGTATAACGATAGCAGCTGGTCGGCAAGTGGTAACTTTTTCGTATGCACTTTTTTTTAATCTTATGGTCAGTTTAAATAGCCCAACAGGTTTAATTAAAACAGTCCAAATTCTACTATTAATGAATGGTCCTCTTTTCAAAATATGAAAATAATTTTTAATGTTTAGCAGTATCTTCTATAAACAGGGGTTGGACTTTTGAAAGTAAAATGCAAACTGTGCCATTAAGAAAAAGTAATCTTAGGAAGTACTTACGTGGAAAAAAGAGTTTTATTCACATTGGTGAGGTATGTATAAGGTGTGTTCACACTTCTTAATGATATGAAAGCCTCACAAGGTACTGCTGGTAACTTGATACAGTAGAAAACTTCTCTATATTTCCTGTCCACATATTTACATTTTTCGTGTTGGGAATTCAAGTAAAGGCCACATTCTGTATGCACTTCCTTGTTTTTATTAAGGAATGTTCCGGTGTAGCCAACATAACTGGATCCCATATTCCTCGCTTTCCACAATAGAGCTACCCCTTCGCTGGGATGCATTAGGAGAATAGATATTTGTACTTGTCCTTCCCAAAATAACGTGAAATAAATATTATAAGTTCCATTATTAAAATTCTCAATTCTTCCAGAAGCTCCAGCTCCAAGATTTGGTGAAAAGATCCGGGCCTGTAAGAAGTCTCCTCCATAAGTCTTCCTTT
Organism: Rana kukunoris; assembly: GCA_029574335.1. Classification (NCBI taxonomy): domain Eukaryota; kingdom Metazoa; phylum Chordata; class Amphibia; order Anura; family Ranidae; genus Rana; species Rana kukunoris. Next base: position 31,649,301 of record CM056060.1, read on the forward strand.
TCCCCAAATAATTGAACATCTCAACCTGAAAAATCAAGGTGTCTCCAACACAATAATTAGGTTTATAGTTCAATATTATTGCTTTGCTCTTCATCGCACTGGTGGTTTCATTAAAATACATGGTATACTTTTGGGGAAGTGTACAGTTGATCATAGTCATTATCTCTGCTATTTGTTGGTCGATGGTTTTGGATTCTGTTGCCATGTACCCAACGTGTTCACAGACAGGTGCCGGATAATTTTTTACATTGAGAAAGTGAAAGTCCAAAAGCTGATGGAAAATTATTAACATTTCTACTGTTACACTCTTAGCCTTATCCATAAACACAATTTAAGTGTGAGTTCTACAACAAAGAACCTACCTGTCTGAAGTTTAGGTGAACGATGTAGCTAAACACCACCATAACGATAACTGTACAACACAAAATATAACCTTTTCTGGTTGATTTGAACATTTTATTGGTTTCCTGAAACACAAGTGAGGTGTACAATTATAGGGAGGTCTTAAAAAAAATGGCTAACCCAAAGTTTATACAGCTTTCATGGTTAATGCCCTGTTGTGTTCTTTTGCTAAAGTTTTGCCTAATAAGTCATGAGCACATCATGTGTTTGTTATTAGAATGTGAGATTACTTCATGGTTATTAGACATGTGCAGACTGGAATATTTCGTTTAGTTTTCGTTTGGAAAATACATTTATTTAGTTACTCCCGAAAATCGTTTTGATTTATTTCGTTTTTCGTTGGGGAATAGCTTTCGTCCGAAAATCCAATAATACTTGGTTTCTGTCGAATTAATCTTTTTGGTGGCTGTCGAATGATCAAAAGAATATTCGACGGAACGTCGAATCTTTACGAATCGTACATTTCCGTTCGAATATTCCGCCTAAAAGAATTCTAATGTTGTATGACTAGTAATAATGTCGAATCTATTCTCTATAATGTCGAATCTATTTTCTCATAAATCGAAATTTATTCTCTGTAATGTTGAATCTATTATTTAAATAGTGTCTAATCTTTTCTCTATAGTGTCGAATCTTTTCTCTATAATGTCGAATCTTTTCTCTATGATGTCAAATCTTTTCCCTATAATGTCAAATCTCTCCATATCGAATTTTTACCGCAACGAAATGAAAATAAAGCATTTTTTATGTCGGATCTTTCGGTTTTCGTTTCTTGCACAACCAGATTTTCGGACGAAAATGCATTCTAACGAAAACGAATGCACATGTCTAATGGTTATCAAAAACAAAACAAAACACATAAGCTGATAGGTAAACCAGTAAGCCTCATTGTTACATTGCCATTTTTGGGCAGATTACACATGTACCCCCCTAGGAGATGTCAGGATTCCCCACTGCTAAACACCCAGACACAGAAAACAGTCCTAATGCCGCGTACACACAACAGTTTTTAAAGTTCTAGAAAAAACAAAGTTTTTCTCAACGTGATTCTTGTCAAGCCTGCCTTGCATACACACTACCGTGAGAAAAAAAATGCTCGAGCAAAGCGTGGTGACGTAGAACACGTACAACGGCACTATAAAGGAGAAGTTCCATTTGGATGGCGCCACCCTTTGGGCTGCTTTTGCTGATTTCATGTTAGTAAAAGTTTGGTGAGAGACAATTTGCGCTTTTCAGTCTTTATGCTTTTCAGTCTGTTACAGCGTGACAAATGTGCTATCACCATTACAAATGCTAGTTTTACCAGAACGAGTGCTTCTGTCTCATAACTTGCTTCTGAGCATGTGCATTTTTTTCCCCGTCGTTAAAGCCTACACATGACCTTTTTTCACAACGTGAAAAATGACGAGGTAAAAAACCACGAGAAAAATTTGAGCATGTTTTTACATTTTTAATGCCCATTTTTCACGTCAAGAAAAATGCTCTGGAGCCTATACACAATCGTTTTTAATGTCCATTTTAAAAAAATTGCATTTTTCACGACATAAAAAATGGTCGCGTGTATACGGCATTAGGCTTGTTTTTGTTGTTTTTATTAGGGGACGATAACTTGAATGGGGTTAGGGATTATAGGATGCCCAACTTGACAATGATAAACAAAATTAGGGACAACTTCCTCCCTAATAATAGCTCCCACTTCTTCCTCCTGCACAAATCTTTATCCTTTGCACACCCCCTCTGGGCCCACCTGGCTGCCAATTCACCAGCCCACCTGGCTGCTTCTTCTTCCCAGACTACCTGACTGACACACTCTGGAGAGCTCTAAGGGCAAGGTTGGATGAAGACTTAAGCACACCGCTGTCTTCAAGAGAGACATGCTACAGATGTCAGTCTCTCTTGTTGTCTGTCCCTGCAACGTGCTGTTCTACTTACTCTGCCTGTCTTTGCTCCTCCTGCCTCTCTGGAAAGCTTTCCTCCAACTGCCTTCTGTGGTAGGATCCTTCCAGGCCAGCCTCCCAAGCTCAAGCCCAAGGTAAAATCCTTCCTCGGCAGGGGTTTGTCAAGGGCCACAACAGACTCACTTAGCACTTCTTCTCCATCGCTCACCCGACTCCCCTGCTGGCATGGCTTATGTCTATTTAAGGGCACCTTAGCTCCCTGCCAGGCCCACTTCATGGGGATTGGCCAAGGACCCCTAAATGTGCAAGGCAACCCTCCTAGCTTCCGAACCGGGGGGTGTTCGGCTCATCCCTAATGGCAGTTTATTTCCATTAAAGGCATTAAGGCGGAGGTTCACACTAAAAGTGAACCTCCGCTTTTTGGATCCCTCCCCCTCTTCGTTGACACATTTGGCACCTTTCAGGTATTTGCACCACTTCCAGCTCTGATCCACATGGGGAATCGAGCCTGTGACGTCACCCCCCCCCCCCACGCTGTCTTCTGGGAAACACTGTTCCCAGGAGAGAGCGGGGACCAGTGACGGTGTGCCGCAATCCTCGCGCATGCGCAGTAGGGAATCGGGCAGTGAACCTGTCAGGCTTTACTTCCTGATTCCCTTACCGAGGATGGCGGTGGAAGCAGCCGAGTACCGAGCGATTGCTCAGCCTCGGCTGGTGACATCTCCGCTTTAAGTATGGACACCACTATGTGACACTATACGGCAGTGTACTGTATTTCCTCTAAATCAGCTTTTAATAATAAGTGCACTTTTTGACATGTTTAGGAATGGGGGATGGGGAAGGCGAGAGGAGGGGGGGATAGGGAAAAACAATATTTTTATGAATGAGAATTCTGAACAAAGTATTTAAAATTTTGTATAATGTGAAGTTTAATAAAAATTGTATAAAAAATGTATAAATACATGGGAAAAAAAGTTACATGTACGTTTCTGATGTTGGGAATGGGATTTATAATGATATACAATAAATATTACACGACACAGTAAAAACACTTGTTTCGTGTGGTTGTTGTTAGAAGGCTGTTTTATGACCATGTGTCTATTTGTGTATAATGCTCATAAAGAAGAATCGGATAATTCAGGCTTAGACTGCCCAAAGGGCGCACCACATGCAGGACCACCATACAGGAGGACAACCACATGTAAGGGGCCCGGGCATCATGAGCAGATTATTTGCCACTACAGTCCCGCCTCCTGCATGCTGCTGCCAGCATTAGTACAGTAGTTGGTTGCTAGGGCCCCCTGGCAACCAACCACATAATAGGCTTGCCCCAAGCATTCAGTGGAGAAGAAATGAACCGAATGTCCTCTTTACGACCTGGCTGCTATACTGTGTTCCTGAGTCCACCAAATGGCACCCATCAAGTTTTGACCACTAAGTCCTGCCCACAGAGTTCCGGCTACTGAGTCCCGGCTCCTAGCCTCCCATCCAGCTCTTGTAAGGGAATTCAATGTGGGGGACACTATTGGGGAACCTCTAATGATAGGGACACTGATGCGGGACCTGTAATAATGGGGAAACTGATGAGGGGACCTCTAAAGAAGGGGACACTGAAAGAGGGACTTTTAATGAGGAGGACACTGATGGAGGGACCTCTAATGATGGGGACACTGATGAAGGGACCTAAAATTATGGGGACACTGCTAGAGGAACCTTTAATGATGAGGACACTGATGAAAGGACCTCCAATGATGGGGACACTGATGGAGGGACTTCTAATGATGAGAACACTGATGGAGGGACTTATTATGATGGGGACACTGATGGAGGGACCTCTAATTATGGAGACACTATTCAGGGGACCTCTAATGAAGGGGACACTTATGGAGGGACCTTTAATGAGGGGAATGCTGATGGAGGGACCTCTAATGATGGGGACACTGATGCAGGGACCTCTAATGGTGGAGACATTGGTAGCAGAATCTTTAATAATGGGGACACTGATAAAGGGAACGCTAATGAGGGGGACACTGATGGGGGGTGCTAATGTTGGGGACACTGATGGAGGGACCGCTAATGATGGGGACACTGATAGTGAGTGAGTGAAGAACTTATATAGCGCAGCACATGCAAATTAAATTGCCTCTGGGCGCTCTTTGTTCCTTTCTCCTTTGATATCAAAAGAGATGAGTTTTGATCTGTCTTCTAAAGGCCAAGTGATTCTCCTCCAACCGAATGCTGATTGGTAAAGTGTTCCATAGTCTGGGACCTTGGAGTGCAAATCTTCTTTCTCCTTTGGACTTGTATCTGGCTTTGGGTATCTGGAGCAGATTTTGGTTGATGGATCGCAGAACGCGATTGGGGTTGTAAGCTTTTATCTTTTCGCATAGATATTGGGGGGCCTTCCCATGGATGCACTTATGTGTCAGTAAAAGCAATTCTGTCTTTTACTGGTAACCAATGAAGGGATCTCAGTGAAGGTGAGATTGATTCCCAGGGTTTTTTCCCGTCACAAGTCTGGCAGCCGTGTTTTGCATGACTTGCAGACGAGCGATTTGGAACTTTGGGAGTCCGAGGTAAACGGGTATTTGCATAGTCCAGTCTGGAGTTCACAATTGTTCCCACCACAACTGCTATGTCTTCTTTGGGAATGAATGGAATAAGTCTGCGTAGTAGGCGCAGCAGATGGTGCGATCCGCTGACTACTGACCCTGTTTGTGCGTCCATTGTCATGTAGGTGTCAAAGATGACCCCGAGACTTTTGACTTTGGCGCTAGGGGTGATGATTTGGCCCAGAATGGGCAGGGGGTGTCCAAGTTGTTGCAAGGTGATTTTTACGACTGGCGTGAAACAGGAGAAGTTCTGTTTTGGAGCTGTTGAGTTTAAGATAACTCTTTGTCATCCAGTTTTCTATCAAAGAGAGACATTTCTCTAGACTGAGATGATGATCCTTTTTGTTGCAGATGTGAAAATACAGTTGTGTGTCATCTGCATAAGAGTGATAAAGTAGTTTTTGGCTGCTGATGATTTCAAAGAGAGGGCGAAGATAGATGTTGAATAGAACCGGCGACAGGGGGGATCCTTGAGGGACTCCACATGATACAGTGCTTTTTTCAGAAGTGAACGGTCCCGATTTCACTATTTGTGATCGGTTTTCCAGGAAAGAGGAGAACCAAGATAAATCACCTTCTGCGACTCTGGCTACTTTAACTAGCTGAGTCAGTAAGAGTTTGTGGTCTACTGTGTCAAATGCTGCGCTTAGGTCCAACAGAACCAGAAGACAAGATTCTCCTTCGTCTGCGGCCTCGAGAGCGTCATCACATATTTTGAGCAGTGCTGTCTCTGTCCCATGCCCGGGACGGAAACCAGATTGAAAAGGATCGAGCAAATTATGGGTATCTAGATGCTGTTGCAGCTGTTGTACCACTACTTTCTCTATTACCTTGGAGAAGACGTTTAGGCCTGTTATAGGACGACGATGTTCAGGGGCCTTGGGGTCAAGGGTGGGTTTCTTCAAGATAGGCTTAATTGTGCCCTGTTTCAACAGGGTAGGTACTATGCCTTCCTTAAATGATTGATTTATAAGTTGCTTGATAGGTGGCGCCAGAATATCGGCGCATTCCTTCAGCAGTTCGGTGGGGATAATGTCATTAGGCGCCGTGCTATTTCGCAAGGAGTCAATGATGTTTTTGGTAGCCTCAAACCTCGAGGGCAAACTTTGTTGACTGCGGCCAATTTGTGTGAGAGTTGGGTCTAGGTCTTGGGGGGAAGATTGAGGGGGGTACTGTTTTGCTGAATGCTTTTATGCTTCATGCTTTCATGCTTCATCCTTTTAATTTTGTTAACAAAATAATCCGATAATTCATTGCAAAATTCTTGGGTGTCAGAATTGGGGGCTTCCAAACAGACCGGATTCATGGTCTGGGTGACAAGCTTGAAGAGTTTGGGGGGGGGGGGGGGGCGGTTTAGGGCATTAGTGATGATGTTGAAAAATATTTTTTTTTGGCCTTGAAAATTTCTTTGTGGTATTTTTTTGTTACTACCTTATAGATGGTGCGGTTTTCAACTGAGGCGCTTCTTTTCCAAGCTGCTTCCTCTCTTCTGCGCTTTTGTTTTTTCAATGCCAGCTAGTCATTAAACCAGCCGGCGTTGTTTTTCCGGATGCAAGTTTTGCGTTTGGGTGCTACTACGTCGGCTGACTGTTGTAGCGCTGCGTTTATGGCATCCAGGGTTTCAGTGGCTGATTGATGAGATTGGATTGTTTTTATTTTGCTCCCTAATGTTGTTTTGAAGAGCTCCGAATGGAGCTTCTGCTGAGATCTTGTCCAGTGCGTTGTCACTGGTTTCGATGTTTTTGTTGAAGGGGCGTTTTTGATAATTATGAATTTGATTACATGGTGGTCTGTCCATAGTAGCGGCTCATTTTTCAGGATTTTTACTTCCAGCTCTTGTCTGAAAATAAGGTCAAGGGTGTGGGCCCACATACTAGTTGCTGCAGACCTAGTACTTCCAAGTGGTCAATGCAAGCGTCAGCAACGGGATCCCGTGGGGAGTTGGCCCAGAGGTTAAAGTCCCCCAGCAACAAAAGATGTTTGCTGTTTAGGGTGTAAGTGGAGATGAACTCTGTTAAAGAAGTGAGAAGCTGCGACTCGGAGGTCTATAGCAGAGTAGGATATGGACGGTCTCCTGGGGATTTGTTTGAAGTTGCAGAGAGAGGGTTTCCATAAATGGAAGTGGGCTTTGGAGGATTGGTTTAGCGATCAAGAGGTGACTCTGTGGATCACCGCCAATCCTCCTCCTCTTTGCCCCACTCTGTTCTCTGTTATTATGCGATAATTCTCTGGCACCAGTTCACCTAGAATGGTGTTACAGTCGGCTGTAAGCCAGCTTTCTGTAGTAAAGAGACAGTCTAAATAACATTGTAGGATGAGATTATGGATTTCTAGTCGGTGTCTTACTGCTGATCTTGTATTGACCAGAGCGCATGATATGCGCTTTGGTTGGGATAGGTTGGTGTAATATTTGGCTGTCGATCTTCGATCGATTCTAAACAGTCGCTCTTTCTTTAAGGCATTTTTGGTGGCAGTCGGTAGTATTGAGGCAAATGGCTTTATACCCCAAATGGTTACTGCCGAGTATCTCAGATTAGTCATGGTTGTTGACACACTGGGGGGCAGATATATTTTCGGGGGAGAGAGTTTCAGTAATGCTGGGGGTGAGGATTCGCAGAATCCTACCTCCCAGTTGATCCAGAGGAAGGTGAAAAACCCCTGTCCGTGCTATGCCAATTTGTCGTAGCAGGGGAAAAAAAATCCTACCTTACCCCCCAAGGGGCGATTGGATGGGTCCCTGGATCAAGATACTGAAGAAGCCGGTGGTAACTTCCAGGGGGGGATAGTGGGGGGGTGTACCCAATAGGGAGTTATTGGGTTGTGAATGGGGTGGGGGGTGGGAACCTGCGCTTCAGCTGGGGGGCTGTGTGGCTGGGTGGCCAGATCCTACTAGTGAAGGGCTGCTCGGGTATCTGGAGGTGGATGGGAGGTGGTGACCTGTTTGAGGGTGTTTTTGGTGGAAGCTGGGGGTGAAAAAGTGCGGCGAGCCAATAGGCCGCGGCTAAAGCCACGGTCTTTCCTGAATTTGCGGCCGCCGACTAGTTCCACGAGGTGGCGTGAGGGCCGCCGCCGCGGGTTGTAATGAAAAGGATGGCCACTAATGGTGGTGAGATGGGGTACCCCTGTAGCCCTGTGTCAGGGGCTTACCTTTGAGGAGGGAGCCAAGAGGGAGCCAGAAGCCAGGGGAAGGCAGATCAAACGGTGCACGGTCAGAGCTGAGGGAGGCTACGGATAGGGGGGTAGCCTGGCTGGGAGCGTCCTGGTGGATTATGCCATGGAGCAGCCCAGCAGAGCAGTAGGAGGACCCTGCCTAGCTGCACTAGCCCTGGGGAGAGCCGACTCGTTTGAGAACGTCCTGCTCTCTCTATCCCTAGGGTGAGCAGACTAAGGTGAGAGCGTCTTGCTGCACCGCTGCTCTGTGAGATCTGATAGAGGGACCTCTAATGATGAGGACACTGATGGGGGACCTCTAATGAGGAGGACATTGATCAAGGGACCTCTAATGATGGGGACACTGATGGGTAGAACTCTAATGAGGAGGATACCAATGTGAAGTGTCACACTGCGGAGAGCCTACGCCAAAAAAAATCTTATCACCAACCGCCCCTGTTAAGCCAGTTATGAAGTGTGGTACCTGGACTAGGTGACAGGTCTTCTGGTAGCGAGGGGATCTGCGTTCTGGTTACCTCCCTAGCGATTAGTTGCCAAAAAGTAACAATGACCGAATCAGCGGTATGGAGATCTCATGGATCTGACCACATAGTACAGGAGAGTGGAAGGAGTCAATTAAGTGCAGACATGTGGTCCTTGCTAGATGCATGGCGGGACACCATTCTGTCACTGGGAGCAAGGTGACAAAGGTACGCTGGACTGGGGGAGAGGGCATAGGTTCAGTGGTGTATCTCCTAAATGAAATATACAAGTGTAGCGTCCCCTTAATTTCAGTATGGGCACTACACTAAAGTTAGTGGGGGAGTGGGAGAGTTATGTTGCTCTCACTCTTAATTTTGTTAGATTTGGGCTGCTGTCAATTTGGAACTGTCTTGTGGGTCAGTCTGCGCTCCGGGGGTGTTAGTCTCACCCCCGGACGACAGGTGGTGCCAGAGGGGTTCTAACAGAGCCGCTTTTCCCCAGCAGCCAATTGGAGGAGGTTTTCCCTCGCGGGGCATGCTGGGGAGGGGTATATCTGTGGCAGACGCCATTTTTCTTGGTTCTTCACGGGTTCCAGGTTCCAGGTGCGGCACCCACCTTTAGGGTGTGTGCATCCAACGGGCCCCCGGCGATATGACCTTCCAGGCCAGGGCCACATGCTACGCGGAGTTCCGAGCGGATGCTGAAAGGGGCCCCAGTGACGTACTGGGTCCCCAGCTATACTAAAGAGATCCTAAGCTGAGGGCTGTACGATGGGGAATCGGCTCAAGGAGAACCTGGAGGCAGGTTGTCTGAGAGATTTGAGTGAACCATCGAGGATCTGGTGACTGAGCGGTGACAGGTATAATTCAATTGTCAATCGGTGACCCTAGCTCAATTTACTGGGAGGATCTGCTCACTTAATCAGAAACTACAAAGTATTAGGTCCTTAGAGCCAGGTCCGTGGCAGGGGCCTGTTACCTCCCAGCTATTTAAAGTGACATTTCGGCTGCCAGACTTGTGGCAGAAGTCTGTCCGGAGGCACTTCACCCACTCTGGCTAGAGTGGAGATGAATAGTGACTATTTTTACTGAAAGCAGCTTGCTTTCATGTTTATCCAAGCCTGATACTGCAAGGTTCCTTTATTTCATCAACCTGTCCCATCTACCTCCTGTTGATGTTGGTCGTGTTTGACCAAGGAAAAAGGCATTTGAGAGGCGTCATCCTTTGGCTTGGACATTCCATTACTGCTCTCACAGTTGCTACAATCAATTTCCCTAGACTCGTCAAAGGTACCCTAACTTATCCCGATCCCACATCTAACCAGCAGCTCCTGAGGGAGTATCACTACACAAGTAAAGGTGTGTAGTGACACAGGACAGCTCTCTTGCAGAATGACTCTGTACTTTTATTGCTGCACACTGTGTAAGGCTCATCTTTAAGCTTGGGAACCGCCATAATGTTTTATTCTCACATGAACGCGGTCCCCAACTAGTCCCAATCATTGATGAGTTCGCTCATGCGTGAAAGAAACCCCCACATGTTTTGATATGTACAAATATATATATATTTTTATTTTATTTTATCCAGAATGATGTATTGTATAATAGGGTGTTTGTAAAAATCCACAGATATGTAGGCTCTGGTGGGAATTACTAAAACAGACTGTTTTTCTTTAGTAGTTGTACTCACAGTAGATTTTTGCATCTCCCATTCGAGTGGAGTGAGATTACGCTAAGAAAAAAAGAATACTGTAATATTTTTCAAATTTTTCACATCTTCTTTGACGTAGAGGGGTTTGAGAGTTAGGCCGCGTACATACGATGAGACATGTCCGCTCAAACATGTCTGACAGACCGTTTGCAGCAGACATGTCTCATCGGATTTTGGTCCGATGGCGTGTACACACCATCGGACGAAAATCCCCTCGGGCTGAGGACGCGGTGACGTGGTGGTGACGTTGACGCCGCCACGTCACCACTCCAGGAAGTAAAATACTTCCACGCATGCGTCAAATCCATTTGGCGCATGCAGGAGATTTTTGTCTGCTGGTTAGGCGTACTAACCAGCGGACATGTCGGACGGACGGGTTTCCAGCAGACAAGTTTTAAAGCATGCTTTAAAACTTGTCTGCTGGAAAAACCTGTCTGCTCGCCCGTACACACGATCAAATTTGTCTGCTGAAATGGTCCGTCAGACCGGTTTCAGCAGATAAATTCGATCTTGTGTACGCGGCCTTATATTATGGTTATAATTTAGACTGACCCAGTTTATTGCTACAAAATTATACATTAACAAAGTTATTATCTATGTAAAGGTGACATAGACTGTCAGCAAACATTATAAAAAGAGAAACTTTTATGTTTTTACTGTGTTTAATATAGGTTTACTGGTCGTAAAACATATCTAGAAGAAAGTTCACATAGTTGCATGTTTCAGATAATTTGTTGTAAATGTCATGCTTCTGAAAGCTGAAAAATGCAAACACGTACATCAAAAAATAAACCTTCATAATGGGAGCAGCTCAACCCACTGTAATATAAGGTTAAAACAGTCAAGTCTTTATTAATATGCAAAAGATGATAAAAACAAAGCAAAAGAGTGGAGACCTGCATGGTGAAATAAATTTTACTAAAGGGTTTATTTAAAAATAAAGATTAAAAAAACTTGCTGACAACAAATCTAGCAAGATAAGCTAAAAACAAGGGGCCGGATTCAGAAAGAACTTACGTCGGCGTATCTGTTGATACGCCGCGTAAGTTCTAAGATGCGCCGGCGTACCTTTTTTCTGTAGTCAGAAAGCAAGATACGCCGGAATTTTGCTAAGATACGAGCGGCGTAAGTCTCTTACGCCGTCGTATCTAAGTTGCATATTTACGCTGGCCTCTAGGTGCCGCTTCCGGCGATTTACGCGTTGAATATGGTAATGAGATAGATACGCCGATTCAGAAACGTACGTGCGCCCGGCGCATTTTTTTACGTCGTTTGCGTAAGGCTTTTTCCAGCGTAAAGTTACCTCTGCTATATGAGGTGTACGCAATGTTAAGTATGGGCATCGGGACAGCGTCAAATTTTACATCGTTTACGTAAGTCATTCGCGAATAGGGCTGTGCGTAAGTTATGTTCACGTCGAAAGCATTGACTATTTGCGACGTGATTTCGAGCATGCGCACTGGCATAGGTCCACGGAAGGCGCATGCACAGACAGTGTTAATCTGGGTCGAGAGACCTATCTCGATAGGAAGTTGAAATTACCACCTAAATAATAGAAAACTGTCAATACAAAGGAAAAGAAAGGAAAGAAGAGAGAGAGAGAGAGAGAGAGAGAGAGAGAGAAGAGAAAGAAAGAGAAAAAAAGGAAGGGGGGGGAAGAGGGAGGGGGAGAAGAGTCCACCATCCCTTTTAAGAGGACGAACAGCATTTTTCTTAAATAGTTCAAATACCCATACATCATAGAAAGACTTTGTCCTACATTTGCAATAGACTATCTTTTAACCACTTCCCGACCGCCCACCGCAGGTATACGTCGGCACTTTGAGGATGGATATCTCGGTAACGGCAGCAGCTGCTGCCACAACCGAGATATCCATCTCTTCTGTGGGCGGTCGGGTAAACGATAATGGCGGTCTCCGCGGCGGAATCGCCGCGAGATCGCCGTTATCGGTAGCGGACGAGCGTGTCCCCCCCTCCCGCTGCGCTCCCGCGCTCTCCGCCGCTTACCGGAGCCGTCGGTAGCGGCGGAGGCGATCGGGTGCGCTCGTCTGGTCAGCGGGGATGCGAGTGAGGGAAAAAATTTCCCTCGTCCATCCCCGTAGCTCTGCTGGGCGGAAGTGACGTCAAACGTCATTTCCAAACAGCGTCTTAAAGAGACATTTTTTTTTAAATGTCATTTGAAAAATGACATTTAAAAATTTTTTTTTTTTTTTTTGCATTTTAGCCTAAATATGAGATCTGAGGTCTTTTTGACCCCAGATCTCATATTTAAGAGGACCTGTCATGCTTTTTTCTATTACAAGGGATGTTTACATTTCTTGTAATAGGAATAAAAGTGATAATTTTTTTATTTTTTTTATTTTAGTGTTAAAAATTGGTAAAATTAATACAAATAAATACGAAAACAAAAAAAATTTTTTTTTAAATCGCCCCGTCCCGACGAGCTCGCGCGCAGAAGCGAACGCATACGCGAGTAGCGCCCGCATATGAAAACGGTGTTCAAACCACACAAGTGAGGTATCGCTGCGATCGTTAGAGCGAGAGCAATAATTCTAGCCCTAGACCTCCTCTGTATCTCAAAAAATGCAACCTGTAGAATTTTTTAAACATCGCCTATCGAGATTTTTAAGGGTAAAAGTTTGACGCCATGCCACGAGCGGGCGCAATTTTTAAGCGTGACATGTTGGGTATCATTTTACTCGGCGTAACATTATCTTTCACAATATGTAAAAAAATTGGGCCAAATTTATTGTTGTCTTATTTTTTTATTTAAAAAAGTGAATTTTTTCCAAAAAAAGTGCGCTTGTAAGACCGCTGCGCAAATACGGTGTAACAAAAAGTATTGCAATGACTGCCATTTTATTCTCTAGAGTGTTAGAAAAAAAAAAATATATAATGTTTGGGGGTTTTAAGTAATTTTATAGCAAAAAAAAATGTTTTAGTCTCGTAAACACCGAATCTGAAAAACAGGCCCGGGGCTAAAGTGGTTAATGAGATGTAAGGGACCTAAACCGGGAACATTAAGCCATGGCTGCCACATTGAGTGAACTTTTTCAGAGCATTCCTATGTTGATTTTTTCACGGATCAGCAGGGATGGACTGGCCATTGGGAGTACAGGGAGTTTCCCGGTGGGCCGATGGCTCAGTGGGCCGGCTTCAGTGACAGCGGACCGCTGCCCCCTCCGCTCCTCCCTTCCCGCAGCGCTCACCTGGGGGGAACAGAGAATCAGGGGGAGGACCAGAGACGACGACAGAGGAGCATGGGGGAAGGGACCGACAGCTGACTCAACAGCTATGGTCTGGGAGTTTCTCACTTCTGCCTAATCTTGTCCCATAAGGGGGGGGGGGGCACCGAACTGATTCTTTGCCCCGGGTGAAATAATGTCTAGCTTCCCCACTGGTACTGCCTATAAGAGTACCAGTACCAGCCATTCTACTCTAATAAAGTAGAATGGCTAGTGAATGTGGAGAGGGGGCTTGGGTGGCTGGGGGGGTGCAGGAGTTGTCCAGCCACCATGGGAGAGACCTGTCAAAGTGGGCCAGTCTGGATGAAGTCCAGGGCCAAATTTCTGTCCCAGTCCAGCCCTGCGGATCAGTAGTCTGTTGATATTATCTACCCATTGTCTACCCGTCTGTACCCCGGGAGATATCCAAAGCCTCGCAATCGCCATCCTGGCAATATAAAAGAGATGGATAATTGCTGTGTGACCAGTAGGCGAGAGCGAGGGTACCTCCAGTGCACCGAGCAGACACACAACGGGATCTTGTAGAATTGGTAGTTGATGCAACATTTTGGACAGAGTGGTGAGTCTCGATACCCCCAACTATGTAGGCGGACTGGGGTCCTGTACACCCTAGGAAGTAAGAATAAATGGGAAAGTCTGCCAGACGCAGATACGGAGACCAGTGGGGCTGAAGTAAGGCATAGTTCCCAGGTTTCACCATCGATGGGGCCTAGATCTTCATGTGTTAAGCCGAGCAATTTAGTATATATCCTGGATATCATTCCTTTCTTATCCCCCTTCAAAAACACCTCCGTCATCAGAGGGTGTACCAATAGCAAGAATGGAGACATTCTTGTTTCGGCCTGGACTGCATGCCTCAACTGCAAAAAACTATAAAATTGCAATCTATGTAAAGAGAATTCCTCCCTAAGGCAAGGGCGGATCCAGAGTCTAGTCTCGGGAGGGGCACTGCCAGAAAATAAACCGTTTCTCTCTCGACGGTGGCACCGCTGATCGGGTGATGAGCAGGGCCGGACTGGGAATAAAAACCAGCCCTGGAAAAAAATTCATACCAGCCCCATAGCATTTTTATACCGGCCCAACATCACAACGTCATTATTTTCTTGTTCATGAAAGGGAAAACAATGCATTTTAAAGCACATTTGAAGAGTGTATTATATATAGAGAAGACAGATATGAAAGCACTAGTTAATAGTGCTAAAAGTGGTCAATCATCAAGGGGGACCCCAGGAACTCTGGGAACATGGGGGGTGACTCTGTTGGTCAGAGACCACCTTCCACAGAAAGAATACACTAAAGGGGGGGGGGGTTTACTAATATAGGGAGAAACCTTTATATCAGTGCCCCATTACATTGTTGCATTCACTTCCCCTTTACATCAGTGACACCCACCCCCCCCTCTCAGACTGGCCTAGTGGTGCTGTCACTGACCTCCTCTCAGATGCACCATGCAGGGCTTAGTCAGTCGGCTTCAGCTTGGTGGCTCTGGTTTTATTCTATAGTCTTCTCTCAACACCCACACACCTCTGACTTCTCCCATGACCCCCATTCTGGCAGCTCCCCCTCTCTTGACTCCTCTCCAGACTCCCCCAGAGACTGCAGACATGATATAAGACAAGAGATGATCAGAGACTGCAGACATGGTAAAAGAGATGGTCAGAGAATCCAGAAATGGTACAAGAGATGGTCAGAGAATGAAGACATGGTGCAAGAGATGGTCAGAGAATGAAGACATAGTACAAGAGATGGTCAGAGGATGAAGACATGGTACAAGAGTTGGCCAGAGACTGCAGACATAATACAGGAGATGGTCAGAGACTGCAGACATAATACAGGAGATGGTCAGAGACTGCAGACATGATATAAGACAAGAGATGGTTATAGGTTGTGGACATGGTACAAGAGATGGTCAGAGACTACAGACATGGTACAAGGGGTGGTCAGAGACTACATACATGGTACAAGGGATGGTCAGAGACTGCAGATGTGGTACAAGAGATGGCCAGAGACTACAGACATGGCACAAGGGATGGTCAGAGACTGAAGACATGGTACAAGAGACGGTCAGAGACTAAAGACATGGTACAAGATACGGTCAGAAACTGAAGACATGGTACAAGAGATGGTCAGAGACTGAAGACATGGTACAAGAGACGGTCAGAGACTGAAGACATGGTACAAGAGAGGGTCAGAAACTGAAGACATGGTACAAGAGATCAATGCAGCCTCATCAGTGCCCATCATTGCAGCCTCACTGTACATATGAATGCAGCCCCACTGTATATATAAGTCCAGTCAAGTGGCTCATTGAACCACCGAATCAGCTCACCATTCATGCCCACCTGTTTTTTTATTGCAGCCTGATCAGTGGCCATCCAATGCAGCCTAGCCAGTGTCCATCCAATGCAGCCTTACCAGCAGCCATAGTGGTGCTGTCACTGACCTCCTCTCAGATGCACCATGCAGGGCTTAGTCAGTCGGCTTCAGCTTGGTGGCTCTGGTTTTATTCTATAGTCTGCTCTCCACACCCACACACCTCTGACTTCTCCCATGACCCCCATTCTGGCAGCTCTCCCTCTCTTGACTCCTCTCCAGACTCCCCCAGAGACTGCAGACATGATATAAGACAAGAGATGGTTAGAGGTTGTGGACATGGTACAAGAGATGGTCAGAGACTGCAGACATGGTACAAGAGATGGTCAGAGAATCCAGAAATGGTACAAGAGATGGTCAGAGAATGAAGACATGGTGCAAGAGATGGTCAGAGAATGAAGACATGGTACAAGAGATGGTCAGAGAATGAAGACATGGTACAAGAGATGGTCAGAGAATGAAGACATAATACAGGAGTTGGTCAGAGACTACAGACATAATACAGGAGATGGTCAGAGACTTCAGACATAATACAGGAGATGGTCAGAGACTGCAGACATGATATAAGACAAGATATGGTTATAGGTTGTGGACATGGTACAAGGGGTGGTCAGAGACTACATACATGGTACAAGGGATGGTCAGAGACTGCAGATGTGGTACAAGAGATGGTCAGAGACTACAGACATGGCACAAGGGATGGTCAGAGACTGAAGACATGGTACAAGAGACGGTCAGAGACTGAAGACATGGTACAAGAGACGGTCAGAGACTGAAGACATGGTACAAGAGACGGTCAGAGACTGAAGACATGGTACAAGAGACGGTCAGAGACTGAAGACATGGTACAAGAGACGGTCAGAGACTGAAGACATGGTACAAGAGATTAATGCAGCCTCATCAGTGCCCATCATTGCAGCCTCACTGTACATATGAATGCAGCCCCACTGTATATATAAGTCCAGTCAAGTGGCTCATTGAACCACCGAATCAGCTCACCATTCATGCCCACCTGTTTTTTTATTGCAGCCTGATCAGTGGCCATCCAATGCAGCCTTACCAGCAGCCATAAATGCAGTCTCATCAGTGCCCATCCCATCAGCTCAGCCTTACCTATGCTCATCAATTCAGCCTGATCAGACAGTAGTGCCCAATAGCGCATTCTTGCCAGAGCACATGGATAGAGGAGAGCCGCCGGTTTACACAGTGCGGGTATCTCCCGCTTACTCCAGCCATTGTCACATTAAGTCCCGCCTGCAAGACTGGCTCCTAAGCTGGACATCACAGGAGCCGGTCCAAGAGGCAGGACTTCATATGTCTCTGGGCAGTATGTACAGGAGAGAAGTGTGGGGGGGTATGAGAGTGGGCACTATGTACAGGAGAGGCGTGTGTGGGGGGGGGTATGAGAGTGGGCACTATGTACAGGAGAGGAGTGTGGGGGGTATGAGAGTGGGCACTATGTACAGGAGAGGCGTGTGGGGGGGTAGGAGAGTGGGCACTATGTACAGGAGAGGCGTGTGGGGGGGGGTATGAGAGTGGGCACTATGTACAGGAGAGGAGTGTGGGGGGTATGAGAGTGGGCACTATGTACAGGAGAGGAGTGGGGGGGGGGTATGAGAGTGAAAGCACTCTGTGTATGTGGTTTCCAGATAATGTTATAACCATTCAATTTAACCCTGTGTTGATCCAAACTCTGTATAATCCAAAGTGTAAATTCACCATATAAAAACAAAACACTCTAATGTCGCGTACACACGATCACTTTTTGTGATGAAAAAAAACGTAATTTTATCTGACGAAACAAAACGAAGTTTTTCAAACTTCATTTTCAAAATGACATTGCATACACACCATCGTTTTTCCACAATGCTCTTGCAAAGCGCGATTACCTAAGACACTTTCGACGGCACTCTGTTCCATTGAAGCTCCCGTCTCATAACTTGCTTCTAAGCGTTTTTTAAAACGTCGTTTTTTTTCATCACAAAAAGTGATCGTGTGTACGCGGCATAAGGCTAAGTTCATATATATGTGTGTGGGTAACGCATGCAAAATTGCAAGCTTCCCAACATACAAGGAAATGTGCTGTCCTTAAAGGGGTAGTTCCCCCAAAAACCTTTTTTTTAACATTTATTCAGGCTCGTTATGTCAAGGGGAATCAGGTTTTTTTTTTTTAGAAATGAAGCCGTACTTACCGTTTTACAGATGCATCGTCTCCGACGCTTTCGGGTATGGGCTCCGGGTCTAGGCGTGCCTATTTGATTGACAGGCTTCCGAGGTCGGATACATCGCGTCACGATTTTCCGAAAGTAGCCGAACGACGGTGCGCAGGCGCAGTATAGAGCCGCACCGTCGCTCGGCTTCTTTCGGCTACTCGTGACGCGATGTATGCGACCGTCGGAAGCCTGTCAATCAAATAGGCACGCCCAGACCAGACGATCATACCCGGAAGCGACGGAGACGATGCATCTGTAAAACGGTAAGTATTGCTTCGTTTCTAATAAAAAACTACCCGATTCCCCTTGACATAACGAGCCTCATGCAATGTTAAAAAAAGGTTTTTGGGGGAATTACCCCTTTAAGCAGACGTGCAGCAGTGCCATTCTTTGTTATTGGCACCTTCATGCATCTGCAAACATGTGGACCAAACTACAGGATGCCACACACTTTTGGAAAAGTTTCAGGACTTCTTTTTCATGTTGCTCATGTGTAGGGCAGCCCATTGAAATTAATGGGCTGCACTACACCTAATGCATGAAAACCACGCCTGTGCACATGTGTGTTAAAAAAGCCTAAGGGCCCTTTCCAACGTACGGATCCTGAGGATCCGTACATGTCTCATCTGCTTGCTCAGCAGGGATCGCTCTGTTGATCCCCGCTGAGCCGGCAGATCACACTGTGCAGAGACTGCCCTGTCAGATCTCCGCTCTCCTCTATGGGGGGGAAATTGGATGAACACGGGCCGCCTGTCCGTGTTCACCCGATCCAATCCGCAGACGGATGAAAAAATAGGATTTTCCTCCATCTGCAGAATCGCAGCATAGCAGGACCGATGAGATCGGGTGTCAGCGGATGTTCATCCGCTGACATCCGCTGACACCCGCTTTTCCATAGGGATCCATGTATGTCCCTTTTTCACCTGTAAATGGATGGATGAAAAAACGGACATAAAGTTCACTGGTGTGAAAGGGGCCTTACTGAGCAGATGCAAAATAACAATTCTCAATAAAAAAATTATTCTCTAGATAATCAGTATTTATACAATTGCACTACCATGAAAATAACTGTAAACACTGTGCTCTGCTCTGTTTATTTCGCACAGATAACATGTATATAGAGTGTTTAGTTTATGTGGGGAATTTACATGTTGATTGTACAGTTTGGAGAACACAGGGGTAAATTGGATGTTATAAAGTTTTCACATTATCTGGACATGCATAGAGAGTGGGGGTTGTTTATATAGTGGTATGTGCCAGCTTCCAAGATATCTGTTTGCTGTGAGCGAGGCTGATGACTCCCCCCATACACACTCTGCTCTTCTGATCCTTTGTGTCATCACACTGCAAACAAATCCTCCAGAATAGTCCTCATGTGAAACAGATAAGCCCGTAGCAAGGAATGTAATGCACTAGGCGTAGGGCGGGCATGACTAGGGGAACAGGGTACCAGGGACGCGGTCATTGGCTGGCTAGACTGGGGGGGGAGGAGTACGAGAAGTAATATATGGTAAGGTTTCCCGCCCCCGGGAAGCACAGCGCGGAGGAAAGTTCCCACCCACCCTCCCCTGATTTGTGGTATGTCTGTGTGGTGTCATGTGGCGTTGCGTGTTCTGTTTTTTTTTTTGCATAGGGTCCGAACAGGATTGTCGTGGCAGCGTTCTTGTTGGTCTCTGCGGGTGAAGGAGGAGACTTTGAAAAGCCAAGTTAACAACCTGTCGGTGACAGGTGATACTGAGTCCAGATAACGGAGGTTAGATGGAGGGATTGACTATTGAGCACTGCGGTCGTGAGTTGCCTTTGAGCCAGCCGGTCGGCTTGAGGCCTGTCAGAGGAATACGAGAGACCGCAGTGCAGTGGACGGTTATGTATATATGTTTATATATGTTATATATATATATATATATATATGTTTATATTTATATATATATATGGGATATCCATGGCTACAGGTTCGCCCCAGAGACCAACATTAGTTAGTGTCAGGTTATGACAAAATGTTTGTTATGTTAATGTTAATTTATGATGTTTTTTAATAAATCAGGCTGCTACGGCCTATATTTTCCCCAACGGAATGGTGTGGTCTCAATTAATGAGGTAAAGGTTGGGGGGTTTGGGGGTAAAGTGATATAAAAGTGGGTAGTGTAACTAGTACATCTGTTTTACAGTAGTCATGTCAGTCCCCTCCCTGCACAGCAGTGTCAGCAGCACCTGCCAGTAGCATTCCCTCACCTCTGGGTTCTCTGGGCAGACGGCACTGGAGATAGGGGGGGGGATCTAAGTGAATGAGGGGGGAGGATCTAAGTGAATGAGGGCACAGATCAAACAGACAGGAGACTTGGGAGAGATAGAAAAAAACGAGAATGGAAGCTTCTGCATACACTACAAGCAATGATACCTCTGTTGTCTTTACAGCCCTGATCCCAGGGTTGAGCTGTGGCAGGACGGTCACTACTGTTGACAAGCATGTAACATGCAGGAAGTGATTAGGGCATGCCTATTGCTGAGGTGCTCAGTTCCACCCACCGCCACCAGGAACTTGAGCATGGTTCAAACTACAACTCCCAGAATACACTGCAGCCAGCCAGCCAATCAGCGGCCGCTATGGCCGAATTTACCATCTACAGAAAAAAAAATAGCAGACAGGCAGCGCGGCGTTTTGAATACAAAGTAGGTCCCCCCCCCTGGCCCAGCCCGCCTCTGACTGCAAGCACCCAAAAGCAGTTAAAAAAATAAATGATAAAAAAAAAAGCCAATGTGACATGATTGTCTCGGGGGGGGGGGGCAATTGCCCTGTTGCCCCCCCCTGGATCCGCCGTTGCCCTAAGGTCTGTAAAAGATTTACATTTGAGCAACATAATGTATGCCTCTGCAGTTCCCAAGCAGAAATCTTTAAGTTTAAGGAGTTCAGTAAAGTATTTATTACCCCATATTGAGGTGAATGGGCATACCCCCTAATCTTCAGTAGCGACCTAGTGTACATCCACAGGGTGTTTAATAGCCTAATGGTGGGGAAAGAGAGTGGGATATGTGTGAGTCCCGCCTCCAGGTGAGATAATGCAGACATTATCCCGAGTTGCAGGGGATAAACAGCGATCAAATAGGATCCTCTGTATCTCTCTTACCCCAGTTACAAAGATGCTGGAGCTGGGAGGCCACAAAATAGTACCGGGCATGCGGGACAGCCATACCACCCTGATCCTTGGCTAATTGTAGTGACGAAAGACCAATACCGACCACTTTATTGCCCCATATTAGGTTTCTGAATTGGGCATCTATTTGGGTAAACCATGTATGGGGTATCCACATTGGAGCATTCTGAAAAACGTAGAGCAGCTGAGGGTGCCAGATCATTTTGACCACGTTAGCCCTCCCTGCAACTGAAAGGGGTAGTTTCAACCATGCCGAATATTTTGCATGAAATTTGCCAAGCAGTGGTACCAAATTTAGTGCTAGGTATTGAGTCGGGTCAGCAGTGACCTGTATGCCCAAGTATCGAAACGCCTCCACTAAGAGAATGTCCTTAGCGCAATTAGGGAGCTGACGAGTCAGGGGGTCTAAAAGTAAAAGCACTGACTTATTCCAGTTAATGCTGAATCCCGACAGCTTCTCGAAGTCTGCGATCAAAGTCATCACATTCTTTAAGGAGCTGTCCGTGCCCCTGAGATATATCAAGGTGTCCTCTGCATACAGAGAAATTACATCTTGTCTGGGACCCCTACAAAAACCTCTAATGTCTTGCGAAGCCCTGACATGTATAGCCAGGTGTTCCAATGCCAAGGCAAACAGCAGGGGTGAAAGAGGGCACCCCTACCGAGTGCCCCGGAAAAGTCTAAAGGACACAGACAGATCTCCATTGATATACATTCTGGATGACGGGGCGCTATACAGTAATTGGACCCACAAGAAATGTAGTGCCCACCCCAAATCTCGCCAACACCTCCCAGAGATAAGGCCACTCACGCTATCAAATGCTTTGGCAACGTCCAACGAGAAGATGGCCCGATTGCCAGGATTGTCTACCGGGACTTCATTGGGATCCTCAACATAGATGTCTCCCATTCCTTGGTTTTGGTCTTAATCTGAGAGATGACTCTAATAAATTGACCACGCAAATATGCTTTGGCTGCATCCTACACCGTGCCCACATCCGCTGAATCCAGATTATGACTAAAAAACGTAGTTAAAAGTGCAGCAATTGGATCAGGGTCCGGTATAAGAGACAGCCAAAAAGGATTCAACTTCCAGAGTCTATTTCCCTTAACAGCCCCAGGGTGAGGTCTAGTGAAAATGGAGAGTGATCTGAGATCTGTCTTGGGTGGTATTGTGAAGAAGCAACCATGGGCAAAAGGAGATCAGTACCCAGTCCCATATCAATTCTCGACAAACCCCCCATCGAAGCTGATTGACAGGGGTACACTTTGGCCTCAGGATTATGTATTCTCCACACATCAGTGAGGCCCATCTCCACTAGGAGGCGAGCAAAAGGGGTACTCCCTGGGCTCCTCACCATAGATACATTAAGATGAGAGCAGAGTTTGTCCTTCTCATAGTCTAAATAATTGTTACAATTCCCCAAGACCAATGTAGGAGCACCTGGAAAACGGGACATATAGTCAGCTAAAACCTTAAGCAGGCTAGATGAAAATGGGGGGGGGGGGGAATGTACAACCCAGCTAATATACATTTTGTCCCAAAGAGGGAACGCAGAAAAAATACAAAACGGCCCTCCGGATCAATTTTTGCATCCAGAGGTACCCTGCGTATCCTGTCTAATAAGGACACTTACTCCCCTTGGGTACACCGAGCCTGTGGCATGGTATTGATGGCAGAACTGCCTTACTGCAAATTGAGGGGAGGACTTCGGGGGGGAAGTGAGTCTCCTGTAGGCCAATCACATCTGCATCTAGCCGCTTGATAGTGCGGAGCACCGCCAAGCGTTTAACCTGGTTATTCAGACCCCTAACATTCCAGGGCAAGACTCTAGTTAGCTTAGACATTGTGAAGATATAAATCTGGAAATAAACAGGAGTATCACATAGTAAATATACCCGTACAGCGTCCCTTCGGAGTAACAAACACAGATAGACCAAGTTCGATGCTGCGTAAATGAAGCGTGCAGGGAACTCCTCAGTCCCAACTTTCAGGTATGTAGCGGTGTGAGGCATCTGGTGGAGTCATGAAGGTTAGGAGATACAAAAATCAAAAAGAAAAAGAAGGTGAAGGTAAGGCAGACATGGTAGTATCTTGAACAGAGAAAACTGACCAACGTGGTCAAACTATCGTAGCAAAAACAGGCCTGAGGCCTATACCAGGCCATCCTGGGGGGCAGAAGTGGAAGCGCACTTCAGTGTCTTATTAATTCCTCAACAGCTAGTGCAAAGGAACTGTGACGGTGGTGAAAAGGCAGTGCGGCATCAGAGTACTCCGCCTTGAGGTATTATCGTGGAATTAGGCTGAGAATAGGTAAAGAGAGCACAACAGCTTTCATATTGGCACCGGGCGTCGATTGCGCGCCTCACGGATCTATTGCTCCTCTCTATCCAGCCACTGTGCAGCCGTAGATGGTGAATCAAAGAACTGTAGTGCTCCCAGTACTTCAAGTCGCAGGCAGGCAGGATATAGCATGGCATACTTCAGATCCAAATCTTGAAGCCTGCGCTTGACATCCATAAATTTGGCACGCTGTTTCTGCAGCTCGGCAGAGAAGTCCGGGAACATAGAGACCTTGGTGTTATCAATTTTTAGGGCAGCTGGATTCAGCCTGGCCAGGCACAGGATGGCATATCTATCCTTATGGCTAAGGAGTTTAAACAGGAAGGGCCGAGGCGGCGCACCTGGGACAGGAGGCCTAGCAGGACCCTGTGAGCCCTCTCCACAGAGAATATAGTGGAAAATGTTTCTTTACCAAAGGCTGTGATCAGCCATTGATCAATAAATTCCACTGGGTTTCTGCCTTCAATCTTTTCAGGGAAACCAATGGCTCTCACATTCTTTCTTCTCGTCCTATTTTCCAAATCTTCCAAACGTGAGGAGTGTTGGGAGAGAAGATTGTTGTTATATGTGAGGTCCCTCTGCATAGGCGCCATGTCGTCTTCGATGGAGTTCACCCTCCCTTCTAGTGCAGATGTTCTCTCCCTAAGCTTCTGGTTGTCCTGTCTCAGGAAAGTGATTTCCGCCTTAACCCCCTTAATCTCAGCTGTGAGAGCTGTTATGGAGAGGTTGCAGGACGTCATTACAGTAAAAATGTCCCTCAGTGTGGGTTCATTGTCTGTATCAGGGCTCGTGGGGCCTTGAGGCCTAGTGGGGACCCTCCCTGGAGTACTCACTGTGTCCCATAGAAGGCTGGCTCTGGCTCTATCCTCCAGGGGAACAGTGTCACCTGCTTCCGATCCACCCTCAGGCGAGTTCTCAGGGGTGCTGGCTGAGGCTGTGGGTTCTGAGGAGAGCGCCATAGAGAAAAGTTTTTCTGCCCGCGCTCTATGCTTGTCCTTGCCGGTGCGTTGAGCCGCAGCCCCATTTTGCACCATAAGTTCTGCAGACTGGAGTGAGTTCTGCTTCTTCGCGGCTGACATCGGGGGACAGAACAGCAGGTAAAGGTAAGGCTGTGTACCGGGGACTTTCCTACAGCCGTCGTGGCTGGATTGGAGCAAGGTAAAGAGTATCCTCAGGATGATATAATGGAGTTTTGGCGGAGCTCTCTGAAATCACGTCCATCTACATCTGCTGCCTGGCCATGCCCCCCTCAATAAAAACCCTGAGACTTTGTATTTGGTGTAGACATTTCTATGGACAACTCTTCAAGGGTAACGAGCCTATGGAACAGTAAGGTAATGGCAGGCTCAAATCTAAACCAGCAGCTCCTTCGGGAGTAGTGCTACATATGCTTATAAGTTTCTCTTCTATTAACTAACTACTACTACTATCTGTGCCTATGTCTGTTTATGAAGCTGTCTTTCAAAATGTGTTCATTGCTTCCATATGTGCTTGCTTATGAAGCTTTCTTTCTACTATCAGATGTTACTGTTTACTAGTTGGAGATACTGTATCTTCTGGACTTTGATTGGGGCTTGTTTAACTTGAAGAGGTTCAACCATACTGCACATACTGTAATGGTAACTACATAGCATATACCCAACTCCAAAGCTCCTCATGGACATCTATGGTGTAGAGACAAAGCGTCTGTGACGCAAAACATGTCAGTTACGGCTCCCCTTTCTACACCATAGATGTCCATGAGGAGCTTTGGAGTATCGAGTAGCACGTCTGTTCATTCATGTTGATGTTCTGGCGTCTCTTGCAGTGACATCCTTGTGAGCTCCGAACAACCTTTGCTGTTCACATCCCGTATTGGCTCGTTCCGTCACATGACTGTAGAGGATTGGTGTCCGGACGCTAATTCCTGCCTCTTTCTGTGACGCCGCGGAAGTCCCGCCCTCCATCTTGGCTGGTAACGCGGCTGTTTTGAAGCTCTTGCAGCCCTGTGCTCAGGCTTACTTACCGTCCCACAGCGAGGTGGGATGAGAATGTTTACCTCTCCCATCGGCTTTGAGCTACCATCTGGACTTGTCTGTACCGGCTAAACCTCTGTCCATCTATACGGCAGCGGCGAGGACTGGCTGGCGCCGTGCAGTACTCTTCCTGTTACACTATTCCATCCAGTGTCTGCTCACAGCCGTCCAGAGGAGAGCCTTCTATAGAGGTATTGTACCCTCCAGCCCTTTACCTACGGTCCTGGCATGCAATTTGCTACTCCTTCACAGCGGGATATTTAACCCTTCCATCACAGGTGGTTTCTCCCTATGGACTCTAGGTGAACTGTGTTATTTTTATAACTCTATTTTAATTCATGCCTTTTCTGTGCACAAGTTTTATAGTTGTTGGACTATTAAGTGTCATTATAAACTTTAACCCACTGTGCGCTGCCTCTTTTGTTTGTATGTTTCCTCTCCAAACTGCATGCTATTATTCAGTGACCGGTCTGCTGTTTGATTGGATCTTTTCCTACTCGAAGATGTTCAACTGTACAGTTCATACCCACAATGACACAAAATATACCCACTTTAAGAAATGAAAGTGCAAACCTCATGGAGTTAAGGCAGAGGAGCTGGGGTTCATTTGTTTGTGTTTTGCTGTGCATAGCTCCAAAGGCTGGGCATCCGTTCTACATAATTGACGTAATATGAACTGACATAAGTACATAAGGTGAAAACAAAAGAAAAAAAACAACAAAGTAACCAAGAGTATGCTTTTCTCATTGAGGAGAATGAAACCAGTGGCCAACAGGCCATATATAATCTACAGTTTTGCCACTCCAGGAGAAAGTAACAAAGGCAGACTCCATGAGAGGGAACAGGGTGTACAATTTTGAATCCGTCTTGTGTGAGATGACCTAATACTGGTATTTCCCCCGTCTCCTACCATGGATAAAAAACTGAGAGGTACTGAACACTTATACCTGTTGTAATCTTTGCATAATCAGTTGAGATGGGGCTAACTCAAAAGTATCCAACCATGCCTGACAGATAGAAGAGAACTTTCGACTGCCATTTCTGTGTCGGTAATGTTAGCCGTTCTCTTATAAGTATGCAATTGACCTGTTCTATCCAATGTTTCTTAATAGAAGTGTAGGGGGAAAGCCAGAATTGAGCTATTTGTTTTCGGGCTATGTGCAGAAGCCTAAATATAGCTTTATTAATCAGTGAAAAAAAAAATCCTCATCTACTGCTCCCAGAAGACAAATCATAGGATTCAGTGGATCCTTAATCACATCTTTCCAACAATTGAAAAGTTTGGGGCATCACCATATCAAGTGAATGAGAGAGTTCCCTCCTCTGTACAACATTTAGGGCAGATAGGCGAGTGCCTTCTCCCCCAGTTGTGTAGCTGTATTGGGATACGATAGGCTCTGTGTAGTAGAAATGATTGTACAAAGGTGAGACAGAGATAGCGGGCACAGACTGCAAGCACATCTCCCACAGTTCACCCCTTATGTCCCCCAAATCTTGTTTCCACCCCGCCTGCACAGAAGTGTGGCTTTATCCTGCATGGTTGAGATTAGAGTAGAATCAATTTGTGAGATCATACCTTTCTTGTTGGGCACAGTAAATACCTTCCACAATAGAGGGTGATCAGACAGCACAAGGTTAGAGTGGCACACGTGGGCCTGAGGGCATGCTGCTATTGTAGGTACAGTACATATAGAACCTAGGTAAGGTAAATTCAGCTTGGAGCTCAGAAAATGATTATAACATATTCTGGTTATGCAATTGTAATAAGTAGCAAATACCTGCCATCTCCCACACCTGAAACCCCTTTAATTTACTCAGTTCAATGTATGTAGAGTTGCGCCATAGAGATGTTTCTAAATTGAAGCCCGAGAGTCCCAGACTACATTTAACAGCTGACCAGAGTTTTCTCATGAGAAAAACTGTGGGTACTGAATGTAGGATAGTGAGAAACCGCGCTTCTAGGTGAGATATAACTCTGTAATTTGAAGCTCCAGAGAGCATTATGTTACGGATCGGGTCTGGAAGTCCCAATCCCCTGCGATGCTGGAGCTGGAAGGCCAGGAAATAGAGCCTGGGATTAGACATGTGCAAAAGGAAAAAATTTGTTTTGTTTCGTTTTAATTTGTTATTTAATTATTTTGTTAAGTTAAATTAGTTAAATTTGTTAAATTTGTTTTCAGAATTCGATCGTTTGATAAAAATTCGAAAAAACCCTGTCTAATTCGACCGTTGTCAACCGAATACGAAAAACGGTCGAATTCGAAAAGATTTCTACCGGATTCGATAATATTTCTACCGGATTCGAATTCGATCATATTTTGATATTTCAACAGAATTCAACAATATTTCATCCGCTAACGTTAATATTTCAACCAAATTCGATGATATTTCAACCGGATTGGAAATTATTTCAACTGGATTGGAAATTATTTCAACCGGATTTGAAATTATTTCAACCGGATTTGAAATTATTTCAACCGGATTTGAAATTATTTCAACCGAATTGGAAATTATTTCAACCGAATTTGAAATTATGTCTACTGGATTTGAAATTATTTCCACCGGATTGGAAATTATTTCAACCGGATTTGAAATTATTTCTACCGGATTGGAAATTATTTAAACGGAATTGGAAATTTTTTCAACCGAATTTGAAATTATTTCAACTGGATTGGAAATTATTTCAACCGAATTGGAAATTATTTCAACCGGATTTGAAATTATTTCAACCAAATTTGAAATTATTTCCACCGAATTTGAAATTATTCCCACCGAATTGGAAATTATTTCAACCGAATTTGAAATTATTCCTACCGGATTGGAAATAATTTCAACCGCTTTGGAAATTATTTCAACCGGATCTGATTGTATGTATTTGTATTATTGTATTGGATTACATTCTATTAAATTCTATTCTGTTCTTTACTATTCTTTGATTTTCATTCTATTGTTTTATTATTTTATATGCTATTTTATTGTATTCTTTTTTAGAATTCGATATATATTTTTTAGATTTTGATTCAAACTTGCTTTCAATTTTCATTCGAATTTGTTTTCGATTCAAATTGTTTTCAAATTCGATTCGAATAGAATTTTTTTTCGAATTTAATTTGAATTCTTTTCGAATTTAATTTGAATTCTTTTCGAATTCAATTTGAATTCTTTTCGAATTCAATTTGAATTCTTTTCGAATTCTTTCCGAATTCTTTTCGAATTCGATTCAAATTTTTTCAAATTCGTTTCGAATTCGAATTTCGTTCACGTTTTTTCGATTTTTTTTAAATTCGTTAATTTTGTGATTCGGATGCATCCGAATTTCCGAATAATGAAAAATTTGTCCGAATTCGAATTCGTAACGAAACGAAATGCACATGTCTACCTGGGATTAGGTACCGCTAGGCCACTTTGATCCTTTGCCTACTGTAGTGTATTCTAGCTACCTTTTTCTTCCAAATACGTTGCCAAATAGGGTTTTGATGCACACAAACCATCTACGGGGAACTCATTGTGGGAGGAAGCCGTCCCAGCGCCAGAGCATCAACAAAAACAGATATTAAGTGTGATTAAAAGATATTTGCATACTTCTTGTACACCTCCGCAGGTAATCTGTCCGCCCCCGGGGACTTCCCAGGTGGAGAAAGAGCTAGCGCCTCTGACAGTTCATCATTAGTAAGAGAAGCATTTAACATATCCCTGTCAGACCGTGAAAATTTGGGTAGCTTACTATTATTTAAAAAGACATGAATGTCATCTAGCAAGGGTGAAACCTTGGAAGATTACAGATCACCATAAAAAATACGTATATAAGGTATTGTATAATCGGAGTGTGTGTAAACAGTGTTCCCAGAGACAGTATTAACTGCAGAAATTAATGATGAGCCCTTATAGGATTTTGCCAACATATCTAGCATGCGACCCGTGTTTTCCCCTTCCTCAAAGAACCTTTGTTGCAAGGAAAAACTCGGTTTTCAACTTTCGTTAGTGACACCTGTTTGGCCGTTTGCTGAGCTTCCATCCACAACCTCTCCGTGTAATCAGTAGGGAGATCAATATATGCAGCCTCAGCTTTTTTAACCTCTTGCAGCACAAGGTTTTCCCAAGATCTAGTCTTGGTCTTTATAGAGGAAATTGTTTTAATAAACTGGCCCCTTTTGAAAGGCCCTTAGGGCATCTCATAACATTCCACAAGCCACTGTTTCCCTGTTAAAGTGGTTGTAAAGAATTTTTTTTTTTTTCATAATAAGCATCCTTTACCTGCAGACATTCCTCTTTTCACTTCCTCATTGTTCGTTTTTGTTTAGAAGTTGCTCTATTTCGTCTCTGTTCTGTTCACTTCCTGCTTGTTTGATTTTACTGACCACCGTGAAGGGAGGCTTTATACTACGGTGGTCAGTGATGTGCTCGCCCCCTCCTGGGAACTACATCTGTGAGACAGGACACTCTCTATGTGTTAGAGACTTCAAGGAGGTGTGAATTACTGGGCGTGCCGCAATGCATCCTGGGAAATGTAGTTCTTACATGAACAAGCGGCACAAACCAGGAAGTGAATGAGAGAACAGAAACTAGAACGCCGGAGGTGATATAGAATATAGATGAAGGAATTTAATAGGTATTTACTAGTTTTTTTAACAGAATCATTATACTATTCTGTCTGTCTACCTTGCAGACATTAATTTTAGGCAACAAAAATGTTTTCCTTTATGTAGCACTACCCCCTCAGGAGCCGCTGGTTGTTGTTTGGGATCGGCATATTAAGTTACCTTGAAGTGTGTCTAGGGGTAGTAGCAGTGAGTAGTAGCAGTGAGCGAATGTCCAGTCACCAAATGGATTTTCAAATGCTTTATTCCAAGGCACAACAATGGCCAACATCGACAGGAGTTAGGAAAGGTCGATGAAGCAATAGAGAACAGTGCGGTATCAGGCCTGGATAAGAAGTAGAGCAGTCTCGCTCTCAGTAGTAGTAGATACAGTTCGTTGCCACTCCCGTTAAAGTGGGTGAAGTGCCTCCGGACAGACCCTTGTTATAAGCCTGGCAGCCGGAATGTCACTTTTAAGTTGCTGGGAGGAACAGGTCTCTGACAGACCTGGCTCGGGCCTCTGCCACAGGCTTAGTACTTTAGTACTCAAGAGAACAATTCGGATCGAGCGAATCCTCCCAGTAAATGCAATGAAAGGGGTCACTGGTTGACAGCTGACATGTACCTGTCAATTCCAGTAACCAGATCCCCGATGGTTCGTTCAAGCCCTTTTGGATAACCTGCCTCCGGGTTCTCCTCAAGCCGATCCTCCACCGAACGGCACACAGCCTGGGATCTTCTCGGTAAGGTTGGGGACCCAGTAAGTCACTGGGGCCCCCATTGACATCCAAATGGGTCTTCATGGAACAGGTGGTTCTGGCCAGGTGCGCCATGCGAACGGGGTCCGTGGATGCGTGCACCCTGAAGGTGGATGCTGCACCTGGAACGTGGACCCCGCGCAGAGAAGAGGAACCGACCACCGACCCAGAACACGCAGCAGCTGCCACAGATGTACCCCACCCCAGCATGCCCAGTGAGGGAAGAACTCCTCTAATTGGCTGCTGGGGAAAAGTGTCTCCGTCAGAACCCCTCTAGCGCCAACTGTCGCCCAGGGGTGTAATCAC
This sequence comes from Rana kukunoris, assembly GCA_029574335.1. Taxonomy (NCBI): domain Eukaryota; kingdom Metazoa; phylum Chordata; class Amphibia; order Anura; family Ranidae; genus Rana; species Rana kukunoris. Next base: position 31,680,539 of record CM056060.1, read on the forward strand.
ACCTCGGGGCCGCAGACCGGCCTATAGGACATTTCTGAAACAGCAGCAGCCTGCAATTTACCAAATTAGGAATGGGAGCAAAGCAACTCTCCCATTCACCCGCTAACTTTAGCGTAGTGCCCATACTGAAAGTAAGGGGGCGCTACATTTACAACTCCTTTAATATGGATAAAAGTAGTCAAGGTATTTGAAATGGGATCAGGGTCCGGAAATAAGGATAACCAGAATGGTTAATAGTGGGACCTTTGAGTTGTCAATCACTAGGGCATCTCCCATAGACCTGGCTTTGGATAGGATGAAATCTCAATCTTTACTATTAAGCATCTTAACCACTTAAGGACCGCCTCCTGCACATATACGTCGGCAGAATGGCACGGCTGGGCAGTTCCACGTACAGGTACATCCTGTACTACTACCCAGCCGTGGGTCACTGGCGCGCGCCCCTGGCGCGCTCCCGTGACCCGGTCCGAAGCTCCGGGACCGCGGGACTCGCGAACCCGATCGCCGCTCGAGTGCAGCGATCAGTCCCTGGAGCTGAAGAACGGGGAGAGCTGTGTGTAAACACGGTTTCACCGTGCTTCACTGTGGCGGCTGCATCGATCGCGTCATCCCTTTTATAGGGGGGACACGATTGATGACGTCACACCTACAGCCACACCCCCCTACAGTTGTAAACACACATTAGGGAACACATAACCCCTACAGCGCCCCTTGTGGTTAACTCACAAACTGCAACTGTCATTTCCACAATAAACAATGCAATTTAAATGCATTTTTGGCTGTGAAAATGACAGTAGTCCCAAAAATGTGTCAAAATTGTCCGAAGTGTCCGCCATAATGTCGCAATCACGAAAAAAATTGCTGATCGCCGCCATTAGTAGTAAAAAAATAAATAAAATAAAAATGCAATAAAACTATGCTTTATTTTGTAAACGCTATAAATTTTGCGCAAACCAACCGATAAACGCTTATTGCATTTTTTTTTTTTTACCAAAAATAGGTAGAGGAATACGTATCGGCCTAAACTGAGGAGAAAAAATGTATTTTATATATTTTTGGGGGATATTTATTATAGCAAAAAGTAAAAAACATTGCATTTTTTTCCAAATTTTCGCTCTATTTTTGTTTATAGCGCAAAAAATAAAAAACGCAGAGGTGATCAAATACCACCAAAAGAAAGCTTTGTAGTTGTAGATGTCTGTACTCTGAGTACTCACTGTGTCCCATGCCAGGTCAGCTCATCCAGCAGTACTGCTTTGTCCGCTTCAGATTGGCTGCCACTATGATTCTCCGGAGGTTCGGGTAATGCGGGCGTCTTTAGCCGCGCTGGTTTAGCAAAAAACTTCTGGGCTCGGTTATCACCCCCCTATCCTAGATCTACACTGATCACTTCAAGTGAAGCTGCCACTCAACATACTCAGTACAGCAATGCTTACCAGCCCTGGGCAAATACTGCTTAGGCCGCGTACACACGTCCGAGAACCTCGTCGGGCTAAACACATCGTTCCGCCCGTCGAGGTTCCCGGCCGGCCGTCGAGTTCGTCGACCAGGCTGTCGAAAAAGGCGTAGAGCCATTAGTCCCGATGGCCCATCGAGCAAATAGAGAACCTGCTCTCTATTTTGGCTCGACCCCTTGCTCGTCAGTTTGCTTGGCGAAAACGTACACACGATCGAGCTTCTCGGCAGAATATGGATTCCAGCGAGCTTCTCGCTGGATTCTGCAGAGAAGCTCAGTCATGTGTACGGGGCCTTACAATGTATCAGTGGATAGTGTTTCTTGATACATTGTGTCAGGGGACCTGGGATCTGTACTACTCTTAAACATCCTGAGAGGGGTACTAGTTATCACAAATGCCAGGTATGGCTCTCTATCATTGGCCACTGTCGCCCAGTGCAACTCCTCTCCAATATGACATACCATGATGACACCTACTCTCAGTCTTACCTCCAGATGTATGTATTATCTACTACATGCAGGCCCGGATTTCCCACAACCACCAAGGCTAGGCCTCGGGGCGGCAGGGTGCCAAGGGGCGGCAGTGGCATGGAGTCCCCCGACTGCCGTAACATACAGTTAAGGGCGGTAAGTTGCTGTGGAGGGGAATTGAGTGCGGGAAGCCGCTCGCTCGTTGTCGATGTCTCCAAAATCACTTGTCAAATGTGTGCTGCTGTCCGTCCTCCCCTACCCCCACATACCTCTCTCTGCTTGCTCTGCCTTCGGGACTCCGTCCTTCCCCCAGCCGCCGAGTCTGTCTCCTGTCCCTGCCTCCGATGTGCACAGTGAGAGGGGTGAGCTGTGCTCTTCCCATCTCAGCTGTGACAGGAGTTCTAGCACAGTGCTAGGACTCCTGTTTTGGAGGTGACAGGGTCAATAAAGAGAACCTGTCACCTCCAATTGCTATGGCACAGGGAATTGTTTTCTCCTGTGTGATAGCAATAAAGTTAAGTGAAAAAAAATGATAAAAAATAATAATAATTAATTTAAAAAGTAATTAAAAAGTAAAGAATAAGACAAATAGTATTCAAAATAATAAGAAAATTACACAAAAATAAAAACAAGTAAACGTCAAGCTATAAATAAATAAAAAGAAAAAAAGTGCTAAAAAAAAAAGAAACAAAAAATATTTGAACTAACCGTGTCCCCTCCGGTTGCCGTTCTCTGTTGATTGTGGGGGGGGGGGGGGGTTTGGTTGGCGGGGGGGGGGGGGTGCATTGTGGAACCTGGCCTTGGGGCGGCAGGGAGAGCAAATCCGGCCCTGACTACATGGTGTCATATAAGGGGCTCAGTGGAAAAAATATCCTACAGGATGCCCATGAACAGTGCACATACACAGTACATATACATAAAACCCATGGACAGCACATATTTTCACCATACAGCCTGCACATACATAGAATACATGCATCCCATGCATAGGGCTCATATACTGTACATATACTGTATACCCTGTGTACATTAATAGTATACTCCATGCACAGTGCACCTACTCAATACATTAACACGCTTAATACATAATAACACACATATGCAACCTATAAAGAGTGCCTATACACTATAGGCACCTCATGCACAGTACCCAAATATCACATATACCCCATGTGCAATGCACATAGATTACACATACCTCATTTGCACTGCCCATATACCACATACATCCATGTATAGTGTCCATGTAAAACATATACCTCCAAGTGCAGTGTTCATATACCACATATACTCCATGTACAGTGCCCATATACCACATATACCCCTTGCATGGGGGTATGGAGGTGTGAGTCTTTGCCCCAGGGAAATATGTGCAACCTAATATCAGCTAAAATGTGTATAACTATAACTTTATTCCTTTGTCATATGCTTTTAAGGATTGTAATAAAAATTGTTTATATTTTTAACGTGTGTTGTGTGAACTCCATATTCTTTGGGTACTGATATAGTCCATACTATTTTTGGAGCTGTTTTGCTTCTATAAGTCTTTCTATGTAATAAATAATAAACCAATAATAATTATCGAAATCACATGTTATGGTATGATGTAGAATTATATTACATTGTAATATACATTATACAGTAAAACCTTGGTTTGAGAGTAACTTAATTTGAGAGCATTTTGCATGACAATCAATATTTTTTAATACATTTTGACTTGATATACAAAGCAATGTCTTGATATAAGAGTAGCGTCATGTCACAACTGAGTATAAAAGAGAAGCCAGGCGCCTCTAAGTGTGGAAATATGCTTACATTTTTTGAGGGTACAACATTTACCAACATATTGCTACACTTAAAGGCACCTCTCTTCTCTTTTATACTCTTGATCTCCTGCTGGAATTTGCTTCTAATCCCTTTGGGGAGGCTTCCATTTGTGGATGGACATTTTATGGTTACACAACCTGGTCACATTGCTATAATCTTTTTATATGGACTATAAACTGAAGGACTTGTGAAAAAATGGTTGTGGAACCAATCATTTGAGTTTCCATTATTTGTTATGGGGAAATTTGCTTTGATATACAAGTGCTTTGAATTACAAGCATGTTTCTGGAACGAATTATGCTTGCAATCCAAGGTTTTGCCATTAAATATATATATATATATATATATATATACATATAGGGCCAGATTCAGAAAGATCCGTGGATCTTTCTGCTGGCGTAACGTATCCCCGATACGTTACGCCGCTGTAAATATTTGCCCAAGTTCTTTATTCAGAAAGAACTTGCGCCATTAGTTACGGCGGCATAACGTATGTGTTGTGGCTTAAGGCCACGCAATTCAAATGAATGAAGTGGGGGCATAATTTATGTAAATGAATCATGACCCCACGTAATTCACGTTTTTTTTGGACGGCGCATGCCTCAATGTAAATGACGTGAACGTAACTAACGTCGAGCCCCATTCCCGAACGATTTACGCAAACGACGTAACCAACGTACAATTCGACGCTGTCTCGACGTCCATACTTAACATTGGCTACGCCTCTCCTATAGCAGGGGTAACCTTACGCCGCTCTAACGCTTACACAAACTACGTAAACTACGACACGCCGCAAGTACGTTCAGGAATCGGCGTAAATAGCTAATTTGCATATATTACGCGAAAACCGCCGTAAGCGCCACCTAGCGGCCAGCGTAATAATGCAACTAAGATATGACGGTGTAACAGACTTACGCCGCTCGTATCTTAAAAGAAAGCCGGCGTATCTTCTTTTCTGAATAGCAAAAAAAGATACGCCGGCTATTCTTAGTATTTACGCAGCGTATCTCTTGATACTCTGTGTAGTTTTCTGAATCCGGCTCATATTGTACAGGACACCGGTAATGTGTCCTGGATGGCAGGTACATTCCCCCCGATATTTAAGTTGTGCTATGTTTAAGGGGGACATTTGCAGAGTATTTGTGGTACTTGGGTTCTCACCCATGTAGGGTGAGGTGTCCCGGGTTAAAGAGAAAGAGAAAGAGAGAGAAAGGTACAAACATGTATTAAATAATTTAATATAATAATAATATACTATTGGAATTTGATAGGCCAAACGATATATAAATAAATATATAGCATAGTAAATATTTAAATATATCAATAATAATTATCTAAATTGTGTATTATAATATTATATGGAATATAACAAATATAATGGTTCATAGCAGCTATGTGTATTTCCCTGTTTGCTATTTTGAAGGATACTAAACCAAAATATATATATATATGGAATATAGAATTAATACATTTTATAATATACTGTATATATTAATGCACACAAAAACAGAAAAGAAACCTCTTACTATCTTCCAAAATAGTCGCTTTGCCTTTTGGAAATTGACAGCCCAATTAAGCACACTCATACTGTACATACAAACACATATAAAAAAAAATGTAATAATATTATATACATCTTGTTTTATATTATTGTATAGAGATTCTATATATATATATATATATATATATATATATATATATATATATATATATATATATATATATAATATATATATATATATATATATATATATATATAGACATATATATAAATAGACATAACTATATATATATATATATATATATATATATATATATATATATATATATATGTATATATATAGTTATCTATATAAATAATAATTCTGCTCTTTAGAATTTAAGGGCCAAAAAGAAACAATTTGTTCAAAGATTTTCAAAGGCAAACAGTAATCAGTGCAATTTACCAAGCTCAGCACCTTTACCTTGTCCTTTCAGATTTGTATGTTCTCTGTCTGGAGGAAGAACTTATATAATGCTAATAACTTTGAAGCTTTTGTATTTCGTAGGCAGGTAGTAGGGAGGAGTTTTACAACCTTGTACCATAGTAGCTGTCTGGGTTATATCTCAGTGTTTTTTCCATGATAACAACCTTTAAACATGTTGGGCCAGATTCAGGTAGATGAGAGTATCTTTCCTCTGGAGTAACGCTTCTCATTTACGTTACTCTGAAGACCCTTTCAGCGCAAGTCCTGTAATTCACATAGCAGTTGCGCGTAAACTTGCGCCAGAGTAACGATAATGCGCTGGCGTAACCCGACGCAAGTGGAAGTGGGTGTGATCATATGTAAATGATGGGCGGAGGCCGGCGCAGAGGCTTACGTTCAGCGCATCATCCACGGAGCATGCGCAGTGAGTGCGGCTCCCCTCGCCCCCTTGTGCGCATGCTCACAACTTCCGTCGGCACCACTTCCTGGGAAACGTCAGCGCAATGCGTTCCGCTGGGCGCTTAAAAGCGCTGGCGGAAACGCCATTCCGGCGCAAAAGTAGTTCCGTTTCCCCCCCACCCCAGGGAAGATACTTTTGCTCTGTAATGGCTGCTCCCGCTACCCCCAGAGAGAGGAGGAACCTCAATTTTAATACCCAGGAGGTCTCTGTCATTATCTCGGCTATGGAGACGGAGAATGAATTTCTCCATGGCAAAAAAAGCCGCAAGACCAGCCGGAGAGGAAGCAGGGCATCCTGGAGTCGATTGCTGCCAGGGTCAATGTCCTGGGCTACTCCACCCGGACTGCTGGGGACATACAAAAGAAAATAAATGACCTGCGGCGCAAGGTGAGGGACAAGGTGGCCTCCATCAGGAGGTATGAGAGGGGCACAGGTGGTGGTCCCCCATGTCCTGTCACCCTGACCGCAGAGGAGGAGGTGGTTGCTCGCTGCCTGGAGAGGGAGCAGGTGGAGGGGGTCGCAGGCTATGACTCCGTGGAGGAAGGCACAAGGACAGGTAAGTGTTTTATAATCCCCTATTTGATGTTTTGCATTTGGGGGGGTGGGGGGGGGACATGTGCCAAGTGTGTGGGACCACCAACATGTGTCTGCTTTGTGTCATCCACAGATGACGGAGCTGGGCCATCATCTGTCAGCCTGCATTCCACCCCATCCCCCCCACGCCATCATGTGCCCGAGCCACTGGGTGGTGAAGAGGTTGTGGAGGAGGAGAGTGGCCACACCACACCTGCCGAGGTGGTTGTGGAAGATCCTGCTGTGGCAGAGCAGGACTTTTCATTAGTGTTGTCAGTCTCCTCCCCTTCTCCTGGCCCGTCTGTCGTCCCCTCCCCCATCCTTGGAAGCCCCTCAAGGGCGACACCTTCCACCCGAGGACATCCATCTTCGGGCCCCAGGAAGGCGACCCAGAAGACCAGGGGGGTGTCTGATGGTGTCCAGGACCAGTTGGCGAGGGATCACGCCAGACAGACAGAACAAATGGGGGCCATAGCGGACCACTTGCAGAAAGTGTCTGACAGCCTGGGCTCCGTTGCCAACCTCAGCAACGCAGTGCAGGATGTCAGCTCTAACTGCGCTGCAGTGGTCACCACTTTGGGGGAGGTGCAGGGGGATATCCAGCACCTTACTGCAGCCGTCCAGGCCAACACTGCTGCCATCCATGGGAACAGTGCTGCCATCCGTGAGCAGGGGAGGCTGACTCGGCGGGCCCAGCATTACCAGATGACCCGTCAGCTCCGGATGCAGGCCCAGACGAACACATACCTTGGACGGATAGCCAGGGCCTTGGAGGGCACGCAGGCCACACCTGCCAGGAGTGGCCCACCTGGGGATCAGCCACCTCCAGATGCCCCCCCACCCCCACCCACTCCATCCAGGCAGCTGCGGAGCCAGAGAGGGGCCCCCAGAAGAAGCCCCCGGCATCCCCGATGAGGCCTTTTTTTTGTTGCTGGTTTTATATTATTATTTTTGACATACTCAGGTCATGAGTTTATTTTTTTTTTTTCTCAGGTTATGAGATTATTTTTCTTGTATTGATCAGGATATGATCTTTCTAATTTATTTTTGTACTGCACACGGTCAGGAGTGCAGGGGACAGTGTGAATGGTGTGTGAATGTGAGAGGGTGGCACTCCTGAAAGTAAGGGGTGTCACCCTCGGCCGTGGTGGTGAAGTGAACCCCACGGCTGTATGAATGACGTGTGAAAGGTGTGTGAATGGACAGTGACATCATTGGGGCCTTGACGCTGGCGTTACTGCTCCCAACTCCTACATGCTGGACTTGGGCTAATCCAATGCGATGTGCATGTGGTGTGTGTGATCTAGGGACATCAGTGGTGTACACGCGTGCACTGTCTGTGTAATTAATGTTTTGGTTTAGTGTCCAAAGATGCCTACGGCGAGGACCCTCCTGACTGCTCTTCCATCAGCAGACTGGGTGTCCTCTGGCAGGGGGGGGCTGTGTGGGTCGGGGGTCAGGTCATCACGTATGTCAATATGCAGGCCTTTTTTCATAGCAAAGTTATGTAGTATGCAACATGCACCGATGATCTGACACACAAAGGTAGGGGAATACAATAGGGCCCCCCAGACTTATCCAGGCAGCGGAAACGGGACTTCAGGAGCCCAAATGTTTGCTCAACCACTGCACGGGTTTTGATGTGTGCTTCATTGTATTTTCTCTCTCCTCTGGTTTGGGGGTTCCGGAAAGGAGTCATTATATGGGGTCCCAATGCATATGCAGAGTCACCTGTAAGGTAAAAGACAGGAGAATGTTAGTCATGCATGTGCGATTTCTGTTGTGCATGACGGGAGGGGATAGTCATGCCTGACTCCCATGTCACTCACCAACCAGCCAGCTGTCCCCATACATGTTCTGGTTAAATTCTGCTGGGATGGGGCTCTGACGGTATATGAAACTGTCATGGCTGGACCGGGGTGTTTGGCACGGACGTGCCATATGAGGCGTTGGGCATCGGCTATCACCTGTATGTTGATGGAATGCCAATGCTTCCGATTGCGGTATATGTGCTCTGTGGCACTGGGGGGCTGTAGGGCCACATGTGTGCAATCAATGGCCCCCACAGTGCGTGGGAATCTGGCAATGTTGTAGAAATCTGTCATTGCCTTCTGCCGTAGCTCCTCAGTGGTTGGTCTGATGAACTGGTTGGACATGCGTCTGAGGATTGCAGGGACAACCTGGTGCACACATCTGCTTATGGAGGATTGTGACATCCCAGCCACCACTCCACTTGTACGCTGGAATGATCCACTGGCAAGGAAATGGAGTGTTGCCAGGACCTTCACCAGTGGCTGCACTGCTTGTGATCGGTGTGTCTTGCTGGTGATGTCATCCTGCAGGGTTGTGGTTAGTTCAAGTATTGCATCAGGGCTGAATCTGAAGAGGCGATACACCTCCTCATCCCCCATGCCAAAGAGGTTCATACGAGTGCGAGTGCGGTATATCCTCTCACGTGCCCGCCTTCTTGGTTCCAGGGGACCCATCAGTAGTTCTAGGACCACGAGTGCCCCTGGCATGTTGGCACACAGAGGTGTTGTCCTTGCAAGTGGGGGTGCTCAGCAAGCTCCTATCGTCGGTAACGCTGCTGTAGCTGCTCTCCTGCTGACCTGTGACCGTCTGGAGTAAAGATAAAGCAGCCTTTTGTAGAAATAACTTTGCGCTGGACGGATCAGATACGCGCGGCGCATGTAGCCAGCGTATGGTGCTAATCCGTTCGTGAATTGGGAAATCTCCCTCATTTGCATATTTGCAGGGGAAATCAATGGGCGCGACTGATGCGCCCAGCGAAAATAAACGCTGACGATACTCTGGCGTCGGAACGTTCCGCCGGTCGCAAATGAGCCGTTATTGGGCGCATCTAGTTTGGTGGGTACGGGCACATAGAAACGTCGGCGCATCAGCACAGTTACGCGGCGCATATCCAAATACTCCAGCGCAAGTGTTCGTGAATCTGGCCCGTTTTCTTTTTTCCAGACCTGTGTTGATAATATGTGTAGCCAGGAGTGGACTATGATAATCTGATTTAGAAGAGCTAATCTTCTAAGACTGTTCCTATTTCCCCCTAGTGCTGAACTCAGATCCTATTACATCACACTCCTGCATCAGTGAGGAGTGCATCGTGGGAATTGTAGTTCTCATTATAGTTCTCTGCGCAGCTATCACCGTACTGCTGAATCCTTATGAGATTACATCCCCAAACAATCCTTTCTCAAGGGGGGAATTGTGGGAGAGACTACAAGAGGAATTGCCCAGCAGGCCCGCGATCTCCTCCTTTAAGGGCCCATTTTGTTAGCACCGGTGTGTTGTCATTTTCTGCTCCCCATCACAGAATGGTCCGGAAGTGCTGGGCGGCCAACTGCGCATGCGCGATGCGTTCCAAACTGGCCACTTTCACCTAAGTCCACGTCGGCTTCGCTGGTGTGCAGTGTCGTAAAGCCATTGGAACGCATCGCAGATGCGTTTGGAACGCATCGCGCATGCGCAGTTGGCCGACGCAGCACTTCCGGAGCACTCTCTCCACTGAGATATTGCGGCCTACCACAGCGCCAGAGGCCACCGTTGTTCCTGCTCAGACGGATCCTTTGTGCAATGCCGTGCTAAAGACATCCTGTGTTTTCTACTAGTGAGAGAGAGACAGTGCATACCTCCCGACATTTAAAAAATATACTGCGAGACAAGTTGTTGAGCCGGAGGGGGGGGGGGGAGGGGCGAACAAAGTTGTTGTGCAGGTTGGGAGGTATGGACAGTGCAGCAGGCCCAGACTGCTAAATCCATTAGACTGATCAACTGCATCCAGCTCCTGTTGACCGGGGTACAGACCCTGCATCACTTCCTGTGTGTGTGTGTGTGTGTGTGACAGTCGTCCCCATGATCTGGGGAGCGGGCTCATGCCCAAATCATCTCCAGTCTGTCAGTATCAAATAGTATATGGTAACTGCATGCATACTATATAACCTGGATTATCAAGGGAACTGACACATTGCCACACCTAGCATTTCTCTGCTGCTTATTAGCTCCCTTATGTTACACACCAAGGATTCCCTGTTCACATCTGAGCTCCAACGCTGCCAGTGAAGACAACCCTCAGGCCTTACCTTAGGACTACTATAACTTTCTTGCCTCCAAAGTGTACAGTGACTGGTTCCAATATAATTCAATCTCTAATTAGGATCAGAGTCTCTTAGGTCAGTACTTTTCCTTTTAATGGTAGCATATACAGGGAAAATTGCTCTGGTAATCTTACTGCTAAGTGTCTATATTGCTTTGTACATTGGTGCGTTAGTAAAGGAATGTCCATGACAGGTGCTCTTTTGCTGTGCTCTTTATTACCTAGCCGGGTAAAACAATAACTTGTGGTGAGGAAAGTTAAGTTGAAAGGAGGAAATATAGCAGATTCAGATGTGATAATAGGGAAACAGTCCTGCTCCTAAGCGCAACACTTCTCTGCGCCTCTCTCGCCAGAGTGGGCTTAGCGTACCCGGACAGGCCTCTCTCACTGACCTGGCAGCCGGAGTATCACTCTGAGAAATTGTAGGATAAAGTCAATGCCACAGACACTCCCTGGTGAACTTGACCTTGAGGAACAAGGTCTGCCACAGACCCTCCCTCAATGAGCCTCAGAAAGACACCTCTGCCACAGGCCCGCTCTGGGTTAGATTTTTGTAGATATCCCCTCTTTGATAGTTACGCCTGGATCTCCTTCAACTTGTCTCCCAGGTACCGACTGACAGGTGATCAATCCCTCAGTGTGTGGCTACCTTGATCCCTGGTGGTTTGTTCAAGTCCTTTTGGACAGACAGCCTCTCAATGGCACTCCTGAGACTGATTTCCCACCCAACAGCAGTACAGCTTGGGATCTTCAGAGTGGGAACCCAGTCACACACTGGGTCCCCGTCGATGTTCAGATGCTCCGGGCCAGCATGGTCCTGGAACCAGGAACACTGCGTGGCAAGCACGCCCCGGCCACGTAGGCCATAACGTTGGGGCACCGTGATGTGGCCACCCTAAAGGTGGGTGCCACACTGGACAAAGAAGACCCAGAACCAATGCCGTCTGTCCCATTAATACCCCTCCGCAGCATGCACAGCAAGGACAAACCCTCCTGATTGGCTGCTGGGAAAGAGCGCTCAAACCTTGACTCCACTGCTGCCACCTGCAGCACTAGGGCTGGAAGAACACCCCAGTACAACAGAATGAGCCCACAGCACAGCCAAGCTGAGACAGAGACCCCGTTTTGCACTCAACAATCTGGATCAGAGTCTAACTACACTCTGATCTACCCTTAAATTTGACTAGCACTGGTATATATATATATATATATATATATATATATATTAGAGAATCAGCCTGGGTTAGGTTAAGAGAGGGTTAATGAAAGAGGACAAGTACTTCCTTTTCAGCTTATCAGGCTGCTGGGGGGGGGGGGATATGTTTGTTTTGCTGAGAAGACCTTGATGCTGGATGAAAGCCTGTTGCCTCTGATGTGAACCTGCCAGGTGAGGAGCTGGCCTGAACTGGGACTTTGCTATCTTACTGTATATATATATGCGGTGGCTGGGACTCTGCGCATGATTTAATTTCAATACATTTTTATTGAATTTTTCAAATGAAGTACAAAATTATACAAAAGTGACACAGCATCAATATTCATTTTCATACATTGAACATTCAGTAGATATATGCTCGGTTGGATGCAATGAAAAGCTTTACAACAAGTATGTTTATTAACCATTTATTAACCATTGCCACTATTTGATGGTAAAAGAGGTGGCAACCCGGACACCCCAAATTAGATCAATCTGTGTCTAGGGTAGGGAAGCCCCCCCCCCCATCCCAGCAACAAATTCTTCAAAGCCTCTAAACATTATTTAAAAAGACTGTGTCCCACTTATAAGAAGAGTTTCTGGTGTTGTTTTGAACTGCCCATGAAGACAAAGTCTGTAATTTTTTGTGTTGCTTTTTCTGAATAATTGGTGGAGAATGCGGGCAGTTTGAGAGGTGCTGCCCAATCCCAGGTCCTGGGTTAAAGCTGCATGTACAGGCCATGAAAAAGCCTGAAAAAGCTGGTGCTTTGACAAAGCTAAGCCTGCCCGTGCGCAGCTGTACCACCTGATGCACTTGTTCTAGGACTGGCTGAAACCTGTGGAGAAGACGCCTAATTAGATTGTAGAATAAGTCGCACTGGACCATTTCCTGCATGGGCTGCCTAAGGAGCTACATCGATGGGTGGCTCAGTTGGAGCCCCAGTCCCTGGATGAGATGGCTGCCACAGTCGAATGGTACAGCTGTGCAGAAAGCGTATGGGAGTGCACTCCTGCAACCAGAGAGCTGGGCCAGACCAAGGAGGCGCGTTCCAGCACCAATATTGCACCTGTTGAATGCATGGTGTCTGCTCGGGTGCCTGACACTCCTGCCAGGAGCACCCCAACATCAAACCCTCCTAAAAGTCAGAAAGGGCAAGGGGAACCTCATGGGGATTGCTGTGGGTCCTGCCAAAACTGGGTCATATGTCGGCCCAGTGTCCAAGATGGGAGGAGCCAATGGAATGTGACATGGCTCGATTTGGCTCTATGTTTGCCTTTTGCGGGTGTTTCTAAAAACAATCAAAGCCGCTTAAGAGAGTGGTGCGTGTTAATCGACAATGGGGTTACCCTGCTCCGATTGGAAAGCTTATACCCAGGGAAAATATTGGAGTGGTCTCTGTACATGGGGTTGTCAAAGATTATCCAACAATCTGTGTAACCCTGTTCACAACAGCAGGAACTGCTACATTGAGAGTTGGAGTGATCCCAGGGTTGCCTCATGACTTGATAATTGGGCGTGACTACCCCATGTTTTGGGACTTGTGTGAACAAACATTCAGATGAAAAATGGTAGTAAACACAAAGTCCGTCTGGTGGTACCACCCCCCTGCGCTCAACAGGATTAGATAAATTAAAATAATACAAATGTGTGGCTGCTATAGAAGCTGTCTCAGGTTCTCTAGATGTGTTTTTGTGGGATTAGAAACATATTTCTCCCTCTAAGCCTGACTCATATTTTGGGGCTCCCCAAAGAAGTGCTTTTCTTGCTCAGAGAAGGGACTCCACTTTGAACTCCAGCCAGAGAACAGATTATACTGGGGAAGATATTTGGTCCCCCAATTTGCTGTGAATCATACACTATGCTACAGTAACCAAGAATGGTAAAGTGTTTAAACGTGGGCACAAACCATTGATAAGGGACCAGAGTGGAGTTGCCAACCGATCTGCCAGGCTCAGAGTCTAAACCTGGTGGACACTCTAAGGCGGCACTGATGGGTATGTATGGGTGGCACCGATGGGTACTGATGGGTGGCACAGATGGGCACTGATAGTTGGGCACTGGGCATGGATGGGCAATGAGAGGTGGCACTGATGGACACTGAGGGGTGGCACTGATGGCATTGCTGGGCATCACTTGTTTATTTATTTACACATTTTTGCCAGTCAGTGCCCATGTTGCCAGTCAGTGCCGCATCTATTCTGCTTATTTTTTTACATGTGGATGGTCATAGGGGATGTACCTGGCCATCCACATGTTTCCCCCTTCCCTGGTGGTCCTGGCGGCTTCCCTGGAGGTCCAGTGTGGGCATCCGAGGGGGGGCTGCACTGATAAACAATCAGTGTGAACCCCTCCCTGTCAGGAGAGCCGCCGATCGTCTCTCCTCTACTCGCTGAGGAGACCTTGAAGCTGGATGGAATCCTGTTGCCTTTGACTAGAACCTGCTGGGTGAGATGGCCTGCACTGGAACTTTGCTATGTTAAATATGCTGTGGCTGGGACACTGAGCATTTTTTAAAAAGACTGTGTCATACTGACAAGAAGTGTTTATTGTGTCTTTAACTGTCAAAAGACAAAGGGGTTGATTTACTAAAACTGGCTTCCAGGTTTTATTGTCTAAGCTTAACCACTTACAGGGGTTGTAAACCCTTGTGTTTTTTCACCTTAATCCTATGAAAGTGACCGGCCCCCAAATCCCCCCCCCTTTTTACTCAATTTGGTAAAAACGCCCTATCTCTGCCCAGGGGGGTCTTGGGTCTTGATTGGATAGATTGATAGCAGCTCAGCCATTGGCTCCCGCTGCTGTCAATCAAATCCAATGACTAGGGTGCCAAGGGGCAGGGCCAAGTCCTTTACTCGGCGTCTATAGACTATGCTGGACTCGGGAGCGCACCCGCAATGTAATCCCTCTGGGGGAGTGCTACTCCTAGGAGGTTATATGATGCAGGGAGGAGCTGAAATATCTGCCGGGGGACTCCAGAAGAGGAGGAACTGCACAGTGGAGGTAAGTATGACATGTTTGTTATTTAAAAAAAAAACACAAGGCTTTACAATCACTTTACTACTTAAGCCCCGGACCATTTTGCTGGTCAAAGACCAGACCAGGGATGCAATTCGGCACGGCGTCTATTTAACTGACAATTGCGTGGTCGTGCGACGTGGCTCCCAAACAAAATTGACGTCCTTTTTTTCCCACAAATAGAGCTTTCTTTTGGTGGTATTTGATCACCTCTGCGGTTTTTATTTTTGGCACTATAAACAAAAATAGAGCGAAAATTTTGAATTTTTTTTTACTTTTTGCTATTATAAATACCCCCCAAAAAAAGATAATTTTTTTATAGCGTTTACAAAATAGGGGATAATTTTATGCCATTTTTATTAATAATTTTTTTTTTTTACTACTAATGGCGGCACTCAGCGATTTTTTTTCGTAACTGCGACATTATGGTGGACACATCAGACACATTTGACACATCAGCTCCTGTGACCCGGTCGCGTGACACCCGCGGCGATCGGGTCCGCGGATTCCGCGAACACGGTCATGGGCGGTCCTTAAGTGGTTCAAGTGTTACTAAACCCACAACAGTAAAATCAGCCTGTATATGCAGTAAAGCATGCTTGTTATACTCACTGTGGAATCAAAGGGGTTAACCCTCTGCATTGTGTAAAAAGGCTGTTTGATCCTGTCTTCTCTGACCCCCCCTTCTTCCACTGCCTCAAATCGATCTCCTGATAGTACAGAGCCTTGGGGGCACTTTGCACATGCTCAGTTTGGTGTGTATTGCAAGAGAGTTTATTTTTTATTGGGAGGGTGCATGTGATCAGCACTGTCCAGACAGAGTGTCAGGGATCCTGCAGCTTCATAGGACAGTCAGAGTAGAATGAAAACTCCTCCTACAAGCTTTAACTAAACACTGATAGAAGTCACATGACTGCTGTATACTGCTGATGAGAAAAGGTATTTAACAGTTTATATTTACTAAAATAATTGAATTTCCATGTTCTGTGTGCTGTGGGAGACCAGATATAGTGAATGCAGGGTCCTGGGTTTAGTAATACTTTAAGAGAAGGTATGTATTCATTATATCCATTATAAAAATTAGGGTTGTCCCGATACCACTTTTTTGAGACTAAGTACAAGTACCGATACCGAATTTTAATGTGACAGTGGCAGTTTTTTTTTTATTTACATTTACATTATTTTTTCAAATTCATTTTTTTTATTTATTGCGATTTTTTTATCAGCCCTGTTGGGGGGTCTTTGGTGAGATATCAGGGGTCTTAACAGACCTCTGACTTCTCCCCTTTGATACAGAGAAAGGGACTAATGACACAGATTCCCCAGTCCCTTTCTTTGCAGCCTCAGCTAAAATGAATGGAGAGATGACGTATAGTGATGTCGCGAACATAAAATTTTGCGTTCGCGAACGGCGAACGCGAACTTCCGCAAATGTTCACGAACCGGGCGAACCGCCATAAACTTCAATGGGCAGGCGAATTTTAAAACCCACAGGGACTCTTTCTGGCCACAATAGTGATGGAAAAGTTGTTTCAAGGGGACTGACACCTGGACCGTGGAATGCTTGGAGGGAGATCCATGGCAAAACTCATATGGAAAATTACGTAGTTGACGCAGTCGGGTTTTAATCCATAAAGTGCATAAATCACCTAACATTCCTAAATTGTTTGGAATAACTTGCTTTAAAACATTAGGTATGGGGGCGTGGCCAAGATGGCAACCGAGCTGGACGTGTAGGAGCGGAGCTCTGCTGAAACGGAGGGAATATCATCCTTTTTGCCTATCCTGATCTGGCGGGGGCACCCCTCATCCTCTCTGCTGGTGTTGGCTGATGGTGCAGACCCGGAAAAAGCACCAGAACGGGTCCCGGGCGGCAGTGAAGAGCCGGCCGTCTCCTCCCCTCTCAGCTGCGGCCGCGCACGTGGAGAAGACCTCCAACATGGCGACACAGACGGCTGAAGCTGGTCAGGCTCTTACGGCGGATGCGAATTTTTCGGCCCTGATGCAAGCTATCAATGGCTGCCAGGCAGCACTTACGGCGAAAATTGACTCCCTCCAGGCAGAGATGGGTCTCATGCGGCGGGACCAGGATAAGATCCGGGGCCGCGTGGCGGAGACGGAGCGCCGTCTGGGGGACGCTGAGGATGTCCTCCATGATCATACCGCCACGCTCCACACGGTGCAAGTCAGGCTAAAACACCTGGAAGCCAAGTCTGAGGACGCCGAGAACCGGAACCGACGCAACAACTTGCGGATTGTCGGTCTCTCCCGGAGGGATCCGAGGGGTCAGACCGCGCCGGCCTTCACTGAGCGGCTCCTCCGTGAGCTGTTCCCCCAGGCTGCATTCTCTGCGCACTTCCGTAGTGCAGAGGGCACACAGGATGCCGGCTGCTCGCGGTCCCCCTGGAGCCCCCCCCGCGCACTTTCATCTTCAAACTGCTGAACTTTAGAGACCGGGATCTGGTTCTGCGGGAGGCACGGAAGATTGAGGCTGTCCGGTTCGAGGCCACCAAGATCATGTTCTTCCCGGACTTTGCGGTGGATACGCAGAAGAGGCGGAAATCCTTTGACGCGGTGAAGCAGTCCCTCCGTGCCCGGAACGTGAAGTACAGCATGATGTTCCCGGCCCGCCTGCGGGTAGTGGATGGTGAGACCGTTCGATTCTTCACTGTACCCGAGGAGGCTGCTAGATGGATTGACACCCTGCCCCGCGGCTGAAGCCTACTGTTCTGGTGGTCCCGTGAGTAGCTCCCTGTTTGGCCCTTTTTTATATATATATATTTTTTTTTTTCTTCCTGTTTGCCCCTGGGCGCCCCACCTGAGATGGGGACTTTGTTCTCATGCCTTCCTCGCTGGACCCTGAGACTGCTGGCGGCCTGGCCTGCTACCCCCGCGTCCTTCCCTTTCCTCTGCTTGGGGGGTACTATGCTGGGGCCCGATGATGATTGTTGTCACTATTATCATCCCTCTCTCCTGGGGTTGACCACTGGAAGATTGAGAACCCCAAGACTTGCCCTGGGGGGAGGGGGTGGTGACCGGCTGCATGATCCGGTTGGGACGGAGGGAGATGTTCTATGTTATTCTGCTTCACTGTGGGAATGCCGGGGTGTACCCTGCCCCTGGGATGCCTGTCTGTATGGGACTGCCATGGATCATGACCGCGTGTTGCCTACTACTGTCAGACTCCAGCTAAGAACTGTGCCCCTGGCTGTGCCAGGAGATTGTTTATTTTTCGGAAGTCCCGCTCCGTTGGCGGCACCTCTGCTGTTTACCTGTGCACCTAGTGCTCGGTTTGCACTTGCCTGCTTGACTGATGTTCACGACCCTATGTGGTGTTTAACCACTTTTGTTGGGGGGATCCAGGTGCATTCTGGTTGGATAGGATGTCCTCTGGGCCTGCGGTTGACTCCCCGCTCTCCCGCTGGGCGGAGGCCGTTGGCCTTACGGATATTTGGAGATGGAGGAATCCAGGGATAAAAAGCTTTACGTGTAGCTCAGCCACCCACGCAGCCATGTCGCGGATTGACCTTCTGTATGCCAGCAGCCCTATCTTAACTAAAGTGCAAGAGATCTCTGTGCTCCCTAGGGGGATTTCAGACCATGCCCCCATTCTACTTCGGTTGCATACTGGTCTAGCCCCGAGTGGAAGCCTTTGGCGTCTCTCGAGGTACTGGGTGTCCGATGATAGGATAGAACCGGATATGGAATCCTATATAGCTGAGTACTGGTCTTCTGATGCTCCGGGAGATGAGTCCCCGGAACGCTGGGAGAGGTTCAAACTTTTGGTTAGGAATGAATACCAGTCCCTCATTCAGTCTGTTCGTGCCTCCTCCCGGGCCTCACTTGCCCGGGCAGAGGACAGAGCTTGATCGCTGGAAGCACAGTACGTAGAGGCCGGTGGGGAGCAGCGGAGGGTGGATCTCCAGGTGGCGGTACGGGAGGTTCAACTTCTTAGGCTGACGGCGGCAAGGAAGCAGCTCCTCTATCGGTCTCAGAGAGTGTTCGAACAGGGGGAAAAGACGGGCCGGCTGTTGGCATGGATTTCTAGAGATCCGACCAACTCTGTCCCTATTGCCAGTATCCGGAGTACGTCCGGGGACCTGCTATCCGACCCAAGTGCAATAAACGCTTGCTTTGCTGCCTACTATGAGGGGCTGTATTCCTCTAGAGTTGATTATTCGCCTGAGGAACTACACTCCTTCTTGGACGGCCTAGTCTTTCCTGCTCTTTCGGAGGGAGCTCGCGCGTCACTAGACGCTCCGATCACTCTGAAAGAGATCCAGGTGGCGATCGCCTCCTTGCAGGCGGGAAAGACCCCCGGAGATGACGGTCTGCCGGCCGAATTCTTCAAGAGACACGGTGCCTACCTGGGAGCGCGATATCGGGGGGCCCTGCTGACCTCCCTCCGGAGGCACTCGCTGCCCCCCTCCATGCAGCGGGCAGTTGTTGTGGTGATCCCCAAACCAGGGAAGGACCCTACTCTCTGCTCGTCGTATAGGCCGATTTCATTACTGAACGTTGATGCGAAGATATTCACTAAGGTATTGGCGAATCGGCTTGGTGCGGTGATACTCTCTTTGATTAACGGGGATCAGACTGGATTTATGCCGGGCAAGGGAACGGACATAAATTTACGGAGGCTGTTCACGGTTATTGACCGTGTGGCTGGGAGAGGGGGAGATGAGGTGATTGCCTCCCTTGACGCCGAGAAGGCCTTTGACTCGGTGGAGTGGGAATATCTATGGGAGGTTCTACGGAGATTTGGCCTAGGTCCACAGTTCATCTCCTGGCTTAGGATGTTGTACGCCAACCCGACTGCGAGAGTTCGGACGAATGGCTCCCTCTCTGCATCCTTCCCGCTCCACCGAGGTACAAGGCAAGGGTGCCCCCTCTCGCCGGTCCTGTTCGCCCTTGCCATTGAACCATTGGCTATTATGCTCCGTTCCACCCATGAGGTCGCTGGTATCACGGTCTGCTCTGTGGTCGAGAGGGTATCTATGTATGCGGACGACACTCTCCTTTACCTTAATGACTCGCGCAGCCTCTCTCTCCGCTGCCCTCTCGATTGTTGATAGATTTGGTAGGTTTGCGGGCATTCGGATCAACTGGGACAAGTCGGTCCTGTTTCCTCTGACTAGGTCACCCCCTCCCGACTGTCTGCCGGCCCCGCTTCAGTGGGTCGACAGCTTTAAATATCTGGGCATCATGGTCCGCAGAAACCTGTCTGAATACATCGAGGCTAATGTGAACCCTGTTCTCCAGAAGTTTCTCCATAGATGCGCGGCCTGGAAGACCCTGCCTCTCACACCTGTTGGCAGGGTTAACCTGGTTAAAATGTCCTTCCTTCCCAAGTTTTTGTATGCCTTCAGGCACACGCCGGTGACTATCCCCAAGTCATTTTTTGACAAGCTAGACCAAGCGGTGGGTTCATTTGTTTGGCAGGCCTCGGTCCCGAGGGTGGGTAGACCCATACTTCAGCTCCCCCTGTCGGAGGGCGGTTTAGCCCTTCCGAACTTTAGAAAATACTACTGGGCGGCTGTGCTGGTATCTGTTCGGTGGTGGTTTTGCGCAGGACCCTACTAACCCATCGGTCACTCTTGAAGCAGCTATATTGGGGTCCTATGATGGATTAAGTAATTTGGTCTACCGAGGGGTTAGGGCTAGCGCCCAGATTACTGCACCAATGAGGGCCACGGTTGTGGTGTGGGGACAGGTCTCGAGGCTTCTGGCTGAGCCCGGATCTTTCTCCCCCCACATTCCTCTCTGGGGCAACCCGTCCCTGCCACATTTGAGGACTGTGCCGGATCCGCAGCTGTGGGCCAGATGCAATATCAAAACCCTAAGAGACGTCATGCCGGAGGGTCGGCTGCTCTCCTTTGGTGTGCTAAAGGCTAAGTTTGGACTTCCCCCCTGGATGTTCTTCAGGTTTCTTCAGCTTCGACACGCAATCCGAGCACAGTTTCCAGACCCTATTAAAGTGGAGCCCCACTCAGTGGAGAGGCTTCTTACCTCCCGTATTATGGATAGGGTGCTTTCCTCTATTTACTTTAGGTTGACTTGTGCTGGGGGGGCTGGGGCCTCACGGGCCTTCTCGGCCTGGCAGCGGGACTTGCCGGCCCTCACGTCGGAGGACTGGTTGGAGGGATTGCAGCAGTGCATCCCCCTCATGATATCGGCGAAGGAACGCTTCATTCAGTTAAAATTTATTCATAGGGTCTATTATACGCCTCAGAGGCTGGCAGTTATTTACCACACCTCTGGGGATAAATGCCCCAGATGCAACCGGGAAGTGGGGAATTTCATCCACATGGTCTGGCTTTGCCCGAGAGTCCAGGAGTTTTGGCGGCTGGTGGCGGATGAGATAGAGGCGATTGGTGGCGTGGCTGTTGGGCTGAATCCCTTGATCCTATTGCTGGGTATCACAGATAACCTCCCTACCTCCACACACAAGAAGCTTTTTGTCTTCTACACGGCTTTCTATGCTCGCAAAGCGATCTTGCTCCGGTGGAAGGCAGCTGACCCGCCTGGTTTATCTGCCTGGCGGAAGCTGGTGAATGACATCCTCCCCATGTATAAGCTAACGTATATGGGACGCAACTGCCCCACAAAGTTTGATAAGATCTGGGGGGCCTGGGTGGCGGCCAGGGGACTAACGGTCTGATGCGCTCGAATCTGGTCTATGCCCTTTTTCCTCCCGGGTGGTCCTGGGTCTCCCCTGCCCTCTCCCGGGTCTGGGGTATGGGTTAGCGGAGCCCTTATATATACACGGGTCCTGGTAATAATTTCATGTCTGAGACTCAATGTGAATGCAATAATTGATATGGTTACTCCATCCCATTTAGCTTGCTGGATGGGATGTCTCCCCTTCCTCTCCTCCCCCCTCCCCTCTCCTCCCCCCTCCCCTCTCCCCTTCCCTCTCCCCTTTTCCCCTTTCTTTCCCCCTTCCCTCCCCTTCCATTGTCTCTCTCCTTTTTTCCTCCTTTTGTTCTTGTCTTCCCACTCCTGTCTGGCTAAGCTAGCATGATGTTTTCCTATGTAGACATTTCATTTATTTAATTAAAAAAAAAAAAAAAATTTCTTGCACTATCTGTAACAACTGTTTGGAGCCTTGTGGCCCTGTTTGTACTATTTGTCTGGTATAAGCATGTAATCGCCTGATTTTTTTTTTTGAATAAATATTCCTTCTGTTAAAAAAAAAAAAAAAAAAACATTAGGTATGATGTTGTATCGATCAGGTAGTGTAAGGGTTAGGGTTACAGACATGGTTAGGGTTACAGTTAGGGTTAGGGTTACAGTTAGGGTTAGGGTTACAGAAAGGGTTAGGGTTACAGATAGGGTTAGGGACTGCTTGAGAAAGAAGCGCACTGATTGGTTGGCGCTTAGCTTCGAAAAGTCGTTGCACTACAGTGACGTCACCGAGGCTCACGCTGCGCTCCGGGCCTCGTTTCCATCCAGTCCTCCGTACCAGCTGGTTTTCCCCTGCCCCATGGACGGTGAGACTGAGGAGTTCTACCCGGTAGCATGAACAGCAATACATCCAGCCCGGTTAGACGCCACATCTCCTCCCAATCAAGAACCTCCTGATCGAATTCAGAGATTGGATTTTCCATTTGTTTTTAATGTAAGTCTACACTGTATTGTAATAAAGCTCTGCAACGCTTAACCTGGAGGTGCCCTCTGTTTTTCTTTTTTCTGTGATGCAAAGGGGACACTGTAATGTAAAGGGGTTGTAACGTAAAGGGCACTGCACTGTAAAGAGGGGCACTGTGACATAAACGGGACTGTAATCTTATTATTACAGTGCAGTCCACTTTATATTACAGTGCCCCTAGCAACCACAGCCTCCTCCATCACAGTGCCCCTGCAATCTGCCCCCCCCTTTCCTCTCTAATATCACACACAGCTAATCTCTACCTCCCAGCACAGGACTCCTGCCTTATGCAGGGCAGAGGCTGTGATTAGTCCATGTGTCCTCTCCTGAGTCCCCTGCCCACCGACAATGTCATGCTATCAACAGGGCAGGAGGTGGGGGGAGCTCCCCATACCATTTTGCAGCTCCTCCCACCCCTTACCCTGCTGATAGGATGACATTTTTGGCTGGGTGGGTGGAGAAACCAGCAAAGAACACAGGGGCATGGCTGCACAGCAGGAGGTGAGTGGCAAGCGTGGTCTACAATAGCCCTGTGCGATCCCCGCTCACCTCCTGCTGTGTGTCCCGGCCACGGACCGGCACTGGACCGCCGTCTGACTGATGTCACCAACTGGTTTTCCTGTCTCACAGCTATATATATATACACACACATACACACACACAATATAACTGGGTATTTCACTGTTCACCAGGAGTTCTGATGAAAATATTTAATATGAAATATACAAAAAAATATATATATATATATATATAAATAAAAAAAAACATTTAAAAGAGAAGTATTGCCTAAACTTTTTTGCCTGTACTTCTCTTGATGGTTACAGGAGTACATTTACTTTTGTTCTCCTGTGATCCAGTGTTAGCTGGTAGCTATTGCTCACTCCCACCTGACTGGACAGAACCACACCAAGGTCAGGAAGGATTCAGGCTGCCTAATTGATATCTGGCTTTGCCTTTCTGGAGCCAGCCACACTCGCCTTCTCCCCAGCCTTGTGCTTCATGGAGCAGAGCGAAAAGCATGACTACCGTATAACATATGTCCCTTCTGTATTTATTTACCCCTTCTACCCATTTCTTCCATATACCTAAGTAATCAGACCACACCAGGGTGTTGGTGAAAACATGACCATAGCAGCCTCCTTTATTAAAATTCTATTTAATTTAACAATGAACCTCAAAACTCAGTTAACAAAACCATCAGTCAACTAGTGTCAATCTTTGCATTAAAACTTCCGGTACATTATTGCACTGCGGTCCTCCCAAATCCGCTGATAGGCCTCAAGCCGACATGCTGGCTCAGAGACAACCATGACCGCAGTGCACCCGTTCCCAATGCTTCCAGGTAGGCCTCCGCTAACTGAAAGTCCAACATCCGGACCCATACCAACGACAGGTCCTGAACCCTTCTTTCCGAGGTATCTTCCTTCCCCTGCAAAGACCAGACACCCGCCACTGACACGACATTGGCAACGTCCTAATCTGCACGTGAAAGGAAAAAAGAAACGCACACACACACAAATCCCTAAAACCTCATATTAGGGGAGGGTGGGCGGGAACTTTCCCTCAGGCTGTGTTACCCTGGTGGGAGGAGTCTCCTAATTTATCTGCACTGTCCCTCCTTCCACACACTAATCCACCTATCAACATCCCTCTAACATACTGCCCTCTGTTTCCCTTGTCATGCCAGCCCTCCGGCTATGCATTTTATTTATTTTTGCTCCGGGCTTTTCTGTAAGACTGAGAGCTGAGCGATCAGTAGTCGTATGATTCTTGGTTTTAAAGGTGGAGCTGTACTGTTGTTGTAGCATGGAGGTGAGTATGCAGTTGTTTACCAACCCCAAACTTCTCCTTTAACAGATATAAGACAAAAATAAGTTGATCTGGCTCTTAACAACAGGCTCTGGCGGATGGACACTTTTAGAGCCAAATGCCGTGGTCATGTCCCAAGCGTCTATCATCCCAACATTAAGTCCACTGAAGATGTCTTTTACTAAGAGGTACTGAATATATCCATGAAAGTCACTAAATCGCTCTACATCAGAGTTAATCTCCCTGGTGTTCTCAGACTTTATAATAACTGTTGTATCCGGACTTCGTAAAAACAGGCTCTCTATGGCATTTCGTATGTTGAGAAGTCTTTTGATGAACAGGAGACAAGGAAAGGGCCGGAAGTGCTGTCCCACAGATAATACAATAATTGTGTTGGAGCCGCCACCAACCCGGTCAAGTCCAGTGGCAATGTAGGCGTGATCTTTCATGTTAAAGAAGTTTGTAGTTACAAATGGATGTCCATGTATCTTCCATTGAATGTAGATGCTGTTTTGTAAGTCAAATGCCATTAGGGTCTTGTGCCAACCAGCTACGTGGGTGTCAAATAATGTCAGATCTATTAAAAAAATATATATCAAAAGGCAAATGATTGTATATTTTTTATCCATGTAAAAAAAGCAGTGTAGCGCTAAACACATAAATAGAAATAAAGTCCAAAAAAAGCCAATATCAAAGTGGAAGAGCCGCAGAGATAATGAGTAGGGATGAGCTTCGAATTCGAGTAGAACTCATGTTCGACTCGAACATTGCCTGTTCGCCGAACAGCGAACTATTTGGAGTGTTCGCGTCAAGTTTGTGTGAACTTTAGAACCCTGTTAAAGTCTATGGAACTCGAACGTTTGAAATCTAGTGCTAATTTTAATGGCTAATATGCAAGTCATTGTAATAAAAAGTGTTTGGGGACCTGGATCCTGCCCCAGGGGACATGTATCAATGCAAAAAAAAGTTGTAAAAAATGCAGTTTTTTAGGCAGCAGTGATTTTAATAATTCCTTTAAGTGAAACAATAAAAGTAAAATATTCCTTTAAATTTCGTACCTGGGGGTGTGTATAGTATGCCTGTAAAGTAGCGCTTGTTTCCCATGCTTAGAACTGTCCCTGCACAAAGTGTAATTTCTGAAGGAAAAAAAGGAGAAAAGTCATTCATGAAAAAAAAATGTGTGGGGGTCCACAGCATTTTTTTTTTAATTTGGGGTGGAGTTCCCCTTAAAATCCAGACCAGACCTGAAGGGTCTGGAATCGATATTTGGGGGAAACCCCACATATTTTTTTTTATTTGATGCAGGGTTCCCCTTACTATCCATACCAGACCCTAAGGTGAGTGATTTTAAATGACTTTTTTCCTTCAGAAATTACACTTTGTGCAGGGACAGTTCTAAGCACAGGAAACAAGCGCTACTTTACAGGCATACTATACACTCCCCTAGGTATGAAATTTGAAGGAATATTTCAATTTTATTGTTTCACTTTAAGCATTATTATAATCACTGCTCCTAAAAAAACGTTAGTTTTTTAAAACTTTTTTTGCATTGATACATGTCCCCTGGGGCAGGACCCGGGTCCCCAAACACCTTTTAGGACAATAACTTGCATATTAGCCTTTAAAATTAGCACTTTAGATTTCAAATGTTCGAGTCCCAAAGACTTTAACAAGGTTCTAAAGTTCACACAAACTTTTGGTCTGTTCGCAGGTTCTGGTGCGAACCGAACCCAGGGGTGTTCGGCTCATCCCTAATAATGAGGCCTCTTGGATGATCAATAAGGTGCTCAGGTCAATCACCATAGAACACAGCAAACGTGTTTCCTCCACCAGAAGTGCAAACCGCTCACCTGAACAAATGGACCTCTGTGTGAACAGCAGGTCAATCACGCTGTCCCTTATAAAGGGGTAATTGTGAAATGATATCTCCCATAAGATCCCTCCCTCCAAAGTCCTCAGATGATGGATGGTCACCAAACACACTCATGGATGGAATAAGGTCATGGAAAAGTATAAAGAAAACACATAGTGCTCTCCATTTGATCAAAACGCAATATCAATTTATTTTAAAAAAGGTACTCACAAATATAGCACTGTCCTAATGTCCTAGTCTATAGAAAGATTCTAGAGCAGCCACTTTTTGTTATGTATTATGCAAAAGAAACCATCTGCATCGAAATCCCTCAATGAGTATGAGTTAGAGAGGTTCCCCCGAATACGGGTGGGGTATGGTTTTAGGGATTCTTACTGATGCACAATGGATAGCTATACGGTATAAGTATATGAGTCTGATCAAACCCAAAACAGCTGAGGCATGAGAACAATCAATGTTTAGTAAAAAAAATAACAAAAATGTATTAGTACATATTAGACAAAAATATTATTAAATAATTAAAAAACATTCAAATTTAGAATTAGAGAAGGATGTTTGAGAAAGCAAATTATTGCCAAACAGCTTCTTCATTCCAGTCGTGTTACTGGTTCGACTAGTTTCGCCCAGTCGGGCTTCGTCAGGAACCCACAGTGGAATGTATTCTATATGGATGAAAGATATACAATAAAATAGCATATCGAAAAAAATAATAATAATAATAAAGATAATAATATTGAACAGAAAATATAAATACTAATCTGAAATTGCGATCATAAGAGATAACATCCTTAGTTAGAAAGTACAAGATAATAATCATATAGGTACACATAATATTGTGAGTCAGGGGACAAGATGCATACCTTGATTTAAATGAGGGGAGGACCATGGAGAGGGATGCCCACAAGGGTTGTTCTCAAATATGGTGAGAAGACGCCTGGCGGGCGAGATGGATAGTGACCAGGTGGTGGGTCACTGTGCAGGTGTGTTCCTATGTGTGAACCTGATTGGAGGAAACTAGGTTAAAAGGATGTAAGGTGACATGTGTCGATTCAAACACGACGATAATAGC
Source organism: Rana kukunoris (assembly GCA_029574335.1). Lineage (NCBI taxonomy): Eukaryota > Metazoa > Chordata > Amphibia > Anura > Ranidae > Rana > Rana kukunoris. Next base: position 31,708,017 of record CM056060.1, read on the forward strand.
GCGATGAAGTAAAAAGTTTGCTTACTGGTGCAAGGTAGTAGACAAATGTAGCTGATCAAAATGGTCGTTTATTCCGAAGCAGCAAGTGCAATGATCCCAACCGTTAGATAATAATACAGCACTCTAATCCATGAGCACTATAGGGTAAAGAGATTAATAAAGGACAATACAAGAAATATAATAATAATAAACCAATTTTAAAATTAATATAACTGTCCATGTGGAAGGACAGAAAAAGACAGTCATTAGCACAAATCCCAGGAAAAATAACTGGGAGTGCAGATATAACACTCTGCAGCAGTGCTAGACTGTAAGAGGGGTATATATATGTGTTACTATTAATGTTAAACTGACCTTATAGCTGACTGATAGAAGATAAACTTCCAGGCTAAGATTGTCAGAGCATAGGCTATCCCTGGTAAGTTTGAAATAAACAAAAAGAGATGAAAAAAATTAAAATTAAAAATCGCCATCAAAAAACGTTTGATAAGAAATCAATCTAAAGTTGCTGTTCTCAATACCTGTACCTGTATGCAGTGTTAGTTAGGAAGACACACATCCGATCTCTCCATGAGCTCAGCGCTAAGTGCTGACAGCTCATGGAGCTTTTAATATAGTCCTCTCGATTAGGTTGAAGGCACCTCAGCTGTCGAAAGGGCGGAGAGCCTGATGGTAGTGGGCGGGGGAATGACGTGTGTCATGGCCAAACTCGGCCACCAGGTGGCAGCAGCGGGCCGTCGGCGTGCACGGGCGCGCGTATTCGCGGTGACGCGCGCGGGCACGTGTGGACGCCATCTTGGCGCCCAGGAGGGGCTATTTAGCTGTGCTGACCCCTTGGCCTCTTGCTGCTGGATTTACAGCGCGTCCCTGGAAACCGACCTGATACCTGTACCTGTTGACCTTCCGTTCCTGAAACCGGCTTGCCTTCCGACTACTCTGATCTCCGCCTGCCCTGACCTACGGCCTGTCTGACCACGCTTCTGCTTGTCCCGCCTGCCTGTCTGCCGTCCGCCAGTTACTGACCCCCGGCTTGTTCACGATCCATCCCTGCTTGACTCCTGCACCAAGATCCGCTCGCTCACATTGTTCCGGCTGGACTGATCCTGCTATAAGACTTGGTACTACGGTACACCTCCCTCTGTGCTGGACTGATCCTGCTATAAGACTTGGCACTACGGTACACCTCCCTCTGTGCTGGACTGATCCTGCTATAAGACTTGGCACTACGGTACACCTCCCTCTGTGCTGGACTGATCCTGCTATAAGGCTTGGTACTACGGTACACCTCCCTCTGTGCTGGACTGATCCTGCTATAAGACTTGGTACTACGGTACACCTCCCTCTGTGCTGGACTGATCCTGCTATAAGACTTGGTTCTACGGAACACCTCCCTCTGTGCTGAACTCTGACCAGTGATATCATCCTCAGCTCTGTTGATCCAGCCCAGGTGTACAGCGGATCCCTACTCTACTGGTACCAGCGATCCTGCCAGGCGCTTGTGCGACTCTGCACTTTCGGGCTCCCTGTATCCTCTATCGGGGCCTCCGGAGTGGGAGGAGCACGAGCAGCCGTTCCCTGCACATCAGGCTCCACCACCAGGTGCGTGACAGTATCCAGCAGCCATGTCTGAGCCTGTGCAGGGAACGGATCCTATGGCAGAACTCTGCCGACATCTGGATGGCCTAACCCAAGCTGTCAGGACTTTGCAGGAAGGTTATACCAGATTGGAGAACCGGGTCCAGGCTCTGTCCGCTCCATCCACTTTCTCTGCTGGAACCTCTGCCTCTCCATCTGTAATCATGCTGCCACCTGAGCCCAAGGTCCCCACGCCCGAGAGGTTTTCTGGAGATCGGAGCAAATTCAGAGCATTTAGGAACGCTTGTGAGCTCTATTTCGCTTTGCAGCCAAGGACTTTCTCATTAGAGACTACCAAGGTGGGCTTCGTTATCTCTCTTCTGTCCGGCGAACCACAAGCCTGGGCCCACCGTCTGCTGGAGCAGAAGGATGAGTCCATTAACCACCTGGACACCTTCCTCCAGGCCATGTCCTTACTTTACGAGGACCTGCACCAGGCCGCTACCGCTGAAGCCGCCCTGCATGCTCTCCAACAAGGTCGCAGACCCGCAGAGGACTATGTGTCCGAGTTCCGGAGATGGAGTGCCGACACGCAATGGAACGATGCGGCTTTATGTTACCAATTCCGCTTAGGACTTTCAGAGCCACTTAAGGATGAACTTGCACGCGTAGGGGTCCCAGCAGCCTTGGAGGCCCTTATCAATCTGACCATACAAGTTGATAGACGACTAAGAGAGCGCAAGGCTGAACGAGCCGCCAGTACACCCCGTCCGACCTGGATGATGCCTCGGGTACCAGCCTTCTCTAAACCCGACACCCCCGATCCTGACCACTCCCCCGGTGGACGCTCCAGAACCGATGCAATTGGGCCTGCTCCGCCCCTCACTGACCCCGGAGGAGCGACAACGTCGTCGCATCCACAACCTTTGCCTCTACTGTGGAGAACCCGGACACTACGTGAGGACTTGTCCAGCAAAGCTCAGTAAGTGCTGCCCTCTATCTACCGTTCATACAGCTGTTGTTCCTCATAACTCTTCTCACCTGGCTATCCCCATTCTATTTCAGCTCCCAGGAGGGAATATCCGGGCCAACGCCATAATTGACTCCGGAGCCTGCAGCTGTTTTATGGACTCCTCCTTCGCCACACAACACCGCATTCCTCTGCGACCCCGGGCCAGGGGGTTATCCGTTTACCTTGCAGATGGGTCAGCACTAAGATCCGGACCAGTTGTACAGGAGACTCTACCCTTAGCCACAACCATCTCTGGTAACCACCGGAATTCCTTTGTCTGGATGTCATCCAATCCCCCCTGTTCCCTATAATCCTGGGCATGCCCTGGTTTCGGGCCCATAACCCCCAAATAGACTGGTCCACTGGAGAGGTCAGCTTCCGTTCCTCCTACTGCCAGCAACATTGTCTGCAGGAACCCCAGCATCCTTCTTCCCTGCTCTGTATGGATGCTGACACTGAAACCCGCCAAATTGTCCCAGAAGCATACCATGACTTCCTGGACGTCTTCAGTAAGAAAGGGGCCGAGGTCCTTCCCCCGCACCGACCTTATGACTGTCCGATCGAGCTCCTTCCCGGAGCCGAGATCCCCTTTGGTAGGATCTTGTCAACTATATTCACGTTTAAGAGATAGAGGCTATACCAAGACTTGCCTTCGCAGAGCATTCAATAAAGCCAATAGCTTGGAAAGAAACTCTCTCATCTATAAATCGAAAACAGAGATTAAATCTAATACCACCAGAATTATCACTCGTTTTAATAGACAGCACAATTCGATACGCAAAATATATAGTAAATATTGGTATTTACTCACCTCTGATGATAAGATCAACAAATTCATCAATACTTCCCCAGAAATTACGTTCAAAAGGTCTCCCTCTATTAGAGATAAGACAGTTTCAAGTCACTATGCCGCACAAATGATCCCAAAACCCACCCAGACGGGGACATTCCCCTGTGGGAAATGTAACTTCTGCCGCTACATTCTGAGAGGCTCAAGCATCAATCTCCCTAATGGAGAAATTTTGACTCCTAAAATCCGTGTCACTTGTCAGACGATGGGAGTGATATATTTGATGAAATGTAACTGCGGAGCCTTCTATGTAGGCAAAACCAAACGCAACTTTCTATGCAGAATAAGAGACCATGTACGAGCTGTTAACAAGAAACTGATGGAGACACCCATCAGCCGTCATATTGGGCTCTTCCATAACCACAACAACGCAGTGATGGGATTTTATGCCCTGGCACATATACCTCTCAATGAAAGAGGCGGTGACGTAGATAAACGTCTTCTGCAAATTGAAGCAAGATGGATTTACTCGCTACGAGCCTCTCAACACCCTGGCTTGAACGAGAATATCAGCTATAAGCCCTTTCTATAGATTTTTTATTGATATACTTATATATATTTTCTGTATATTCATACTTTCTACACATCTGCTATCGATAATATGAGATCTATTAACAAGCATACTGCCTTACAACTTTTGGATTCTATGTGAACAATACATTTGTCCTTTTTAGATCCTTAGAACATCGCAAGTCAGATACACTGATTTAATATCAAGATATCTTGGCTATATATATCTCTATTTGGAGATATATTAATCAATAAATTGGCGACGGTCAATCTCTGATTCTCTTGAGCATATTAGCCTCCAACAACTTTGAGGCGTTTCTTAGGCACTAGCGCCCCTTACAATTGATTGAGGTTCTGATGACACCGATTTTCTTGATAATTTTAAGGCAGAATATTTGTTACTCTAGATTCTAATGCCTTCAATAGACCTGATACAGTGGAATAACACTATCATGTCACGATAGGTGGAGGCTTATCAGAGTACCATTTGCTTATTCTTATCTTATCTAATGCAATTCATGATTTAGGTTATGTATTATTGTGTTTGCTTATTTCCTATTCAACACTAATCTTTAATTATTTCTATATAGTGGGTGTTCTACAGTACGCTTTATTATATATACTAACTGTTTTTGTATCATTTGTGAGTCGGGGCATTTTGGCATATATCCTTGACTTTCACTGCGGGGACGACAGTGAAGGACTTAGCGGTCTTGATGTCCTACATTGGATGTTTCGATATCAAGCAGACTATGTGTTTCTAATTTTGTGCTATAGCCTATCTGGGCGGTTGGGGGCCTGAACCGATGCTTGCCGAACTAGCATCGAATCCGAGCGGAGGCTCAGGTGCTGCTCAGGTCCACCCCTTGACAATTCCCATTGGTTGAGCGACGCTCACGGCCCTCCCATGGGAAGTCCTCGGTCTTCCCTGATGTTGTCAGCCTAGTCGCGCGCATCCCGTGCTTGCACGTAGGCGCGCCTCTATCAGGGCTTCCCAGGGAACTCCCCACAGACACGTCATTCCCCCGCCCACTACCATCAGGCTCTCCGCCCTTTCGACAGCTGAGGTGCCTTCAACCTAATCGAGAGGACTATATTAAAAGCTCCATGAGCTGTCAGCACTTAGCGCTGAGCTCATGGAGAGATCGGATGTGTGTCTTCCTAACTAACACTGCATACAGGTACAGACTATTGAGAACAGCAACTTTAGACTGATTTCCTATCAAACGTTTTTTGATGGCGATTTTTAATTTTAATTTTTTTCATCTCTTTTTGTTTATTTCAAACTTACCAGGGATAGCCTATGCTCTGACAATCTTAGCCTGGAAGTTTATCTTCTATCAGTCAGGTATAAGGTCAGTTTAACATTAATAGTAACACATATATATACCCCTCTTACAGTCTAGCACTGCTGCAGAGTGTTATATCTGCACTACCAGTTATTTTTCCTGGGATTTGTGCTAATGACTGTCTTTTTCTGTCCTTCCACATGGACAGTTATATTAATTTTAAAATTGGTTTATTATTATTATATTTCTTGTATTGTCCTTTATTAATCTCTTTACCCTATAGTGCTCATGGATTAGAGTGCTGTATTATTATCTAACGGTTGGGATCATTGCACTTGCTGCTTCGGAATAAACGACCATTTTGATCAGCTACATTTGTCTACTACCTTGCACCAGTAAGCAAACTTTTTACTTCATCACGCTATTATCGTCGTGTTTGAATCGACACATGTCACCTTACATCCTTTTAACCTAGTTTCCTCCAATCAGGTTCACACATAGGAACACACCTGCACAGTGACCCACCACCTGGTCACTATCCATCTCGCCCGCCAGGCGTCTTCTCACCATATTTGAGAACACGCCCTTGTGGGCATCCCTCTCCATGGTCCTCCCCTCATTTAAATCAAGGTATGCATCTTGTCCCCTGACTCACAATATTATGTGTACCTATATGATTATTATCTTGTACTTTCTAACTAAGGATGTTATCTCTTATGATCGCAATTTCAGATCAGTATTTATATTTTCTGTTCAATATTATTATCTTTATTATTATTATTTTTTTTTCCGATATGCTATTTCATTGTATATCTTTCATCCATATAGAATACATTCCACTGTGGGTTCCTGACGAAGCCCGACTGGGCGAAACTAGTCGAACCAGTAACACAACTGGAATGAAGAAGCTGTTTGGCAATAATTTGCTTTCTCAAACATCCTTCTCTAATTCTAAATTTGAATGTTTTTTAATTATTTAATAATATTTTTGTCTAATATGTACTAATACATTTTTGTTATTTTTTAACTAAACATTGATTGTTCTCATGCCTCAGCTGTTTTGGGTTTGATCAGACTCATATACTTATACCGTATAGCTATCCATTGTGCATCAGTAAGAATCCCTAAAACCATACCCCACCCGTATTCGGGGGAACCTCTCTAACTTATGTCCTAGTCTAGTGCATAGAATGAAAGCATATAAAGATAAAAAATAGGTAGGTGGCTGTCCTGACATCAATAAAAGCCCCCCGCGCACGTATCGTCCGTGGTGCAGGACTTCTTCCGCTGAAGAAGTCCTGCACCACGGACGATATGCGTGATTGACCTGCTGTTCACACAGAGGTCCATATGTTCAGGTGAGCGGTTTGCACTTCTGGTGGAGGAAACAAGTTTGCTGTGTTCTATGGTGATTGACCTGAGCACCCTATTGATCATCCAAGAGGCCTCATTATAATATATTATTAATACCTAACATGTCACACTTTGAAATTGCGCACACTCATGCAAACTTCAGTACTTAAAAATCTCCATAGGCGGCGCTTAAATTTTTTTACAGGTTACTAGTAACAGAGGAGATCTAGTGCTAGAACTGTTGCACATGCTCTATTGCATGCGACAATACCTCACATGTGGGGTTTGAACGGTGTTTACATATGTGGGCGGGACTTGGATGCGAGAGCTATCGGGGACAGGGTTGTTTAATAAAATAAATAAAAATATTTTATTTTCCTTTTTTTTTTACACTTTTTCTTTTTTTTTTATCACTGTTATTCCTATTACAAGGAATGTAAACATCCCTTGTAATAGGAATCACTGTGACAGGCATGGGTGTCCGCTGACATTTTTTCAGAGGGGGGCACTTCAGCAGCAGCGAAACACAGTCGCATTTTACCCTTTCTTCGACCGCTAGCGGGGGTTAAAAGCGCCCCCCCCCCCACATTAAAATTTAAAAACACCCCCTGCATCTTTCAATATCTCTTTGTCACTACTGTGTACCCCCTCTCCACAACTGCACCTCTGGACCCTTTTATATTACCCAGCACCCTGCATCACTGGCCCCCTTTACATTATACAGCACCCTGCATCCCTGGCCCCCTTTACATTATACAGCGCCCTGCATCACTGGCCCCCTTTACATTACCCAGCACCCTGCATCACTGGCCCCCTTTACATTATACAGCACCCTGCATCCCTGGCCCCCTTTACATTATACAGCACCCTGCATCACTGGCCCCCTTTACATTACCCAGCACCCTGCATCACTGGCACCCTTTACATTTTACAGCACCCTGCATCACTGGACCCCTTTACATTATACAGCACCCTGCATTACTGGCCCCCTTTACATTTTACAGCACCCTGCATCACTGGCCCCCTTTACATTACCCAGCACCCTGCATCACTGGCCCCCTTTACATTATACAGCACCCTGCATCCCTGGCCCCCTTTACATTATACAGCACCCTGCATCACTGGCCCCCTTTACATTACCCAGCACCCTGCATCACTGGCCCCCTTTACATTTTACAGCACCCTGCATCACTGGACCCCTTTACATTACACATCACCCTGCATCACTGGCCCCCTTTACATTTTACAGCACCCTGCATCACTGGCCCCCTTTACATTACCCAGCACCCTGCATCACTGGCCCCCTTTACATTACCCAGCACCCTGCATCACTGGCCCCCTTTACATTATACAGCACCCTGCATCACTGGCCCCCTTTACATTTTACAGTACCCTGCCTCACTGGTCCCCTTTATATTATACAGCACCCTGCACCACTGGCCCCCTTTACATTATACAGCACACTGCATCACTGGCCCTCTTTACATTATACAGCACCCTGCATCACTGGCCCCCTTTACATTTTACAGCACCCTGCACCACTGGACCCCTTTACATTATACAGCACCCTGCATCACTGGCCCCCTTTACATTTTACAGTACCCTGCACCACTGGCCCCTTTATATTATACAGCACCCTGCATCACTGGCCCCCTTTACATTATACAGCACCCTGCATCACTGGCCCCCTTTACATTATACAGCACCCTGCACCACTGCCCCCCTTTACATTTTACAGCACTCTGCATCACTGGCCCCCTTTACATTATACAGCACCCTGCACCACTGGACCCCTTTACATTATACAGCACCCTGCATCACTGGCCCCCTTTACATTTTACAGTACCCTGCACCACTGGCCCCCTTTATATTATACAGCACCCTGCATCACTGGCCCCCTTTACATTATACAGCACCCTGCATCACTGGCCCCCTTTACATTATACAGCACCCTGCACCACTGGCCCCCTTTACATTATACAGCACCCTGCACCACTGGCCCCCTTTACATTTTACAGCACCCTGCATCACTGGCTCCCTTTACATTACACTGCACCCCACAGCTCTGGAGCCCTTTACATTATACAGCACCCTGCATCACTGGCCCCCTTTAAATTACACAGCACCTTGCACCACTGGACCCCTTTACATTACACAGCATCCTGCACCACTGGACCCCCTAATTTGGGCTCGTGTGATTGGCGGAACACTAGAAGACTATCAGACGAGCCGAACTAGGGGGCGGGACCTTGCACACAGACCCAGCTCTATGACATACGATACGAACGCTGAAGGACAGAAGGAGGGGAGTGCTGCAGTCACCGCTTAAAGTGGCCCCAGGGCTCCTGGCTCTCCCTGGCGATTCCAGGGGGGGCAAACGACCCCCCTTGCCCTATGGAGCAGACACCCATGATTACCACTCATTGATTGGTTGCTAGAGGTTCCAGTTTTTGTTTTCAACTCCAGGCCAGTTTTTTTTATATCCAGTTCGAGCTTTTTTTTTAAATCCAGTCCAGTTTTTTTTAAAACTCCAGTCTAGTTTTTTTTTTAAATAAATCCGTTTTTTTTTTTAAACTCCAGTCCAGTTTTTTTTAAATCCAGTCTGGGTTTTTTTTCAACACCAGTCCAGTTTTTTGGTAAATACAGTCCTTTTTTTTTCAACTCCAGTCCACTTTTTTTCAAATCCAGTCCGTTTTTTTTTAAACTCCAGTCCACTTTTTAAAAAAAATCCAGTCCGGGTTTTATTAAAACTCCAGTCCATTTTTTTTTAGTAAATCCAGTCCGTTTTTTTTTAAACTCCAGTCCAGTTTTTTTTTAAATCCAGTCCGGGTATTTTTTTCAACTCCAGTCCAGTTTTTTTAGTAAATCCAGTCCGGGTTTTTTTTTTCAACTCCAGTCCAGTTTTTTTTTTAAATCCAGTCCGGGTTTTTTTTCAACTCCAGTCCATTTTTTTTAGTAAATCCAGTCCAGGTTTTTTTTTTTAAACTCCAGTCCAGTTTTTTTTTTAAATCCAGTCCGGGTTTTTTATAAAAAAAAAAACCCGGACTGGATTTAAAAAAAACTGGACTGGAGTTTAAAAAAAAAACCCGGACTGGATTTACTAAAAAAAACTGGACTGGAGTTTAAAAAAGAACCCGGACTGGATTTACTAAAAAAACTGGACTGGAGTTGAAAAAAAACCCGGACTGGATTTAAAAAAAAACTGGACTGGAGTTTAAAGAAAACAACCCGGCCTGGATTTACTAAAAAAACTGGACTGGAGTTGAAAAAAAACCCCGGACTGGATTAAAAAAACTGGACTGGAGTTTAACAAAAAAACCCGGACTGAATTAAAAAAAAAACGTACTGGATTAAAAAAAAACGGACTGGATTAAAAAAAAAAAACTGGACTGAAGTAAAAAAAAAACGCGGACTGGATTTTCCAAGTTTTTTTTTAAATCCAGTCTGGGTTTTTTTTTTCAACTCCAGTCGAGTTTTTTTTTTAATCCAGCACCCTGCATCACTGGACCCCTTTATATTACACAGCGCCCCCCCCCCCTGACTGAAAAACTACACTATATTGACAGTATATTTATTTCTGGTCTAAAAGAGGAACCTTTTGGAATGAGGGACAAATGGATTTGATTCCAGAAGAGGGACAGGCACTCTAAATAAGGGACAACTAGAAACTTTGCCGTAGGCTACAACTCTGTGTTGTGTTTGCTCTGCGTTTCCAGACTTGCTAAAAACACATCAGAAAATAGTCTCGTGTTACCTGTGGCAACAGATGTTGGAACAAACAAAGCACAGGCCTGGTAAACGATATCAAACGGCGATCCCCTCCCTCTGTCCTCTGGCGCTCCTATCATATGTCACAGAGCTGGGTCTGTGTGCAAGGTCCCGCCCCCCCTAGTTAAGGCTCGTGTGATAGGCGGAACACTAGAAGACTATCAGACGAGCCGAACTAGGGGGGCGGGACCTTGCACACAGACCCAGCTCTATGACATACGATACAAGTGCCGGAGGACAGAAGGAGGGGAGCGCTGCAGTCACCGTTTAAAGTGGCCCCAGGGCCAGTTCGGCCCTGCTCCTGGCTCTCCCTAGCGATTCCCGGGGGGGCAAACGACCCCCCTTGCCCTATGGAGCGGACGCCCATGGTGACAGGTCCTCTTTATGGAGAGATGTGGGGTCAATAAGACCCCACATCTCTCCTCCAGGCTTATATAAGCATGAAATCGGTGGAAAAAAAATCACCGATCACATGCCGACAGCCGCAATTGCGACTTTGTTTACTTACCATCTGTCACCAGTCATCTCTATGCTTCCCAGACAGCGCCGGCCGATTCGCTCTCCGGGCCTCCTATGGCACGGGAGAGCCCGGGGAAGCACCGGATGGCGGCGGGAAGGGGGGGCGTCCCCTCCTGCCGCCTATAAGAACGATCAAGCAGCGGAACTGTCGCTTTGATCATTCTTATAGTGCACAGAATCGACGGCTGAAGACGGTGATATATTAATGATGCCTGTAGCTGCACCCATCATTCAGATATCACCGCACAAAGCCGCACAAAGCCGAGGACGTTAAAAGACGGCCTCCGGTTGTAAAGTGGTTAAATGAGGTAGTCACAGTTTGCCACTAAGTAACAAAAGTAGTATAAAATAAAATATTTATTTATATTTATATATATAAATATATATTTATTATCATTATTATTTTTTTTATGGTTGAACGGGATGGACTTGTGTCTTTTTTCAACCTAACTAACTATGTAACCATTGTCTTAGGTAGGAATTTGTTTGCTGAGTTGGCGCTGTTATCTCAGCTCAGCAGATCTATTACCTCTTACTGCTGAGCTGCGATAACAGCGCCAACTCAGCAAACAATGTTGCCACACAGAGAAAGATGTAATCTAGCCAACCTATGTTATCCTAATGAAGGGACCGGGTCTACAAAGAGAAATATAGGGGCCATTCCACAAGTAATGGCAAAAGAGTTGGAACAGGTGCATCCAAGCTACTACCTCCTGTGTAATGCCTGGTGAGCCTCAAGAATACACCACTCAGCCTGGGAAGTCTCTGCAAACCATCCATGTAATTCATGCAAAAAAGGGAGAAAGGCTGGTGCCATGGAAGTCGGCTAAAATATTGCTTTATTATTGCATGTGAAAAACAGTAATATCAAACGTGTTTCGGCCATCAGACCTTAAAGGGGTTCTAAAGGTACGTTTTTCCCCCTAAATAGCTTCCTTTACCTCAGTGCAGTCCTCATTCACTTACCTCATCCTTCCATTCTGCTTTAAAATGTCCTTATTTCTTCTGAGAAATCCTCACTTCCTGTTCTTCTGTCTGTAACTACACACTGTAATGCAAGGCTTTCTCCCTGGTGTGAAGTGTCATGCTCGCCCCCCTCCCTTGGACTACGGAGAGTCAGGACACTCTCTACGTTGCAGATAGAGAAACGAGCTGTGTGTTAGTGGGCATCCTGACTCTCTAGTAGTCCAAGGGAGGGGGCGAGCATGACACTCCACACCAGGGAAAAAGCCTCACATTACTATGTGGAGTTAAAGACAGGAAGTGAGGATTTCTCAGAAGAAATAAGGACATTTAAAAGCAAAATGGAAGGATGAGGTAAGTGAAGGAGGACCGCACTAAGGTAAAGGAATCTATTTAGGGAAATAAATTGTACCATTACAACCCCTTTAATCCTGGTTATGTTAAGGGAGTGCAGCAGTGGCGGCTGGTGCTCAAAATTTTTGGGGGGGCGAAAACGAAAAAAAAAAATTGCAGCCTCACTATGCCCATCAAATGCAGCCACTGTGCCATCAAACACATCCACTGTGCCATGCCATCAAATGCAGTCACTGTGCCATCAAATGCAGTCACTGTGCCATCAAACGCAGCCACTGTGCTATGCCATCAAATGCAGTCACTGTGCCATCAATCATCACCACTGTGCCATGCCATCAAACGCAGCCACTGTGCCATGCCATCAAACACAGCAACTGTGCCATCAATTGTCACCACTGTGCCATGCAACACAGCAACTGTGCCATCAATTGTCACCACTGTGCTATGCCTTAAAACGCAGCCACTGTGCCATCAATTGTCACCACTGTGCCATGCCATCAAACGCAGCCACTGTGCCATCAAAGGCAGCCACTGTGCCATCAATTGTCACCACTGTGCCATGCCATCAAACGCAGCCACTGTGCCATCAAAGGCAGCCACTGTGCCATCAATTGTCACCACTGTGCCATGCCATCAAATGCAGTCACTGTGCCATGCCATCAAACACAGCCACTGTGCCATCAATTGTCACCACTGTGCCATGCCATCAAACGCAGCCACTGTGCCATCAATTGTTACCACTGTGCCATGCCATCAAACGCGGCCACTGTGCCATCAATTGTCACCACTGTGCCATGCCATCAAACACAGCCACTGTGCCCCTCAATTGTCGCCACTGTGCCACTTGTCACCACTTGTCACCACTGTGCCCATTGATGCCACTGTGCATGTCACTGTGCCCTTTAATTGTCACCACTGTGCCCCATGATGCCACTGTGCCCATTATCACCACTGTGCCCCATGATGCCACTGTGCCCATTGTCACTACTGTGCCCCATGATGCCACTGTGCCCATTGTCACCACTGTGCCCCATGCCACTGTGCCCATTGTCGCCTCTGTGCCCTTTGTCACCACTGTGCCCCATGATGCCACTGTGCCCATTGTCGCCCCTTTCCCTGTAAAATGCACTTACCTGAAGCTTCCATGTCCTCCCTCGATGTCTTCTGCCGCCTTGGTGACGCTTCAGCCAATCATGTTCCTGATATCAGAATCCGGGAACCTGATTGGCTGAAACGGCCGTCAGTCTTATGCAAGGAACGCAGGGGGCTGCGTTCCGAGGATAGACATCCGAGAGCCGGAGGGCTGTACTTGAAAATCCTATCAGAGCCAGCGGCTCTGATAGGCACTTCCTCACAGCCAATCAGCTACCGCTATTCAGGTAACCGGCGCCCAAATATCCAGTTATATGAATAGACCAGCAGCAGCTGGCAACAATAATAACACACATTCATGCAATGCAATGAATGTGTGTTATTTGCGATAGGGGGTGGCGCTGCAGCGCCCTCTATTGATGGCCGCCAAAACTGCAGGTAAAAGTAAAAATGACATTTTAAGCAAAATAAAATGTCTTAAAGGGCCCATTTTTTTTTTTTTTTACTACAGGGGGGGGGGGGGCACCACTGGAGTGCAGGCAAGGTCTGCAAAGCCAGGTAGCTGTATATACACACATTCCTTCCTGTATATAGAAACCTTTCTCCATCATCACTGACTGCAGATATACATCATCCGTCCTGTATACAGCTATATATACAGGACAGATGTATATCTGCAGTCAGTGATGATGGAAGAATACATAAGGGAAGATGGGTGTATATAGCTGTATACAGGACAGGACAGATGATATGATCTTTCCTATATCTGGCACCCCCCCTTTACTGATCATACCTATATACACACCCACCTGTATATAGAGTGGGTGGATGGTATTAGTATATAAAGGAAGAACCTTTATATACTAATACCATCCACCCCCTCTATATACACATACTGTACACCCTCCGTACTATACAGGCCACATTTAATGGGCACAGTGAGGCTAAAATTATTGGGCACATGCCTGCGCTTTTTGTGATCATGTCTAAGCCCCTCCCCTTCATGACATTGTCAAAGAGGGGCAAAGCATGGATGTCCTTAAAATGATTAGTTAATTAGCTCATGTTAATTTATGTTCTGGTTACCTCCTCTTTAAACAGTTTTTAAGGTTGCATTCTTGGTTCTATTAAAGACTCCATGTTTAGCACACAAACCAGTCTTGCCTCGTTGTGTGTTAAGGGGACGCTGGAATATCTCATATCTATATCCAGACTGATAGGAAGCGGTATATGACGGAAGCACTCAAGCAGAGTGTGGGAATTCCGTTACTGTGATCATCTCCAAAAATGTTTTGGTTTAATCTTCAATATCCATGATGTGCTGGCAATATATATGCTTTGACCCATTTTCACCAGGGCCATCAAGACTAGTGTGTCCATTGGAAGACAACCCATCTATTCCTGTTCTGATGAGAAATCAACATTTTGAGGTTTTCTTTTTACTTTCACTTTCAGTAATGATGGTCAAATAACAACAATAAGAACCTAAATAAAAAAAGGGGGTCCTAATCCCTCTCTACTCGACCCAAAAAAATACTTTGAGGCCTTGTACACACGAGTGAATAAATCCGCTGAACATGGTCCGACGGACCATTTCAGCCGAAAAATCCGCTCGTGTGTAGGGGCAAACGGACCGTTCTGGCCGGATTCCTCCGGCGGAAAATTTCCAAAGCATGCTTTGGAATTTTTCCGCCAGAGAGCTGTCCGTCAGATATGTCTGCTGGTTAGTACGGCAAACCAGCGGACATATCTTGCCGCACATGCGTCGTATCCTGTGAATGGATCCGACGCATGCGCGCGGAAGTGTTTACTTCCTGGTGCGGTGACGTGGCGGCGTCAACGTCACCGCCGCGTCACCGCGCTGTCCGCCGGCGGGGAATTTGATCCGATGGTGTGTACAGCCATCGGATCAAAACAAACCCTGGCGTAAATATACGCTGTAAACGGTCCGGGGACCGTTCACAGCGGATATATTCAGCCGTGTGTACAAGGCCTAAGTCACGTGTTCCCTGGTCACAAAAGTCACATGTATACTTACTCTTAAGGACTTTTGGGAAGAATTCTATCCATTGACGAATTGTTGAATCACCCATCAAATATATCATTTTCCCAGCTAAACATTTACTTATGTTCAACAAGGGCTCCAAGGTAGAAAGATTGCAATGTGAGGGGAACCATTGGTTCTTCAGGAAATAACCTCTAGGAAAGGGAAGCGAGGTCCCAATTTGGCATTTTGAAGTCGCAGTCATAGGAGTTTCTGAAAAAGAATTGTGTTAACATAAGTTTTTTTTTTTTTTTTAAATCTCTTTTGGTCTTTATTTTTAGTACACATTAGTATCACTATGAATTTTAAAGTGAATCTATAATATTATACATTAAACTGGAATTACAGCCAATCTTTTTGTTGCATTGGGTAAAGTATAGAAAGGAAAGAACCTCTAACTAATTCTTATTTTGTCCCCATTCCCCATTAGTCATTGGAGTTCTCCTTAGTTCCTGCCTCAAAGACACAACAATAAGAGAGTGGACATCTCCAAAAAGTGAGGGAATCCAACCCTTGACAACTATAAGTGCCCATCTATTCTTGTTGTGGTGGCAAATGTGTATCCCCCCCCCCCCATTTTTATCCTGGGTCAATGACCAGATCAAATAGTGAAAGTGAATCTCACCTGTGGGAACATGGACAGCAATTAAAACCTAAAAGGGTACCCTTCCACCAACTACTTTTTATTTGTTTTTAAGGCCTGGTATGGTTCAGAAGGGGGGGACACTCTCTGGCCCCCCCCTCTTTTCCTGCGGCCTGCCAGGTTGCGTTCTTAGATAAGGGTCTGGTATGGATTTGGGGGGGGGGGGGGAACCCACGCAATTTTTTGTTTAATTTTGGCACGGAGTTCCCCTTAAAATCCATACCAGAGCTGAAGGGCCTGGTAATGGAATTTGGGGGGACTCCCACGCTTTTTTTTTTTCAATGACTTTCAATGACTTTTTTTTTTATTCCCGCGAGTAGTTTTAAATTGCTTTTTTTCCTTTAGAAATGCCATTTTGTCCAGAGATTGTTATAAACAGGGAAACATGCGCTACTTTACAGGCATACTATTGACACCCCCCAGGTACGAATTTTTAAGACATTTTATACTTTTTTATTCCACTATTAAAATCACTGCTCCTGAAAAAATGTCCCCAAACACTTTTTATGACAATAACTTGCATATTAACCTTTAAAATTAGCACTTTTGATTTTTCATGTTCGTGTCCCATAGACTTTAACGGTGTTCGAACACATTTTTTGCCTGTTCGCATGTTCTGCTGCGAACCGAACCGGGGGGTGTCTTCGGCTCATCCCTAGTCAGTACATTTCTCCCCTCAAACCCATTAAGACAACTCTAATATATCAAATAATAAGAGGAGTCAGGCTGGGTTCACAGCAGGGGTTCGGTACATCCTGATTCACTGTTTCAGGTCCGACTTTACACCAAATATTTGTCTGACTTCGGACCTGAAACCAACACACAGGACTCCTGTGCAAATTCACACCCGAGCTACAGCGGAGATATGTAAAAGAGCTCCATAGAGTATCGGTCAAAATCTCCGGCTATTGCGAATTGGATGCGAAAACCCGCAGCCTGGCTTTTGTGTTAATATCAGTAGCCAGGGCATTGATGACATGGAGTCGAAGTTCGATTCAAATGGTGCAGCTCTTGAAGATATCTTCAGATTTTATAGCAGAAGCTATAGAACAGGGATCCTCAAACTACGGCCATCCAGCTGTTGTAGAACTGCACATCCCATAGGACATTGTAACACACTGACATTCAGAGACATGACTAGGCATGATGGGAATTGTAGTTCCTGAACAACTGGAGGGTCGTAGTTTGAAGACCCATGTCGTGTTGATGGGGGATTTGTACCGTCTATGGCCTGCCTTACTGTGCTGACATGAAGCAGAGCCAGGAAAGGAAAATGAATGCATATAAAGTATTGATAACAATTTTTCTTTCTAGAATCTTCTATTGATTTACCAGCACAAAAAGTAATATAAAAATGCAGACTTACTTGGGAATTTTAAAACATCAATGCTTCCAATGTCTTTGGGAATTTCTATGCCGATTTTAGACCTTTAATACGAATAATGCAAAAACAAGAATAAAAAAAATATAAAAACATTTTCTAATGCAGCTAGTGTAAGTATCTACATGTATCTCAATGTCAATATCCTGGAATTCTCTGCATGACAGCATCCATACTAGTGGAGGGAGGACCAGCACGTGGGGTTCTACTGCAGCAGCGCTCACAGGGAACATGCTGACAGGAGGCATTATCAGGGCCGCTAATAGGGGGGGACCACCAGCCCTCCTGTAGGGGGCCCCGGCACATAGAGGGGCCCAGACAGCAGGAGGGTTGGTGGAGAACAATGCCCTCCAGGTCTCTCACCCAGGTTTACCCCCCTGTCCCTCCAGGTGAGAGACATGGATGGATAATGAACCTGGCCAGCCCCCTCTAAGCTCCTTCCCCTGCCCGGAGAGGGGGTTGTGTTAGGAGGAGAATTTGTGGGAATGTGTACTAGGAGAGGGATTAAAGAAAGAAAATTTGTGCTTGGAGGGGAGATGCGGGTGATTGTGTACCAGGAGCCAATGAGGGAATTCGGGGCTAATAGGAGGGATTGGGGGAATTGTGCAGGCAGGGGAGATTTGTAGTAGGAGGGGGAATTGGGGTGGCATTTGTGTCCATTACAAATGATTTTCATGTATTTTTTTTTAAATATTGTATAAAATACCATCAGGT
Source organism: Rana kukunoris (assembly GCA_029574335.1). Lineage (NCBI taxonomy): Eukaryota > Metazoa > Chordata > Amphibia > Anura > Ranidae > Rana > Rana kukunoris. The sequence continues at coordinate 31,726,084 of CM056060.1, forward strand.
GTGTGTGTGTTGGAGGGGGGGGGCATCAGGTAGGCTGTACGGGGCCACATGATTCCTAACAGTGGCCCTGGGCATTATGCTGCTCCTTCCAACCAAGCTGCACTGGAGATCATGGTGCTAGTGGTAAAGTCTGCCAAACATGATGGAACAGAATTTAAAATCCTTCGATTTTAAAACCCGCATTTTAACTGGGCATTTATGATTCACAGTAATCCACTCTCAATCTATAAAACCCAATACTATTTCAAAGTGATTGTAATAAAAAAAAAATCTAGAAAAAGTCCATATTTGATGGAAGTTGAGCACTAACCCCGAAGGAACTGCTGGTTTGTTTTGGGCGGCATGTTACCTTGTGTTTCTTCGATGTCTAGGGGTGTATGGTGAAAGTTGTAATAACGGAATGTTCACGACAGGTGTTTTTTTCTGTGCTCTTTATTACCCAGCCGGGTAAAAACAATAAAACTTGGTGAAGAGTAGAGGTTTAGTAGGAATGAAGATAGCAGATACAGGTGTCACAAACGGGAAACAGTCCTGCTCCCACGTGTAATGTCTTCTTCACCACTCTAGCCAGAGTGGGTATAGCGCGCCTGGACAGGCCTCTCTCACCAGCCTGGCAGCCAGAATGTCACTCGAACCTTAGGAAAAGTCTCTGCCACAGACACTCCTGATAATTGAAACAGCGGAGACAATCCTGCTTAGTAGACTTGGCACCTGGATCTCCTTCAGGTAGTTTTAGCAGGTTATGACTGATAGGTGACCAACGTCAAGCCTCTCAGTACCCAGTTACCTTGATCCCCGGTAGACGGTCGAAAATCCTTTTGGATCGCCAGCCTCTCTTGGCACTCTTCAGGCAGACTTCCACCGAACAGCTTCCCCAACAGGACTAACGCTTGAGATCTTGTTGGAATTAGGGACCCAGTCGATCACTAGGCCCCAGCCACAGCTCAGAAGTTCCAGACCAACGTGGTACCGGAACCAGGAACACCGCGTGGCACTTGCACCCTGGCCCAGAAAAGGCCATTTTGCCGATGCGGCGTGGTATGGTCACCCTGAAGGTGGAAGCCACAAACGAAAAAGGACCCAGCCTAATGGCGTCTGTCCCATAAATATTCCCCCCAGCATGCACAGCGAAGCCAAACCCCCCTTATAGGCTGCTGGGTAAGAGCACTCAATCCTCAACTCCACTGCTGCCACCTGTCGACCTAGGGTGCGATCAACAGCATAGCTTGGGTTTGATGTCTATCAGTTTGGAATAAATCCTTCATTTTATAACATACTGCACGATGGAATCCTTTTCTTCTTAATCCACATATGCACATACCACTGGGCTTTCTGCCTTGGATACACCACCTTTCCTGGGGTTCCGGGTGTTATACTTTCCCTGGATGAGAATTGTTCACCTGAAGTCACAATTTGGAGGTTCCTATTGGATTATCCAGCCAGGAGAGACGCCACAGTGTGTGTAATGCCCGTAAGACCCGCCAGGGTCCAACTATCTGGTAAGCGGCCATCTGTCTATTAAATCATTGACCAGCTTTATCTTCAGACCAAATTCAATGCCAAAGTAACATGGATGTATCACTTCAGAATTGAACTTTCACCTTGTTTTTTCTCATGTTGGGACTATAATTTTGTCTTTTTGTTTATTCATTTCTATGCAAATCATTTGCTCTTAAATTAGTAGCGCACTTTTTTTCTGTTAAACACCCCAGTAATGACAGAATGAGCCCACAGTAGAGCCAAAGCTGAGACAGAGACCCAAATTTGGACCAATCAACTAACTCTCTGACCCCCTCTAAATTTAACATAGCACCGGTTCTGGAAAGTAACCAGGCGCTGCATAGTATAATAATATAATTAAAATAACCTGTAAGAGAGGTTGTTCGGCATATTTTCTCTGTGTATTCAAAGTGATACTAAGCCCTGGTTCACACTGGTGCGACTGTAAATTAAACAACTTCAGATCAGTGCGATTTGCACTAGGGTTGTCCAGATACCGATACTAGTATCGGTATCGGGACCGATACCGAGTATTTGCGGGAGTACTTGTACTCCCGATGCCTGCTCCCGATGCCTAAATAGAATACTTTTTTTGTATTTATCAACATGTTCTGTGAAAATTCTTTGAGTTTTTTACTACTGCGTGACAAGCAAATAAAACATTTTTATTCATTTTTACTCATTTTTATAATTTTTTAATGTCTTGAGTTAGGGTTCTTCATAATTCTAAAGAAAATATCCTTAGTCTGTATTGTGGTTTGAAAAGTGTCACATGACATTTAAAAAAAGTATCGGTATTCGGTATCGGCGAGTACATGAAAAAAAGTATCGGTACTTGTACTCGGTCCTAAAAAAGTGGTATCGGGACAACCCTAATTTGCACCTATGATTACATTGCAGCTTGCAACTTCGTTTAACAGAAGTCCTATGCAAGTTACAATGATATTGGCAAAAAGTAATGCACCCTGAGTCAGGGACAAGGGGGAGCAACTTTGACCGTTCCAAACACACCGTTGTGAACGGGGGCTAGACTATATCCTTATCCCCCCAAAAATCATTCATACATATGCACTTCCTATTGGGCCTATAATGTATTTTTAATTAAATTGTTTTTTGCTGTGTTTTACTTCTTCCATGTCACGTCATGAACCCCTACTTTTCCCTATCGCTTCTGTTTGTTTGAGCAGAACATTTTGCAGTTATGTGCATTGCTCTATCAACATGACAAATCCCACAGTCCATTGTCCCTAGTCCATTTTGGAAGTGAACAAGAGAGGGTGGCCACCCTATAACACAAACCTAGGCATATTGCAGCCCGAGGGCCACATCTGAACCTTTGGCTGTCGCCAGGGGTCAAGTCCTGGGGAAAAAAGTGTGGGAACTCCCACCCAAGATCCAAAAAAAAATTATGCTCTCATATGCATAATTACTAAACTGCATGTTTTTTTTTTTTGTCTTGATCCACTGTACCTTAGTAATCCATTATGTTACTAGCCGATTCCTGTATATGGATTCATTGGGTAGTGTGCGGGTAATCCGTCACTTCCTCAATGCCGCAATGTCTCCTGGGAGCTTTTGTCATTGTTTCCAGGAAACATTGCGGCATCGAGGAAGTGACGGAATACCAGCACACTACCCGATGAATCCATATACAGGAAGTGGCCAGTAACATAAAGGATTACTAAGGTTCACCTGCCCCTGACAGTGACTCGAGCTGTGTATCGCCGCTTAGTGAAGGATTGGCTCGGGGGGCTCGGCTGCTCTCAGATGCTCTAGTCCTGCAAAGGGAACTGAGTTCCTGCTGTGAAAAAAGTGCAGGAACTCCGTTCCCACGCGTTCCCGCAGGAATTGAGCCCTGGCTGTCCCTATCCAGCTTTCGATGCCTCCACTTTCAGCTAGGGTGACCACCTTTCCAAACTACAATTCAGGGACACCCCCCTTACCAAAAGTCAGCTTGTGCTGTAATGAATCACAGGACAGTGATTGGACACAAGAGGCGGGATTTATGATTTTTCCAATCACAAGCAGGGGGCGCGGACTGTGCTCTTCCAGGCATTCCTGGCCAGCACAAGCACTGTCAGGCGCCGTACACACGGCAGAGAACCTCGACGGGCAGAACACATCGTTCCGCCCGTCGAGGTTCTCTCCCGGCCGTCGAATTCGGCGACCCGCCCATCGGGAATGGCAACCAGCCATTCTTCCAGGCGGGCCGTCGAGGAAATAGAGAGCGTGCTCTCTATTTCGGCTCGACGGGCTTCCCGACGGGAAGCTCGCCGAGACCGTACACATGGCCGAGGTCCTCGCTGGAATGTGCATTCCAGCGAGGTTCTCGCTGGTTTTCAGCGAGAACCTCGGCCGTGTGTACGGCGCTTCAGTGAGTAAAGCAGTGATGTGGTGGCTTTTTTGGGGGCATTAGTTTGGCTTGGGGGATGGCTGTGTCAGTTTCATTCCGGGACACTGTATTGTCCTGGAATGAAGGTGCCCGGGACAGACATGCAAAATGCGGGACTGTCCCGGGCAATCCAGGACACATGGTCACCCTACTTTCAGCCTTCCTTTCTGAGCCTGTCAGCTTCCTTGCTGAGGAAGCTGAAAGGCTCACAGAGGCAAGCTGACAGATGTCAGTGTAGAGATCTGCAAGAACTGGAAGGAGAACCCGGCATTGAAGATATGAAATTAAGTTTCAGAAGTTACCATTTAAAGATGAAGATACAAAGGACTATTATAAAGCAGCTTTGGCTCACTCCTCATTCTCACCCCATCCCCCATTGTATTCGTAGATGGATTTTAGCTTCTCTTTCCCCACATCTTGCCTTCCTCCTACCAAAGGAATGTTTGTCTCGTGACCAAGAGAGAACTGATGAGAGAACTGATGTGAACCAATGAGAAGATTTTGTATGTTTAATAAAACTGGAGAGCTGGCTGAGTTCCAGCCTCTTTGGCTGACCATGTTGGAAAGGTGAGACGTGAATCTCTTTGTCTAAAAGTGGGAATGCTTTCATTTAATTTGGAATCGACCGGTAGAAATGGCATAGCCCTGAGATTGTATCAGGATCAATTAATTAATCAAAGAGTCTGCATCAAAAGCCTGGGGAACTGAACAGTACAGCGGGAGGCTTGGTTCAGTTGGGGAAGTGTTGTCTAGGACATGCCACTCTGCTACCCAGCCAAGTTCTTCCTTTGTCAGCAACATAGAATGTGGCGTGGTGCACCCAGTGATGTGCCTCCATCCCTTTATTACTATATCCATACAACCAATTTATTTGTACTGTGACTTTAAATGAGGCACATACATATGAACAATGAATAACTCGTTTCCAACATTGTTGCTTAACTAATTCAATACTGGGCACTTTCCTTCCTGCACAGGCCATTTTTCAGCTTTTAGCGCACTTTAAATGTATTTTTTTATCATTTTCTTCACACAAATAGAGCTTTCTTTTGGTGGTATTTAATCACCACTGGGCTTTTTATTTTTTGCTAAAAAATAAAAAAATACCCCAAAATAATAAATAAAATGAAAATGTTCCTTAGGTTCGATCAAAACATTTTGTAAATAAGTAATGTTCTCCTTCACTGATGTGCACCGATGAGGCTGCTCTGATGGGCACTGAGGAGGCAGCACTGTAGGGCACTGATAGGGTGGCACTGATGGGCACTGATTAGAAGGCACTGAAGGGAACTGATTGGGTGGCACTGATGAGCACTAATATGCATCATTGATATGCGGCACTGATAAGCACTGATAGGTGGCACTGATAGGCAGCACTAAAGGGTACTGATGGGCACGGATGATGTGGGACTAATAGGCGCGGATGATGAGGCCTTTATACTCAGCACTGATAGGCAGCACTGATGGGCACTGATAGCTGGCACTAATGGGCACTGATGGGTGGCACTCATGGGAACTGATCAATGGCACTGATGGGCAGAATTGATGGGTATGCACTGATAGGCACTGAAAGGCAGCACCGATTGGCATAACCGATGGGCACAGATTGGCCTTACTAATGGGCACAGAGTGGCCTCACTAATGGACACTGCTGGGGCTGTGACCAGTACTTGATTGCCTTTACAAATGCCGCTAATGTGATCGGATGTGATTGGATACAGCCGATCGTATAGGCAAAAAGCCGCAGTCGCAGAACACGGCAGGCCCGCGATCAGGGCTAAACTGGGCACCGTCATATGACATTGTCCTAGAAGGAGAGCCGTAGCGATCCGTTGTCATTTGATGGTGGGTCGGCAGCAAGTGGTTATTAAATGAATTAAAAATTGCATACAAAAAGAGGATAAACTGGTAATAAGCTGATTTGAAATGAATCCCTATTTATTAAGTAATTTCATACATAATTAAATATAATGCTAACCATTAGGGATGGGCGAACGGTTCGGCCCGAGCTTAAGTTCGGGTCGAACTTTTGTTGTTCGGATGTTCTAGCGAACACGAACAATATGCTGAGTTCTATGTCTATGGAACACTAACATGAAAAATCTATTTTTAAAGGCTTATGTGCAAGTTATTGTCATAAAAAGTGTTTGGGGACCCGGGTCCTGCCCCTGGGGACATGTATCAATACAAAAAAAGTTTTAAAAATGGCATTTTTTTTTCAGGAGCAGTGATTTTAACAATGCTTCAAGTTAAACAATAAAAGTGAAATATTCCTTTCGATTTCGTACCTGGGGGTGTCTATAATATGCCTGTAAAGTGGCACATTTTTCCCATGTTTAGAACCCCTGCAGGGTAACCCATGCTGTAATTTTATCTGTATTGCCGCGACCCGACAATTCATTATGGCCGCGAGTAGTTTTAAATGACTTTTTTCCTTTAGAAATGTAATTTTGCTGCAGGGACTGTTCTACACATTGAAATGTGCCACTTTACAGGCATACTATAGACACCCCCAGGTATGAAATTTAAAGGAATACAGTGGAACCTCAGATTGCGAGTAACGTAGTTAATGAGCGTTTCGCAATATGAGCACTGTATTCTTGCCTACTCGCAAGTTATGGTGCAAACCGAACCGGGGGTGTTTGGCTCATCCCTACTGACCATATACAATCCAACTAGTCCCTTTGGTGGCTGTTGAGGTTGAAATTTCTCTATGTATTACGAGATACCATTAGGTATGCTACATGCCTGATATTTTATCTCACAGATATCATGCATGCATGTCGCACGGCGTCACTGGATGTGATTGACAGCAGCGCCAGCCAATGGCTGCACTGGTTTCAATCCACCCGCTCTAGTCAATCAGTGGCCAGGCTGAGCGGCGACGCTCACAATTCGATCTAATATGTTAACAAGAGATGGCCATTTGCTTCAAGTGTACTTTTCCTTGGATCCAGAATTAGAAAGTGGGTGTTTCTAGTAGATATTGCCCAATTCAAGATCTCTGGAAAGTCGAGTCGTCCTAAAGGTTTGATTTTATAACCTAAAGCCCTTCAAACGTTTCCACCCTTATGTTTCCTTGGGACTTTGTAGAAAAAAATCTCATTACGCTGCTATGTGAGATAGGGTCAACAACTCTTGCAGGAAGGCCCCAGTGAGATTTGAACTCATGACCCCTGGTTTACAAGACCAGTGCTCTAACCCCTGAGCTATGGAGCCCATTTTGGTGGTCTGGGATGACGCTCACATGGGCTATGGAGCCCATTTTGCTGGTCTGGGACACAAGTTATTTTTTGTGCTAGAGGTTCAGCGGTAGACGAGCTAGAGAATGTGAACGCAAGCAAAGAAAAGCTTAAAAGCTGTCAGAAGTGGGATTTGAACCCACGCCTCCAGGGGAGACTGCGACCTGAACGCAGCGCCTTAGACCGCTCGGCCATCCTGACCTGTGAAGCTTGGCTTCGGGGGAGACCGACAACGCTCACAATTCGATCTAATATGTTAACAAGAGATGGCCATTTGCTTCAAGTGTACTTTTCCTTGGATCCAGAATTAGAAAGTGGGTGTTTCTAGTAGATATTGCCCAATTCAAGATCTCTGGAAAGTCGAGTCGTCGTCCTAACGGTTTGATTTTATAACCTAAAGCCCTTCAAACGTTCCCACCCTTATGTTTCCTTGGGACTTTGTAGAAAAAAATCTCATTACGCTGCTATGTGAGATAGGGTCAACAACTCTTGCAGGAAGGCCCCAGTGAGATTTGAACTCACGACCCCTGGTTTACAAGACCAGTGCTCTAACCCCTGAGCTATGGAGCCCATTTTGCTGGTCTGGGACACAAGTTATTTTTTGTGCTAGATGTTCAGTGGTAGACGAGCTAGAGAATGCGAACGCAAGCAAAGAAAAGCTTAAAAGCTGTCAGAAGTGGGATTTGAACCCACGCCTCCAGGGGAGACTGCGACCTGAACGCAGCGCCTTAGACCGCTCGGCCATCCTGACCTGTGAAGCTCCGCTTCGGGGGAGACCGACGACGCTCACAATTCGATCTAATATGTTAACAAGAGATGGCCATTTGCTTCAAGTGTACTTTTCCTTGGATCCAGAATTAGAAAGTGGGTGTTTCTAGTAGATATTGCCCAATTCAAGATCTCTGGAAAGTCGAGTCGTCCTAACGGTTTGATTTTATAACCTAAAGCCCTTCAAACGTTCCCACCCTTATGTTTCCTTGGGACTTTGTAGAAAAAAATCTCATTACGCTGCTATGTGAGATAGGGTCAACAACTCTTGCAGGAAGGCCCCAGTGAGATTTGAACTCACGACCCCTGGTTTACAAGACCAGTGCTCTAACCCCTGAGCTATGGAGCCCATTTTGCTGGTCTGGGACACAAGTTATTTTTTGTGCTAGATGTTCAGTGGTAGACAAGCTAGAGAATGCGAACGCAAGCAAAGAAAAGCTTAAAAGCTGTCAGAAGTGGGATTTGAACCCACGCCTCCAGGGGAGACTGCGACCTGAACGCAGCGCCTTAGACCGCTCGGCCATCCTGACCTGTGAAGCTCCGCTTCGGGGGAGACCGACGACGCTCACAATTCGATCTAATATGTTAACAAGAGATGGCCATTTGCTTCAAGTGTACTTTTCCTTGGATCCAGAATTAGAAAGTGGGTGTTTCTAGTAGATATTGCCCAATTCAAGATCTCTGGAAAGTCGAGTCGTCCTAACGGTTTGATTTTATAACCTAAAGCCCTTCAAACGTTCCCACCCTTATGTTTCCTTGGGACTTTGTAGAAAAAAATCTCATTACGCTGCTATGTGAGATAGGGTCAACAACTCTTGCAGGAAGGCCCCAGTGAGATTTGAACTCACGACCCCTGGTTTACAAGACCAGTGCTCTAACCCCTGAGCTATGGAGCCCATTTTGCTGGTCTGGGATGACGCTCACATGGGCTATGGAGCCCATTTTGCTGGTCTGGGACACAAGTTATTTTTTGTGCTAGATGTTCAGTGGTAGACGAGCTAGAGAATGTGAACGCAAGCAAAGAAAAGCTTAAAAACTGTCAGAAGTGGGATTTGAACCCACGCCTCCAGGGGAGACTGCGACCTGAACGCAGCGCCTTAGACCGCTCAGCCATCCTGACCTGTGAAGCTCCGCTTTGGGGGAGACCGACGACGCTCACAATTCGATCTAATATGTTAACAAGAGATGGCTATTTGCTTCAAGTGTACTTTTCCTTGGATCCAGAATTAGAAAGTGGGTGTTTCTAGTAGATATTGCCCAATTCAAGATCTCTGGAAAGTCGAGTCGTCCTAACGGTTTGATTTTATAACCTAAAGCCCTTCAAACGTTTCCACCCTTATGTTTCCTTGGGACTTTGTAGAAAAAAATCTCATTACGCTGCTATGTGAGATAGGGTCAACAACGCTTGCAGGAAGGCCCCAGCGAGATTTGAACTCGCGACCCCTGGTTTACAAGACCAGTGCTCTAAACCCTGAGCTATGGAGCCCATTTTGGTGATCTGGGATGACGCTCACATGGGCTATGACGCTCACATGGGCTATGGAGCCCATTTTGCTGGTCTGGGACACAAGTTATTTTTTGTGCTAGAGGTTCAGCGGTAGACGAGCTGGAGAATGTGAACGCAAGCAAAGAAAAGCCTAAAAGCTGTCAGAAGTAGGATTTGAACCCACGCCTCCAGGGGAGAGTGCGACCTGAACGCAGCGCCTTAGACCGCTCGGCCATCCTGACCTGTGAAGCTTCGCGTTTCGTCACATCCGACTTCAACAGAGGGCGACTCTGTTGAAGTCGGATGTGACGAAACGCGTCAGGGCGTGGCTACGACGGCGTATCCAGGAAATACTAGGAGTGCGTTCCACCGCTGCATCATCGCTACCAAGATAGGAGTCTTTAGCAGCGTGCATTGTGGCACAAGCGCGACCCCCTGTGTGCGGAGGAGAGCGGTGAATTACACTCTTTATGTTCATTGTTTATTTCCAGTGTTTTTAATGTACGTAGATAGGAAGCGGGGTGTTGTTATACGGGAGTGTCTTTTATTTATTAAAAGCAATATTACAAATATTATTTTGGTGCTTTTTGCTTTTTTCTATGATCCATATATTGGAGTTTGACTCATTAACCCTTGCTGCTTCTGGAATGATGTTGGAGGTTTGATCAGGACGTTTTATACTTAAGGCCTGTTTCTTTGAGTTTCTGGTGAGTTTGAACCCCTGCGGGGAAGTGTGCCTCACGTTTGGTGGAGATTGGAAACCGGTGGAGGGTGTGCTACTATTCCATGAAGCTTTCCTCAAGTCACTTTGAACTTTGCCTAAATACACTGATCTATGGACTTTCTTCCAACATCTTTATCTATATTGGACTTTTTATGTTATGCGCTGTTTTATCATTTTTAACCAGAAAACTGTTTTGGCTAATTTTTTTGATACTTTGTTTTATACCTTGAATAGATGAATTTATTTATTTTATTTTTAAACAGCTGCTCATATATATATATTGCTTAATTGCTCTCAGTGGGATTAATATTTAATTTAATTTAATTCTGAGATTTTAAATATATATTATTTTAATTCATTTATCTATTCCTCTGATTAAGTAATCTTTGTCCTTGGCGCCGGGAAGTGCACTACCTATCCCCTCTGACTGTGGCCCCCCCTTTTTTGTGCACTCTTCTCTATAATAAATATCCCCCAAAAATCTAAAAACATATTTTTTTCCTCAGTTTAGGCCGATATGTATTCTTCTACCTATTTTTGTTAAAAAAATCGCAATAAGCGTTCATCGATTGGTTTGCGCAAAATTTATAGGGCCAGATCCACAAAAACGTCCGTATCTTTGTGCGGGCATAGCGTATCTTGTTTACGCTACGCCGCCGCAACTTATTAAGGCAAGTTCCGTATCCACAAAGGACTTGCGTCCTAAGTTACGCCGGCGTAGCGTAAATGGCCCGGCGTAAGCCTGGGTAATTCAAATGTGGAACATGTGGGCGTGATTTATGTAAAATCATCGTGACCCCACGTAAATGATGTTTTTTTTTGAGCGGCGCATTTGCCGTTCGTGGAGGAATCCCAGTGCGCATGTGCGAAATCACGTCGCAAATAGTAAATGCTTTCGACGTGAACGGAACTTACGCAAAGCCCTATTCGTGAACGTTTTACGCAAACGACGTAAATGACGGAAAATTCTACGCTGTCCCGATGTCCATACTTAACATTGCGTATGCCTCTATACAGCAGGGGTAACTTTACGCCAGAAAATTACTTATGCAAACAACGTAAAAAAACAGTGCCGGGCGCAAGTACGTTCGTGGATCGGCGTATCTAGCTCATTTGCATATTCTACGTGGAAATTCTACGAAAGCGCCCCTAGCGGCCAGCGTAAATATGCAACTTACATACGACGACGTAATAGACTTACGTCAGTTGTATCTAAACACAATTCTGGCGTATCTTGTTTTGTGGATACAAAACAAAGATACGCTGGCGCAGATTCAAAAATACTTTTGTGGATCTGGCCCCCAGTGTTTACAAAATAGGGGATAGTTTTATTGCATTTTTATACATTTTTTTATTTTTTACTACTAATGGCGGCAATCAGCGATTTTTTTTCGTGACTGCGACATTATGGCGGACACTTCGGACAATTTTGACACATTTTTTGGACCATTTTCACATTAAAAATGCATTGTTTACTGTGAAAATGACAATTGCAGTTTGGGAGTTAACCACTAGGGGGCGCTGAAGGAGTTATGTGTGACCTAATTTGTGTTTCTAACTGTAGGGGGGTGTGGCTGTAGGTGTGACGTCATTGATTGTGTTTCCCTATAAAAGGGAACACACGATCAATGACGGTGCCACAGTGAAGAACGGGGAAGCTGTGTTTACACACGGCTCTCCCCGTTATTCAGCTCCGGGGACCAATCGCGGGACTCCAGCGGCAATCAGGTCCCACAGTCACAGTCGAGGAGTTTCGTGCCCGCGACCCACAGCTGGGCACTTAATAAGGATGTACCGGTACGTGCTTGTGCCCAGCCGTGCCATTCTGCCGACGTAAATGTGCCGGAGGCGGTCCTTAAGTGGTTAAAAGCAAAATGGAAGGATAAGGGAAGTGAAGTAGGACTTCACTAAGGTAAAGGAAGCTATTTAGGGAATTTTTTTTTTACCTTTACAACCTCTTTAACTAAAATGGTAATAAAAAGTACCGGTAATTTTAGGAAGTACTTACGTGTAAAAAAGAGTCTTGTTCACATTGGTGAGGTATGTATAAGGTGTGTTCCAACTTCTTAATGCTATGAAAGCCTCACAAGGTACTGCTGGTAACTTAAAGGGGTGTTCCAGCCAAAAATGGTGTTTATTAAAAGTCAGCAGCTACAAAAAGTGTAGCTGCTGGCTTTTAATAAACACTCACTTACCTGCTCCTGCGTTCCAGCGACGCGCCGACCGGGGCTCCGCTCCTCTGCCCCCCTCCCCGGCCGGCGTCTCCATCCTGTCTGTGGGCACCCAGCCGTGACAGCCTTCGGCTTCACGGCCGGGCACCCACTGCGCATGATGCCGAGCCGTACTGCGCATGCGTGCGCGGCGCGGCTCGCCGCTGATTGGAGAGGCGATCGCATGGGACCTGTCAGTGTCCCATGTGATCGCCTACAGGGAGGGGGCTGGTGTAGGCGATTAAGCTTAATCGCCTAACCAGCCCCTCGGCGGAAGCAGGAAGTGGGACAGGAAGTCCCACTCCTACTGAAGCCCCCACTCCCCCCCCAAAAAAATTACATGCCAAATGTGGCATGTATGGGGGTGAGGAGTGGATTAAGAAGGGGTCATATTTTTGGGTGGAACACCCCTTTAATACAGTAGAAAACGTCTCTATATTTCTTATCTGTATATACACATTTTTCGTGTTGGGAATTCAAGTAAAAGCCACATTTTGTATGAACTTCCTGGTTTTTATTAAGGAATTTTCCTGTGTAGCCAATATAATTGTATCCAATATTCCTCGCTTTCCACAATAGAGCTACTCCTTCACTGGGATGCATTAGGAGAATAGATATTTGTATTTTTCCTTCCCAAAATAAAGTAAAATAAATATTATAAGTTCCATTATTGAAGTCCATTATTCTTCCAGAAGCTCCAGCTCCAAGCTTTGGTGAAAATATCCGTGCTCGTAAGAAGTCTCCTCCATAAGTCTTCCTTTTCCCCAAATAATTGAACATCTCAACCTGAACAATCAAAGTGTCTCCAACACAATAATTAGATTTATAGTTCAATATTTTTGCTGTGCTATTCATCGCACTGGTGGTTTCATTAAAATCCATGGAATACTTTTGGGGGATTGTACAGTTTATCCTGGTCATTATCTCTGCTATTTGCTGGTCGATGGTTTTGTTTTCCGTTGTTGTGGCAATGTGATCAGTGTTTCCACAGGCAGATAACAGATGCATTTTTGCATTGAAAAAGTGAAAGTTGGAAAGCTGATGGGAAATGGTCAACATTTCTACTGTTACACACTTAGTCTTATCTACAGACACAATTTAAAGTGTGAGTTCTACAACAAAGAACCTACCTGACTGAAGCGTAGATAAACGATGCAGCTAAACACCACGATAACTGTACAACATATAATGATCCTATAAAATTTTCTGAATGATTTGAACATTCTATTGGTCTCCTGAAACAGAAGTGAGGTGAAATTAATCATAAATGTGATCCATGATCTATAGCATAATTAACCACTACCCGACGGCTGAACCACTTGGGTGGTTCTAAATCTCTAACTGGCTCTGTTTTTACGGCCTGCGCTCTGCCAGGCCACTGGGGGGTGCGCGAACGCCACCTTCGGGGGCGCGAGCGTGCCTGCCGCATCGCTGACATGCCGATGCGCGTGCCTGGTGGCCGTGATGTCCGCCAGGCACTCGGGATCGGCGGCTACAGGGACAAGACGTGGATCTCTGTGTGTAAACACAGAGATCCATGTCCTGTCAGGGGAGAGAGGAGACCGATCTGTGTCCCTTGTACATAGGGACACAGCATCGGTCACCTCCCCTAGTCACCCCCCCCCCCCCCCACAGTTAGAACACAATTCAGGGTACACATTAACCCCTTCCTCACCCCCTAGTGTTAACCCCTTCAATGCCAGTCACATTTATACAGTAATTAGTGAATATTTATAGCACTGATCCTTGTATAAATGTGAATGGCGCCAAAAATGTGTCAAAAGTGTCCGATGTCGCAGTCATGAAAAAAATTCTGATCGCCGCCATTAGTAGTAAAAAAAATAATAATAATAAAAAATAATTATAGTTCTGTCCCCTATTTTGTAAGTGCAATAACTTTTGCGCAAACCAAACGCTTATTGCGATTTTTTATTTATTTATTTATTTACCAAAAATATGTAGAAAAATACGTATCGCCTAGAAAAAAAATTGGGCTATTTATTATAGCAACAAGTAAAAAATATTATTTTTTTTTACAAAATTGTCACTCTATTTTTGTTAATAGCGCAAAAAATAAAAACCGCAGAGGCGATCAAATACCACCAAAAGAAAGCTCTATTTGTGGGGAAAAAAGGACATACATTTTGTTTGGAAGCCACGTTGCACGACTGCGCAATTGTCAGTTAAAGTGATGCAGTGCCACAAGCTGAAATTTCACCTGGTCAGGAAGGGGTATATGTGCCCAGGAGGAAGTGGTTAAAGTAGGGTGACCAGACGTCCCCAGTTTCCGGGGACAGTCCCCAGACTGAAGACACTGTCCCTGGACCATGTTTGTCCCCGGTTTTGTCCTTGTGTTCAGGTTCAAGTTACAAGCACCAATCTCCCTGTGTGGCTTTCAATGAAGCAGCAGACAGCCTCTTCTCCTCCTGGCTGCTTCATTGAAAGCCACACAGAGAGATTGGCAATTGTAACGGCCCCCACCACTGCACTGATTATCCCCAACTGCCCATCAAAACTGCCTCAGGATGCAGCAATCAGTAGTCATCCTTTGGATAAGTTATAGAGGCCTTAATTGCCTCATTCTGAACAGCTGAAGTTTTCCAACGCCCTAAACCTTTCTGGCTACCTCTCTAGCCGACACCTGGTAGTAATTGGTGCATTGTCTAAACAAGGCAGAAATGCATCTCCCGTCTGTGACAACACCCACAGATTTACCTGACTTCCTATCACAATATATATGTTGCTAGCATTGTTATCACTTTGCAGTTAACACTGCAAAGTGTTCTGTAGTTCTAATACACAGTATATTGTCAAAAGTATTGAAACACCTGCCTTTACACACACATGAACTTTAATGGCATCCCAGTCTTATGCCTCGTACACACGATAATTTTTCGGCATGAAAAAAAACGATATGCTCCACATAATTTTTCGGGTTCTGAAAAACAACAAAAAAAAAAAAACCCACTAACCACTAACCCACACACTGACTACTAAACTGACCACTAACCCACACACTGACCACTAACCCACACACTGACTACTACACTGACCACTAACCCACACACTGACCACTAACCCACACACTGACTACTACACTGACCACTAACCCACACACTGACTACTACACTGACCACTAACCCACACACTGACTACTAACCCACACACTGACTACTACACTGACCACTAACCCACACAGCACACTGACCACCAGGGCTGGTGCGAGGATTGTTGACGCCCTGGCTGCGCCCTGAACCACTTTACCCTGCAACACATCTGACATTAGAAAAAAAAGAAGCCCTAAGGCAAACGCTGTGCTAATTTAAGAAGATAATAAAAAAAGATGATAAAGTGTATGAGAAAGCAGCTGGCATTTACGTTCACTACAAAAAAATAAAAAAAGTTAGGATAGATAGCAAAACACGGAAAGAGTGCAGCGCTATGTGGTTAAAACCATGTGTGAAATAAATGTTATACCTTGAAGTGTAAACAAATGATGCGTGAAAAATGTATTAAAAGAAATACTAATGCAGAGTCCAAAAAGAACATAACATAGTCTGTGAAGAGTTAATTCCAAAAGCAAATCCGTGAAGGGTTAACTCCCCAAAAAAGACACATTGCTTGCCAAGAAAGTGAAGATGAAGTTCGGTGAATAATAAGTCCCAAAATAAACCAGGGTATTGCCAGAGTAACTTTATAATCACTTTCTTGGAAAGCAATGTGTCTTTTTTGGGGAGTTAACGCTTCACGGATTTGCTTTTGGAATGAACTCTTCACAGACTATGTTATGTTCTTTTTGGATTCTGCATTCGTTTTTCTTTGACCCTCACCCCTGGCTGACATCTACACTGACCCCCGGACACCTACACTGACCCCCGGACACCTACACTGACCCCCCCACACCTCGGTGCAAATCCGTCCTCCGGTGGCACTGACTCGGGGGTATGAATTAAACACTCCATGCCCGAGACTCTGGGCTTTTCGGCGGCATATTTGGAGCTCCAGCCATCTTAGCCTACCCCTAACGACGCGCCTGGTCACCGCGCTTTGCTAGAGCATTTTTTTACAAACGTCCGTGTGTGGGCAACGTCGTTTTAATGATGAAGTTTGATAAAAAATTGTTTTTTCTACATGCCGAAAATTGATCGTTTGTATGCGGCATTAGTCCTTATACACGCGATAATTTTTTTAATATCAATAAAAACAATCGTGTGTGGGCTTTAGAGCATTTTTCAGGTTCTGAAAAACGGCACATTTTTTTTTCCAAACATGCTCTATTTTTTCATGACGTTTTTAACGTTGTCGTTTTTAAGGTTGTGAAAAATGGTCGTGTGTGGGCTTTAACGACGTTTTAAACCCGCTCATGCTCAGAAGCAAGTTATGAGACAGGAGCGCTCGTGGTAAAACTAGCGTTCGTAATGGAGTAAGCACATTCATCACGCTGTAACAGACAAAAAAAGCGCGAATCGTCTTTTACTAACACAAAATCAGCTAAAGCAGCCCAAAGGGTGGTGCCATCCAAATGGAACTTCCCCTTTATATTGCCTTTGTAGAGCATTTTATTTTCATGATCGTGTGTAGGCAAGGCCGTTTTAATGATCGGGTTTAAAAAAAGGTTGTTTTTTCTAGACCCTTAAAAACACATGGATCATGCTCCAGCTGGCCAGCGTGTCGTCTGTGTACTGCCGTCCTCCTGGCGCTGCGGAGTGAGTGACTCCTTCCTGTATCTGAGTCTCTCCCTGCACGTGAGAAGTAGCAGTAAGGCGACCACCCGGCGAGCAGCGACAGCAGAGGATATCGCAGAGGCATCCCATCTACCTGTCCCTCAAGTCCATGTAGCAGCACCCATCAGGGAAGAAGTGATTCCTTGGGCCCAGGCAGCTAAAAATTACACAGGTGTGTGCTTGGGGGGGGGGGGGGGGGGGGGGGGGGGGCTGGCTTCAAGATCTACGGACTAATGCAGCATTATTACATTAAGTAACATTATGGCATGGCATGCTTGGCATCGGCATGGGTGGCTCTGTCTGCCCATAACACATGTGCTGCCTGCAGAGACAGTGCCACCCATGCCGTGCCGCCAATGCCGTAATGTGCTGCAGACACTGCCACCCATGACGCTAATGCCATAACGCATGTGCTGCCTGCAGAGACAGTGCCTACACATGCTGCCAATGGCATTATGCCATTGGCGGCATGGATGGCAGTGTCTGCAGCACAATATGATGGCATTGGCGGCATTGGTAGTACATGCGTTATGGCATTGGGTCATGGGTGGCACTGTCTGCAGCACATTACGGCATGGGTTGGACTGTCTGCAGGTAGCACATGCATTATGGCCCATACTGCAGATACAGTGCCACCCATGCCGCCAATGCTGTAATGTGCTGCAGACAGTGCCACCCATGACGCCAATGCCATAATGTGCTGCAGACAGTGCCACCCATGCTGCCAATGGCATTATGCCGTTGGCAGCATGGATGGCACTGTCTGCAGCACAATATGGCATTGGCGGCATGGCATGGATGGCACTGTCTGCAGTTCATTATGGCATTGTCGGCATGGGTGGCACTGTCTCTGCAGTACATTATGGCATTGGCATGTCCCGCTGTCAAGTCGCTGGGCCAGGAGGCGGAGCCAGCGGTGGGGCTGAAGGAGGGACCAGGGGCGGGACTGAAGGGGCCCTGTCAGGTAGGTTGTATGGGGCCCCATGATTTCTATCAGCGGTCTTGAAAGCAGGTGTCCCAATACTTTTGACAATATAGTGTATGTCCTTTCCTTGGGTGACCATTCAGCTACTCCATAGATTGGGAGCGTTGTCACCCTAGGATGCTGGCAGGATCACCAGGTGAAAATAAAGGGAAAAAAGCCTGAAAAAAACAAATGGGGCCACCACATCTAGAGATTCGTGGTGCAATAGATGATATATTCTTTATTGAGTATCCACTGTAAAGCAGCCTACAAACATTCGTTGGGGGCTGGTTTCACATACACAGTGCTGCGGTTGAACTCTAATCTGTGAAATTTGGCACGACTTGAATTTTCTTATCAGGTCAGAGATAAATACGGTACTTTCCGTTCTATGCGTTTGCCTGTAAGTGGTGTTGGGACGAGGTGAAGATGCCAGATTCTGATATGCAATCAGCTATAGCTCAAGTAAGAAAAACTGAAAAAAAAACAAAAAAACAAGAGGTTATTAAAAAATCATTCTTTTTTTATTATTAAGAGATTAAACTTTTACCAATTAGTTTTTTTCCTTTTACAATTAACCAAAAGCAGTAATTTTTAACCACTTAAGGACCGATAAACGCTTATTGCGATTTTTTTTTTACCAAAAATAGGTGTATCAATAAAAACATTTCAGATGCCATTTGTCCTGCAAAACTGCATGTATATTAATTCTGTGCGAATGCCAGCAAAGTCGAATGTTACTAGGCTATTTTTATTTTTTTCTCCAGGTTGAATGTTCTGCTTTGAGAAGAATAATCAATCAGGAAAATATCATTATGGCCACTAGAACTCCATTTTAATCACTTAAGACCCTAACCAAAATGCAGCTAAAGGACCCGGCCAGGTTTTGCGATTCAGCACTGCGTTGCTTTAACAGACAATTGCGCGGTCGTGCGGCGTGGCTCCCAAACAAAATTGGCGTCCTTTCTTTCCCACAAATAGAGCATTCTTTTGGTGGTATTTGATCACCTCTGCGGTTTTTATTTTTTGCGCTATAAACAAAAATAGAGCAACAATTTTGAAAAAAAAAATGCAATATTTTTTTACTTTTTGCTATAATAAATATCCCCCAAAAATATATATGTAACAAAAAAAAAGTTTCCTCAGTTTAGGCCGATACGTATTCTTCTACCTATTTTTGATACAAAAAAATCGCAATAAGAGTTTATCGGTTGATTTGCGCAAAATAGGGGATAGTTATATTGCATTTTTATTATTTATTTTTTTACTACTAATGGCAGCGATCAGAGGTTTTTTTTCGTGACTGCGACATTATGGCGGACACTTCAGAAAATGTTGACACATTTTTGGGACCTTTGTCATTTTCACAGCAAAAAATGCATTTAAAATGCATTGTTTACTGTGGAAATGACAGTTGCAGCTTGGGAGTTAACCACAAGGGGGCGCTGATGGGGTTATGTGTGACCTAAAGTGTGTTTACAACTGTAGGGGGGTGTGGCTGTAGGTGTGACATCCTCGATTGTGTCCCCCTATAAAAGGGAACACACGATCGATGCTGCCGTCACAGTGAAGAACGGGGAAGCCGTGTTTACTAGTGTTGCTCACGAATTAGTCGCATTGCGAATATTCATTACGAATATTGCATATTCGAGTATTCGCGAATAAATCAAATATCGCGGCGAATATTCGCTATTGCGAATATTTGTATTTTTTCAAATTTATTTTTAAAACAGATCACATCCTAGTGATCTCCATCGACGTCTAAAAGCATTGCTGGTATGATTAGAGACCCTGGGCCGAGTAGCTGATGCGATTTTTTTATGTTGCCGAATATTCGCAATGCGAATATTCGTATTACGAATATTCGCGAATACTTTCTCTGCCCTTCTTTTGCATCAGACCTGTGTATTGCGATCTTAGAGCTTAGCATTGTGCTTCCTATAGGAAATGATCTCCGTTTTCGCGTGTTGTTCGCACGCATGTGCAATCAATTTCGCATTCGCATTAGCGAAATTTCGCAAAAAAATGTTTTTATAAAATATTACGAATATTCGATATTAACGAATATTTCGCGAATATTCTTCTATATATTCGCGAAATATCGCAAAATCGAATATGGCGTATTCCACTCAACACTGGTGTTTGCACACAGCTCTCCCCGTTCTTCAGCTCCAGGGACTGATCGCCGGACTCTAGCGGCGATTGGGTCTGCGAGTCCCGCGGTCCCGGAGCTTCGGACCGGGTCGCGTGCACGCGCCCGTGGCGTGCGTGCGTGACCCCACGACTGGGCTTTAGGGGCCACACACAGGTATGTGATTGTGCCCAGCCGTGCCATTCTGCCGACGTATATTGGCGTGAAGAGGTCCTTAAGTGGTTAAATTGCATCTACAGGTAAAACCTTTTTTCCCCCAATAAGACACAGATGGCAAAAAATAAAATAAAATGATTAGGGTTTTTAAAGCCTAAGTTAAGGCAAGTTTTTTTTAAGCTTTGGATAGAGTGGGGAAAGGATAGGCCCTCTGTACAAAATGTTTATTGCTGTCTGTGTCCCTATTGCGGAGATTCACCCTATAAGTGCTGGTGTTTATTTTAAGGCTTCCCATACATGGGTCAGCTTTTTCATTCATTCAGCCAGTTGGCTGACCGAAAACAAACCTGAATCTATTTCCTGTTCCACACAATCGAAATCCTATCTGCTGTATCATTGTATTCTAACGACTGCGAAAGTCCCTCTTCTCCCCACAGTCAGAATTACCAGGGATGATCGAACTCAAATTTTACAGCAGCCCTGTTTGTGAAAAAGTCAAATCCCATTCACTTTGGAGAAATTTCCCATTGCGGAGGTGAAGAGAAATCTCTCCAGGAGGACATAGATGGCAAAAAATAACTTGATAGGGGTTTGACCCTTATCTAGTTTATTTAAAAGTAAACTTTATTTAACCTTTTTTTAAGCTTTATTTAATGCACTTTATCTTTTTCTTAATTACATTTTTATTTTAGATATACTTTATACCAGGGCCGATCCTAAGCAGGGTGCACGGGGTGCTCTGCACCCAGGCGCCGCAGAGGTGGGGGCGCCGAAGCTCCAAAGTGCTCCCCTCCATCCTCCTTGTCTCTGTCCAGAGGCGAAGCGCATGTAGCGGGTGCTGCGGTTCCCCACCCTGCTTGCTCTCTCCGCTGGCAACTGAAAAGAGCACATACCTCCCGCTGTCCCCGAAATCCGGGCTGGGTACCGCAGCAGAGCCCAGAATTGGAACATGTTCCGGTAATCCACTCCACTAATTAATTATTTCCGGTGTGCATGGAGCAGTCTCCTGTCTGCCCTGCCCCCTCTGCATGTGTCGGCTCTTCTTCCATAGGCGGTGTGATGAGAGGCTTCTGGCTTGGCTGTAGCTGCTGCCAATCATCCCGTGCACTCCCAGAAATGCTCTTCGAATGCCACCCTTCAAGTAACCAAAGATGTCACGTATGCCCCACCCTTCTGTAATGTGCTTCTACTCCCAGCGCGCCCGAGCTACATGGATCTATTGGACAAGTACTGATTCATGAGGACACCTCATGTGGGGGGGCTCTGATGGGGACACCTGCTGTGGGGGGGGGGCTCTGATAGGGGAAACCTGCTGTGGGGGGGGCTCTGATGGGGGACACCTGCTGTGGGAAGGCTCTGATGGGGGACACCTGCTGTGGGGGGCTCTGATGGGGGACACCTGCTGTGGGGGGACTCTGATGGGGGGACACCTGCTGTGGGGGGGCTCTGATGGGGGGACACCTGCCGTGAGGGGCTCTGATGGTGGACACCTGCTGTGGGGGGACTCTGATGGGGGACACCTGCTGTGGGGGGCTCTGATGGGGGACACCTGCTGTGGGGGGCTCTGATGGGGGACATTTGGTTGTGGGGGACTCTGATGGGGGACACTAATGAAGACTTCTTAGGGGAGCATCTCTATAGAAACATTTGCAAAGAGTTAGTAAGATGACCATGCCCATTTGGGGGCGCCAGAAATATTTCTGCACCCAGGCGCCTGTGACCCTAGGATCGGCCCTACTTTATACACTGAATTATTTAAATATATTACAATATATCTACCACAATTTTTTTTTTATCTTCAATTCACCTGTACCACTTTTGTAGATGAGGAATGGATTGGGCCCTACTCACTAGGATATTTTATGGTAAATTTCAAAAACGTCTGTGTTCCTCTGTGAACGACCAGGAGAAATGCAGTTCTCCTTACCAGTGTGAAAGAGCTTTTGGGTGATGCAATCATCATCTGTACATAACCGATGTAAAAATGTCTTAAATATATAATTTCATTACTAATTAATAACTATATCTATCTGTGTATGTATATATATATATATATATATATATATACATATACACACAGTATATATATATATATATAGATATAGATACACACACATATAGATATAGATATATACAGTATAGATATAGATACACACACATATAGATATTTAGATATAGATAAAGATACACACACATATAGATAAATATATAGATGTGTGTATCTATATATATATATATATATATATATATATATATATATATATATATATATATTTAATACTGCGTGGACAATTAGGAACAACTTCTGTATTTCTATTTATGGAGCGAAACTGTGAATCACTTTCAATATGGAGGTCAAGATAAGTCTAACCATAAACCAGTTCAAAAAGAGGTCTAAAGAGATTGTATAAGGTACAAGAATGAAGGCGTTTTAACTATTATTGTGCATTTATTGTTTGTTTATTAATATTGTTATTGATTTTTTTTTCAATTTTTTCTGCCTTTGTATGTGCATGCATCTTGAACAAAGCACGGTGACGTACAACACATACGACAGGACTCTAAAGGGGAAGTTCTATTCGCCTTTGGGCTGCTTTAGCTGATTCCTTGTTAGTAAAAGACGATTTGCGCTTTTCTGTCTGTTACAGCGTGATGAATGTGCTTACACAATTATGAACGGTAGTTTTACCAGAACGAGCGCTCCCGTCTCATAACTTGCTTCTGAGCATGCGCGGGTTTAAAACGTCGTTTTAGCCCCCAGACGATCATTTTTTACAACCCGAAAAAATTTATATATTTTTTCACACTTGTTGCAATATTATTAAAAGAAAAGCTAGTTCAGTTAAAACAAAGAGATAAAGTTTTGGGTGTATGGTGGAAAAGGCAAACTTAGAAATGTGTCCTTTCGGTTTCCCCTTCCTGAATAAATCACCAAATGATGTAGCAAAACATACAAAACGATGGCATTCATCCGCTGTAAACGGTCCCCGGACCGTTTACAGCACATATGTACGCCGGGCTATTTTGGTATGATGGCTGTACACACCATCGGATCAAAATCCCCGCCGGCAGACAGCGCGGTGACGTGGCGGTGACGTTGACGCCGCCACGTCACCGCACCAGGAAGAAAACAACTTCCACGCATGCGTCGCATCCATACGACGCTTGCGCGGGAGGATATGTCCGCTAGTGAGTGTACTGACCAGCGGACATATCCGACGGCTAGCTCTCCGGCGGAAAAGTTTCAAAGCAAGCTTTGAAACTTTTCCGCCGGAGAAATCCGTCTAAAACTGTCCATTTGCCCCTACAGACGAGCGGATTTATCGGCTCAAATGGTCCGTCGGACCATTTTCAGCGGATAAATTCCCTCGTGTGTACGAGGCCTAAGGCCTCGTACACACGATGAAATCTGTCCGCTGGAAACGGTCCGCTGGACCGTTTCAGCAGACAGATTCGATCGTGTGTGCGGCCGAGCAGACAGATTTGTCCACCCGACAGATTTCAAAGCATGCTTTGAAATCTATCGGGTGGGAATCTGTCCGCCCGACATGTCTGCTGGTTAGTACACTTACCAGCAGACATGTCGTCCCGCACCGCCGCCGCACCGCCGCCGAATGGATTCGGCGCATGCGCGGAAGTGTTTTACTTCCTGGTGCGGTGACGTGGCGGCGTCAACGTCACCGCCACGTCACCGACACGTCAGAGCGCCGTCTGCTGGCGGGGATTTTGCTTTGCTCGTGTGTACACGCAAGCAAACCAAAATCCCAGCAGACAGATTTGTTCAAATCTGTCGGACGGACAGATTTGAACAAATCTGTCCGCTCGTGTGTATGGGGCCTTAGACGACAATATATATTTTACATCCACCTTTTCAAAGTTCTATTTTTTTAGTCGTGCTGAGGATTCATCTACACACTGTAAGAAACAGTGCTAGTAGATCTAAACCCAACCAATAAGATCTCATATAAGCTTTAATTTGTTGTTTCAAAAGTTGCGTTCAAAGGGCCAGATTCATGAAAGGTTACGCTGGCGGATCGAGTGATCCGCCAGCGTAACAGTGGCTTTGAGCCGGCGTTTCTGTTTTCTGTAACCAGAAAACAAGAAACGCCGGGTTGAAGTTCCGATGCGATGAGCGTAACTGAGTTTCGCCATCGCATCGTTACTTCAACTTAAAAATGGCGCCGGGGGCGTTCCCGCCGATTTACGCTCAAAAAATATGTTAATGAGCGGAAATCGGCAATTCACGATCGAAATCCGGCGCGACGCAGTGACGTTACGACGTTTCCGGACGGGATACGCGGCGCATAGATATACCTACATGGGGTTGGAGTATCCTATGTTAGGTATAGGCGTCGTCATCGCGTCGGGAAAAAAAAAAAAAAACGTCGCTTGCGTAAAACGGTCATGAATGGGAATGTGACGTCATTGACGTTCATTCACAGATTTTGGAGCATGCGCACGGGGATGTTTTGACACTCGACGCATGCGCAGTACGTCGGCGGCGGGATCGCGCGTAGTTAGCATACTACACGCCCCGTACCCGCGACATTTGAATTCCGCCGGCTCATTTGCGATGCGCTGCCGCAACTTTAGGAGCAAGTGCTTCGTGAATGACAGCACTTGCTCCTAAAAATTCGGCAGCGCAACGCAAATCAGAAGCGTTACTCCAGAGCAAAGATGCTCTGGAATACGTGAATCTGGCCCAAAATGTTTAAATTTGCAGCTTTCAATGAAAACTAACTGGTGATCCTGCCATGAAGATCTGATTCTCAGCTATATCTGCTATGGGGTGATAACTTTCTCCCAGCTGTGCTTCTGCATTGTTATACGGTCATGTGGAATAGACATGTGCAGGATGAAAAAATGTGTTTCGTTTCGTTTTGATTCGTTATTTAACCACTTGCTTACTGGGCACATATACCCCCCTCCTGCCCAGGTGAAATTTCTGCTTCCTGCACTGCGTCGCTTTAACTGACAATTGCGCGGTCATGGACGTGGCTCCCAAACAAAATTTAACGTCCTTTTTTCCCCACAAGTAGAGCTTTTTTTTGGTGGTATTTGATTGCCTGTGCGGTTTTTATTTTTTGCGCTATAAACAAAAAAGAGCGAGAATTTTGAAAAAAAATACAATATTTTTTACTTGTTGCTATAATAAATATCCCAATTTAAAAAAAAAACACATTTTTTTCTCAGCTTAGGCCGATACGTATTCTTCTACATATTTTTGGTAAAAAAATAAAAAATCGCAATAAGCGACTGGTTTGCGCAAAAGTTATAGCGCCTACAAAATAGGGGACAGGATTTTTTTTTTTACTTGAAATGGTGGCGATCTGCGATTTTTATTGGGACTGCGACGTTATGGCGGTCACATCGGACACTTTTGACACATTTTTGGCGCCATTCACATTTATACTGCGATTAGTGCTATAAATATGCACTAATTACTGTATAAATGTGACTGGCATTGAAGGGGTTAACGCTAGGGGGTGAGCAAGGAGTTAAATGTATTCCCTACATAGTGTTCTAACTGTGGGGGGAGGGGGGGGTGACTGGGGGGTGACCGATCTGTGTCCCTATGTACAAGAGACACAGATCGGTCTCCTCCTCTCCAGAGACAGGACGCTGTCTCTGTGTAAAACAGCAATGAGAGATGATCTCATATGTTTACATATGAGATCATCTCTCATTCGCCGCACAGATCGCATCGCAAACGGCCGCTCTGATTGGCCGTTCGCGGCGATCTGTGATTGGCTGTGTCCAAGGGACACAGCCAACACAGTGTTTCCCCGCAGCGCGCTCTGGAGCGAGCGCGGGGAACGTGCTAGTGACAAGCCGTCAATTAACGGCTTGTTGGCAATTTAGATCCGCGCTAAAGCCGTCATTCGACTATAGCGTGGATCTCAAGCGGTTGATTAAATTTGTTTAGTTAAGTTTGTTGCATTCATTACATTCGTTTTCGGGATTCATTTCGTATTCGAAAAAATTCTACCGCATTCGAAAAAAAATCTACCGAATTCGAAAAAAAATGATCAAATTCGAAATAATGCTACCACATTTAAACAAAACTATATATAACCATTTCCTGACATTCGAAGTTCGTATAGAATGAAATCGAATTTGAATAGAAAAGAATAGTATAGAAAAACAATAGCACAGAACAGAAAAAAAAATATTTTATATATCTCTATATATATATGTATATATATATATATATATATATATATATATATATATATATATATATATATATACATATATATTTATATATAACATCGTCTGAAATTCGAATTTCATATAGAATGAAATGGAATTCCAATAGAAAAGATTAGAATAGAATAGAATAAAACAATAGAACATAATAAAAACAATGATATTATATATATATATATATATATATATATATATATACACACGCACATATATATATATATATATATATATATATATATATATATATGATATTTCTATGCCATTCTTTTCTATTATTTTCTTTTCTATTCTTTTCTATTCTTTTCAATTCTAATTCATTCTATACGAAATTGTGGAAGATGGCTTCAGAAGTTCGTATTTCGTATAGAATGAATTTGAATTAGAATTAAAAAGATTTGAATAGAAAATAATATAAAAGAATAGACTAAAAAAAACAATAGAACAAAAGCAAATAAAATATTATATTTTATTCTATTCTGTTCTATTGTTTTTCTAGTTTATTAACTTTTCTAATATTTTCTATTCTATTCTAATCTTTTCTATTCCAATTCGATTTCATTCTATATGAAATTCGAATTTTGGAAAATGGTTATATGTAAAAAAAAATTTGAATGTGGTAGTTTTTTCTAATTTAGTAGATTGTTTTTCAAATGCAGTAGATTTTTTCGAATCTAATTCGGTTTAGGAATTCGGTCAAATTTTTTTCAAATTCTAATATAAAACAAATCTTTTATAATCTTTTCTATTCAATTTCAATTTCATTCAATAAGAAATTCGAATTTTGTATAAAATGAATTCAAATTCGAATAGAAAATATTCGAATGGAATAGAAAACAAAACAAGAGAATATAATAAAATATAATATATATTAAATTGATTCTATTCTGTTCTATTGTTTTTCTATTCTTTTATATTTTAGTTTCCATAAATTTTAATTATTTTCCAATCTATTCTAGAATTCAAATTTATACTATTTGAATTTCGGAAGACTGTCATGATTTATTTTATTACATTCTATTCACTTCTATTCTATTCTTTTTGATTCTATTGCTTTATTGTTTTATATTCTATTTTATTGTAGTTTTTAGAAAATCGATTTCTATTTTTTCAAATTCGATTCCAATTTGTGTTTGAATTTGTTTTCGAATTCAATTCGAATTCAAATTTTGTTCGCGTTTTTTCGAATTTGTTTAAATTCTTTAATTTTGTATTTCAGAAATTCAGATGCATACGAATTTCCGAATGATGAAAAATTTGTACGAATTCGTAATGAAACGAAATGCACATGTCTAATGTAGAAACTACAAGTGGATATTCCAACACATATTCATTGTACACCTACAGTCTGTTTGCTGTACATTGCACATGCTCATACTGGCTCTTCTTAAAGCTCTTAAACACTGGTGTATTGTGCGTTCATGGTAACTACACTAGACCTAGGCTAACTTGGCGGAGGGATTCTTTGAATAATAATAGTTAGGAGCTAGTAGAATGGCTTTGTAGGGGCAGCCTTTTATGGTGTTCTGCTGGCTATAGTTGGGGCCCATAAGCAGCTTTGGTGCACTTACCAGCAGTCTTGATGAATTAGCATTAGCATGTGCAATGTAGAGATGGCCTGGCGGTCAATTTGCGGCAAACTTTGCTCGTTCCCGGTCTGCCGAACAGGCGGACATCTGGTGATATTTGCAGCGGTCTGCCATTTTACATTGAGAAGATGGCCTGGCGGTCAATTCGCGGCAAACTTTGCTCATTCGCGGTCTGCCGAACAGGCGGACATCTGGCGATATTTGCAGCGATCCGATTTTACATTGAGAAGAACTTTGACCCATGACACATCCATCAGGTGGTACAGGACAGCCAATTGAGACATTTAAGCACATGGACATACCCCTACCTTATAAATAGACCTGATCTGGTGGCATTTTACATTCTGCTTTTTGTCAGTGTAGGGAGAGGTTGCTGTGTGGAGTAGGGACAGACTGTAGTGACACAAATTGTTAGCTAACAGATCCACAAAAGTCCCTTTAACCACTTCAATACCTGGCCATAGGGGAATGACGTCATGGTCATCCCCTCGCCGATGAGACTGGACGTCGCACAACGTCCTGTCTTCACGGCGTTCTAGGGCGCGCGAGCGCGCACCCGCGGCACCACTCGCGATCCCGCGCGCGTGCCCTACGACTGCGATTGCCGCCTGGCACCCGCGATTTCCGGCAATCACGTCAGGAGTGTGGATCTGTGTGTGTAAACACACAGATCCACACTCCTGTCAGCGCTGAGGAGACTGATATGTGTTCCCAGTACAGAGGAACACACATCGATCTCCTCCCCCTGTGAGTACCCCTCCCCCTACAGTTAGAACATACTTTAGGACACATTTTAACCCCTTCAGCGCCCCCTAGTGTTAACCCCTTCCCTGCCAGTCACATTTACACAGTAATCAGTGCAGTTTTATAGCAATAAAAACCGCAGAGATGATCAAATACCACTAAAAGAAATCTCTATTTGTGTTGGGAAAAAAAACATAACGATTTATTTGGGTACAGTGTTGCCTGACCGCGCAATTGTCATTCAAAGTGCAACAGCGCTGAAAACTAAAAATTGGTCTGGGCAGGAAGGGGGTGAAAATGCCCTGTATGGAAGGGTTTAAGGACTGGTAAACGTGTACTATTTGGTGTGCAGTATATAGGGGTGTAATACACTTATATACTTTTTGTCAGTGTAGGGACAGGTTGCTGTGTGCGGAGCAGGGACAGACTGTAATGACAAAAATCGTTACCTAACAGGTCCTTTTAAGGACTGGTATAGGTGTACTATTGTTTGGTGTGCAGTATATAGGGGTGTAATACACTTATAATATACTTTCTAATATAGAAAGCATATTATGGTGGATTTGTATTGTGCAGCATTGTGACTGGTGGTGTATTTGGGTACTGCAGAATTTGTGCCTCTTTCACTGCGTTACCACGGCTACACACATTGACAACATTTCTTAAAAAAAAAGATTTACAACTGGTGCGATAAACCAGTGGCCCCCCAAAACGACAGATTGAAGCAGGGTGTTATATAAAAATAAACTTTCATAATAGTGTATTTGGGTACTGCAGAATGTGTGCCTCTTTCGCTGCGTTACCGCTGCTACACACATTGACAACATTTACTGAAAAAAAAGTTTTATAACATTGACAACATTTCCTGATTTTTTTTTTATAACTGGTGCGATAAACCAGTGCCCCCCCCCCCCCCCCCGAAATGACAGATTGAAGTGGGGTGTTATATACTTTCTTCCACATATACTGCGCTTCTCCAGAGACTTTTGTCACAGGGTCATTTAAAAAATGACAGGCAGAGGAAGAGGCAGGCCCTTCCGCAGGGGTGGTAGGGGTAGGGCAGGAGCACCAGGCAGGAGCCAAAGCGGAAAGTGGCACAAGATGCGCTCAATTACATCAAATGACGCACCAGACTTAGTTGAGTAGCTCACCACCAACACCACCACCACCACCATATACCCTCCGCTTGAGTCACAGGAATTATTTTCTGATCCATCAGAAGACATTTTCGATGCACAGCCATTCTTGGCATTGGATCAGGAAGAGGAGGTAGCAACAGTCGCCACTCAGCAGTCTGACCACAGTACCAAGATCAGCCCAAGGAGGTTGGTCCCCGCTGTTGCTGCCTACTCCGAGATCTCTACTGTTAGTGGTGGGAAAGGTGACGTTGATAATGACGTGTCTACAGACGTCACGTGGGTGCCCACAAGAAAGGAAAAAGAGGGGAGTTCAGAGGGAGAGATGGAGATAGGGAGGAGAAGCAGGCCCAATTTACATTGCACAGGAGGGACAAACCTGACTGCTAATGTATCAGGAGCGAGCCATCAACCATGTACGGTCACATCTGGCACTTCGAGGACGCCGGCCCATGGCTCCGCAGTGTGGGCTTTTTTTAACGTGTCCGCTGCTGACAATAGTGTTTCCATCGGCATCCTTTGCAGTCAACGCATATGTCGCGGTAAGCCCAACAGTCACCCAGGGACGACCACCTTAAGAAGGCACCTGGCCTCGAATCACCGAGCCCGGTGGGAGCAACACCATCAGAACCCACAAAGCCACACTCCAGGCTCTCACCGTCCAGCCTCTTCTCCATCTCCTTCTCCTCTATCCTCACAATTGTCCTCCACTCCACCTTCCATCATGCCGTCCTCAGGTATTTCTGCAAAAAGGCAGGCTTCCTTGCAGGGGCGGACTGACCATTGAGGAACTCGGGCACTGCCCAAGGGCCCAATGCCACTAGGGGGCCCCACCAGGGTTGCCAGGCTCATTAAAACCAAGGACAGTATGTAAAAATCTGTGTTTTTTTATATATGTTCCCGATATGTCCAAAAGCTACATGCTTTTGATGTGAAAATCCTGAGATTTTAGCTGCCCCGCCTCTGTACTGCCACCTGGCTTGGTGGCCATCTGTAAGCCTGGGGGCCCCATAATCTTCTATTGCCCAGGGGCCCCATGAGTTGTCAGTCCGCCCCTGCTTCCTTGGCCCAAATGTTCGCCGGATAACCCTCTTGCCCAGCGGTTGACCGCTGGCTTGGTGGAACTGATAGCCAGCCAACTACTTCCATATAAACTGGTGGACTCGAAGGCTTTTCGAAAATTTGTGGCCATTGGAACACCACAATGGAAGGTCCCAGGAAGAAAATATTTCTCACAGAAGGGCATCCCAGAGCTATATGGCGGCAGGTGAATGTATCTCTAGCACACAGTGTCGGTGCCAAGATACATCTGACCACAGACACGTGGTCTAACAAACACGGGCAGGGAAGGTATATACCTTTTACTGCCCACTGGGTGAACCTTCTGACGGCCGTCAAGCATGACCCATGGCACCCATGTAGATTTGGTTTTATTACCACAGATTGCATGCAGGCCTGCCTCTTCTCTTCCTCCTACTCCATCCTCCCTCTCCTTATCGGCTGACTCCTCCTTTTCCAAAGCTACCCTCTCTTCTGCTGCGCCGCCCAGGATCCCCAGAACCTATTCGACATGCCAGGTGAGACGTTGCCATGCTGTGCTGCGTCTGTTGTGCCTGGAAGACAAGAGCCACACTGGTCCTGAACTCCTTTCAGCTTTGAGTTCACAGGCAGATCAGTGACTAACACCGCAAAATTTGACAGTTGGTAAAGTGGTGTGCGACAACGGTACCAATCTGCTGAGTACGCTGAAACAGGGCAAAATTACACACGTGCTATGCATGGCACACGTCCTGAACTTGGTCATGCAGTGATTCGTTGCCAAATACCCTGGGGTCCAGGAGGACATCTTGCGGCAGGCCAGAAAAATCTCTGCAACATTTCAGAAGATCTTACATGGCAATGGCTGGCCTTACTGACATTCAGCGGCGACTCAACCTGCCTGTCAGACGTCTTTTTTGTGACTGCCCAACGCGATGGAACTCAACCTTGTATATGCGTGATAGGCTGCTCCAGCAGAAATGTGCAGTTAACGACTACCTGTACGAACTCTGCGGCAGGACAGGTTCTGGGGAGCTTGTTTTTTTTCACCATGCCAGTGGCTGCTCATGCGCGACTCATGCAGACTTATGCGGCCATTTGATGAGATAACCAAACTAGTCAGTCGCAGCCAGGACGCCATCAGTGTCCTCCGGATCCAGCATCAGGGAACGCCTAGACCGACTACATCGGGTTAACGGTCGATGTGGACGCACTGGGAAGTGGACTACTGCATGGGCAGGCTGGACCTCTGGCCAGAGCTTGCCCAATTTGCAATGGAACTGTTGGCTTGCCCCTCGTCCAGTGTCCTGTCCGAAAGGACGTTTAGCGCAGCAGGGGGGGTCGTGACCGATAAGCGCACTCGCCTAGCTCACAACAGTGTTGACTACCTCACATTACTAAAAATTTATGAGGCATGGATCTCGGAGGAATTCAACACATCTGACCAGTAGACCATGTTTGATTCAAATTCAGGTGAACGCCTGTGGACTAATTTTTGTGGCCTGTAATGGCCGGCACTTACTTCTGTATCCGGTTTTTCGCTTAATACTTCTGGTAGGTCAGTGTCCATGTTGTGGGACTATTTGTGCACAGCTAGTAAGTATTTTGTGGCTGCAAATATGACTTGCCAGGTTTTAAATGTTCGCCTGTCATTAAGTCAATGGAACATTTGAGAAAGTTTGCGGTTAGCGTTCGCGAACCGCCCCATCAGATGTTCGTCCATCACTACATATTTGCATGCACACAAGACCTCCTCCGTAACACTAAACTGATACCTATAGGGGGATTTTGAAGCTTTGCCTAAAAAAAATATAGGGTACTGCATTTTCCCGCCATTTTAAATTTGGGTAATTTTTTGCGTTTGCGTGCTCTAAATTTCACTTTAGTGTGTTTTGTTTTTTTTACAGAAATTTTAAGTTTCCTAGACCTTTGCTGTAATATTGTGTGATATAAAAAACTACCACTATTTTATTGTCAAAGGCAGGGATCTTCAAATTATGGCCCTTCAGCTGTTGCGGAACTACTACACATCCCTTGAGGCATTGCAAGACTCTGACATTCACTGACATGACTAGGCATGAAGGGAATTGTAGTTCCTGAACAACTAGAGGGCCATAGCTTGAGGACCCCTGGTCTAGGGTGTCTGCTTTCAGGAAATATATAATGCTTGGGGGTTTTGTGTAATCTTCAGGCCTGAAATTATTTTTTAAACATGTGTGCAAAAATGTCTCTGGCTATTAAAAGGTAAATTAACATGGATGACAAAAGTGGGAGCTGGGAGGAGGCAGTGAAGAGGGAGAGTGGGGCAGATTTGCTCCATCATGGGCCTCTGGGTTATACATGCCCCTGGGCAAAAAGATGCCAGTCAGCCCCTGCCAGGGTTTCTGGAGGGCCACCTTGTCCTCCCCCACCCTTGTAATCATGAAAAATCTTAGACTGTTTTCCTCGACCCATCACTTTTCCACGCTCTATGGGCCGTTTGACTAAGTCTGCCAGCCCTCCCCTGTCACCCCCATACCATCAGAGATGAGGGCTTTTGAATTTTGAATTGATAAAGAGGATGTGGTGCTCATGGCTGACAAAAAGATTGTCCAGTTTCCTGACCACAGTACAGGCAATAAGCGTTCATTGAGTTAAAAACTAAGGGCCAGATTCAGAAAGGACTTACGACGGCGTATCTCCAGTCGTAAGTCCGAATGAGTGCCGTCGTATCTTGGCGCCTGATTCAAAGAATCAGATACACCGGAATTTAGGCAAGATCCGACCGACGTTCCTTTTTTTACGCCGTCAGATCTTAACTGCATATTTACGCTGGCCGCCAGGTGGCGCTTTTCTTAGATTTACGCGTCTAATATGCAAATTAGGTAGATACGCTGATTCACGAACATATTTGCGCCCGTCCTATTTTTTTTTTTTAAAGTGTATTTTTTGTGCGTGAACTCGAGAGAGAGGAGCCGGACTGCAGGAGTTGGAAATAGGCAGACCCTCCCCCGGAGGCAATCGCCATCCGTCTCCATGCCCCCGGTGGCAATGGCGGGTGTGAGGGGGGCCTCCCACTCACCCCACCCTACCTGCTCCACTTGGGAGCCCGACTGGGGCCCAACGGGACCCCAATGGGGCAGAGGGACTCCCCCTATGAGGGAGTGAGGGGGCCTAGCCCACCCAGCCAGCCCTGTAGATCCTTCGTCTCTCTTTATTTTAGGAGACCGCATGGCCAAAGTGCATGTGTGTTAAACCAATTTTGTGTGCGTGCAAGCGTGGTGTTTTTTTTGTGGTGGGGGGGGTGTACTAAGCACAGGCGTACCTTGCATAGCACACCCACTGGGAGCCGGGCTGAGACCACCAAACTCAATTCACATGTAGCCGAGACCGGGATCCGAACCCTTGGCTGCAGAGGTGAATGGCTTATCAGCGCAGTGCCAATCAAGTTGAGCCACCACAACACCCTTGCGCCCGTCCTATTGATATACATAGTTTACATAGGTGTTCGACTGGCGTAAAGTTACCCCTGCTATATGAGGCGCATCCCATGTTAAGTATGGACGTCGGAACAGCGCCGAATTGTACGTCGTTTATGTCGTTTGCGTAAGTCGTTCGGGAATGGGGCTGGGCGTAAGTTACGTTCACGTCAATATCAATGAATATTTCCGACGTGATTTTGGAGCAAGCGCACTGCGATACGTCCACGTCCGGCGCATGCACAGTTAGTTTGGCGTGTCATTTACGTGGGGTCACAGTTAGTTTACATACAACACGCCCACTACCAGCCTAATTTGAATTACGCGGGCTTACGCCTGCACATGTACACTATGCCGCCGTAACTTTGGGCGCAAGTTCTCTGTGAATACGGCACCTGCCGCTCAAAGTTACAGCGGCGTAGTGTAAATGAGATACGCTACGCCGCCGGAAAGTTACGTGATTCTATCTGAATCTGGCCCTAACTAACTAAAAGTTGGTGATAGTTTTATGGCATTTTTATTAATATTTTTTTTTATTATTAGTAATTGCAGCGATCTGCGATTTTTATCATGACTGCGACATTATGGCGGACATATCTGACACTTTTGATGCTATTTTGGGACCATTCACATTTATACAGCGAACAGTGCTATAAAATGCACTGATTACTGTATAAATCTGACTGGCAGTGAAGGGGTTAACCATTAGGGGGCAATGAAGGGGTTAAGTGTGTCCTAGGGAGTGATTCTAACTGTTAGGGGGTGTGGCTACGAGTTTCATGTCACTGATTGCTGCTCCCGATGACAGGGAGCACAGATCAGTGTAAGTTAAGGTGACCAGATTTTTAAAATGAAATCCAGGGACATATTTTTTTTTTTTACTAGTAATGGCGGCAATCAGCAACTCTCTGCCCATCGCCGCCGCCGCCTGCCTCACAGCCTATCAAGTCTACCTCTAGGGGTTCCAGCTACTGCTGGGTGGGGAGTGGAAGAAGATCACTCCGCCAGCAAAGGCAAGGAGATAAGCAGGCAGGCGGCCGGGACTTCAGCCAAGGCAGAAGAACATGCGAGCGGAGCTGAATGGGCAGGCACCCGAAACTGAAGAAATATTCCCTCCGTTCCGACCAGCACAGAAAGGAGATAAGCTAGTAGGAGCGGCAGAGCGGGGGGGTGTAATTCAGATTTTTTTTACTTTTTATTCTGCACTGACTGTCTTTGAAACTGCTCCAGCCCCTGTTCAAATCAAATCTGGGGACAAAATAGGGGACAGACTTGGTCCGGAGACAGTGTCCTCAATCCGGGGACTGAGTCACCCTAGTGTGAGTGTCACTAGGCAGAACAGGGAGATGCCTTGTTTACACTGGCCTCTCCCCGTTCTGCAGCTCCATGACCCGATCATGGAACACCGGCAGACATCGAGTCTGACGGTCCTGCAGGCACGGTCACAGAGCTGGCGGCGGGGGTGCGCTCACGCCTGCACAGTGGGAATTTCAAAGTGACGTAAATATATGTCACTTTGCCCAGCCGTGTCATTCTGCCAACGTTTATGTGCGTGAGACGGTCTTTAACCGGTTAATAGGTTCTGAACACCCAAGGAGCTGAGAGGATCAACGATCCTCTGACCACTGTGATTGGAGCCCGATCGTAAGTGGGGACTAAGAGCCCCCCAGTCATGTATATGTGTGGTGTGGGGTGTTAACGCTCACCCTTTTGCTGCCGCACATATGTGTTAGGCATGCAGCAACGGGTTAATGAAGATTTACTTTCCAGATCCTCCACTCCTCTATGCTGCTGGACTCCAGCAGAATCTTCTCCCCTATGCTCCAGCGGACTAGCGTTCGAACGAAAGTTCTGGAAGTGACGCCTCGTGGATTCAGAACCGAAAATGACATCAATGCATTTCGCCCTCCCACCTCGGTCCTTTGAAGATGCCCTGTGGGAGGGCGAAATGCATTGACGTCATTTCCGGTTCTGAATCCACGAGACGTCACTTCCGGTCTTTCGTTCCAACGCTCGTTGACGGCGTTCGCCTGCTGATGTAAACTTTCACTGCATTCATACTTATTTTTACCCTTCAGTTTGTAAGTACTTGTCCACCTGCGCAATACATTTCTTGGTCTACAGCACTTCACTACGGCACCTTTTCTTTTTTTTTCTGGTATCATGGTCCACATTTGATGTTTACAATTGTCGGAGATCTTGTTGATACACTGATGTGATCTCACCATCCCTGGATAACTTTTCTGAACAACCCCCAGACTGAAAAGCTAGGGGTCCATTCCATCCGGTGAGTGGGGACACAGACCTTGGGCTAGATTCAGGTAGGAGAGCCTATGTTTAATTCGGCCTAACATATCTCATTTACGTTAGGCCGCCGCAACTTTTTCAGGCAAGTGCTTCATTCACAAAGTACTTGCCTGTAAAGTTGAGGCGGCGTAGTGTAAATCACCCGGCGAAATTTAAATTTGGCGGGTAAGGGGCGCATGCGCCGGGCGTGAATATATCCCAGTGCGCATGCTCCAAATCATGACATCATTACGACGTGTAAACGACGTGAACGTCACTCACGCAAAGCCCTATTCACGAGCGTTTTACGTAAGCGACGTGAAAAAAAACGCCGGCACGCCGTCCATACTTAACATTGCCTGCGCCTCATACAGCAGGGTTAACATAACGACGGACCTACGCTAACGCAAACGACGTAAAAAAATAGCGCCGGCCGGGCGTACATTCGGGAATCGGCGTATAGGCTCATTTGCATATTTTAGACGGGAAGGCCACCTAGCGTCCAGCCTAAAATATGAAAATAAGATTCAACGGCGTAAGAGATTTATGCCAGTTGGATCTTATGGAAATCTATGCGTAACTGATTCTATGAATCAGTCGCATAGATAGACATATAGGCAGCACATATGTGCGGCAGCAAAAGGGTGAGCGTTAACACCCCACACCACACATATACATGACTGGGGGGCTCTTAGTCGCATAGATAGGAGGGCTCAGACGCAGAAATAAGACGGCTTATCTGGAGATAAGCCATCTTATTTCTTTCCTGAATCTAGCCCCTTGAGTTTTGGAGCATGACTGCACTTTAATATTGGAGCTTATCATATATTAAAATTTTTGAACTCTCGTGAATTCTTGATGAATTATTGCATTTATTGTCTGTAATTTATTTTATTATATTTACTTGCGATAGTTGTAATTCTTTTTTTTAATGCTTTCTCAGTCACAGACCTGGAACAAGCATGTAGCTAGTGAAGTCAGAGAAAAGTCAGATCTCCTAATACTCACACTTGTTTCGGGTCAGTGACTCAGAAAGTCCTGTAAGCTTTGGGTCACCATGACAGCCAGGACACTAGTATTTCCAGCAATGGCAGTCTCTATATTTCTCTCTCTTATTACTGAATATGGAGGTGACATAATGTGTAGAAATGGCGGTAGTAGATGTGTATGGGGAAGATCATGAGGACACAATGAATGTTATGATTACCTACAATACATTGTTATCAGCTGTGCCATTGTAGGGGTGACAGGGTCACTTTAAGAGAATCTATGTATACTCTGATTATACTATATTTCTGTACCGCCCACAAAGTATTTCTTCATAACTTTATTAGTCTACTTACACCGACAGTTTATCTTAATTCTAGCTTTAGAAAAAAACATTGAACACACCCACACAGATGAAAAAATTGCATTTATTTATTTTTGCATTTTAGCCTGAAAATCATTCCAATCAGGATTAGTGGATGGCGGGTGCAATGCTCAGCCTCCTGCAGACTATTCCTCCAGCTGCAGGTCTATACAGAGGTACGGACATTCAGTTACAGGGCTGGAGGAAGTGATCAATGGACTCCGGGTTACGTGATGTCCCACACTTATGTTCCATTCAGTGGAGGCACCAGGATGGGGGGCGCTATACCACCTTCAATATTTATTTATCACCCCCCATCCATTGGGCATCTGTCTGGGTATCCAAACACCAGAACATTCCCAGTGCAGTGCAGGATCTACCTGTGTTCAAGCACAGAGGAGGGGCTACTGGAGCTGCTCCGCCTCCTACCTCAGCTGATAACATGCTGTGAGTTGCCCTGGAAACGCCTCCTTCCTCTTCCTGAACTGTCACCATGGATACAAAGCTAGCCTAGGAGAAAAGCCAGGGGACCCAGTTGTCTGCCACTTCTCCATCTCCATATCATGTAGGAGGAGGAGAGCCTGACAGAAAAGGTAAGTGTCTATGACCAGCGCACAGGGATCTTGTCTTTGACCAGTT
Source organism: Rana kukunoris (assembly GCA_029574335.1). Lineage (NCBI taxonomy): Eukaryota > Metazoa > Chordata > Amphibia > Anura > Ranidae > Rana > Rana kukunoris. The sequence goes on from CM056060.1 coordinate 31,764,850, forward strand.
CCATTCCTACCCCAGTCATAGTTTGTCTTTTTCTGGGTGTGATGGGACTTCTGCAACAGCTGGAGGGACCCAGGTTGCCTACCCCTGGTTCATCACTTTCCACACTTTCCCCCCCCCCCCTCTGCTCTCTCTCCAATGATGGGACTTGTTTTATTCTCAGTGACACAACAATGGGACTTATCCCCCTGACACCAATGATTGAGTGTACTTTATCCCCCCGACACCAATGATGGAGTGTACTTTATCCCCCTGACACCAGTGATGAAGTGTACTTTATCCCCCTGACACCAATGATGGAGTGTACTTTATTCCCTCCGACACCAATGATAGGGTGTACTTTATCCCCCCCCCCCGACACCAATGATGGAGTGTACTTTATCCCCCCCCGACACCAGTGATGGAGTGTACTTTATCCACTGACACCAATGATGGAGTGTACGTTATCCCCCCCGACACCAATGATGGAGTGTCTTTTATCCCCCCCTGACACCAATGATGGAGTGTCTTTTATCCCCCCCGACACCAATGATGGAGTGTACTTTATCCCCCCCCGACACCAATGATGGAGTGTACTTTATCCCCCTGACACCAATGATGGAGTGTACTTTATCCCCCGACACCAATGATGGAGTGTATTTTATCCCCCTGACACCAATGATGGAATGTACTTTATCCACTGACACCAATGATGTACCCCCCCCCCCCCGTGCCCCCTGTGCCCTCTTGGCAGCAAATTTCACACACCTAATCTTTCTTCTCGGACTCTTTGAGGCGTCCCTCTTATTTATTTTCTATTGTTTGAATTTGTACTAAAGGAAATATCTTTACTGAGAGCCTCAGATTTAATCGGAATAAAATGCCATTATTGCTCCTAGTAAACAATGTGGCCAATAGAAATAAAGATCACCTTCTCCCCTCTTCTGACACAAACTTCATCCATCTTGTTCCAGAATATTTCCAAAATCTGCACAACAGAATGTGCCGTGCGCCACAACAAGCGACTTTGCGCTGTGCTGGGAGAAGATGATCTATAAATCAATGCTCTGCACATTGATATTCACCCTTTCCATATCAAACAAACTGTATAAAATGAGGGATGTTTGGTTCACATATATCGCAATACATGTTTAAGCCGGCCAACTGCGTCAAAGTAATCCCTCTCTGGCCAGTTTATTTTTTTTATTCACATTTTATTTACATACATTTAAATTACATACATTTAAATTACATACATTTAAATTACATACATTTAAAGCATAGCTTAGCAGTTCCAGTATAAAAACGCTGCACCTACAGGGAAGAAATTCTTGGTGGTTTCTTCTCTATGTATAGGAATTGATGGCTTGTATTACAGGTGAATTCCATAACACCCATCTGGGGTGAGCTGTCAGTGGGCACATGGCCTGTGTAGTGGCTTTGAAATCCCCACTCTTCAGAAGAGCGAGGATTACAAATCCCCCCCCACCACACAGGTTTCATGGGCACTAACAGTTCATCCCCCTGGGAGGTAAGTACAGCTGATTGTACAGTATGGAACTTGCCTGTAGATCCAGAGGAAGGCGAAAAACCCGTATGAAGCATGGTATAATTTGCTCCAACAGGAAAATTCCTTCCTGACCCCCGAAGGCGATCGGATTACTCCCTGGATCGGCCATCTGTGGTGTAAACAATGGTGGTAACAATTCTGTGACATTAAAAAATTGTATAAAATGAGTAGAATCGCTTCTTCTGAATCTTCGCAGGACAATGTCGTCATCTAATGCAGATTCACATGCGTGCCCACATACTGCTGATGTATGTGAACTTGGGTAGGTATATCTCCTCTCCTGGCTCCTTTGATGTATATGGCATTAGAGCCGATGGAGAAAGTCGCTCGTCTATATCCAGGTCCATGGGCTGTAAAAAGAAAACACAATGCGTCATATTCAATGTTTATAGATCTCTGGACTTATTGTTTAATAATGACCGGCATTGTGCCAATCTGTCCGATATATAGTAATATCGTCCCATTAGGATTTGGGTACTTACCATGTCCACTCGGAAAGGGGGCGCTGTATTCCCTTCCTCTACTTCTTCCCAGTCGATGCATTCCATGAAGATGTGGGATCGGATGTCTTCACTGATCCCCAGTCTCTCCTCTGGATCTTTGCAAAGCAGCTATAAAAGAATGAAGAGATATCTATTAGGACTTGTATACATGAGTAATAAAAGTTACATCACTTGGCTCTGTATAGATTAGGAAAGATCTGTGACTGCTGTGTGGCTCCTCCTGGGCGGACCCCAACCCAATAGACATCTTAGTGTGTGAAGACTCACATATAGACCAGTACAGGTGCTGGATGCAAACATACATGAGTTGTTTGGGTTCTGCTTTGATAGAATTATGAAATGTGCAGATCAGTGATTTACCCCCATGTGGCATCTTCTGCCCCCTCAGTCCCATGATAAAGTGTTACTATGGTTGTGTAACTGAACCTTTACCGCGGGGCAAAGAAGCCAAACTACCCAACAGTCAAGCCAATGAGCAGACTTGTCAGCAAACCTCCATTGTACCCCGAGAGCAGCAGCAGTAGTATGCCCACAAGTCTTTCCTCTTACTATTTAGAGCTAAAAAAGTTCTTCTACTTACTGCTTTTATGAAGTCCTCCAGGTCCGGGTCCATGTCCGGAGGGTAATCGGGATAGCTGTAGTTCACCTCTCTCCGGTATTCATCAGTGGTCATGCTCCCAAATGGCATATGCTTTGTGGCCAAGATGTAGGTAATGACTCCCAGTGAAAACCAGTCGGGTTCAAACTGGTAAAAGTCATTGTTGACAACCTGCCAATCCAAAGAAAAGACATGAATAAGTACATTGGTGAGATAAATAATAATAGTAATAATAGATAAATGATGAGTATGGAGAAATGTACAAACCTCCGGAGCCATGAATCCTATGGTTCCAGCCATACCGGTGATCCTTTCCTCCTGTAGACCTACTGACAGTCCATAATCAGCAATGCGGATATGTTCTTCTTCATCCATCAGGATATTATCAGGCTTCAGATCCCTGCAAAGAGAAAGACGTCATTAGAAACATTTCTAAAACACATTCTGAGGATCACTTTCCCGCCAACTGATATTCCAATTCTAGGTGCTGCTAGTGACAGACGTTTCCCATTGGCTTCTTCTATCAGTTGGTTGGTAAAGTGGGAAGACATTAGGTGCCCATGTATATATGTGCCTCTCCTCAATCTCCCCTCCCCCGCACACATTGGTCTACAATACAATAGAATACAATGACTTACCTATGGAGGATCCCATTATAGTGAAGGAAATCCAGTCCACACGATATTTCTGCCACAAGGACTCTGTAAAAGAGAAAAGAAAGTTAGATTGACACAAAATGACATTTAAAAGAAATGAAATTCACTTGGTAATGAAACGTACTTGATGGCGTCGGTGCCGACTGGCGCATATTTCCAGATGTAGTCACTTAAACTCCCTCCGCTGGCGTATTCCATCACAAAGCAGGCGGTGAGGGGGGTCTGGAAGGCGGCATAGAGCTGAATTAGATAGGGGCCCCCTTTTGTCTTCTCCATGACGTAGCGTTCTATGTCCAGGCCGTAGGTATCTCTAGACTTAATCACAGACTTGATGGCCACTTTCTGCTGGCTCTTTCGGTGAGTCGCCAGAACAACCTGAATGAGAGAGAAGAGAACAATTAGTGGGCTCCTCGGTGATGAAAGGGTGTTTTGTGGGTGGAGCTAGTCATTGAAGTAACGGGGAGTACTTACCTTTCCATAGCTTCCTTCTCCGAGCTCATAGTGCAATATGAAGCTTGACAGCGTTATTCTCACGTCCTCGCTTGGTGCGCAGGAGTCGTATCCGGTGGTTTCAGTCTCTGAGGTGAGACATCCTGAAGGTCCTGAAAAGACACTCGCCATGCTTAGGGCAGTGTCAGGGGTTCCAGCCTCAGCCGAGGCAGGATGGTAAGGACTGCAAGGTCCTGAAGGGACACACTCTGTGCCCAGGTTGGTGTTGGGTGTTCCATCTTCATGTAGACATGCAGGGCTGCAATGTGCTGCAGGTTGTGAATGGACCTCCGTGATGCTGGAGGTGCTGTTGGTCCCAGCCTTAGCCAAGGCGGGACAGGCAGGGCTATGACACCCTGAGGGGATGGGAGATGACTGGTAGTGGTCCTCATCTCCAGCGATGGAATTGGTGGCTGCTGTCACCTCAGCCGAGGTGACACAGGAAGGGCTACCAGACCCTGAAATGACATCAATGCTGAGGTTGGTGTCATTGGATCCAGTCTCAGCTGGATAGACAGGGCTTGAATACCCTGAAGAAACCTCCATAGGGTTGGAGGCTCTGATGTTACTGGTCCCAGCCTTAGCCAAGGCGGGACAGGCAGGGCTGTGACACCCTGAGGGGATGGGAGATGACTGGTAGTGGTCCTCATCTCCAGCGATGGAATTGGTGGCTGCTGTCACCTCAGCCGAGGTGACACAGGAAGGGCTACCAGACCCTGAAATGACACTGATGATCAGGTTGGTGTCATTGGATCCAGTCTCAGCTGGATAGACAGGGCTTGAATACCCTGAGGAAACCTCCTTCAGATTGGAGGCTCTGATGTTACTGGTCCCAGCCTTAGCCAAGGCGGGACAGGCAGGAGATGACTGCTGGTAAAAGTCATCATCATCATTACTGATGCGCCGACGAAATGTGAAGCAGTTTCCCATTGTTGGAAAATATGAGAAACACAAGAAAAACAAGCAAAACAAGGAGCAGAAAAAAGCGATGCTTCCTCTACAACTCTCACAGCTTGAATGAGCTTCACACACTGAGCACCCCTGGCCCTCAGCTATTTATAGTCACCGAGCTCTGATGTCACAGTGACACTGTGACCGTTATTTTTTTTTTCCTTGTCAATATATCTTTATTGAGGTGATTTTTTTTTTTTTTAAACATGTGAAGTCACATGGCTGAACATGTGACTAGCTTCAAAAACATGTGACGTCCAACAGTTAGGGACTTTCCCAGGAGCCAACTGCCATTTCTGGAATTCTCTGGAATTCTGTTGCCATGGTTACCAGAGCTTATTTTGCACAGTGATGGTTGTTTGGGGGAGGGACTGGAGAATCTCATCTCTGATTACATACAGAGCCCGGGGGAGGGGACAGACACACCATTACTCATCATTTATAATAGAGGACTATGAGGGGCAATAGGATGGGGAATTTTTATTGGTGGCAGTTATTATAGTGCAGTTTCTCTCAGGGCTGCAGAGCATCGTACCATTCTCTGCAGAGCATCGCGCCTTTCCCTGCAGAACATCACACCTTTCACTGCAGAGCATCGCGCCTTTGCCTGCAGAACATCGCACCTTTCTCCCAGGGCTGCAGAGCATCGCGCCTTTTGCTGCAGAGCATTGCGCTTTTCCCTGAAGAACATTGCTCCTTCCACTCAGTGTGGCAGAGCATCGCTCCTTTCGCTGCAGAGCATCATATCTTACCTGCAGAGCATCATGCCTTTCTCCCAGGGCTGCAGAGCATCGCACCTTTCGCTGCAGAGCATCGCGCCTTTCCCTGCAGAACATCACACCTTTCTCCCAGAGCTGCAGAGCATTGCACTTTTGCTGCAGAGCATCGTACCTTTCGCTGCAGAGCATTGCGCCCTTCTCCCAGGACTGCAGAGTATTGCGCCTTTCCCTGCAGAACATCGCACCGATCTCCCAAGGCTGCAGAGCATTGCGCCTTTCACTGCAGAGCATCGTGGCTTTCTCTGCAGAACATAGCTCCTTTCACCCAGAGCTGCAGAGCTTTGCGCCTTTCGCTGCAGAGCATCGTACCTTACCTTCAGAGCATTACGCCTTTCTTCCAGAGCTGCAGAGCATCATGCCTTTTGCTGCAGAGCATCGTACCTTACCTGCAGAGCATCACGCCTCTCTCCCAGGGCTGCAGAGCATTGCACCATTCGCTGTAGAGCATCACGGCTTTCCCTGCAGAACATTGCACCTTTCTCCCAGGGCTGCAGAGCATTGCGCCTTTTGCTGCAGAGTATTGTGCCTTTCCCTGCAGAACATCGCTCCTTTCACCCAGGGTTGCAGAGCATTGCGCCTTTCGCTGCAGAGTATGGCATCTTTCCCTGCAGAACATTGCGCCTTTCCCTGCAGAACATCGCTCCTTTCACCCAGGGCTGCAGAGCATCGCGCCTTTCACTGCAGAGCATCGTGGCTTTCTCTGCAGAACATCGCTCCTTTCACCCAGGGCTTCAGAGCATTGCGCCTTTTGCTGCAGAGCATCGTACCTTACCTGCAGAGCATTACACCTTTCTCCCAGGGCTGCAGAGCATCGCACCTTTCCCTGCAGAACATCGCACATTTCTCCCAGGGCTGCATAGCATTGCGTCTTTCACTGCAGAGCATTGTACCTTACCTGCAGAGCATTACGCCTTTCTCCCAGGGCTGCAGAGCATCACGCCTTTTGCTGCAGAGCATCGTACCTTACGTGCAGAGCATCACGCTTTTCTCCCAGGGTTGCAGAGCATTGCACCATTCGCTGTAGAGCATCACGGCTTTCCCTGCAGAACATCGCACCTTTCTCCCAGGGCTGCAGAGCATTGCGCCTTTTTCTGCAGAGTATCATGCCTTTCCCTGCAGAACATCGCTCCTTTCACCCAGGGCTGCAGAGCATTGCGCCTTTCGCTGCAGAGTATGGCATCTTTCCCTGCAGAATATTGAGCCTTTCCCTGCAGAACATCGCTTCTTTAACCCAGGGCTGCAGAGCATCGCGGCTTTCACTGCAGAGCATCGTACCTTACCTGCAGAGCATCACGCCTTTCTCCCAGGGCTGCAGATAATCAGCACAGTGCATGAGCGTTTGGGGGAGGGGCTGGAGAATCTCATCTCTGATTACATACAGAGCCCGGGGGAGGGGACAGACACACCATTACTCATCATTTATAATAGAGGACTATGAGGGGCAATAGGATGGGGAAGTTTTAATGGTGGCAGTTATTATAGTGCAGTTTCTCTCAGGGCTGCAGAGCATCGTACCATTCTCTGCAGAGCATCGCGCCTTTCCCTGCAGAACATCACACCTTTCACTGCAGAGCATCGCGCCTTTGCCTGCAGAACATCGCACCTTTCTCCCAGGGCTGCAGAGCATCGCGCCTTTTGCTGCAGAGCATTGCGCTTTTCCCTGAAGAACATTGCTCCTTCCACTCAGTTTGGCAGAGCATCACTCCTTTCGCTGCATAGCATCATATCTTACCTGCAGAGCATCACTCCTTTCTCCCAGGGCTGCAGAGCATCGCACCTTTCGCTGCAGAGGATCGCGCCTTTCCCTGCAGAACATCACACCTTTCTCCCAGCGCTGCAGAACATCGCTCCTTTAACCCAGGGCTGCAGAGCATCGCGGCTTTCACTGCAGAGCATCGTACCTTACCTGCAGAGCATCACGCCTTTCTCCCAGGGCTGCAGATAATCGCACCTTTCACTGCAGAGCATCATACCTTATCTGCAGAGCATCGCACCAGAGCATTGCGCCTTTCCCTGCAGAACATCGCACCTTTCTCCCAGGGCTGCAGAGCATCGAACCTTTCTCCCAGGGCTGCAGAGCATCGAACCTTTCTCCCAGGGCTGCAGAGCAATGTGCCTTTTCTTTCAGAGCATCACACCTTTTGCTATAGAGCATTGTGCCTTTCGCTGCATAGCATCACACCTTTTGCGACAGAGCATCACACCTTTCTCCCAGGGCTGCAGAGCATTACACAATTGCGCCTTTCGCTGCAGAGCATCACGCCTATCCCTGCAGAACATTGCACCTTTCTCTCAGGACTGCAGAGCATCGCACCTTTCTCCCAGGGCTGCAGGGCATCGTGCCTTTTCTTGCAGAGCATCACACCATTTGCTATAGAGCATCCCACTTTTTACTGCAGAATATTGCGACTTTTGCTGCAGAGCATCAAGTTCGGCAATTACCCCAATTGTATGAATGATAGAAAATTGCGTCCGATTATTGCAAGTGGCGCTATTAACCAATTGTGTCAAGTTTAGAAATTCCCCCGATTGCGTCAGTCACATTATATATTTACACTTAAAAGCAAATGTCAAGATAATATATATTAAAAAAAAATATATATGTGTTTTTTAAATTAATGAAATGTTTTTTTTTTTAAATTGCTTTTAACTGTAAATGTAATTCTGCAGAGCATCGCACCTTTCTCCCGGGGCTGCAGAGCATCGCATCTTTCGCTGCAGGGCATCACACCTTTCCCCCAGGGCTGCAGAGCATTGTGCCTTTTTTGCCCAGATTGCATCAGTTGCGTAAATACAATTACACTTAAAATATTTTTTTTTATTTTTTTAACCACTTAAAGTAGAGGTTCCATCAAAAATATAATTTAGCTTTAACCACTTGCCGCCCACCAATGACAGATTGACGGTGGCAAAGTGGTTACTAGTTTCTGACTGGACGTCATATGACGTTGTCAGGATTTTGAGACGCTGCGCGCCCTCGGGGGGCGCGAATCGCGGCGATCGGTGATGTCGGGTGTCAGTCTGACACCCTGCATCCCCGATCTCGGTAACGAGTCTCCGGCGGAACCTCGTTACCACGCTCCAATCACGGCTGATCACGATGTAAACAGGAAGAGCCGCTGATGGCTCTTCCTCACTCGCGTCTGACAGTGGCGAGTAGAGGAGAGCCGATCGGTGTCTCTCCTGACAGGGGGGGTTCGTGTTGATTGTTCATCAGCGCAGCCCCCCCTCTGATCGCCACACTGGACCACCAGGGAAGCCCACACTAGACCACCAGGGAATAAAAAATAAAAAAAGGGGCAAAAAAAAATTGTAAAAAAATAAAAAAGACAGTAAAAAAAATGGGCACTGATTGTCAAAATGGATCCATCAGTGCCACCCCTCAGTGTCCATCAGTGCCACCCCACAGTGTCCATCAGTGCCACCCCACAGTTTCAATCCATGCCCAGTGCCCACCTATGAGTGCCCATCAGTGCCACCCATAAGTACCCATCAGTGCCACCCATGAGTACCCATCAGTGCCACCCATCAGTGCCGCCTATGAGTGCCCATCAGTGCCGCTATGAGTGCCCATCAGTGCTGCATATCAGTGCCGCCTATCAATGCCACCTCATCGGTGCCCATCAGTACTACCTTATCAGTGCCCATCAGTGCCACCTCATTGGTGCCCATCAGTGCCGCCATATCAGTGCCCATAATTGAAAGAGAAAACTTACTTATTTACAAAAAAAATAACAGATTTTTTTATTTTATTTTTCACAATTTTCAGTCTTTTTTTAGTTGTTGCGCAAAAAAAGAAAAAAAATCGCAGAGGTGGTATTTGATCACCTCTGCTATTTTTATTTTTTGCAATATAAACAAAAATAGAGCAACAATTTTGAAAGAAATGCAAATTTTTTACTTTTTGCTATAATAAATATCCCCCAAAAATATATAAAAAATACATTTTTGTTCCTCAGTTTAGGTTGGTTTGCGCAAAATTTATAGCGTTTACAAAATAGGGGATAGTTTTATTGCATTTTTATAAAAAAAAAATTGTACTACTAATGGCGGCGATCAGCAATTTTTTTCGTGACTGCGACATTATGGCGGACACTTCGGACAATTTCTACACATTTTTGGGACCATTGTCGTTTTCACAGCAAAAAATGCATTTAGAATGCATTGTTGTGAAAATGACAGTGCAGTTTGGGAGTTACAACAAGGGGGCGCTGAAGGGGTTATGTGTGACCTAATGTGTGTTTACAACTGTAGGGGGGTGTGGCTGTAGGTGTGATGTCATCTATTGTGTATCCCTATAAACGTGTGATCAATGATGCCGCCACAGTGAAGAACGGGGAAGCCGTGTTTACACACGGCTCTCCCCGTTCTTCAGCTCTGGGGACCGATCGCGGGACTCCAGCGGCGATCGGGTCCGCGAGTCCCGCGGTCCCGGAGTTCCGGACCGGGTTGCGGACGAGCGCCGCGGGCACACGTCTGCGACCCACGGCTGGACATTCTGCCGACGTATATGTGCATGAGAAAAAAAAGGCTGTTATGTTGCACTATTACCCGATTGCGTCAAGTTCCGATGATTGCAAGCTGTGCAATTAGCCAAATCCCCTGGGAGAAAGGCGCAATGCTCTGCAGATAAGCCATGATGCTCTGCAGCGAAAGGCACGTTGCTCTGTTGAGAAAAGTGTGACGCTCTGCACCGAAATGGCGCGATGCTCTGCAGCCCTGTGATAAAGGTGCGATGCTCTGCAGCCTGTGATAAAGGTGCGATGCTCTGCAGCCTGTGATAAAGGTGCGATGCTCTGCAGCCTGTGATAAAGGTGCGATGCTCTGCAGAATTACATTTACACTTAAAAGCAGTTTTAAAAAAAAGGTTATTAAAAAAAAATATATATATTAGAAAAAAAAAAATTTTTTTTTTTTAAAATGAATAAAACAAAATATATATATTATTTTGAAAATGTATTTTAAGTGTAAATGTATTATGTGACTGATGCAATTGAGGTAAATATGGAACTTGGCGCAATTTGCGGGATTGACGCAATTGGGTAATAGCGCAACTTCCAATAATCGGACATTGACGCACATTGCGATCATTAATACAATTGGGGTAATTGCGGAATTTGCGCTTGCAATCATCGGAACTTGACGCAATCAGGTAATAGCGCAACATATCGGCCTTTTTTTTCTTTTATAAAAATTTTTTTTTTTTCTTTTTTAAATGTCATTTTTTTTTTAATACATTAAAATGCTTTTAAGTGAAATTGTATTTACATGACTGACACAATCGGGGCAGGTAAGGTATGATGCTCTGCAATGAAAGGCGCAATGCTCTGTAGCGAAAGGCGTGATGCTCTGCAGCCCTGGGAGGAAGGCGCCGATGTTCTGCAGGGAAAAGCGCCATGCACTGCAGCAAAAAGGGGGGATGCTCTATAGCGAAAGGTGTGATGCTCTGCAAGAAAAGGCACGATGCTCTGCAGCCCTAGGAGAAAGGCGCGATGCTCTGCAGTGAAAGGCATGATGCTCTGTAGCAAAAGGTGTGATGCTCTGCAGCCCTGGAAGAAAGGTGCGATGCTCTATAGCGACAGGTGTGATGCTCTGCAAGAAAAGGCGCAATGCTCTGCAGCCCTGGGAGAAAGGCACGATGCTCTGCAGGTAAGGTATGATGCTCTGCAACGAAAGGCGCAATTCTTTGTAGCAAAAGGTGTGATGCTCTGCAGCCCTGGGAGAAAGGCACCGATGTTCTGCAGGGAAAGGCACGATGCCATGCAGCAAAAAAAGCGCGATGCTCTATAGAAAAAGGTGTGATGCTCTGCAAGTAAGGGCGAGATGCTCTGCAGCCTTGGGAGAAAGAGCAATGCTCTGCAGCATTACATTTACACATAATAGCATTTTTTTTAAATATACATATTTTTTCTTTTTATATATATATATATATATATATATATATATATAAATAGTCATTGGGAGAAGGGCGCTACATCAGTATATATAGTACATATAGTCACACTCACACAATATATATATATATATATAGATATATAGAGGGACTGGGAGAGAGAGAGATAGATATTATAATTGGGAAATATGAAGGGATCTTGCGCAGTTCCACCCAAAAATGGAACTTCCGCTTAACCCACTCCTCGCCCCCTTACATGCCACATTTGGCATGTAATTTGTTTGGGGGGGGGGGGAGTGGAGACTTCAGGAGGAGTGGGACTTCCTGTCCCACTTCCTCATTCCGCCAAGGGGCTGGTAAGGCGATTAGCTTAATCGCCTTACTGCAGCCCCTCCCTGTAGGCAATCGCCTGGGACACGTCACAGGTCCCAGGCGATCGCCTGTCCAATAGGACGGCGCAGCGCCGCTCGCGCATGCGCAGTGCCACTCGCACATGCGCAGTGGGTGCCTGGCCGTGAAGCCGAAAGCTGTCGCGGCTGGGTGCCCACACTTAGAAAGAAGACACCGGCCAGGGAGCGGGGGAAAGGAGCGGTGCCTCGGGCGGCGCGTCGATGGAACCGTGGAGCAGGTAAGTGTATGTTTATTAAAAGCCAGCAACTACACTTTTTGTAGCTGCTGACTTTTAATAAACATAAAAAAAGGCTGGAACACCCCTTTAAGGACCGCCTCCTGGACATATACGCCGGCACAATGGCACTGCTGGGCACAGGCACGTACCTGTACGTTGCCTTTAAGAGCCGAGTGGTGGGTCACGCATGGGCACGACCTGGTCGGAAGCTCCATACCTGTGGGACCCGCAGACCCAATCGCCGCCGGTGTCCCACGATCGGTCACAGGAGCTGAAGAACGGGGAGAGGTGAGTGTAACCACACCTTCCCCGTTCTTTTCTGTGGCAGTGACACCGATAGTCTGTTCCCTGATATAGGGAACGACAATCAGTGACTAGTGTTGCTCACGAATATTCGCTACGAATATTGCATATTCGAGTATTTGCGAATAAATCGAATATCGCGGTGAATATTCGCTATTGCGAATATTCGTATTTTTTCAAATTTATTTTTAAAACAGATCACATCCTAGTGATCTCTATCGACGTCTAAAAGCATTGCTGGTATGATTAGAGACCCTGGGCCGAGTAGCTGAGGCGATCCTTTTATGTTGCCGAATATTCGCAATGCGAATATTCGTATTACGAATATTCGCAAATACTTTCTCTGCCCTTCTGTGTTTTGTGTATAAAAAAAAAAATTAGCTTTAGTTTAGTCATATAAGTTTGTGTAAGTAGAGTTAGTGTTTAGTGCATATTAGTTTAGTAATCCAGTAAATGATCTCCGTTTTCGCGTGTTGACGAGAATTTTGCAATCAATTTCGCATTCGCATTAGCGAAATTTCGCATTCGCATTAGCGAAATTTCGCATTCGCATTAGCGAAATTTCGCAAATTTTTTTTTTTGATAAAATATCACGAATATTCGATATTAACGAATATTTCGCGAATATTCTTCTATATATTCGTGAAATACCGCAAAATCGAATATGGCGTATTCCGCTCATCACTATCAGTGACGTCACGCCTACAGCCACGCCCCCCTACAGTAAGAATCACTCCCTTAGGGCACACTCAACCCTTTAGCGCCACCTAGTGGTTAACCCTTTCACTGCCATTGGCATTTTCACAGTTAACAGTGCATTTTTATAGCACTTTTCGCTGTGAAAATGACAATGGTCTCAAAAATTTGTCAAAAGTGTCCGATGTGTCCGCCATAATGTCACAATCAATACTAGTAAAAAATAATTAATAATAAAAATGACAAAAACGATCCCCTATTTTGTAAACGCTATAACTTTTGCACAAACCAATCAATAAATGCTTATTGCGATGTTTTACCAAAAATATGTAGAAGAATACGTATCGACCTAAACTGAGGAAAAAGTATATTTTTTATATATATTTTTTGGCGATATTTATTATAGCAAAAAGTATAAAATATTGTATTTTTTCTAAATTGTCGCTCTAATTTTGTTTATAGCGCAAAAAATAAAACCCGCAGAGGTGATCAAATACCACCAAAAGAAAATTATTTTGTGGGAAAAAAAGGACGCCAATTTTGTTTGGGAGCCACGTCGCACGACCGCACAATTGTCTGTTAAAGCGACGCAGTGCGGAATCGCAAAAAGGGGTAAGGTCCTTAACCTGCATAATGGTCTGGGTCTTAAGTGGTTAAGAGGTCCTGTCATGCTTTTTTTTTCTATTGCAAGTGATGTGATAAAGTATTGCAATGACCACCATTTTATTCTCTAAGGTGTCTGAAAAAGAAAAATATAATTGGGGGTTCTAAGTCTGAAAAATAGGCCCGGTCCTTAAGTGGTTAATAAAAATTGTCATTTTAAAGTTGCCTTTTAAACTTTATTAAAATTGATAAAAAATATTTTTTTATTGGTACATGTTACCCACTGTAGTGCCCATCCCCCAACAATGGCATTTGTTTGACAAACCCCCTGCTTATGAGTCTAGAAAATAGCCATTCTTTTTTTAAATTATTATTCAGTGGAGTTCTGATATGGCACCCGAACTTTAGGGATGTTTGCCCAACCTACCTTCGAACCAGACCCAGGTACATTCGGCTTATTCATACTTTGGACCATAAGATCACTTGTCTATAAACAATTATAATGTGCAAATTGACTTTGTGTTGTTGTCCTCGTTTCTGTTGAAAATTTTACTTTGTTTCCTGTGTGGTGAAAACACTGTCTCTGGGAAAGTAACTGAGGGGAAATCTCTCTAATTGTGGCAGTAATGAAGGCAAATCTCGCTAATGACACCACTGATCAGGGCCGATCCGCCCTATAGGCTCACTATGCAGGCCACTTAGGGCCCAGCAAAGTTGCCCCGTCTGGTGAGAAGTCATTTTCGGCCGCCTCACCCTGCTTCTCAACTCGCTGGCTGCATGGGAGAAGAGGTAAGAAGTCAGCACCCCCCGCTTCTCACTTTAATGTAAGATCCGACAGCAGAACACCCCCCCCCCCACACTGTCGGCAGCACCCCCCCCCCCCCCCCGCTTATTTAACCTTTTCAGGTCCGCGCTATTGACAGAATACGTGAACAGCGCGGACCTGAGGCGCCGGGGTCACGTCTTTGGACGTGATTTGCTTGTAATTCCCCGCGCGCGCCACAGGGTGGCGTGCGGCGGGGAAAAACAGTCCCGACGCATCACCGAGGATCCGATGCGTGTACCCGGCGGCCGTGATGTCCATCAGGTACACGCGATCGTCGGTGAGAGAGCAGGGACGTGGAGCTCTGAATGTAATCACAGAGCTTCACGTCCTGTCAGTGAGGTGACAGATGCTGTTTCTCTTGTATATAGGGAGACAGCATCGGTCACCTCCTCCAGTCACCCCCCTCCCCCCACACAGTTAGAACACACCCAGGCAATACATTTAACCCCTTCCTCACCCCCTAGTGTTAACCTCTTCAATGCCAGTCACATTTATACAGTAATTAGTGCATTTTTATAGCACTGGTCGCTGTATAAATGTGAATGGCCCCAAAAATGTGTCAAAAGTGTCCGATGTGTCCGTCGCAATATCGCAGTCCCAATAAAAATCGCAGATCGCCGCCATTACTAGTAAAAAAAAAATATAAAAAAAAAAATCATAATTATGTCCCCTATTTTGTAGGTGCTATAACTTTTGCGCAAAGCAGTCACTTATTGTGATTTTTTTTTTACAAAAATACGTAGAAGAATACGTATCGGCCTTAACTGAGAAAAAAAAATATAAAAAAAATAAATAAATGGGATATTTATTATAGCAACAAGTAAAAAATATATATATATTTTTAAATTGTCGCTCTTTTTTTCATTATAACGCAAAAAATAAAAACCGCACGGGCGATCAAATACCACCAAAAGAAAGCTCTATTTGTGGGGAAAAAAAGGACGCCAATTTTGTTTGGGTGCCACGTCGCACGACCGCGCAATTGTCAGTTAAAGCGACGCAGTGCCGGAAGCTGAAATTTCGCCTGGGCACGAAGGGGGTTTATGTGCCCAGTAAGCAAGTGGTTAATGTGACATGTCACTGTCGGCAGCACCCCCCCCCCTGCTTTAATGTGACATGTTGGCTGAACATAAACATTAAGGTTTAGTCTTAGAATTAGTGTTTAAGTATAGTTTATAGCCAAAGAGAGACTTGTGCAAGGGTTTTATGTTCACTTGCTTTCAGTATCAAAGCCCTGAACCATAGACCAGTCTTTCCCAACCTTATTTTTTTTTTTCATTTAAGGCACCCTTTAAAAATTATAGACAGTCTCAAGGCATCCCCATTGAGAACGTCATTTTATGACGAAACGCGTGCAGTGACGTCACCGTGTTCGGCGCTACGAGGAAGGGCTCCTCTCTTGTTTTTATACGACCGAAATTACCTTTGTTTGTAAGTAGGTTTTTACTTGTTATTAAATCGTTTTTGATGGTATTACACTATGTGTGGTTCCTTCATTTCTTGGTTCTATGGATGGGCTGATGTTAACTGATACCAGTACTGAGAACTCTCTATGTGGCTGTTTTGCTGTCATCTGCCTATGATCCGTGACCGGCTCTACTTATCACTAAGCGGTTGTGGAATCTAATTCATGCTGATACTTCATTACCTCTTGGTAAGCCTCTGTCCATGTGGTGGTGGTTCACTGGATCTTGCAAGCACCTGGGTGTTGTCTGTTTCAAGCATCATTACATTGGACTATTATTTTTTATTCACAAGGACTTGTTTTGTAGTGTTTTTACACACTTATTGGCGCAGTTTTGTTTTTTTCTTAGTCTCAAGGCACCCTTTAAAAATTATAGACCGTCTCAAGGCACCCATTAAAAATTATAGACAGTCTTAGGGCACCCTTTAAAGGGTTTGTAAAGGAATTTTTTTGTATCTTAATAGCTTCCTTTACCTTAATGCAGTGCTGTTTTCATGTCCTCATTGTTCGTTTTCGCTCTCAAGTTGCTGTAATCCTTCTCTGATCTCCACACTTCCTGGTTATCTGTTTCCTGATAACCACAGTACTGGGAGCTTTCTCTCTGTGGTCACTAATCAAGGAGGTGTGATTACTGTGTGTCTAAAACCCCAAAGCGCCAATCAGTTTCGTTTTACAAACCATCACTGCCCTGTATTGGCTCTGTGGCTCTGTACAGGAAACAGCATACACAAACTAAACTAGAACTGCAGGTACATTATAAGATTGATTTTTATTTATTTTTAATCATTTTTAAAAGGAATCAGTTAACTATTATGTCTCTATACCCTGTAAACAGTCATTTCAGCCCAAAAAATGTTTTCCTTTACAACTCCTTTAATAATTATAGACAGTCTTGAGGCACCCCATTGTAAAATATAAAAACGATTCTATTTGTTTATGAATAACACAGCAGCATCCACACATGTAGGACACCCAACCTTAGAGGTGATTAATTCTTCCATAGCAAATACACTTTTGCAAACTGGTATGGACTAGTATTCCAATGTTTCTCTTCATAAATGAATGAATGACTTGTATAGCGCTACGCATGCGAACTGAATCGCCTCTGGGTGCTTTTTCCAGCCAGTGTCTGCTTGGCGCGGTCATTTTACCCCGTAGGATCTTGACGCACTTGGGACACACAGTCATACACACATATATACTGGGCCAATTTGGACAAGATCCAATTTACCTACCAGCATGTCTTTGGAGTGTGGGAGGAAACCAGAGTATCCGGAGGAAACCCACGCAGACACAGGGAGAACATGCAAACTCCAGGCAGATGGTGTCGTGGTCGGGATTCGAACCAGCGACCCTTTTTGCTGCTAGGCGAAAGTGCTACTCACTGCACCACTGTGCTGCCCTCAATTTTTCTCCATCACTTAAATAAGGTGCCCTCAATAAGGTTTTAAAGGTGCCCAATGGAAACCTGGGGCTTTGTGTAACTAAAAGACTCCCTTGGTCCACCTGCTGGCTTGTATACAATTTTGGGGCAGTTTTTAGGCATTTTATCAAGGCACTCTTGAAGAAACCGCAAGGCACCCTGGTTGAAAAAAAACTATCATAGGAGAAATTCATTCTTCTTCAGCTTCTCAATTAAGCTATTAATTAACGTTGCCCTGAGAGTTTTATCAAGTATTTTTGGTATTTGCTGTATGTTTCAAGTATTATTGGATAATAGCTAGTGTATTTCTCTTCTTTTAAAGTGGATGTAAACCCAACATTTTTTTTTTGCTGGCACAATTTAAAATTTCCTATCATCTGTGCCCAGTCTTGCCACACAGAGTTAATCCAGCTCTGAGCAATCCTCTTTTATTGTTCAGTGAGATAAATCTTGACAAACAGAGAAAAACTTTGTCAAATCCTCCCCCTTGCTTTGAGTGACAGGTTATTTACATATCACATGCACTAGCCTTAGACAGGTGTTATTTTTTAATTCCCACCACCACTCCCTTTCTGAAGTCATGTGGTTGCTTTTTTGGATTTTGACTGGATGTTAGTGATCATAGCAGAATTCAGTGTACGGAATACACAAGAGAAAATGCATGTTGACAAGGGGAGTGTAGAGGTGGGCGGGGAGTCTACTGACATCACAACTCCACCCACAGAGCTCCAGACAACAGACCCACCCACAGAATCTGCAGTTTTTCAGTTCTTATAACAGACAGAGGGGAGACATTTGACAGGTAAGGATACATGCAGGAGGCATCTATATCCTTATAGATCAGCACTATGGCAGTAGTTTAGAAAGGATAACAGTGGGTTTACATCCACTTTAAATCTGACATTTTTACTAAACTAACAAATATAAGTTAAAAACATATATATTTGGTCTTGGACGACATTTTCTGAAGGATTAACATTATCTGTATTGTACGCTGTAGTCATGTCCCAAGCATCGACCACACCAACATGAAGATCCCTGAAGATGTCCTTCACTATAAGATACTGAATATAACCATGGAAGTCACTGAATCTCTCGGCATCTAGACTTGTCTCTCTGGTGTTCTCTGTTTTAATGATAACCTTTGTGTCCGGACTCCGTAAGAAGAGACGTTCCAATGCTTTGCGCACATTAATAACTCTTTTGATGAAGAGTTGGATGGGGAAAGGTCTGAAGTGTTGGCCCAGGCCGATAACGATGACATGCTGTGGACCTCCATCTAGCTGGTCTATTTGCTCACCTATATAGTGATCATCTTTTACCCAGTAAAACTGATCTGCAACAATAGGATGGCTGTGCTTTTTCCACTGTAGCCTGATGTTTCTCTGCATATCAATTGACAACAGCATAGATTCCAGTCCTGTCCGATATAGATCAAAATGTTTCAATCCTGGTAAAAAAAAAAAAGCACATGGTTTTAACTGTTTCAACTTTGACTGTACCCTTGCTACTTTAGTGACTGTACACACTGGGCAAGTATAAGCTAAAAACTTTAATGAAAAACAAAAACTTTCCTTGCCTTGCATATAAAACAATTTGAAGCAGAAGTCCAGACTAAGGGCACCTGGTAGTCAGTGGCGTATCTAGGGTATGGCAGCCATGGCAAGTGCCATGGGCGCCATATGAAGGGGGTGCTGTTGAGTGGCTGGGCAGCAAGCCATTTACCAGAGTCTGAGGGTCTCTTCTTTCCTCCTCCCGAGCATAGGCAGGATCTCCTTTTCAGCATCTTTGCTAATGGACAATGGCAGCGCTATACTTGCTGCATTCAGCCACAGCCCTCCCCTGTTCTCCCAGTCTCTCCCATTCCATCTGGTCGGATTGGCAGCGCACAAAGAAGAAGGAGGAACATCAGTTTCTCCATCTCCTCTGTGGAAACTGAGACCTTAAGTAATAAAGATTTCATCACTTCCAGTATTGGTTCTGCATTTACCTGGTCTTGGAGGGCAGAGGAGGGATCAGGGGTCTAATAAACCCCAGATTTCTCCATAAAGAGGATATGTCACTTCCAAAGTTATCACAAGCGATGATAAATATCACTAGCATTGTTAGCTGTTTTTTTGTTAAAGCGGAGTTCCACCCAAAAATGGAACTTCCGCTTAATCCACTCCTCACCCCCTTACATGCGGGGGGGGGGGAGTGGGGGCTTTAGGAGGAGTGGGACTTCCTGTCCCACTTCCTCCTTCCGCCGAGGGGCTGGTTAGGCGATTAAGCTTAATCGCCTAACCAGCCCCTCCCTGTAGGCGACTGCCTAGGACACTGACAGGTCCTAGACGATCGCATGTCCAATCAGCGGCGGGCCGCGCTGCGTGCGCATGCGCAGGGCCGCTCGCGCATGCACAGTGGGTGCCCGGCCGTGAAGCTGAAGGCTGTCACGGCCGGGTGCCCACAGTTAGAATGAAGATGCCAGCTAGGGAGGGGGGGAGAGGAGCGGAGCAGGTAAGTGAATGTTTATTAAAAGCCAGCAGCTACACTTTTTGTAGCTGCTGACTTTTAATAAACATAACATTGAGCTGGAACACCCCTTTAAGGTTATCTGAAAGATGGGTTTTAAATGTTTCGACAGGGGCGCAGTTTCAGTGCTCGCCATAGGTGCTATTGCCACTAGCTACACCTATGCTGGTAGCAGAAAAGAATTACTACAAAGGACAGCTCTTGACTACAGGTGAATGTTCTGTCCCACCTATACATACCTCCCAACTTTTTGAGATGGGAACGAAGGAACACCTATTAGCAAAGGTATGTAGACATAGGACACACCCCCTGTCACGCCCTCTTAAAGGAGGATTATACAATAACAAAGATAAGTTAAGCCCACAAGTGATTTTTTTTTTTAACCACTGTTATTTCTTTATACTTGATTTTGACATTTACAAATGCAGCAATTTAGAAATTGGATGAAAGGTTTAGCACTGGGAAACACTTTTTAACCACTTCAATACCGCACACCATCATATGACGTCCATAAAGGGGGTCTCCTATCCTGGGTGGACGTCATATGACGTCCTGGACTTTGTGCAGTGATATCTAAATGATGTCTGCAGCTAGACATCATTCAGCTATCATTGTGTTCCGGCAGCGATCCTGCGCACTATAAGAATGATCATAGCGTAGCTTAAAATAAGGAGAAAATCGTGGGTGCGCGATATACGCCGATACCCGCTTCCCACTCTCAGTTTGAACTGAGCCGCCAACATATACCGAGTGCAGTACACTCGGGTACATTCGGCCAGGCTCGGCTTCGCTCGTGCTCACGCATAAACGCCACAGAGCGTGAGCATACGGTGTACATACGGTATTATCTGTATTTTCCTCCCGGCTTCCGGGTACTTGCTCCAGTGGGAGTGGGCGTTCCTGTGCAGTGCCGCAATGTCACCTGGGACCAGTGTTGTAACTAACGGCGTTGAAATAAACGCCGTTAGGTAACGATACCCCTTTTGAGGGTAACGAGTAATCTACCTGATTACTCTTCTCCTCACGGCAACGCCGTTTCCATTACTTGGGCGGCATTACCGTAATTACACATACCTCTTACTCAGCCGCATCCATTATTAAAAAAACGTGCCTCCCCCTCTGACTGACGTCTGACATATGGAGAACAGGAGAAGGTAGGGAGATCAACGTCGAGGCATTTTACAGGCACAGTGAGGCATGTATGATGGCACAGTGACTCACTGTGCCATCATACATGCCTCACTGTGCCATCATACATGCCTCACTGTGCCTGTAACATGCCTCACTCACTGTGCCTGTAACATGCCTCACTCACTGTGCCTGTAACATGCCTCACATGCCTCACTGTGCCTGTAACATGCCTCACTGTGCCTGTAACATGCCTCACATGCCTCACTGTGCCTGTAACATGCCTCACATGCCTCACTGTGCCTGTAACATGCCTCACATGCCTCACTGTGCCTTTAACATGCCTCACATGCCTCACTGTGCCTGTAACATGCCTCACATGCCTCACTGTGCCTGTGACATGCCTCACATGCCTCACTGTGCCTGTAACATGCCTCACATGCCTCACTGTGCCTGTAACATGCCTCACATGCCTCACTGTGCCTGTAAAATGCCTCACATGCCTCACTGTGCCTGTAACATGCCTTACATGCCTCACTGTGCCTGTGACATGCCTCACATGCCTCGCTGTGCCTGTAACATGCCTCACATGACTCACTGTGCCTGTGACATGCCTCACATGCCTCACTGTGCCTTTAACATGCCTCACATGCCTCATTGTGCCTGTGACATGCCCCACATGCCTCACTGTGCCTGGGACATGTCTCCCATGCCTCACTGTGCCTGTAACATGCCTCACATGCAACACTGTGCCTGTAACATGCCTCACTGTGCCTGTGACATGCCTCACATGCCTCACTGTGCCTGTAACATGCCGCACATGCCTCATTGTGCCTGTGACATGTCTCACATGCCTCACTGTGCCTGTGACATGCCTCACATGCCTCACTGTGCCTGTGACATGTCTCACATGCCTCACTGTGCCTGTGACATGCCTCACATGCCTCACTGTGCATGTGACATGCCTCACTGTGCCTGTGACATGCCTCACATGCCTCACTGTGCCTGTGACATGCCTCACATGCCTCACTGTGCCTGTGACATGCCTCACATGCCTCACTGTGCCTGTAACATGCCTCACATGCCTCACTGTGCCTGTGACATGTCTCACATGCCTCACTGTGCCTGTGACATGCCTCACATGCCTCACTGTGCCTGTGACATGCCTCACATGCCTCACTGTGCCTGTGACATGCCTCACATGCCTCACTGTGCCTGTGACATGCCTCACTGTCAGTGAGGCATGTTACAGATGGCACAGTGAGGGGTCATCTTATACAGTGAGTATATCTCAAAAACAAAATTTTAACTGGAAAATTAGAGGGTCGTCATACCTTGGCAAAAAAAAAAGTCTGTTACTTTGCTAAGTAACTAATTACTTTGCTAATGTAGTAACTGAGTCACTAACTCAATTACTTTTTTGGACAAGTAATTTGTAACTGTGCCTGTAACATGCCTCACTGTGCCTGTGACATGCCTCACATGCCTCACTGTGCCTGTAACATGCCTCACATGCCTCACTGTGCCTGTAACATGCCTCACATGCCTCACTGTGCCTGTGACATGCCTCACATGCCTCACTGTGCCTGTAACATGCCTCACATGCCTCACTGTGCCTGTAACATGCCTCACATGCCTCACTGTGCCTGTAAAATGCCTCACATGCCTCACTGTGCCTGTAACATGCCTTACATGTCTCACTGTGCCTGTAACATGCCTTACATGTCTCACTGTGCCTGTGACATGCCTCACATGCCTCACTGTGCCTGTAACATGCCTCACATGACTCACTGTGCCTGTAACATGCCTTACATGCCTCACTGTGCCTTTAACATGCCTCACATGCCTCATTGTGCCTGTGACATGCCCCACATGCCTCACTGTGCCTGGGACATGTCTCCCATGCCTCACTGTGCCTGTAACATGCCTCACATGCATCACTGTGCCTGTAACATGCCTCACTGTGCCTGTGACATGCCTCACATGCCTCACTGTGCCTGTAACATGCCGCACATGCCTCATTGTGCCTGTGACATGTATCACATGCCTCACTGTGCCTGTGACATGCCTCACATGCCTCACTGTGCCTGTGACATGCCTCACTGTCAGTGAGGCATGTTACAGATGGCACAGTGAGGCATGTTACAGATGGCACAGTGAGGGGTCATCTTATACAGTGAGTATATCTCAAAAACAAAATTTTAACTGGAAAATTGGAGGGTCGTCATACGCCGGCAAAAAAAAAAGTCTGTTACTTTGCTAAGTAACTAATTACTTTGCTAATGTAGTAACTGAGTCACTAACTCAATTACTTTTTTGGACAAGTAATTTGTAACTGTAACTAATTACTTTTTTAAAGGACGATGAGCAACACTGCCTGGGACTTCGCCCATATGATTGACGTGCCTGAGAAAAACTCACCCCGGCGTATAAGGCGCGTCACGACTTTTCGAAAGTAGCCGAACTGCGGGTCGGCTCTATATGGCGCCTGCACAGTCAGCTCTACACAGCTCTTAGTCGGTGCGCCGTATAGAGCCGATTTGCAGTTCGGCGACTTTCGGAAAGTCGTGATGTGCCTTATCCGCCAGAGGGAATTTTTCTCAGGCACGTCAATCATATGGGCGAACTCCCAGATGACATTGCGGCACTGCACAGGAACGCCCACTCCCGGGGGAGCGAGTACCCGGAAGCCGGGAGGAAAATACTGATAATATCGTGAATACTGTACATGTTTGAGGTATACTGAATGTAATGTTATATACTCGTTTTTTGGGTGAACCGCCGCTTTAAGATTAATTTTGATATATTGCTCTGGGTTACGTCACTATGCAGATTTCTGCAGTTTATTTCAAAAGTGTATAATAGTTCATTATTACCTTTAAATGTTTTTTCTAAATAATTATACCATTGTTGTACAGTAGAGTCACCAGTCATATGTATCATTTTGTCATTTAAACAGGTGTACATTTGTTCATGGAGTGTAAAGTTGGCGAGGCGACAGAACACAGGTCTCCATTTATTCTGTAACACAAATCCACTGGGAAATGGAGGCAGCATCCCAATCTTGCATTGTTCTAGCGGGGGAGGAGGTGGTTCTGTGAAAATAAAAATGAAAAAATAATTATTGGTGACCTGTCTAACCTGCCACAGGATTTGTAATTTTGTTCTTTTAAAGTCATGACCTGCAGACCCTGCCAGACAACATAGTGAGTTAATGCTTTTCCTAAAGTTTCTTTGCAAACTACTTTCCACGTGTACAGCTTAATCAAGTATTCATCGTAACACTCACCCAACAATATGATGAAGAGAAAAATCGTAGCATTGAAAAGCACCCGCATATGTTTTTAAATACTCTGGCTGTTTCTCTTTATAGTGTCATAGTAGGTAAGGTTGAATAAAGACAATAGTCCATCCAGTTCAAACCGTGTAGGTGTGTTAGTGTCTATATTTCCCATATCCCTGTATGTTGTGTACCTTAAGATGCACATCTTATGCCGCGTACACACGATAATTTTTCAGCATGGCAAAAAAAAACGTTGTTTTTCAGCATGTCGGAAAAACTAAGTTTTCCCAACTTTATCATTAAAATGACGTTGCCCACGCACCATTGTTTAAAAAAAATGGTCTAGCAAAGGGCGGTGACGTACAACACATGCCACGGCACTATAAAGGGGAAGTTACATTCGCATTTGGGCTGCTTTAGCTGATTCTGTGTTGGTAAAAGACGATTCGCGCTTTTTTGTCTGTTACAGCGTGATGAACGTGCTTACTCCATGATGAATGGCAGTTTTACCAGAACAAGCGCTCCCATCTCATAACTTGCTTCTGAGAATGCACAGGTTTTTTTTTACATTGTTTTAGCCCACACACGATCATTTTTACAACCCGAAAAACGATAAAAAATGCAGCATGTTCAAATTTTTTTTTGTCGTTTTTCAGAACCTGAAAAATGATGTAAAGCCCACACACGATCATTTTAAATGACATTTTTGAAAAACTACGTTTTTTTCATGCCGAAAAATGATCGTGTGTACGCGGCATTAGGCCCCCATGTACACGGGACGCTGCTAAATAAACGTTCAGAGACAGTTGGACATTTTTTTCAGCTGCTCCTGAACTCACTCATTGTTATTCTATCTGACCATGTTCACAGTCATGTTTTTTGTCGTTTTTAGGCAGTTGTGTTTAACAGCGTTTCTTTAAAAGTAAAAAAATGGGTTCAGACCCAAAAGACGTCCACGTTTCAGATGCCACACGTGACTAATTGTGGCTAAACACAGTAACCCACATTTAGCCACATTTAGTTTACAGGCATTTTTAGTTTTTGGCCATGTAAAAAAATATATTTTGAAACGCTTCTAAATGCAAACGCGGCTATACGCGGCAAAACAGATGTTTTAAACGTGGGTTACTATCTGTCAAGTTTAATCATTTAGGAGCAGTTGTAAAAACGTCTTGTGTACATGGAGCCTAATGTACACACGGTCGTTTTTTGTGATGAAATAAAACAACGTTTTAAAAAACTTCATTTAAAATGATCGTGTGTGGGCAAAACGTCGTTTTATGTCTTCTGAAAAACGACCAAAAAATTTTTTGAACATGCTTCAATTTTTTATGTCGTTTTTCAAAATGTCGTCTTTTGTTTCATAAAAAATTAACGTGTGTGGGCAAAATGACGTTTAAAACAACGTTTTTAAACCCGTGCATGCTCAGAAGCAAGTTATGAGACGGGAGCTTCAATGGAACAGAGTGTCGTCGAACGTGGTGTACGTAACCGTGCTTTACAAGAGCATTTTCAGAAAATGATGGTGTGTAGGCAACGACGTTTTTTAAAATGAATTTTGAAAAACAACGTTTTTTTTTTCATGAGAAAAAACAACCTTTTTTACAAAACAAAAAACAACCGTGTGTACGCGGCATAAGAGTCTCTTAAAAATATCAATATTCCCCTCGGCCACCACCAATTGTGGAAGAGAGTTCCACATCCCTATTCCCCCGACAGTGAAAAACCTCCTCCGCGATTTAAAGTTAAACTGCTTCTCTTCATGATACAATTGTAAGTAACAGATCCACATAGGTATGTGAAAATTTACATATACAGGTATACATTTATTCACATAAAAATTTTTTTTTTTAATTTATTGTAGAGATATTAATTGATATACCCAATACCCCTGAAGAAGAAGCTATATGTGTCTGAAACACGTTGGAAGGAGTTGGAATACACAATACAAGTTTGCATCATCTATGACCTTGTCTTTGGAGCTGTATCAATGTTTTTTTTATACCTTGTTTTGTACTACAATAAAAATTTACTAAATGTCTTTTAACATTTTGCGTTAAATGGTGCCTTTTATAGTCCCATTTGGGGGATATAATTTGATCTAACAGGATATTTAAGTGGGAGATATTAAGACAGGTGCAAGTATGTTTTCTAGCTGTATATACATACAATAATTTCTATTGAATACATGATTAAAATATTGTTTTAATATCTGCCAGGAGTATTCTGCAAAGAAAGGTAATAATTATCAGCATGGGGCATTGAAGACTGCAGACTGCAGCAATAGGAGAAGATAAACAAGTAACATCTATACATATTTGTCCACTGACTATAGGATGAGCAAAAGAAAAGGGAATAAGAATAATAAAGTACTTAAAGGTTTTTTTTTATAAATAACAAACATGTTATACTTACCTCCACTGTGCAATTCGTTTTGCACAGAGTGGCCCCAATCCTAGTCTTCTGGGGTCCCTCGGCAGCTGTCTCGGCTCCTCCCCTCAACAACTCCACACATTCATGCGAGCGAGCTCGCATGGGGTGTAGCTGTTGTGGGCGCGCTCCCGTGATACAGCGGCGGCCATAGCTGCCGCTGTATCACTGGGCCCCACCCCCCAGTACACCGCGTCATTGGATGTGATTGACAGCAGTGCCAGCCAATGGCTGCGCTGCTTTCAATCCATCCAGTGTAACCAATCAACGGCCGGGCTGAGAACCGAGGAGAATGGCGAGAGTGAGTGCGGTACTTTTGAGGGGTCAGGTAAGTAAAACGGGGGCTGGGGGGGGCGGTACTGTCAGATGTTTTTTCACCTTAATGTATAGGATGCATTAAGGTGAAAAAACATTTACCTTTACAACCCCTTTAACAAGGTTCCTGGTTCCTGCAGAGTCCAATTTCATTTAGCATAAAATATTGTGAATCTTTGGCTTTAAAAATGATTCTCAGCATGAGTGCATAATTTAGATGGAAATGGAGCATTAACAGGCTGCAGGTACCCCTGCTTTTTTTAGTCCAAGCGTAGGGCTTTGCATCAATTAAACAACTAATCAAGGGGTCTGAGAAATGACCAAGAAGATGTCAAAATGCTCATACTCATTTAGTGGACAATTGTAAATTCACACAGAATTTATACCACACAAAATCAGGTAAGAGCTTGATCACATTACCCTAAACAATGTGAACTGTAAACAGTAATGGCAGTACATCTAATGAACAGCTAACAAACATAAACAGTAATCAAATTACACAGTAAGCTAATTAACAACTATTCACCTAACAGTGATCTAATCAAATCTAATTAACAAAAACATGTAACATCCCACAATAGTTTGGTAACAAGATGAAGTGGACACAATACTAGCAGACAGAAAGAAACAATAGGTGACTCAATTAACAATGAGGATTCACACCTAGGAGGCACACAATGGGAATTATAAAAAAAAGAGAAAAACACCTTAAAGCGGAGTTTCCGCCTCTGAAAAAAAAATTTGAAAGTCAGCAGCTACAAATACTGTTTAGGGATCAGGGATCCCATGATGTTGGCCCCCCAAAGCTGAATTATCCAGCTGGCATTGCAATTAAGAGAAACCGGCAGTAAAGGCTTTAAGCTTCACAGTCAATTTCCTACCGCTCATATGCGAATCACGCTGCACTTCCTGAATGGCCCTGTCACCTTCTGGACTTTCAATCTGTAATTTGTAGACATGTGCATTCGTTTTCGTTAGAATGCATTTCCATCCGAAAATCAATTTTTTTCGTTATCGTTTGTTAAAGCGCAAGAAACGAAAACCGAAAGATCCGACATAAAAAATGCTTTATTTTCGTTTTCGTTGCGGTAAAAATTCGATATAGAGAGATTCGACATTATAGGGAAAAGATTCGACATTATAGAGAAAAGATTTGACACTATAGAAATAATAGATTCGACATTACAGAAATTAGATTTCGATTTATGAGAAAATAGATTCGACATTATTACTAGTCATACAACATTAGAATTCTTGTAGGCGGAATATTCGAACGGAAATGTACGATTCGACGCAAAGATTCGATGTTCCGTCGAATATTCTTTTGACCATTCGATAGAAACCAAGTATTATTGGATTTTCGGACGAAAGCTATTCCCCAATGAAAAACAAAATAAATCAAAAAGATTTTCGGGAGTAACTAAATAAATGTATTTTCCAAACGAAAACGAAAAAACGAAACTAAATATTCCAGTCTGCACATGTCTAGTAATTTGATAGCTGAATATGAATTTTGATGACAGACTTACTATAACTATAACTGTGAAATAGCATGATTGAAGCAGCCTAAGCCATCCGCTCCCACTTCCTCCACAGCTCAGCCTTCCAGTGAGTGCTGAAGGGGCAAAGCAAAGTGTCAGTGACTGACAGTCACCAGATCAGCAGTGTTTGATCACATTATTCCTGGTCTTAGAGCCGTATAGTGGATGTTGGGTTAAAAAAAGTTTCTCACTCTCTTACAGCAAAATAACCCTGAGTGAAGATGTCCTTTGAAACCAAATGCAAATAATAAAAACTTTCAAAGATGTACAACTTTAAGGATTACTTACTTGTACATGAATTCACATCAATGGATTCAAAGTTTTTGGGGATTTCAATAGCAATATTTTCCCTGGAAAAAAAAATATTCATATAGAATTTTATAATATTGAATTTTCATTATATACAAGATAGTAATATGCCCTTATATGCCACATACACGTCATTTTGTTTTTTAGAATCAAATTTATTTATAAATCGTATTAAATCCGATTTTCTATAGATATTCATAAATATTTTCTGCATATCAACCTCAGTGGGGTCACCCGCTTGGCCATTCTCTAATTTCATGAGGTGGAGAGGCAGGGTATTAACATCACAATCTGCACCTTTTTCAATCAGCGAACGCCCTGTATTCATTGAAAAAAATGCAAGGCGTTCTCTAAATGGCAAAAATGCCAAGCGAGTGACCACACTGTGGTTATTATGTAGAAGGGTGAAGAAAACAGGACCAAATCTCACTATTTATACCTAGCCTGCGTATTTTTGGAATACAAACTCCAGTTTGTATATTTTTTACTTATCTTTGCCCACAGGGCATCCTGAATGTACTTAATTTTTTTTTCTGTGCATTGAAGCTCTGGGTTTCCGCATCATAGGGAACCTTTGTGTATTCGTCCCTGGCAATAGCTTTGTGGAAATTTCATTGTGCACAATATTAAAGGCTAAGTTCACAGAAATTACTTATTTTGATTCTACACCGGATTACCCTATTCTCTTCATAGCTGTTTAAACACACTGCTCGATTACTTCTACCTTACCTCCTGGTCAGACTTTAGGTCATGACACAGGAAGGAGTTGCCCAGTTGAGGGTTGATGATGCAGGATGTGTGCTGATGAGATCAGCTGGTCAACTCCTTCCTGTATCATGACCTAATGTCTGTCCAGGAAGTAAGGCTAAGGTAATCAAGGGCTTTTAAACAGCTATGAAGAGAGTGTGTATAATTCATGAAAAGCTGTTATTATAGCATTGCTATATTGGAACAAAAGGGAACTGGAATTTAGAAAAAAAAAAGTGAACTTGGCCTTTAAGCATTAACAGTGGCTTCTGTCAATTTATGACCCTTCCCCCTGTTGTTCTTAGTAATACAGATGTGATATAATGATGCAGCCACCCCAGTCAGTGGTATTTATTATTGGACCAAATAGCACAATGGCCACGCCCAGAGCAGCAGACCTCTAGGACAGCGGCTCCCTCAACACTGACACAGGAAGGAGAACAATGGAACCAGAGTGGTTATACAACTGGCACATTACAATTTTAAACAAAAGGGTATTTAGCTAAAACATTTAAGACAAATGAAGAGTGTGCGTTTGTTTTTTAAAACAACTCCTATATGTGTATTTCATCTGTAAATTTAATTGTTTGCCTATAGTTCAGCTTTAAATTTCCTGGCCAAGGTGGTGTAAAATATTGTCAATTTGTAAATGTTTTAAATTGTGTAAAATTTTGTTCAATTCTGCCTAAAACCACGTTAAAATTCTGATGTTTTCTCTGCTGTCCAACAAAATAAATATTGTATTGATTCCTTGCACAATTTGTATATGTTTTTGTTGATGGAAATTTAAACAGTTTTTTTTTTTATCGGATGTACTGACCTTTCTAAGAGAGATTTTTCAAGTGTGCTTAGAAAGGAGAGATCCTTGTTGAAAGACTGAAGGTATATTAATGACCTACAATCAAAAGATTCTGGTTTAGCGCAGTAAAATATCTCATTGTATCCTTCTTTTCTATATTCACATATTTCATTCTTTGTATTCGGTTGGAATCCACATTCAGACTTCACTTGATGAGTTCCATTTGTAAAAGTCCCCATGAAGTAAATGAGGCCATAGCCCTGATTCCTCGCTCTCCACAATGCTGAGACAGCCTCACTTGGATGGTAGAGGACCAATGAGAAGAAAATCTTTCCTTCCCAAAATAAAGTGAAATGGGCATGATAGGTTCCATTGTTAAAATCTTCAATTCTCCCAGAAGCCGCAGCTTTAAGATCTGGAGAAAAGATCCTAGCTCTTATGAAGTCTCCTCCATATGTTTTCCTGTTACCCAAATGGTCAAACATCTCAATTTGGACAATTATTGTCTCTTCAACACAATACTTTTTTCTTGGGTCCAGTATGGTGGCTCTGCTCTTCTTAGCACTGGTTGTGTGGTCTTTGTGGGTGAACGTGATGGAAGGAATCGAGATAGCAATGTTTTTGAAGATGAGAGAAGCTTTAATTTCATCCTCTAATGAGAAGTTGGCAATTGCTATAGTTGTTTCCTTGTGGTCTACAGTGGGATTGCTGGATTGTAGAACTGCATCTGAGCTCTGGAATAAATAAATATTGTT
This sequence comes from Rana kukunoris, assembly GCA_029574335.1. Taxonomy (NCBI): domain Eukaryota; kingdom Metazoa; phylum Chordata; class Amphibia; order Anura; family Ranidae; genus Rana; species Rana kukunoris. The sequence continues at coordinate 31,796,027 of CM056060.1, forward strand.
ATAAATACTGATTTAAAGCGATCAAAGATTTGAGAAAATTATATGTTGAAATAAGGTGGGCAGGAAGGATTAAACAATTAAAAACTTGAAGCCCAACTTCAGGTTCTCCCCCCAGTAGAACCCATAAAGTTTGCCCCACACAATTTTATAAAATATATTTATTTTATACTTACCTATTATCAGTCTTTAGGCTGGTCACATCACGTAGAGCAGGGGTGCCCAACCTTTTGAAGAGTGAGGGCCACTTAAGCTACTTGGTAACCAGTCGCGGGCCTCAATGAGCGGAGCGGGCGGATTGCAGGTCTATGTCTACTCTGTATATGCAGAATGGACACAGCCCACTATACTTTTTTCCGGATTGGATTGGAGGTAGGACACAAGTCGGTTTACATCTGCCACTCCTTAGAGGTGAATGGAGGGTCCAATTGGGTCGGACTGACCGTGTGAAAGGGGCCAAAGGCTGCTTTCACACAGATGCCCTGCAGTTTACCCGCACCATTGGTGCAACCCAGTGTACCTTTGGCTTTCCTGCTCTTTACAATGGACTTGTATTATATTCTGCAGGTTTGGTGCACTTTCAGAAATCTCACCAAAGTCACAGGTAATAACAGAAGTCTATGGCTCAGTGCAGGTAACCCACAGGTGCGCTGCTCTGAACCTGCAGATCAGTTTATAAGCAGCCTAGTAACCACTGAAGAACATATATGCCCATAAATACACTGTCATTTTAGTAATAAAACTAATCTTAATAACAGTATTCTATTCCATCCCAGAGAAAGACCACAGGCCACATCAGAGGGCTCCACGGGCCACATCAGAGGGCTCCGCGGGGGCCACTGGTTGTGCACCCCTGACGTAGAGGGTTCTCTTCCTCTTTAGATCTTGTCCTGATGGTGGGTGTTTCTCAATTATGCAGAGAGCAGCACTGATATAGCAATGTCACCAACACTCTCTGTATCATTACACTGTGTTTACAGTATGCCTTAGTGGTTCCATGGCACCAAACACCCAGTGTCTTCTTGTTCGAATGACACCCAGAAGACTGTGGACCAGGGCTTTTATTTAGCTGAAATGTGCTGGAACTTTATTCTCCACCTCTCCTCTCCAACCATTCATTTAACGCAGAAGCCAGTAGAGGAAGTTTTCTGTTTAGCTCACTTTCTCTTCCCGCTCTGGGTGCTGGGCACCCAGAGCTCCTGCCCTTGAGCCCTGGTGAGTGCTTCAGGTCCCTGTGCAGCTACTTTGGCTGGACTGAGCCGAGTAAATAGCTCTGAAACACCTCCTTGTCTTTGTGATACAGTTCTGATAGGCAGAGCTCCTCAATAAGACTGTACTGTACTGTGGTGCTGGCTTTGCTGAAGAAGTGAGGGAGCTGTGATTGAAAAGAGAGCTGAAACCTTTGGGGAGAGTGAGTTTGTGCAAATAGGAGAACTAAGAAAGTGATGGAGGGAGGATCTGTGCAGAGAGTAGAACTGGGGGGTGGGGTGGGGGAATTGTGCTGAGAGAAGAACTTGGGGGGATTTGTGCAGAGATAAGAACTTGGGGGGATTTGTGCAGAGAGAAGAACTTGTGGGGATTTGTGCAGAGGATAGAGCTGGGTGGTGTTGTGCAGAGAAGAGAACTGGAAAGTAGGGGGGAGGGATTTGTGGGGAGAGGAAAGCTGGGGGATGAGGGGTTTAATAAGAGAGAAGAGCTGGGGGGAATTGTGCAGAGAGCAGAACAGGTAAAGGGGGGGGGTGTGCAGAAGTGATAACTGCAGAGGACAGAAAGCAGGTTGCGCAAAATGAGGGCTGTGGAGGGGGGAGCAAGTTGTGTACAGGTGAGAACTGTGGGAGAAAAGGGGTACAGAGGTAAAAGATGGGGGTGACCAAGGTAAAGGCTGTAAATTGGGGTGAGCTTTAGATGGGGGCAAAAGTAAAATGTAGAAGGGGGCATAAATAATGTGGATGGTGGTACAGAGTTGAGTTGTGGACTGGGGGGGTAAATTTTGATTGGCGGGGTGCAGAGGTGAGATGTTGACAGGAGGGCAAGCGTGATTTGTGAATGGGGCGGTGCTAAGGTGATCTGTAGATAGGGGTGCAGAGTTGAGCTATAGGCATGGGCAGAAGAGGTGAGCTGTGGACAGGGGAAAGAAAGAAGAAAGAGGTGAGCTGTTGATGGGTGATGCAGAGATATGCAAAGAGAGTGTCAAAGAGACAAATTCCATACCACACGTATTCTAGAAGGAAAGAGTTAAGGTGCACCAAAGTATAGCATAATGCTAGAGAAACTGACATACACTATATTACCAAAAGTACTGGGACTGCCTGCCTTTACATGCACATGAACCCTTTACAACCACTTTTGCCTACAAGTAAACCTATAATAAGGCTTACCTGTAGGTACTGTGACTTTCTCCTAAACTTGCACAGTTTAAGAGATATTCACTGTATGCACATGTGCCAATGTCAGCTGTTGTGCCGTGACCAGTGGCTCCCACGCACATATACACAGTGGTGTACGGGGACCACTGCAACAGCATCATTCTATGGTAAGTATTTCATACTGAGCCAGTATGTGATGCATACTAGCTCATTATGCCTTTGTCTTGCAGGTTGTTGTTTTTTGCAGAGTTTACAATTACAACCACTTTAATGACATCCGAGTCTTAGTCTGTAGGGTTCAATATTGAGTTGGCCCAGCATTTGCAGCTATAACAGTTTCAACTCTCCATAAAGACAAGGATGAGCGAGTTTGGGGTAGAGGAACTTGACTGGCCTGCACAGAGTCATGACCTTAACCCGCTAGAACACCTTTGGGATGAATTAGAGTGTAGACTGTGAGCCAGGCTCTCTCGTTCAACATCAGTAAAAAGAAAAATCCTGAAAATATGACCTGTTGGGGCGTTTTGAGGACTGGAGCTGAGAAACACTGCCTTATGCCCTGTACACACGATATCCGATGAAGCTGACTTTCATCAGTCTTGCCTACACACCATCAGTTAAAAAACCGATCGTGTCAGAAAGCGGTGAAATAAAACACGACGTGCTGAGAAAAATTAATGTTCAATGCTTCCAAGCATGCGTCGACTTGATTCTGAGCATGTGTGGATTTTTAACCGATGGTCGTGCCTACAGACGATAGTTTTTTCTTTTTTTTCTGTTTTTCACTACGACGGACCACAATGCAATGGTCCGTCGTAGTGACGTCATCCTCCCCTCCACGCCACAGCATCCCAACGTGAGTTCTAGCCCTCTGTCTGGACACTGTGTACCTCACCCGGAATACACTGATGGTGATAGCCAGGCAGCTGCTTCCTTCACAAGTGCTGTGAATGAAAACAGGGGACTAAACAGGGGACTAACAGGGGATATCTCGGCTGGCATTTGACTGACCTCAGGACCTTATCTACATGCCTGTACTCTACTACCTCAATGTGAGTGCTTTAATGTTGTTCTTTCATTAAAGTTTGCAGTTTTCTAAATAAGTTAAATAACCTATGGGGCCTACACACGATCGTTTTTGACCGATAAAAGCGGCCCATCAGACCGTTGTCCCCTGGCTATCCTATTGTGTGTACGAGGCCTCAGTCATAGTAGTCATACTGGAGACTTTAGATTTACTTTAAAAATGTAGGTGATTTAGTACATACCTTTTTGAAGTGATGCACTGTAAAGCTTATCATCAAGATGGTAAAGAATGAAACAGACAGAATTTTTTTTGTACTCCATGTAGTAGTCATCACAGCTTCATAAGCTGAAAAAAATAGGTTACCTCTGTTATTTTGTTACTTAAACTAGAAACATTCCAGTATTACAGTATAGTTGCAGTTGACCTCCTTTTGACTTGTATTTGACAAACCAATTTGAAGCAAACAACATTTTTTTTATTCTATTTGTTGAACTAGAGTAACTATCAGGGGCGGACTGACCATTGAGTCACTCGGGCACTGCCCGAGGGCCCCATGCCACTAGGGGGCCCCATCAGGGTGGCCAGGCTCAGTAAAACCAGGGACAGTATGTAAAAATCTGTGTTTTTTACATCTGTCCCTGATATGTCCGAAACTGACATGCTTTTGATGTGAAAATCCTGAGATTTTAGCTGCCACGCCTCTGCATTTCCTCCTGGCGTGGTAGCCATCAGTAAGCCCAGGGGCCCCATATTGTTCTATTGCCAGGGGGCCCCATGAGTTGTCAGTCCGCCCCTGCTAACTATGTAACTATGTTTAGCAAAGTTGAGAACACCAAGCCAGCCTTGACATTTATGCAAAAGCACTTAGCATTTGAAGACTGTTGAGGGTTGATTTACTAAGGGCAAACATGCTGTTCACTTTATTAGGGAATTTCCCCCAGTGCTTCGTGAATGTGGGAAAATTCAACTTTGCAAATACCCAATCACGTGCATAGAAAATAAAAAAATGCATTTTTGCTTGCACATGATTGGATGATGGAAGCCAGCAGAACTTCACATCATTCACTAAGATTTCTAGAAAATTATCTTCCCAAGTGCAACGTCCCTTGCAAAGTGAAGAGGGTCATTCCGGCACTATGCGGCGCTTGCGCACAGACCTAGGAGCTGACTGCGCAGGCGCCGTATTTCTCCGAGTCCTATTTCAGCTTTTTTCGGAGGGCGTGACGCGCCATAGGACTCAGAGAAATACGGCGCCTGCGCAGTCAGCTCCTAGGTCTGTGCGCAGGCGCCGCATAGCGCTGGAAATACCCGAGTCCTAAATCGGGTATTTTCGGAAGCCGTGACGGGCTATACAGGCGCCATCCACCGCGGGGGAAATAAATCAAAATTAAGGATTACACAGTAAGTGGGGCATTTAAAAAAAAAAAACAGCATACTGGCGCTGACGCCAGTATGCTGGATCACATGGGAAAGAGTATATTTAGGGTGAACCACCGCTTTAATAATTATTACTAGTCAAACATTATAATTCTATTATAGCTTGTTGGCGGAGCATTCGACCGCAAATGTACGATCGCGGCGTCGTACAGTTTAGTGTAGTGATGTCAAATATAGTGGAGTTTTTATAGTGGAGAGAATTGATATTTAGGTATTAGTATGATGACTATAATTTATGTTCCGCAGCAACACCCACGTTTTTCAGAGAGTGCATTTTATTTTACTTCCAATACAGAATAAAGTCCAAAAGTCCACAGACGATACAAATCCAACAGAGTAATTCAAAGTCCCATTTTACTAGATCAATTCTAGACCTGTGCCATATTCATAGAGAGTGACAAGACCTACTGAATGCCAGCTTGAATGTCTCAAATACTGGCCTACACATATATATTAATATTACAACATTTAGCTGCTTCGTCGAATCGTCTTAGAACATCCGACAGACACCATAAGCCTTCAATTGACAGATTCGACCATAAAGGGGTTGTAAAGGTTTGTTTTTTATTTTCTAAATAGGTTCCTTTAAACTAGTGCATTGTTGGTTCACTTACCTTTTCCTTCAATTTTCCTTCTAAATGTTTATTTTCTTTGTCTGAATCTCTCACTTCCTGTTTCTCCTCAGTAAAGTTCACACCATCATCTGAGCGGTGTTTAGTCAGCCAGAACAGCTTACTGAGGAAAAACAGGAAGTGAGAAATTCAGACATTTAAAAGGAAAATTTAAGAAAAAGGTAAGTAAACCAACAATGCCCTAGCTTAACCACTTGAGGCCCGCGCTACCGTCGGATGACGGCAACAGCGCGGGCCTGAATAGCCAACATGCCGTCATTTGACGGCATGTCTTTCTGGCGTTCCCAGCGCGCGCTGTAGTGCGCGCTGCGGGGAAGCCCTGTGTTGTCCGTGTCCCTTGGACACGGCCAATCACAGATCACGGCAAACGGCCAATCAGAGCGGCCGTTTGCGATGCGATCTGTGGGCCAATGAGAGATGATCTCTCATAGATCATCTCTCATTGCCGGCTCACACAGAGACAATGTCCTGTCTCTGGAAGGGAGGAGCCCGATCTGTGTTCCTTCTTACATAGGGACACAGATCGGTCACCCCCCCAGTCACCCCCCCCTCCCCTCACAGTTATAACACACCTAGCATACACATTTAACCCCTTCCTCACCCCCTAGTGTTAACCCCTTCAATGCCAGTCACATTTATACTGTAATTAGTGCATATTTATAGCACTGATCGCAGTATAAATGTGAATGGCGCCAAAAATGTGTCAAAAGTGTCCAATGTGTCCGCCATAACGTCGCAGTACCAATAAAAATCGCAGATCGCCGCCATTTCTAGTAAAAAAAAAATAATAAAAAATAATAATTCTCTCCCCTATTTTGTAAGCGCTATAACTTTTGCGCAAACCAGTCGCTTATTGCGATTTTTTTTTTTTTTTTACCAAAAATATGTAGAAGAATACGTATAGCCCTAAACTGAGAAGAAAAATGTGTTTTTATTTTTAATTGGGATATTTATTATAGCAACAAGTAAAAAATATTGTATTTTTCTTCAAAATTGTCGCTTTTTTTTGTTTATAGCGCAACAAAAAAAAATCGCACATGCGATCAAATACCACCAAAAGAAAGCTCTACTTGTGGGGAAAAAAGGACGTAAATTTTGTTTGGGAGCCACGTCGCACGACCGCGCAATTGTCAGTTAAAGCGACGCAGTGCCGGAAGCTGAAATTTTACCTGGGCAGGAGGGGGGTGTAAGTGCCCAGTATGCAAGTGGTTAAAGGAACCTACTTTAAAAAAAACCTTTACAATTAATTTAGGTTTTCAGACAAATGCATTTTTTAACTAAACAAAATAAATAAAAACGAATTTCGGGAGTAACTAAATAAATGTATTTTTTGGACATAACCGAAATTCCAAAACAAAATATTTTAGTGCGCACATGTCTACTTTTGAAATGCTTTAATTGTGTAAGATGGAATGGGACAGGAGTAGAAAGACTGCAGAACAAGTAGAGACATTTTGGCAATATAGTAATTTTTATAGCATTGATTTTTCCTATCCAGGATAAGCTGAAGAGGGACCAGTGAGAGATGAGGGTTTTAAGATGATGGAGAGCTGGGATGTAATTTGTTGTATACAAAGTTTGGTATGAGCCAAGCGAATGGGATGCAGGCCAGTTGAAATTGAAGTTTTGTTTGAAAGAGGTTATAATTGAAAGTCCATTTTGATTGTATGACCCAGCTTCTATGTGATCCCTGGGTCATAACTGGTCACATGATCACATGATTGGAAATCAATGTGATTGGTTTTTGATTATTGGTGGACCAGAGATATCAGCAAAAGCTGAGTCTGACAGCTAGCAGCCGACAATGTGTCCAAGAGGGGACATAGTTTAAAGAGATCCTGTTACCAACATAAAAGTGCAGCAAGGCATAGCATCCAATCAACATACATCTTACTTTTTAAAGGTAACCTATACAATGTGACCTCCCTCTAACAAAATATGTTCTGCTTGGCTGTCTCTGCTTTCAATACTTTGAATCACTAGGTACAAGTCTTCCTAGAGCATTGTGATGTAAGGTTATAGTCGGTGTTGGTGTGCCAAATGAAATAGTGAAATATCAAAGTTTGTATTTTGGGCATTGGGATGTCAAAATGGGTTGAAGGATTCATATGATGATGTCATGACGAGTACTATGATGTCACAGAATTGTGATGTCATACTCAGGCCACGTACACACGATCGGGTTGGTCCGATGAAACTGGCCTTAAGGCCGGTTTCATCGGACCAAACCGATCGTGAGTACGGCCCATCAGACCGTTGTCCATCAGACCAAAGTTTTAAAACTTGCTTTAAAATCGGTCCGATGGACGCCTGACCATCGGACCAAAACGATGGTTAGTACGCAAAAGCATCAGAAACCCGCGCATGCTCAGAATCAAGTCGACGCATGCTTGGAAGCATTGAACTTCGTTTTCTCAGCACGTCGTTGTGTTCTACGTCACCGCGTTCTGATCCGATCGGATTTTGGACTGATGATGTGTACGCAAATCAGACCATCAGGCCACTTCAGCGGTGACCCGATGAAAACAGTCTGTCGGACCATTCTCATCGGGTTTGTCCGATCGTGTGTACACGGCTTAAGAAAATATGAAAGTCAGCATCATAAGAGTATATGAAACATTGCTATGTCAAAGGAAGAATTGTAAAGTCAGCTAGTGATACCGAGCTTGATAAGGAACAATTTTGAGACCCAATTGCATGTTGGACCTCAGCTTCCTAGTTTGACCTGTGTCTAAATCCAATAACAAAAAAAGTAACATATTGCAACTTACCAGATCTAAGATGAGGATATTTCCTCTCACCAATGGTTATGTTATCTGTGAACATACAATTTTCTTTGCAGAGAAAGTTGTATTTTGATATAAAAGGCTATATGATTGACTATAAGTTTGCTAAATAAGTATTTTTTTCGAAAATTAATAAAAAAATTATTTAAACACAAGTTTGCTAAATGCTGTTATTGCAATGGTATCTATCTCTCTAACGTAACATTTGCAGCAGTTAGGAAGGGAGAAAATTCACTCATATGTCTGAGCCAAATTGAGCCTGATCTATTGAGCTCTGTAAACAACTTTATTTTTTACAACACAGCAGTTAAGAATGGAACAGTAAGCAGGTGCCATGGAGCCTAGAGTGCTACCTGCTGGTAACATTTTTAATTTAAGATATTAATATGTCATGTTTCATATTAAACTGACAAAATACAAAACACAGCTATGGATGATAATGTGTCAGTGCTGGGCCATTCACCAAGCACATGTGTAAAACCCATAGCTCTATGTAAACAACAATTTTTAGCTTCCACTGCTCCAAGCAGCAGCATGGAGGATCAAAAGATGCCACATTAAAGGCAGGCATGGTTAAAGTAAATTACAATCTGCCTGCACGTAGTTCCATAAAACTCAAATTAAAGTGAACATTAACATTTTTGCACAGGATCAATACTTCTCAGTCATGTAAAATTGCCAGGAATGGGGACTGTGTTAAAATAAAAGTGTGTAAAACCTGCATAAAAAGAAAAAAACTGTTGATCAAGAAAATAATTCAATGATAACCATTTTTAGCATAGTTAGATTAATCATATATATTATATTGCCAGTATTCCTCACAGAGGCTGTAATATTCGTGTTTTTGGTGTGCACCAATTTCGTATAAATCATATGTAAACACTTTAATTATGGAGGTACAAAATATATATATATTATGTGTTTTCTGAGAGTGACAAATTGTATTCTTGATTCATTAAAGTGATCAAAATCAAAAACTACATAAAGGGTGCAATTTGTCACCAGCGCAAACATTACCCCTGTAACAGTTTTATTACTTGTCGACCCCACCAGTAGATCCAATTCTCTTAACTTTGTTTTAACAGGGTTACAACACTTCATTCTGCAGTGAAATCACTGCAGCAATTTAGAAATTGGATGAAAGGTTTAGCATTGTAAATCCTTTTGGATAGATAAATAGTGCATTTTATATATATAACTATATAGCTCAGACTAAAATTAGGTACAAATGAGGTGGAAAGAGGGACAGAGGGACTTTGTTACAAATCAGGGACAGTCCTTCAAAATCAGGGCTAGTTGAGACTTGGGAGCTATGGACTAATAAATGATGAATTTTTAACACAGTCTATCACTGTTTGCATTACGCACCTTTAAAAGTCTGATTGGTTCCTTGTTTACAAGTTTCATACATCAATTGACGTGGTGCTGTAAAGTTGTGCATCACTCACCCACACCATGAACCAATATTCATGAAAAAAAAAAAATGAACCTTTACAATTGCTTTAAGCAGGCCAACTTTAGCCAGTTTTAGACTAGGCCTTTTTCTGATACTTGTTTTTTACAAGTAAAATCTGTATTTTTTGCTAGAAAATGACTTAGAACCCCCAATCATTATAATTTTTTTAGCAGAGACCCCAAAGAATAAAATGGGAATCATTAAAAAAATGATCTCCTGGGCAGCCCATGATAAACCTGTAGACATGTGCAGACTGAAATATTTTGTTTCGTAATTTTGTTTTCGTCCGGAAAATAAAAAATTTTCGTTACTCCCAAAAATCGTTTTGATTTATTTTGTTTTCGTCAGGAAAGTTTTCGTCCGAAAACGAAGATTTTCGATGCTTTGTCGAATTTGTGTCGTTCAATTCGACAAAGCATCGAAAATCGTCGTTCTGAATACAGTGAATAGATAGAAATTGAACGATGAAAATCCGAAGATTTTCGATGCTTTGTCGAATTTTTGTCGTTCAATTCCTACCTGTATTCACGGAATACAGTGAATAGGTAGGATTTTTAAAGGACGAAAATTCGACAAAGCATCGAAAATCGTCGGATCGAAACGAAAACGAAAATAAAGCATTTTTTATGTTGGATCTTTCGGTTTTCGTTTCTTGCGCTTTTGTTTTCGTTCGTTAAAATGATCACGAAAATACCAGATTTTTGGACGAAAATGCATTCTAACGAAGACGAATGCACATGTCTATAAACCTGTACACAGACCGGCAAACTAAAGGGCGAAGCAACAGTTTCCTTTGATGATGGATCCTTCTGAATTGTTCTCTATGTACTTTGTATTACCTCCGCAGTGCACTGTCAATTTTACCTATCTTTGTAAAGTACTTGCCATTAAACAGATGTTTACATGTGTACATTTCCATAAAAAAAAAAAATTCAAACGCAATATTTTGGGAAAAAATGAATAAAAAACAAACAAAACATAATATACACCCCAATTGTGTATAATATGAAAAATTACGTGACGACAAGTAAATAGATACCCAACATGTACTGCTTTAAAAAATGCACGTGCTCAGGGAATGGCATCAAACTACGGAACTTGAAAATCTCCATAGGTGACGCTTTAAACATTTCTACAGGTTATCAGTTTAGAGTTACAGAGGAGGTCCAGTACCTGAATTATTGCTCTCGCTCAGACGTTCCCGCCGATACCTTACATGTGTGGTGCGGACACCATTTACTGTACTTATGTGGGCGTGACTAACATATGCGTTCACAACTGTGCACGAGCACGCAGGGACACGGTCATTTAAAAAATATCATGTTTATTTTTGCACTGTCCCTAAAAAAAAAAATGTTTGATTGCTTTTAGTGTCAGGACATCACTTCCGGTTCCGGCCACATGAAAACAAGGCCATTTTGTTTTTTTAAAGCAAAAGATCAATTTTTTTTTAAATATTTTGCTTTTAAGAGTAGAAGAGAGATTTAGGGTCTTTCAGGCCCCTGATCTCTCCATAAAGAGGACCTGTCATGATGTATTGTTATTGAAAGGGATCTTTACATACCTTGCGATAACAATACAGCATGACAGGTCCTTTTTATTGAGTGATCTCCTAAATCTCTCCTCTACTCCTAAAAGCAAAAGATGGTAGGAAAAGTAGAAATATTGGTACGTAAAAGAAAAGAAAAGGAATTCATGTATTTATAATTACATATATTAACCCCAAAGCTATAATAGAAAAAGTCATCAACTAGTATTGAAAGTAGGATTTCTAATCACACTAATAAATAATAAGACAATTTAAAAAAATACAAAACCAGTTAATGAAGTTATGTATCAATTATAAAAATTGTTGAAATTTTTAAATCCAACTATGTACTTAAAAGCTAGTTTGGCTGTACTTCTCCTGTGGGTTACAGGAATGCAGTTCGTTCTGCACTCCTGTGACCTGTTTTTAGCAGAGAGCGGACTGAGGCCCGCTGTCAGTGATATCACAGAGCTGGTCCAGGCTTGGGGAAGACCGTGACCATATGGTTGGGATCTGCCCACATGCCAGGACCGACCGCCGGTCTTAACGAGCTGCTGAGAGCCTGAGTCGGCCACTCCCGCCCACTCCACAGATCAGTGCTCCAGTGAGCGCAGTCGGGCAGAGCAGAAATTGGTAGAGAGATCACATCACAACAGAATAAGTGCAATGTTTCAGAGCCATGCAGGACCCCTTCATCAGGCAGGAGGTGAGATGTCATGACATACCTGATAAAGGGGTCCTGCATGGCTCCGAAACGTTGCACTTATTTTGTTTTGTTTTGAGAAGATCCCTCCACAATAAAAGTTTTGGACTACAATTAAAGATCCACGGTGTGCTGGAAAACATGTTTACTTATCTGTGATGTATCCAGTATACACCCGCTACAAAGAAGCCTATAATTTAGGAAAGTGTGCAATGGGAATATAGACAAAACTGTATGGATTAAATGAAAATTGTGTGATCTGGTATTGTACTAGAAAAATGTCCGTGTTTGTCACTTGTAGCATTTTGTATGTTTTTTTTTACCAACCCCAACCTTCTCTTCTAACAGATATATGACAAGAACATGTTGATCTGATTCATAACAACAAACTCTGGTGGATGGCCAGTTTGAGAGTCAACTGCTATGGACATGTCCCAAGCATCTATCATCCCAACATTAAGTCCACTGAAGATGTCTTTTACTAAGAGGTAATTGATGTAACCATGGAAGTCACTGAATCGCTCCACGTCAAGCCCATAGTCCCTGTTGTTTTCAGACTTCATGACAACTTTTGTATCTGGACTTCGTAAAAACAGGCTCTCTAAGGCACTTCGTATGCCCAAAAGTCTTTTGATGAAATGGGGAAAAGGATAGGGTCGGAAGTGCTGTCCTATAGTTAGCACTACAATTGTGTTGGAGCCACCAGCAAGCTTGTCAAGTTCATTGGCAATGTATGCATGATCTTTGATGCTGAAGTAGATTTTAGCTACGAATGGATGTCCATGTTTCTTCCATTGAATGAAGATGTTGTTTTGTAGGTCATATGCCACGTAGGGCCTGTGCCAACCAGTTACGTGATTGTTAAAAAATCTCAGATCTATTAAAGAAAAAGATCAAAAAGATTAAATCTTTTTAAAAATATATTTTTTATTTTAGCAAAATCAACCAACATTACATAATTCTTGAATTATTTGAGAAGACTATATTCCAAACTGTTTTTAGAAAAAGTAACAAATGACAGCATTAAACATAATCAAGAACAGTAATAATTTAAGTTAAAACATGCAGCTAAATCAAGATAAACTTGCATAAATAGGAACAATCAGCCAAGGATAAGTGGAGCAAGGTACCACATCCCAATTAATTGAAAGAAAAATGGGAAGGGGGACTTTTAAGAGTGCCTGGAGAAATAATAACTATTTCATATATAAAAAAATATCATTTTTTTTAAATACATATAGTAAATAACAATCTTCATGATACAAATAGATATTAATCAGATAAAATTATCGATGTATTCACTGTACAAAAACATATTTCTTGACATGTTTCGTTCTAATAAATAGCTTCCTCAGGAGATTTGTAATTGTCTGTGTACAGCGTATTCACCCAAAATAATTTTCAGATTGGTATGTGAACACACCAGGACCTTAAAACCATCAAATATGAGGATATCAGTGTGTCATAGGAAAACCAAAGTGCCCATAGATAATTTGTAACAAATGAACAACTGAACAAGTAGTTTGAACGATTTGGAAGCTGTAGATTTCTTCATCAGCCACCAGAGGGAGCCAATAGGTAAAAAAAATTACGAAAAGCTTGCAACATTCACAGCACGAGAAACACAAGTAATTCAAAAACCAATGTCAAACTGCATTCCTGTCCGAGGACATCAAAGCTTCCTTATCTCTACATGAACTGCATCTTTAGTCTGAACAGGCTAAACTGAACTGGTCTTACCATCCACCATGCATTCACCCAGGAGTCCCACACCAGCCTCTCTAGCCAGTTCAGACCAAAGATCCAGTTTATTTGGGGATGTTTCTCCTCCCCAGCATTCTGAGCTACTTATGCTTGCAGCTGATGTATCTAAACGCTTTATAAGTGATCGCTTATAAAAAAGTAAAAAGAAATCTATTTAAAAAAAAAATCTATCTATCTATCTATCTATCTATCTATCTATCTATCTATCTATCTATCTATCTATCTATCTATACACACACACACACACACATATATATATATACACACACACAAACACACAGTATCTCACAAAAGCGAGTACATGCCTCACATTTTTGTAAATATTTTATTTTATCTTTTTATGTCATAACATTTAAGAAATTGTACTTTGCTACAATGTAAAGTAGTGAGTGTACAGCTTGTATAACAGTGTAAATTTGCTGTCCCCTCAAGATAACTCACACAGCTACTAATGTCTAAACCACTGGCAACAAAAGCAAGTACACCCCTAAGTAAAAATGTCAAAATTTGGCCCAAAGTGTCAATATTTTGTATGGCCACCATTATTTTCCAGCACTGCCTTAACCCTCTTGGGCAAGGAGTTCATCAGCGCTTCACAGGTTGCCACTGAAGTCCTCTTCCACCCCACTACTTAAGCAGCTTTGGCAAGTGGGGAAAATCTGGAGTAAATTGTCTTTGAAAATAATAGATAGACCCAACGATGTATCCTGGTCTAGGCCAACAAGGTCCAGGCCTAGGGCAGCACTTTGCAGGGGGGCAGCACAGAAAGAGTCCCTGCCGGCTAACTGTTAGTGTAGTGTCAGTCTTATGGGGCGGACTGGCATAAGGGGCAAATTAGTCTAGCGCCCCCCATAAATCAGCCGTACTGCTTCCGGTAGGTGGGCAGCTGGCATTCTGCAACTGTGGAGGGAGGGGGAGCGCTGCTTCTAATTTTAACTGTCCTATCATCCGGGACCACAAACCTTCCTCACTGTGCTATATGGTTTTTTTCTGCACCATTGGCATGGTTATATCTTCTTAGTCCTCTCCCAAAAATTATTAGAAATTTGTGCTTAAAGTAGAACTATAGGCAACACTTTTTTTTGGATAGAGTAAGGGAGGGTTATAGCCCCTGTCAGTTTATTTTTTATCATCCCTGTTCCATTGCAGAGATTTCCCTTCACTTCCTGCCCCATAGCTAAACAGGAAGTGAGAGGAAATCTATGCAATTAAAGGAATCTATTGCCCCCCCAGGCCCTCAAAACTACTGTCCCCACTCGAAAATGTCAGGGCGGGTCTTAAATGGAAAGGGTGTGGCCTTGACAGGAAGGGGTGGGCCATATTTAAATTAGGGTGTGCACGAGTTTAGTCAGGCCTAGGGCAGCACAAAACCTAAATATTTGATAAAGATGATTTGGATGCCACAATTATTATATTTGTTACATAACTGCCCAATATGGATACCACGGAAACTCTTTAAACAAATTGATACTCTGTTTAAAGATCTTATATGGAGATACAAATATCCTCGGATCAGTTTGGAAACTTTGCAGCTGCCTAAGGACGAAGGAGGTTTGACTGTCCCTAATGTCAGGGTTTATTATCTGGCATCGCAACGTTAGCAATTAAATGGATGAAATACTATAAATTATAAAGATCCTATACAACAAATTATGGGCCAGATTCACGTATTCCAGAGCATCTTTGCTCTGGAGTAACGCATCTCATTTGCGTTGCGCTGCCGTAATTTTAGGAGCAAGTGCTGTCATTCACGAAGCACTTGCTCCTAAAGTTGCGGCAGCGCATCACAAATGAGCCGGCGGAATTCAAATGTAGCGGGTACGGGGCGTGTAGTATGCTAACTACGCGCGATCCCGCCGCCAACGTACTGCGCATGCGTCGAGTGTCAAAACATCCCCGTGCGCATGCTCCAAAATCTGTGAATGAACGTCAATGACGTCACATTCCCATTCATGACCGTTTTACGCAAGCGACATTTTTTTTTTTTTTTCGACGCGATGACGACGCCTATACCTAACATAGGATACTCCAACCCCATGTAGGTATATCTATGCGCCGCGTATCCCGTCCGGAAACGTCGTATCGTCATTGCGTCGCGCCGGATTTCGATCGTGAATTGCCGATTTCCGCTCATTAACATATTTTTTGAGCGTAAATCGGCGGGAACGCCCCCGGCGCCATTTTTAAGTTGAAGTAACGATGCGATGGCGAAACTCAGTTACGCTGCTCGCATCGGAACTTCAACCCGGCGTTTCTTGTTTTCTGGTTACAGAAAACAGAAACGCCGGCTCAAAGCCACAGTTAGGCTGGCGGATCACTCGATCCGCCAGCGTAACCTTTCCTGAATCTGGCCCTATATTTTCTCAATTGCCAAAAGATCCACTAGTGCAGTTAATAGTTTCTTACCATTTTTTAAACAAACAGTCCTACATTCTATCTAGTACATAGGACTTGGACCACTGTTCAACAAGAAACTCATTATGAGGGTTATACACAATATATGCCCATATAAAATAACCTACAGCTGCCTGAAGTGGCAAAACTTAAAAGTTTTGAGTTGTGGAAAAAGGCAGGTATTCTGTTTCTTAGCCAACTTTATGACAATGATGTTTTGAAATCATTTGATAAATTGGCAGAAAAATATAATTTGTCTAATCAATTATTTTTTTAATGCCTACAGTTACGGCATGCCTTGCAGACCCAAGCAAAGACCTTTTTATTAAAATCTAATTCTTCATCAATTTTAGCTTTGACAGTTGCTATTAGATGTGCTAAACAGGGACTAATGGGAAAGATATATTCTTCTATTAAAGCGTTAACAAGAATCAACTCACAAGAAGGTAGTGTTGTGCGGAGGTGAAGAGACCTCGAGATACTTAGTGATGAGGAATGGGGCAGTCCTTGAGAAATTTATTTAAGGTATGCTTATCCTCCGCACAGTGTTTTACTCAGCTATTTATTATCCAAAGAGCTCACTATACTCCTTTAAAACTGTATTCCCGGGGGAAAAGCAACTACATCTAACTAACTGGCCAAGATTCATATATGGCACACGTACACCTATACATATGTTGTAGCGATGCCCCAAATTGCACAGCTACTGGGAGTCCATATTTGATACTTTGAACTCCTTGTGCTCCACACTTCCTGACCCAAAAATAGCATTGTTAGGGGTCATGCTGTTAGATACTCTCCCAGTTGAAGTGCAAGTGATGTGGCTGAGAACTATGTACATGGCACGTATACTTATTTTGCAAAAAATGGATATCAAACTCTCAACCAATGACAGATCAATGGATTAAAGCAATTCATCTTAAATTAGGACAAAAGGAACTGACCTATAAACATAGGAGATGTGTTAGAAATTTGAAAAGATCTGGCATTGGTGGTTAGTGTCTAATCTGGTTGAGCAATCAGATGAGTATATCAAGGATTTGGGATATTAGGTAATAAATATAATACTGGAGTGAAATGGATATATATAGAATAGGTACCATCTTCGAATAATGCGAAGGAGGGAATTGAAATAGGGTGTGAAGAACACATATAGAGAGGGACATTTTTTATAAAAAAAATTTGCAGAGATGTTGGGTGGGGTAATGTGATGGTAATGTTATAAGCGGTAGCGATCCTGTCCTCCCTGGGGCCCTAAGCAAAATGACATGTCACATTAAAGTGAGAAGCGGGGGGTGCTGACTTCTTACCGCTTCTCCCATGCAGACAGCGAGTTGAGAAGCGGGGTGAGGGGCTAATAATTACTTCTCACCAGGTGGGGCCTCTAGTAATTTGTGGGGCCCTCCGCAGCTTTGCCGCTCCACAGACCAGAAGGGGAGAGAGGAGGAAAGAGGAGGAGGGGCCGAGCTGCTGATGTAATTCGATATGACCCAGTCTCCCAAAAGTGCGGACATGTACCCGCTCCCCACCGAAAGGTGCCAAATGAGGCACCGGAGGAGGGAATCAGATAAGCGGAAGTTCCACTTTAGGGTGGAACTCAGCTTTGAGTCACATGTTCCCTAGGGTTATGCTTTTAAAATTCCAAAATGTGAATACTTACCCTTTAGGACATTTGGGAAGAATTCTATCCATTGGCGGAGTGTTGAATCGCCCATCAAATATATCATTTTTCCAGCCAAACATTTAGTTATGTTTAACAAGGGCTCATAGGAAGTAAGATTGCAATGTGAGGGGAACCATTGGCTCTTCATAAAATAACCACTGGGGAAGGGAAGAGAGGTCCCAATTTGACATTTTGAAGTCGCAGTCACAGGAGTTTCTGAAAAAGAATTGCATTAACAATTAAGTACAAAGGGTTTTTCCGTCTTTTTTATAGTATACGCAAGCATGATTATGAATTCTAATTGGAAACTATGATGAAATATGAAAGTAGAACTGCAGCCTTTTTGTAGTTTTGGATAGAGTAGGAGTCGCCAAACTTTTCAGTATGAGGGTTACAGTATATTTTACAAATGTTCTCAGGCCGACAGAAATGTGTTTTTATAAAAAAAATGAGCACCTTTAAATCAGGTCCCCCCTTACATCAGTGAACACACGCTGACTATATTTACTAGACATGTGCAGAACAAAAAAAATTTTTTGTTTTGGATGGATTTGTAAAGTTAAAAATGTCCTTTAGTTACATTAGTTTTGTTAGAACGATTTGTTTTCGTAATTCTCTTGGTTTAATTTTTTCATTTTCAATTCAATTCGAATTTTTCGGCCGTATTCTAATTAGATTCTAATTTATATCAATTTTATTTGAATATCTGAAAATTAGTTAGGTACTTGTTCATAGATTGAGATTTTATCAGATAAAAATACATTTTCACAACATAAAAGCCTCCATTAGGGACCCAACGGTATATGTGACATGAAATCATAGGAGAGTTATCATGATTATGCCATAGAATTTTTTTTTTAAATACAAGAGTATAAACATTTATTGGACCCCAAACACCTTGAGCTATTCATGAAATGCCACTAAATTCTTCTTCTGGAAATTATGATTGCAATTTTAACATGAAACTCACATGAGTATAGTCATTACAAGCATTTTATGCCCTCACTTGTTTACACCATCCACTGCTGCCAGAAAAGGGTTGGGAAAACAAGCAGCATTAAAATTTGTATTTTATACATATACAGTACATCTGATAAGTATTCACAGCACTTCACTTTTTCCACATTTTGTTATGTTACAGCCTTATTCCAAAATGGATTAAATTAATTATTTTCCTTAAAATTCTACAAACAGTACCCCATAATGGCATCATGAAAGAAGTTTGTTTGCCATTTTTTGCAAATTTATAAAAAAAAAAAGAACCACATGTTCATATGTATTCACAGCCATTGCCATGACACTCAAAATTGAGCTTAGGTGCATCCTGTTTCCACTGATCATCCTTGAGATGTTTCTACAACTTGATTGGAGTCTACCTGTGGTAAATTCAGTTGATTGGACATGATTTGAAAAGGAACACACCTGTCTATATAAGGTCCCAAAGTTAACAGTGCATGTCAGAGCACAAACCAAGCCATGAAGTCCAAGGAATTGTCTGTATACCTCCGAGACAAGATGGTATCGAGACACAGAAGGGTACAGAAAAGTTACAGCAGCAGTGAAGGTCCCAATAAGCACAGTGGCCTCCATCATTCGTAAATGGAAGAAGATTGGAACCACCAGGACTCTTCCTAGAGCAGGCCGCCCAGCCAAACTGAGCTATCGGGGAGAAGGGCCTTAGTCGGGGAGGTGACCAATGGTCACTCTGAGAGAGCTCCAGCATTTTCCCATGGAGAGAGGAGAATCCTACAGAAGAACCACCATCTCTGCTGTACTCTACTAATCTGGCCTGTATGGTAGAGTGGCCAGAGGGAAGCCACTCCTCAGAAAAAGGCACATAACTGCCTGCCTGAAGTTTGCCAAAAGATATCTGGTCTGAGGAAACAAAGATTGAACTGTTTGAATGGCAAGCGTCATGTCTGGACGAAACCAGGCACCGCTCATCACCTGGCCAATATCATCCCTACAGTTAAGCATCGTGCTGTAAAGATTTTTTTTAGCGGCAGGAACTGGGAGACTTCTCAGGATCGAGAGAAAGATGAATGCAGCAATGTACAGAGACATCCTTGATGAAAACCTGCCCCAGAGCGCTCTGGACCTCAGACTGGGGCAAAGGTTCATTGCCCAACAGGACAATGACCCTAAGCACATAGCCAAGATAAAAAACGAGTCACTCTAGGAAAACTCTGTGAATGTCCTTGAGTGGCCCAGCCAGATCCAAAACTTGAACCCGGATCTCTGGAGAGATCTGAAAATAGCTGGGCACTGATGTTCACCATCCAACCTGATAGAGCTTAAGAGGTCCTGCAAAGAAGAATGTCTGATCTATTTGCTGTACTTACTATGTAAGTACACCACCGTTGTTTTTTAATTCTCAAACTCTGTATGCTTGCAAGTTCTACCTACATTTACTATAAAAGTTCTATGGCTGTACTGTTCTTTATTTGTACAGTACTTACAGTAAAGCCTATTTATAAAATAAAAAACAAACCTTTACAACCCCTTTAATAATAAAATTCCAACAAAATAAATTGAAGGGTCCTAGGTTATGTAGGGTATGTTGATCTGGACACAAATGATGCTAAAATTATTAATTTACCAGAAATATTGATAGTTTGATTTTTTGACATGTTAATTTCTGTGTATTATTAAGGTTTATTCAGAAGTTGTGAAGTGTTCCATGTTATAAAAAAAAAAATCTAAATTCAACATGTTGCTGTCTCTAGTAAAGTACTGTGCAAAAGTTTTAACAAGTTTAAAGAAAAATTGTAAAATAAAAATGCTTTCAAAAATACATATTTTACATGTTTAGTTTTATTAATTTGAAAAATGTGAGTGAGCAAGCAGAAAAAAAATCTAAATAAAATCAATATTTAAAAATCCCTTGGCTTAAAATGAGCATCAATTCTTTTTAGTGCACTTGCACACAGTTTTTGAAGGAAACCAACAATATCTGTAGTTAGCAATATGTTTATATTTCAAATTTTTGATTTAGAATTTGAATATTCGAATTTCAAAATCTATTTGATGACGAAAAAATATATTTTCGTTATAATCTATTTGAGATTTGTTTAAATGTGTTCTTATAATAATAATAATAATAATAATAATTCGGAAATTTGGATACATCCAAATTTCCGAAGATTGAAAAATTTGTCTGAATTTAGAATCGGAACGAAACTCAAATGTCTAACATTTACTGACATACACTTTACCCCCAAATGCCTGATTGTGTATGTGTAAAGCTGGCTGTGGACATTACATCTGACTGTAAAATCTGCTTTTAATTGACCAACAATAAAAATAATGTAAAAATGTAGACTTACTTGGGCACTTTAAAACATCAATTTTTTCAACTTGTTTAGGAATTTCTACACCATGGATCCTTTAATTATGAAAAAACAAGAAATACATTAACTATTTCAGTGGTGCTAATATCCTTTTATTGTATGTACTGTATATACAATGGGTCCCGCCG
The DNA here is from genome assembly GCA_029574335.1 of Rana kukunoris. NCBI lineage: Eukaryota > Metazoa > Chordata > Amphibia > Anura > Ranidae > Rana > Rana kukunoris. The sequence continues at coordinate 31,817,258 of CM056060.1, forward strand.
AATTTCCTCAAATGTTTTACCTAAACCCAAAAATTAAAATGTATTATATTGCAGCTTACCAGTCCTTAGAGACGTGGCTGCATTAATTTCCTTTTTCAGCCTGGTGCTAGTGGCACAGTCTGCCAGGTATGGCAAAATTGATGGAACAGCATTTAAAATACGGCAAAACCATTCTCATGTTCTAACTGTGTATCAGTTAGTGGTCACAGCTCTCTACCCACAATCTATTTTCAAGGTGATTCTAATAAATATCCATCATTGGACAGGACATGTTCAGCGGCCAAACGGCAAGTGGAGCTCCTTGCCAATGAAGCCAAAATCCACAGAAAGGCAAGATTGTCTTGAGCATGTCATCTTATACCAGTTATAGTACACATGCATATAAAGATTTCACTGTTTTTACTAAAGCGCTTTTAACCACTTAAGGACTGGCTAATGCCGATTTACGTCGGCAGAATGGCACGGCTGGGCACATGGACGTACATGTACGTCCCTTTTAAGAGCCCAGCCGTGGATCACGCAAGCTCGCGACCCGGTCCGAAGCTCCGACCCAATCGCCGCCAGAGTGTCCCCTGATCAGTCACAGGAGCTGAAGAACGGGGAGAGGTGTGTGTAAACTCACCTTCCCTGTTCTTCACTGTGGCAATGTCAGTGATTGTCTGTTCCCTGATATAGGGAACGACGATCACTGACATCACACGTCCAGCCCCCCCCCCTACAGTAAGCAACACACATGAGGTCACACACAACCCCTACAGGGCCCCCTAGTGGTTAACTCCTAAACTGCAATTGTCATTTTCAAAGTAATCAGTGCATTTAAAGCACTTTTCGCTGTGAAAATGACAATGGTCCCAAAAATGTGTCAAAATTGTCCGATGTGTCCGCCATAATGCCACAGTCACAAAAAAAAACACGAGAATTGCCGCCTTTAGTAGTAAAAAAAAAACTATTAATAAAAATGCCATACACCTTGCGATTTTTTTAAACAAAAATAGGTATAAGAATACGTAGGGATATTTTTAGGGATATTTATTATAGCAAAAAAATATTGATTTTTTTTTTCAAAATTGGCACTCTATTTTTTGTTTATAGCGCAAAAAAAAAAAAAAAACGCAGAGGTGATCAAATACCACCAAAAGAAAGCTCTATTTGTGGGAAAAAAAGGACGCCAAATTTTGTTTGGGAGCCACATCGCACAACCGCGCAATTGTCAGTTAAAGCGAAGAAGTGCCGAATCCCAAAAACTGGCCAGGTCCTTTACCTGCATAATGGTCCGGGTCTTAAGTAGTTAAAATATAACATCGTTGAAATTTCTTGACTTTTTTGTTTTTAACTTCTTGCCCAGAATTTAGCTTTAATCTTCAAGGGAGCCAGAGAGCAAGGTGTCTTGGGAGAAGTGGAGAGGATGGTTTGGGTGATTATCAGTTTGACAAATTTGGCTCCCATTGATTTCAATAGGGTTAAGGATCTAAATTTCTTTGAAGTTCACTGAACCCTGCTTGAACTAAACCCAGGGCAGTTTGGCTCATCAGTAAAATGTAAGCATTTCATTGCTTCCTGGGACTAACCCAAAATCCAAGGGACAATTAGCAGGCTGTGGGAAGGGCTGAGGCAATAATCATATCCAACAAAGCAAGGATTTAAATATGGAGGTGTTTACACTTTTGTTTAAAGCGGAGTTCCACCAATTTTTACATATTGCTTTACATATTTACATATTGCTTTGATCAGAAAGCCCACCCACAGTAAAGTTAGTAATAGATATTATTTTTTTGTAAATTCCTTTTATAGCTGGGACTTCTAGTCCCAGCCTGCTAGGCGATTTATAAGGTGATTTCCATGGACGCCCGAGTGTACAGACTCTCCTTTCAAGAGAACAGTGGTTCTCTTGAAAGGCAAGAATGCGGTGACGTCATTGCAAACGACAAGCATGCGCTCGTCACATTCGATGCCATCGCCGCCATCTTGCTGCACCCTACCTATACCTAGGAAGCTACCGCGCATGCGTCAAAGTCATTTCGAGCATGCGCAGGTTTCCACCGCGACAGGTAAGTAAACAGACACTCGGGTTTCTCGTCGGGAAACAGGCCGACAAGAATCTCGACGAGAAAATAGAGAGCAGGATCTCTATTTTTCTAAGAAAAACAGAGAATTGAGCGCACTCCAAAAAGTCCAGCCTATACACAGATATAAGACAGATAATTCAATATTGAGAGAATGGTACACATAGATGCAGTATATTAGAGTCTATATATAAAAAGTCTGAGCAACCTGACACCCAGCGTGGAAGAAAACCCTTAATGTTCACATGCCTGATCTTTCACCTGCTTTGTGAGGAGGTTTTTTATATTGTTAGACACACTAATTAAATTTTACTACTGCTACGCTTAGAAGGCGCCACTTTTGTGTTTTTCATCTCTATTTTTCTCGCTGAGATTCTGGGAAGATTTCCAGACCAGAAACCTCAAGTTTACTCGGCAAGAAAGCTCTGCCAGCAGTTTTCTTGGTTCTTGCTGGAAAACCGAGCGTGTGTACGAGGCTTCAGAAATTCAGACAAAGAAAAAAAACATTTAGAAGCGAAATCTAAGGAAAAGGTAAGTGAACCAACAATGTACTAGCTTAAAGGAACCTATTTAAAAGAAAAAAAAAAGAAAACATTACAACCCCCTTTAAGTGGCTGCATTCATTTTAATTTTTTTACACTCTTTCCTTTAACCAGTTAAGGACCGCCGCATGTACATTTACGTCGGCAGAATGGCACCGACAGGCACATCAACATATATATACGTTGGTGCCTTGGGGGGGTTCGGGGGTCCGATCGGACCCCCCCCCCCGTACATGCGGCGGTCCGCGCGGCTGTAGGAGCGATCCGACAAGAGGGGACGGCTATTCGTTTTTGTCCGCCCCCTCCGGATCGCTCCCAGCCAATGCGCACGCCCGCCCGCCCTGTCACTTCCTCCTCCTGTGTAAACACAGGAAGGGGGAAGCGATGTGATCTCTCCCTCAGCGTTTTTTTTCAACCACCGCTGAGGAGAGATCACAGCACAGTAAGTCCTGCACAACACTACACTGCACTAACGCTACACATAGTCACATTTAACCCCCCCCCCCTCCCCCTTGTCACAGTGTCACTGAATGCAGTAATCAACCATGTATGATTACTGTATTTAGTGTCAGTGTGACAGGCAGTGTGACAGGCAGTTAGTGTTAGGTCCTGGGTAGCCCCCGTACCCCCCTAATAAAGTTTTAACCCCTTGATCACCGCCCTAGTTAACCCTTTCACTCCCTATTGCCAGCATCACTAAGCGATCATTTTTCTGATCGCTGTATTAGTGTCGCTGTTCCCGCTAGGTAGCTAATTTTTTTTATTGTGATTTTTTTTTTACTAAAGACATGTGGCTAAATAAATTTTGGCCTAAATGTTTGACTAAAATTTAGTTTATTGATTTTTCTTATAACAAAAAGTAAAAAATATTGTTTTTTTTCAAAAATGTCGCTCTATTTTTGAATATAGCGCAAAAAATAAAAATTGCAGAGGTGATCAAATACCACCAAAAGAAAGCTCTATTTGTGGGAAGAAAAGGACGCAAATTTTGTTTGGGAGCCACGTCGCACGACCGCGCAATTGTCTGTTAAATCGACGCAGTGCCGAATCGCAAAAACCCCTTGGGTCATTTGACAGCATATTGGTCTGGGACTTAAGTGGTTAATTTCACCTGGTGGTTTGGCCAGTAAGTCTATTGTTTTTTCAACAGAACAAGTTTGGCACCTCATATACTATAATATAAACTATGCCGGTAATAAAAAAGTAAACTTAGGAAATACTTACTCGGTAAACAGAGTCTTGTTCTCTTTGCTGAAGTACGTAAATTGTGTGTACTCATTACTTAATGCTATGAAAGCCTCACACGGTACTGCTGGTAACTTGATACAGTAGAAAACTTCTTTATATTTCTTATCCAAATATATACATTTTTCTTCTTGGGAATACAAGTGCATGCCACATTTTGTATATACCTCCTGGGTTTTATTAAGGAATTTCCCTGTGTAGGCCATATAATTGTATCCCATGTTCCTTGTTTTCCACAATAGAGATACCCCTTCACTGCAATGCAATAGGCGAATGGATATTTGTACTTGTCCTTCCCAAAATAATGTAAAATAAATATTGTAAGTTCCATTATTGAAGTCCTCGATTCTTCCACAAGCAGCAGCTCCAGGATTTGGCGAAATCATCCGTGCTCGTAAGAAGTCTCCTCCATAAGTCTTCCTTTTCCCCAAATAATTGAACACGTCAACCTGAAAAATCAAGGTGTCTCCAACACAATAATTAGGTTTATAGTTCAATATTTTTGCTGTGCTCTTCAGTGCGCTGGTGGTTTCATTAAAATACATGTTATCCTTTTGGGGTATTGTATTGTTTATCCTGGTCATTATCTCAGTTATTTGTTGGTCGATGGTTTCACTTTCCGTTGTTGTGGCAATGTGCCCAATTTTTCCATAGGCAGGTGCCAGATGATTTATTACATTGAAAAAGTGAAAGTTGGGAAGCTGATGAGAAATGGTCAACATTTCTACAGTTACAGTCACACTAAGCTTTATTCACAGACACAATTTAAGTGTGAGGTCTACAACAAACAACCTACCTGACTGAAGTTTAGCTGAACGATGTATCTAAACACCACGAAAACTGTACAACACAAAATGATCATATAAACTTTTCTGCTTGGTTTGAACATTCTAATGGTCTCCTGAAATAAAAGTGAGGTGAAATCAATCAATAAATGTGATCCACAATCTACTGTATAGTATAAATAATGGGAGTCCATACAAACAGTGGCCGACCCAGAGCAGCTTTCATGCTCATTGCATTGTGGTGGTTAATGTCCCATTGCGCTTTATAGTTTTGCCAAATAAGGCACAGGCATATTATGTGTTTTCAACCATATTTTAGGGTTAATTCATGGTGAGCTAAAAAAAAACATACAAAATGGAGTGATTAGGTCGAAAACACTGAAGATCCACACCAACCTATGCTGAGCCGCATGCACACACTCCATCATCTTATAAGATACATTGTTGGATCTTATAAGACCCATCTTAATCATACTAAACCTCCAAATGCGACCCTATTTATTCAAAGTTGTTCCAATGATCTTGGTCTTTAGCTGGTAGACCTATGGTAAGAATGCCACATGATCTTTAAAAGTTGTGCTATATTACTGTAAAAGAGAGAGGAAGGGTAGTCAATAATATGATGCACTGCAGAGATAAAACAAAGGACTGCGAATTTAAAGTCGCACATTTTCAGTTATGGATTTATCATGAATTGATTGGTAGAATAATGTGTTTGAATATGCAGCCACAGATTTCAGCTTTCTCCCCCTTCTTCAGGGCTACGAAATGGTAGGAAAAAGATGCAAAGGTGACAGATTGAGTGTAATGGCTGACCAACTGGAAGCACCAGTCCTGTAGCAACTGATAAATGCTTCCATGCATGTTTCGGGCCACACCCTTAACCTCATCTTCTAACAAAACATTGACATTAACACAATAGACAACACGCCACCAATTTCAAAATAAACACTAACCACATTTTCCAAAAACCAACACACTAAACAACAACACACTGGACAAGATCACAGAAGAAACTACACTCACAACTCTTCAAAACCACACTATTCAACAAAATAGCGATGCTAACTCAAAACTACTCAACTAAAGACACACTCAGCTCCCTTAACGCAGCACTATTACAGACAACAGACAGAGTCGCACCAATTCGCAGCGCACCCACCCGCAAAAACAATTCGGGCTGGTTCAACGACTCTTTTACATTACTGAAACAAGAACGCAGAAGAGCTGAAGGAGCCTGGAGAAGGAATTCAACAATGGAAGACCACACAAACTATAAATTACTCTCCCTAAAATACCAGAAAGCCATCTTTATAGCAAAAGAAGAACACTTCTTTAACACCATCTCAAAAACCATAAATTACCCCCGCAAACTCTTCAAACTAGTCACCCAAATTATGAACTGTCTAGAGCCTCCAGCAAACGAAACACAAGAATTCTGTATTTAACGATCTGATTTTTTCATTGACAAAATCATAAACATTTGTGAAATAATTCAGCAGAACATAGCAAGCAACTCCATCCGGACAGAGCAAGAAGACAAAAACCATACAAATATTCTACAATCACAGAGATTTACTCTGGTCCCAATCATCATCGACACCACCAAAACCGCCATCAGAAGCCTCAGAGACAGCCCATCGCCAAACTACATTATTCATACAAAATTTTCCCCATAACACACCTCATAAACCAATCTTTTAAAGATTGGTTCAAGCAAGGCATTATTAAACCACAGCTAAAGAAGCCCTACCTCGACCCCACAGACCTGTCACAAGTCTTAACACCATCTCCAAGATTATCTAGAAAGCAGTAGTACAACAGCTACAACTCCATTTGGATACCTACAAACTCTTGGACCCACTACAATCTGGTTTTTGCCCTGGCCACGGGACAGAAATTGCACTTCTCAAAATCTGGGATGACTCCCTCGAAGCAGCAGATGAAGGAGAATGTCTCTTGGTGCTGCTGGACCTCAGCACAGCCTTTGACACAGTAGACCACAAAACCCTGCTCACTCATCTGGCAGAAATAGCCAGAGTCGCAGACTCAGACACACCATCGGGCCAAAAATCCAATCAGGCCAGAAGGCGGTGACGTAGAACACAACGACGTGCTGAAAAAACGAAGTTCAATGCTTCCAAGCATGCGTCGACCTGATTCTGAGCATGCGCGGGTTTTTGGTCCGATGCTTTTGTGTACTAACCATCGTTTTGGTCCGACGGACAGGCATCCATCGGAACCGATTTTAAAGCACATTTTAAAACTTTAATCCGACGGTCAACGGTCCGATGGGCCGTACACACCATCGAATTGGTCCGATGAAACTGGTCTTAAGACCAGTTTCATCTGACTGGTCTGATCGTGTGTACACGGCCTAACAGGGGGTATTTTTTACTGTTATTTCAGCAGCGGAGGGGGGGCAGGCTTTCACAAAGACCAAATAATATACACTGATTTTGGTTATTTTACCAAAGATATGTCGCAGTATAAGTTTATCAAGAAAAATTACTAATTTGCAAAATGTTATAACCGAGGGAATGATCTTTTTTCATTCCCCCCCTCTCCTCCCGCTCTCCGCCACTTACCGTCTCCATATCACTGCAGGGCGGAAGTAATGTCAAAACTTCACTTCCGCCCAATGTTCTTAAAGGGCTTTTTTAAATTACATATTTTGCATTTTAGTGTAAATATGAGATCTGAGGTCTTTTTGACCCCAGTTCTCATATTTAAGAGGACCTGTCATGCTTTTTCTATTACAAGGGATGTTTACATTCCTTGTAATAGGAAAGTGACCCATTTTTTTTTTTTAAACAGTGTCAAAATAAAAATAAATGAAGTAAAATAAATAAGAATTACATTTTTTTTTAAAGTGCCCTGTCCCGATGAGCTTTCGTGCCGAAGCGAACGCAAACGTGAGCAGCGCCCGCATATGAAAACGTTGTGTTCAAATCTCACATGTGAGGTATCGCTGCGATCGTTAGAGCAAGAGCAATAATTCTAGCCCTAGGCCTCCTCTGTAACTCAAAACATGCACCCTGTAGAATTTTTAAACATCGCCTATGGAGATTTTTAATGGTAAAAGTTTGCCGCCATTACACGACCACGCACAACTTTGAAGCGTGACATGGCTATCAATTTACTCGTGTAACATTATCTTTCACAATATAAAAAAAATAAAAAAAACGTGGGTAATCTTTACTGTTGTCTTATTTTTTAATTCAAAAAAGTTTTATTTTTTGCCCCAAAAAAGTGCGCTTGTAAGACCGCTGCGCAAATACGGTGTGACAGAAAGTATTGCAACAACCGCCATTTTATTCTCTAGGGTGTTTATATATAATGTTTGGGGGTTCTAAGTAATTTTCTAGCAAAAAACAATTTTTAACTTGTAAACACCAAATCTCAGAAAGAGGCTTGTCCTTAAAGCGGAGGTTCACCCAAAAATCAACTATCTGCCATTAGATCCAGCATACTGCTGACATCTGCAGTATGCTGAGGGTTTTTTTTTTGTACTTATCGTTTTATCAGCCTTTGTTATCCGGCTCCGAGCGGGGATTCCTTCCGAGTATAGGTGTTCCTAAGACCAGCGTAGTTGATTGACGAGCTGCTAAAGCGCGTCACGCTTTCCGAAAATACCCGAAGTGACACTCAGGTGTTTACGGCGCCTGCGCAGTTAGCTCTAAACGGCAGGCGCCGTATAGGGCCGTAAACACCCGAGTGTCACTTCGGGTATTTTCGGAACAAAAAATAAAATAGCAGTATGCTGGATCTAATGGCAGATAGTTGATTTTTGGGTGAACCTCCGCTTTAAGTGGTTAATGACAGCAGACAATGCCAAGTTGCATTTTTTAGAGCAGCCAATATTATTTCTTGTATAAATGAAGGCTTAGACCAGTGTTTCTCAATTCCAGTCCTCACGCCCCCCCCAACAGGTCAGGTTTTCAGGATTTCCATTATTTTGCACAGGTGATTTGATCAGTTTCACTGCCTTAGTAATTCCCACAGCCTTTTCATCTCAGGGAAATCCTGAAAACATGACCTGTTGGGGGGGCGCGAGGACTGGAATTGAGAAACACTGGCTTAGACCTATATAAATAATCTGCTCCTGTACAACGCATTACTAAGACTGTGATGTGACCATCACATTTTCAGATTGAGTTACAAAAAGAACCATAAATCTTGCTTAGACAGCATTACCTAAGTCGTCCATTAGGAATTCTAAAAGACCAATTACATCCAATTAGCTTTAATTTAGCTTGTTAACCATCATTTATAGAAGCTGGAAAAAGGGACACTTAAATATCTTCGAAAACAGCTACCTTTTAATGGGTCTTTTATCATTCCCGTTAGCAAAACATAGACATTACCTACTACTTTAATCCAGCAGTTAAAGGAATAAACATCTGAATTCTGATGTTTCCATTCCTGCAAATAGCATCTTAAGACGATTTATCAGTACAGTGGAACCTCAGTTTAAGAGTAACTTGGCTTGAGAACGTTTTGATTTGCGAGCAACCTTTTGCAGGTGTTGATACGCAAAGTGAGCAGAATTCAAGCTAAATAGGCATGCAGTACCTCATTTGGCCTGAGGTATGGGGGAGCAGAAGCTGAGCAGAGCCGAAAATAGGCCTGCAGTACCTCATTTGGCCTGAGGTATGGGGGCCCAGGACCCAAGAAAAACCAAACATTGGCCTGTAGTATCTCATTTGGCCTGAGGTACGGGGGTGCAGGAAACAGGAAGCAAAGTCTCCTGGGGCCTTTATGGCCGATTTCGGCTCTCTCTGTCGCTCCCCACCTCTGGCCGCATTCGGTATTGCATCCCATTGAAGTCAATGCGGAACTAATTGACTTCGGTGGGACTCAGGCAGCGGCCGCAGCATTGGGAACATGTTACATGTTCCATCTTAAAAATGTTTGTTATATGTAATATGTTCCCAAAAGTGAACTTCTCCATTACAAGCCAAGTCCACAGTTTGCTATATGCGAGGACTTTGGCTTTACAGAAATCAGTCCACTGTCCTCAACCTGTACATAGCTTCTGTTTTTGGAATATGCCACCCAATTCCCTCAACCCTATCCAAGTTCCCCAAAAATAAAAACAACACCCCTAGATTATTGAGGAAAAGTGTGGTTGAGATTGTGTGCCTGGGCAAATTTCCAGCGGCTCTTACAGGAGTAAGCGCTATATAAAAATGTGGAGACCTTTGCCAGGGCACTAGTGCATAAGGCAAAGATTCCCAACTGCACCCTCTTCCCTAATGTGCGCACTTCCATTAATCCTCTGCACTCTGATGTCAGTGTACAGCTCCGGGTCCGACAGTCAGATTTTAAAGGATAAGTTCACCTTTAACATGTAGCATGGGTTGAAGAGTGGAATGTGTAACATGTTCCAGCAGCTGCAGCCTCTACCCAGGGGTGGGGCAACAGGCCAATTGCCACCCTCGAGAAATTTGTTTTAGTTGCAGAATTCGCGAGCGCTAGAGAGTCTGAACAGGTGGTTCCGTGAAATTCGTTATAGTTACAGAATTCGTGGGCGCCGAAGAGTCTGAGCGGCGACTCCGCTGTGAGTGAGAGTCAGAGAGTGGGCGATCAGCTGGTTGGCTCTGTGCTCTCTGGGTGTGCGGGCGGCTGGCCAATCAACAAGCCCGGGGGAGCAGAGAGATGACATCATCTCTTACCGCCCGCGCCTGCTTTGCATCCCTGCAGTAATTTCCGCCCTCACTGTGCAGGCAACATCACTCTCTGCTGCCTGACTCTGACAAGCAAAACACCATCGTAGCAAGTGACAAACCGCAAGGTGTGGCAGGTGAGGTGGCAAGTGACAATCCGCAACATGTGGCAGGTGATATGAAAGTGACAATCTGCATTTTGTGGCAAGTGACAATCCGCAACGTGTGGCAGGTAGCGTGGCAAGTGACAATCTGCAACATGTGGCAGGCAAGTGACAATCCACAACATGTGGCAGGTGACGTAGCAAGTGACAACCCGCAACATGTGGCAGGTGACGTGGCAAATGACAATCTGCAACATGTGGCAGGCAAGTGACATTCCACAACTTACAGCTCACAGATCGTATACATCGCTCCTTGCCAGCAGTCCAGCTAAGAACATTAAAGGTTCACGGACATCCCTCATCAGCCGCTGTCCCGTTTTAAGTGTCAGCACTTCCACCTTCAGCAGTGATATACTCGGCACTCTTCAAGTCTCTGATCTGATGCTCCCCACAGCCTGTACATACTTGACTGCCAGCTTTTTCATCTCCTGCCGCTGCCTCATTTTATGTAAGTGCTGGATACATCCTATTTGCTATTCAATTTTATTAGATAACCTAGAGGCGCTTTTTTCTTTCTTTTCTTTATTCCACAACTTGTGGCAGGTGATGTGGCAAGTGACAATCTGCAACATGTGGCAGGTCACGTGGGAAGTGACAATCCGCAACATGTGGCAGGTGACGTGGCAAATGACATTCCGCAATGTGTGGCAGGCAAGTGACATTTCGCAACGTGTGGCAGGCAAGTGACATACCACAACTTGTGGCAGGTGACGTGGCAAGTGACAATCTGCATCTGGTGGCAGGCAAGTGACATTCCGCAACTTGTGGCAGGTGATGCGGCAAGTCACAGTCTGCAACGTGTGGCAGGTGATGTGGCAAGTGACATTCCGCAACGCGTGGCAGGCAACGTGGCAAGTGACAATCCGCAACGTTTGGCAGGCGATGTGGCTAGTGACAAGCTGTATCTGGTGGCAGGCGATGTGGCAAGTGACACACTCGGGGCTCCCACTGATTCTACATTATGGTGAGTTGAGCCATTTAATTTTATATCACAGTGTAACAATAGAAAAAATGTGCTTCAATCATCCTGACACAATAAGAACCATGGTGCCGTGATCATTGAAGCACTAACACCAGTGATTTCCCTGATAAATTGCCCCCCAAAAAAATATTTTCTTGGTAGTGCCCCTCCCGATACTAGACTCTGGATCCGCCCCTGCCTCTACCCTGGACCCCCCCCCCTGTCCCTGTGACAGGGAGGGCAGGGGATATTCTCCACATACCCCCCCCCCCCCGTGCTCTCCCTGATGGAGACATTTCAGAGCTCTAGGCAGGGTTGAAGGGACAAGACATGGAAGTAGATCTACGCTCTCAATCACATCCTGCAGCTGTAAGTTCAGTCATTCCGTTCTCAAACATTGACTATTTTGAGTCCTTGTGTTGATAGCAATAATAAATAGATCAAAAAGTCATATCATATTTTTATAATTTTTTTTACATTTCTTCAGTTCTGCCTTCTGGTTTTCAGGTCTAGGCAAATGCTGTCGTCAGAGGCGGCTCTTTAATTAGGTGGTCGCCTAAGGCCTCGCGGCCGCCTAACTTACCCAATGTACTGTATTACCCCAGTTTTGAGGGACAGGGGACCTAAAGGCAGCGTTACGAGCCCTGACTCAGGAGCGGGGCCACCAGCGTCCCTAACAACCAGTGCATAATCGTTGACACCACCCTTTGTGACATCAATGACCCAGCATGCCCTCAGTCAATGTCGTCACAAGGGGCGGGTTCACCAAGTGACATCACCGGATGGCTCCTGCCCCTTAGTTATTACAGAGCAGGATCTGGGGGCCGCCTTGTTAAAGGGGACTTCCAGATTCGGATAAGCCCCCTGGCCATAGACCCCCACAACCACCGGCCAGGGTTGTGGGAAAGAGGCTCTTGTCCTTGAATTATTTTTCCCCATCATGGGTGTGAGTGGGGCCCCATGTCAAGTTTTGCCTAAGGTCTCACAAAGCTTAGAGCCGCCTCTGGCTGTCATACATTGCAGAAGTTATCAGGAAGGGGAAGAGAGGCTTTCTCAGCTAAGCACGCCCTTCTGCTTGCATGCCTGAGCTAAGGGCAAATGGATTCCAGGAAGTAAATGCTACATGCTACACAGATGGCCACAGTCAGAAATTCTAGGGCATGTAATTTCTGAGCAAAATAAATCATGGAGACCTAGATGGATGGGGGAATTTGCTTTGAATAAATTAAAATTACGAAAATGATGTTTTCTGTTTGTGGTGCTCAGATGCAGTGTAGTTTTGCTTGAAAGGACAATTTGCATTAAAAGACATGTTTGCCTTCAATGAAGTTGATGTTTAGGTAGCCCCCACCCTCCTGAAAACAGCCTATATGTAAAATACCATCCTTACCATGCCAGAGATCTTCGCTGTGTTGCTCTGCCTGGTGTTGTACAGCCTTTGTAAAGAAGACCTCCAAGCCGCGTCCTCTTTTTATGTTGAATAAAGTTTCTGTTTAATTAAAGGAGGAAACAAGATTTCACTGTAAACACATTGTATTTCCTGTGTGGCATCCTGAACAGAGCGACATCTTACAACCTGTTCCAAATTATTATGCAAATTCTATTTCAGTGTCTCAAAGATAAAATATTTTGTTTTTAATCCCTAAATAGCTTAGTGCAGTCCTCCTTCACTTACCTCATCCTTCCATTTTGCTTTTAAATGTCCTTATTTCTTCTGAGAAATCCTCACTTCCTGTTCTTCTGTCTGTAACTGCAAGGCTTTCTCCCCGGTGTGGAAAAAACCTCTTGAGGGGGAGGGATGAGCAGGAGTGTCAGGACGCCCACTAACACACAGCTCCTTTCTCTATGTGCAAAGTAGAGAGCGTCCTGACTTGCCTGCTCGCCCCCTCCCCCCTCAAGAGGTTTTCTTCACACCAGAGAGACAGAAGAACAGGAAGTGAGGATTCCTCAGAAGAAATAAGGACATTTAAAAGCAAAATGGAAGGATGAGATAAGTGAAGGAGGACTGCATTAAGGTAAAGGAAGCTATTTAGGGAATTTTTTTTACCTTTACAACCCCTTTAAGGTTTGCAATAGTGAGAACAGGAAACAAATGTCTCAGCTTAACCACTTAAGCCCTGGATCAATATGCTGCTAAATGCCCAGAGGCGTTTTTACAATTCGGCACTGCGTCGCTTTAACAGACGATTGCACGGTCGTGCGATCTGGCTCCCAAACAAAATTTGCATCCTTTTCTTCCCACAAGTTGAGCTTTCTTTTGGTGGTATTTGATCACCTCTGCGATTTTTATTTTTTGCGCTAAAAAAAAATAGAGCGACATTTTTGAAAAAAAAAACAATATTTTTTACTTTTTGTTATAAGAAAAATCGAATAAACTAAATTCTAGTCAAACATTTAGGCCAAAATGTATTCAGCCACATGTCTTTAGTCTAGTCCAGGGGCTGTAGTGTGGGCATCAGGGAAACACTCACATGTAAATAAGCTCATCGAATGCAAGGGGGACGCTCCAATCCATCCCCCGGACATGCTGTACACAGAGTACAGTCCTATGGAGAGGCTGGATGGCATTCTGTGGCTGACAGGGAAGCCGAAAGAACCACAGAGTGGATGTGATGTCACTGGAGGTGGGGACGCAGCCAGGATACAGGAAGAGCACATTGGAACAGGGCAGGCTACATGCTCAGAGCTTCAGTTCCGTCTAGTGCGGGTGGATATAAATTGTGTAGCGCTAAATACAGACATATATAAAGTAAACTATAATAAGTCCATATGTTGAATAGATATGTGTGGATGGTGGGTGTAATCAACCACACCGGGTAGAAAAAAGTGTCCAAACATAAACAATGTAACAAGTATCCAACTGGCAAGGACCAAAGTGCTCAATGTAGACAAGTGTCGTCCCCCTCAGGGAATATCTTGCTTGGTGGAAACAAGGAAAAAGAGAGAGAACCTTCACACAATGAAGAATGGAGGCTTACCGGATTGAATGGACTCTACAAGCTATATAGACTTGAGAGTCATAGGAGCTTTTCAAACATCCAGCATTGATCAGGACCCCATCAAGCTGCAGGTATCAGAGATGTACATCTACGCCGTGGTAAGGGAGGAAAACTGCTGCTGTTCAAGGCTTGGTGCTGCCATAACACAAACACATGATCTTGAGACTGATAGACTGGGTAGTAACGGTTATTGTGTTCCCACCAGAAAACTGACCCTGGTTTCTGGTGGGAACACAATAGCCGTTACTACCCAGTCTATCAGTCTCAAGATCATGTGTTTGTGTTATGGCAGCACCAAGCCTTGAACAGCAGCAGTTTTCCTCCCTTACCACGGCGTAGATGTACATCTCTGATACCTGCAGCTTGATGGGGTCCTGATCCATGCTGGATGTTTGAAAAGCTCCTATGACTCTCAAGTCTATATAGCTTGTAGAGTCCATTCAATCCGGTAAGCCTCCATTCTTCATTGTGTGAAGGTTCTCTCTCTTTTTCCTTGTTTCCACCAAGCAAGATATTCCCTGAGGGGGACGACACTTGTCTACATTGAGCACTTTGGTCCTTGCCAGTTGGATACTTGTTACATTGTTTATGTTTGGACACTTTTTTCTACCCGGTGTGGTTGATTACACCCACCATCCACACATATCTATTCAACATATGGACTTATTATAGTTTACTTTATATATGTCTGTATTTAGCGCTACACAATTTATATCCAGTGTATTTCTTTGCTTATTGTTTTTTATTAGCCGTGTTTAGCAGCTTACCACATATCCTCCAATAGCAGCGCGATATTTATCCAACCTATCCATCTCTTACCGTCTAGTGCGGGTGCATGGAGCGGGAATATTTGTACTTGTGAGGCACTTTACGTACACTCGCAGGTATGTCCGTACTCGCGAGTGTACGTAAAGTGAGTGTCCGTAAAGCGGGGTATGCCTGTATATAACAAATTAGAAACAAACTTTAACACTTGCTACATGGCATTTCAATCCTTCCCCTTTGTTACAGTTGCAATAAGAAATAGGTTAAACTTGAATTTGATCTGTTTCTCACAGAACAGGCAGACAATTTTTTTTACATGAAAGCTAACAAACCAGAAACTCTATTAGCCAGCATGCTCAAATCTCACAACTCTCCCACTAAACCCACTCACCTAAAAAAGATGTATATTCCAATAACCTAAAGAAAGTACTTAAAACAATTTTAACCACTTAAGGACCGCAGAATGACATGGCTGGGCACAATCACGTAAGGGAACGTCCCCTTTAAGTGCCCAGCCGTGTGTCGTGCACGCCCGTGACCCGGTCCGAAGCTCCGTGACCGCAGGACCCACGGACCCAATCGCCGCCGGTGTCCCATGATCGGTCACAGGAGCTGAAGAACGAGGAGAGGTGTGTGTAAACACACCTTTCCCGTTCTTCATTGTGGCAGTGTCAGTGATCGTCTGTTCCCTGATATAGGGAAAGACGATCACTGATGTCACATGTCCAGCCCCGCCCCCCTACAGTTAGAAAAGCATATGAGGTCACACTTAACCCCTACAGCACCCCATAGTGGTTAACTCCTAAACTGCAATTGTCATTTTCAGAGTAATCAGTGCATTTTTACAGCACTTTTCGCTCTCAAAATGACAATGGTCCCAAAAATGTGTCAAAATTGTTCGATGTGTCCGCCATAATGTCGCAGTCACGAAAAAAATCGCTGATCGCCGCCATCGGTAGTAAAAAATAATTTTTAATAAAAATGCCATAAAACTATCCCCTATTTTGTAAACCTAAAGAATAGGTAGAAGAATACGTATCCGCCTAAACTGAGGGAAAAAAATATATTTTGTATATCTTTTTTGGGGATTTATGTTATAGCATAAAGTAAAAAATATTGATTTTTTTTTTCTAAATTGTGGCTATATTTTTGTTTATAGCACAAAAAATAAAAACCACAGAGGTGATCAAATACCACCAAAAGAAAGCTCTATTTGTGGGAAAAAAAGGACGCCAGTTTTGTTTGGGAGCAATGTCGCACGACCGCGCAATTGTCAGTTAAAGCGACGCAGTGCCGAATCGCAAAAAGGGGCAAGGTCCTTTTAGCTGCATAATGGTCCGGGTCTTAAGACACGTTTAAACACTTTGGGCTAGATCCACAAAGAACTGTCGTTGGCGTAGCCTATCTAAGTTACACTACGCCGCTGATCCTTATCCACAAACACTTTCCGCTGTAACTTACGGCGGCGTAGTGTAATTGTTGTGGCGTAAGGCCGCACAATTTAAATTACAAAGCTGTGGGCGTGATTTAATTGAAATCAGCTTGACCCCACGTAAATGACGTATTTTTTGAGCGGAAAATAGTCAATGAAAACTACGTGAACATAACTTACGCAATTCCCTATTCGCGAACGGTTTATGCAAAGGATGTGAACGACGGAAAAATCAACGCTGGCCCGACATCCATACTTAACATTACGTACGCCTCTATACAGCAGGGGTAACTTTACGCCGGACCTACGCTTACGCAAACTACGTAAAAACACTGTGCCGGCCGTACGTATGTTCGTGGATCGGCGTATCTAGCTCATTTGCATATTCAACGTGGAAAATATACGGAAGCGCACCTAGCATCCAGCGTAAATATTAAACTTAAATAGGATGGCGTAAGACGGCGTATCTACGCAAAAAATCTTGTTTTGTGGATACAAAACAATGATACGCTGGCGCTGATTTGAAATTACGGCGGCGTTTCTGGAGATACGAATGTTGTATGACTAGTAATAATTAT
This sequence comes from Rana kukunoris, assembly GCA_029574335.1. Taxonomy (NCBI): domain Eukaryota; kingdom Metazoa; phylum Chordata; class Amphibia; order Anura; family Ranidae; genus Rana; species Rana kukunoris. Next base: position 31,834,461 of record CM056060.1, read on the forward strand.
ATTTATAAATGATTATGTAGCGCTCACTCCTGCAGGAGCCGCTGGATAGATTTGGGTCGGCCTGTTACCTCTGTAGCTTCGATGTCTAGGGTAGTTGAAGAGAGTAGCAGTAATGGGATGTCCAAACAATGGGTGTCTTTTCTTGTGCTTTATTTTACCCAACACAATAAAACAATAAACTTGAGGTGAATAAGAAAAGATGGATGAAGAGAAGAGTAGCAGACTCAAGCCTATGAGTAACATAAGCAGTCCTGCTTCAAACGACACTTTGCTTTCATCGCCACTCCAGCCAGAGTGGGTGCAGTGTACCTGGACAGGCCTCTCACACCGACCTGGCAGCCAGGGTATCACTTGGAACCTTGTGGGAAACAGGCCTCTGCCACAGACCCTTCCCTAGAACGTAGATCATTAGGTAAATCTTCATTAGTGAATTTAGTGCCTGAATCTAACCTTAGGTAGTTCTTAGTTGGTCACCGACTGACAGGTTGCTGACATTCAACCTCTCAGTGTCCGGTCACCTCGATCCCCGATGGTTCGCTCCAGTGCTGTTGGATCACCAGCCTCTCATTGGTGCTCCTCAACTGGGTCCCCACCGAAAAGGCTAAACTCGCTTGGGATCTTCAAGTTAGGACCCCGATCACTGGGGTCCCGCCACAACTTCAGTTGCTCCGGGCCGGAATCTTCATGTCTCTATAATGCCTAATCTTTTCTCTCTATGTCGAATAATCTCGGACTAATAGAGTTAGGTTAGGCACATTCAACCGCAGATTGAACCGTCATGTTGAATCTTCTATCTAATTTGAACTGTTGTCGCCAACAAAACGAAAATAAAGCATTTTTATGTTAGATCTTTCGGATTTCGGATTCTACACATTCATTATCGTTTGTTAGAACGAACGCAAACATCCCCGAAATTCAGACGAAAATGCATTCAGTCGAAAACAAATGCACATGTTTATTATTTTCCTACATTTCTCTTACCCCATTATCCACAACACAGTTAGAGCTACTAGATAAACCTCTATCGGTTGAAGAAGTATCCAGTGCTATCAAAACACTGAAAATAAACAAAAGACCTGGCCCTGATGGATTTTCCACACTTTATTATGGTACATATATTGAAACATTATAATCCACCTTAACTGATGCTTTTAACTCTATACTTTAGACAGGAAACATTAACCGCAATTATTTGTATGCTTCCCAAACATCTCGTTATCCACTACAGAAAAATGAATTGTACAAGAATCATTAACCTTTAAATTGGCTACACATAGCATTCCTTTTCTGGGTATCCAGCTCGCTGCCAGCCACTTGAATTTATTATCCATTAAACTATCCTACCTTACTAAAATTAACTACAAACTTGCTTTTAAAATTCTCATCTATACCGACATCATGGGTTGGGAAAATAAATACAGTAAAACCTTGGTTTGAGAGTAACTTGGTTTGAGAGCGTTTTACAAGACAAGCAAAATGTTTTAATTTTGCCTTGATATACAAGCAATGTCTTGATATAAGAGTAGCGTCATGTCACAACTGAGTATAAAAAAGAAGAGAGGATCCTCTAAGTGTAGCAATATGGTTACAGTTAATGAAGGTACAACATTTAGCAACTTATTACTACACTTAGAGGTGCCTCTCTTCTCTTTTATACCCTGTTAAAAAAAATGCTTTGATATACAATTGCTTTGGATTACAAGCATTACAAGCATGTTTCTGGAACGACTTATGCTTGCAAACCAAGGTTTTACTGTATAGTAAAGATGGCCATACTTCCTAAATTCCACTACCTTTTCACAGTTCTTCCAATACACATCCTGGCCTATTTCCTTAAAATTGTACAATAAAAATGTATAAAATTGACTTGGGGAAAACTCAAATCATGAATATTTAGAGAAGCCTTACTCTTTCCCAAAATCCATAGTGGCCTAAGGATTCGAAACAATTCATTATATTATAAAGCCGCTTAACTAGCACAATCCATAAAATATCACCCCAAAACTGAGATTCCCCTGTGGGTTACCATCGAAGCAATAGATTGTGACCCTCTCTCCATGCACAATATTTTATGGTTACGTCCCATAGATCATAAAGCTTTTAAAAAACCCAATCACTAAACATTCTCTAGCTATTTGGCATAGACTCAAAGAGCCAGATTCAGATAGTATTTACGTTGGCGTATCTATAGATACGCCGCGTAAATACTAAGAATAGCCGGCGTATCTTTTTTCTGTATTCAGAAAACAAGATACGCCGGCTTTCTCCTAAGATACGAGCGGCGTAAGTCGCTTACATCGTCGTATCTTAAAGCGGATCTCCACCCTAAAGTGAAGATCCGCTGATCGGAACCCTCCCCCCCCTCCGGTGTCACAATTGACACCTTTCAGGGGGGAGGGGGGTGCAGATACCTGTCTAAAGACAGGTATCTGCAACCACTTCCGGCCCGCAGTCTCGGGCAAAAGTCGGGTTTTTTGGCGACATCCCGTCGCCCCCCCGTTGTGTGCTGGGAACTCTCAGCTCCCAGCACACAGCGGGAGCCAATCGGCGGGCGCAGCGCGACTCGCGCATGCGCCGTAGGGAACCGGGCAGTGAAGCCGCAGCGCTTCACTTCCTGGTTCCCTCACCGTGGATGGAGGGGGGAGCAGATCGCTCGCCCTCTGCTGCGGACGCCGCTGGACTCCAGGACAGGTAAGTGTCCTAATATTAAAAGTCAGCAGCTGCAGTATTTGTTACTGCTGGCTTTTAATATTGTTTTTGCTGAACCATCCGCTTTAAGTTGCATATTTACGCTGGCCACTAGGTGGCACTTCCGTTTTTCGCTTTCGTTTTTCATGTAAAATATGCAAATGAGCTATTTACGCCGATTCACGAACGTACTTGCTGTGGCGCGTTGTATTTTACGTTGTTTGCGTAAGCGTTAGACCTGCTATGGCAGGCGCAGCCAATGTTAAGTATGGATGTCGGGACCGTGTCGAATTGTACGTCGGTTACGTCGTTTGCGTAAATCGTTCGGGAATGGGGCTTGACATTAGTTACGTTCACGTCGTTTACATTGACAAAAAGTGACGTGATTTCGCACATGCGAACGTCCTACGTCAATTACGTGGGGTCTTTTTTTTTTTTTTTTAAGTGTATTTTTGTGCGTGAACTCGAGAGAGAGAGAGAGGAGCCGGACTGCAGGAGTTAGGAGTAGGCAGACCCTCCCCCCGGAGGCAATCGCCATCCTTCTCCATGCCCCTGGTGGCAATGGTGGGTGTGAGGGGGGGCCTCCCACTCACCCTGCCCTACCTGCTCCTCTTGGGAGCCCAACTGGGGCCCAACAGGACCCCAATGAGGCAGAGGGACTCCCCCTACTAAGCACAGGCGTACCTTGCATAGCACACCCACCGGGAGCCGGGCTGAGACCACCAAACTCAATTCACATGTAGCCGAGACCGGGATCCGAACCCTTGGCTGCAGAGGTGAACGGCTTGTCAGCGCAGTGCCAATCACGTTGAGCCACCACAGCTCCCTTCCCTTTACATGAATCACACCACCACATCACAAATTTGAATTGCGCGGCCTTACGCTAGTGCTCTCTGAATAAGGCACTTGCCCATAATATTTGCGGCGGCGTAGCGTAAACAGCATACGCTACGCCACCGGACAGATACATCAAATGTATCTGAATCCGGCCCAAAATCTCTCATGGTCTGCAATCCAAACCTAATCTACTTCTATCTTTTCTCAAAAACCCATCTTTCTATCCAGCATGGACCTATCCCAGATCTTTTCAGGCTTGGTCTAAAGCACATATAACGTGTTTACATCACATGATCCTAAATACAACAATCTGTCCCTTCCCAGACTTACGCAAGTCTTTTGGGCTCCCCCAATCTGAAATTTTTCGTTACCTTCAAATTAAGAACTAGAGAGAGCCACGCTGTACCCGCACCACCAGAGAGAGCCACGCTGTACCCGCACCACCAGAGAGAGCCACAAAAGCCACGCTGTACCCGCACCACCAGAGAGGGAGAGCCACAAAAGCCACGCTGTACCCGCACCACCAGAGAGAGCCACAAAAGCCACGCTGTACCCGCACCACCAGAGAGGGAGAGCCAAAAAAGCCACGCAGTACCTGCACCACCAGAGAGAGACCCACGCTGTACCCGCACCACCAGAGAGAGACCCACGCTGTACCTGCGCCACCAGAGAGAGACAGAGCCACGCTGTACCCATACCACCAGAGAGAGCCATGCTGTACCCGCACCACCAGAGAGCCACGCTGTACCCGCACCACCAGAGAGAGAGCGCGTAATGCTGTCTAGCACCACCAGAGAGCAGGTAAGTGTCACTGGGCAGTGTGGGCACAATAGGAGACAGAGAGTACTAGCATTATATGGCCACAATAGGACTGGGACACTGATAAAAAGCCGATTTCACTGTAAAGGGGCACTGTAATCATTGCAGTGCCCCTTTACAGTGCAGTCCTCTCTATAACACAGTGTCCCTGCCCATTACAGTGTAGAGGACCGACACCAGCTACCCCCGCGAATGGCGACAGCCGCGACACACCCTGCCCCTGGAAAATTTGGCTGCTCAGTCTAAAAATTCCCGGGCCTATTTTTTGTCGCAGTCCAGCCCTGGTTAGTATAGTGGTCAGTGTAGTATAGTATACCATCACCCACCCCTCTAGTACCACTGCTATCAGCCCCCCTCTAGTACCACTGCTACTACCCCCTCCAGTACCACCACCATCACCCCCCCTCCAGTACCACTGCTATCAGCCCCCCTCCAGTACCACCACCATCACCCCCCCCTTCCAGTACCACTGCTATCAGCCCCCCTCCAGTGCCACCACCATCACCCCGCCCCTCCTCCAGTACCACCACCATCACCCCCCTCCAGTACTACTGCTACCACCCCCCTCCAGTACCACCACTACCACCCCCCTCCAGTACCACCGCCACCACCCCCCTCAAGTACCACCACTACCACCCCCCCTCAAGTACCACCACTACCACCCCCCCCTCAAGTACTATCTTTACCACCCCCACCCCTCCAGTGCCACCACCCCCTTTAAAGTTGAAATCGGAAACAGAAATGTTTTACTTTGTTGTACAATGAAAAAAAATATAGTATCACAATCATGCTTTTCGGAGGGGGGGGGGGGGGGCTTCATGATTTCTTGCACCGGGGCCCTGAAGTTTCTAGTTACGCCTCTGCAAACTATCGATAATTCAGAACGGTCCGCAATTTGGTCCAATATCAAAACTTTTTCTCCTAATTAGGCATGTGCAAAAGTGAAAAATTCGTTTCGTTTCGTTTCGTTTCAATTCGTCATTTAATAAATTTCGTTAAGTTAGGTTCGTTACATGTGTTGAATTCGTTTTCGGAATTCGTTCGTTTTCGACCGAATTTCGAAAAATACGGTCGAAATCGAAAATATTTCGACCGTTTTTCGAATTCGTTCGTTTTCGACCGAATTTCGAAAAAAACGGTCGAAATCGAAAATATTTCAACCAGATTAGAAAACAAATAGTCTCTTTTCGAATAGAATTTTTTTCGAATTAAATTCGAAAATATTTTTTTTTTTTTTTCTTCGAATTCCGATCGAATTTAGTCCGCGGGTATTCGATTCGGAATTCGAAAAAAAAAATTCGATTTCGACCATTTTTTTTTTTTCGAAATTCGGTCGAAAATGAACGAATTCCGAAAACGGTCGAAATTTTTCGCTATTATAGCAATTCGGAAATTCGTATGCATCCGAATGTCCGAATAATGGAAAATTCGTCCGAATTTCGATTCGGAACGAAACGAAATGCACATGCCTACTCCTAATGTGATAGATATTGAAACCACCTACAAGGTACTCTCGCGCTGGTATTTGGTTCCTGCTACAATAGCTAAATTTGCGCCTGATTCAGGGTCTCTGTTTTCGTGACTGTTCGACCAAGGAACATATATACACTTTTGCTGGAATTATTCTATTATTAAAAAAAAATCTGGAAAAAGGTATTTTTACTTGCTTCAGAAATGTTTGAAATGACAATAATGCCAGATCCAGAAATCGCCCTTTTAAATATAAAAGCCTGATCACATGACTCGTAAACATGACTCTCACACAAATCAAGCTATTCATACAACTTATGACGGTAACTAAAGCACGGAAACCTCTTACTAAACATAGCAGACAGAAATACAGGACGAATCAGCCATTGTTGCATGCAAACAAGGAAGCCCTACAATTTGAAAGCATTTGAAGATCTATGGAAACCATGGGTCAGGCCGCGTACACACGGCAGAGAACCTCGGTCGTGTGTACGCCGCCTCACACATGGTTAACCTATGAAATTTAACCATTAATTACTTCAGTCATGGTAACTAACATTTGTATGTTTGTGTAACAATAATAAAACTATAACAACAGATTATGCCTCTGGAAAACTTTTCCTATCCCTTATTTTCTTTTTTCTTCTCTTCCTTTTTTCTCTCTTATTATAATTTCATAAGGTACCTAACAGCAACAGGTGATATGGAATATATTTATAATATCACTCTAAGGTAGATCGGATGAGCTTCGAGTTTTAATCAAACTCATGTTCGACTCGAACATTGCCTGTTCGCCGAACAGCGAACAATTTGGGGTGTTCGTGGCAAATTCGAAAAGTCTATGGGAGAAATCTAAAGTGCTAATTTTAAAGGCTAATATGCAATTTATTGTCATAAAAAGTGTTTGGGGACCAGGGTCCTGCTCCAGGGGACATGTATCAATGCAATTTTTTTTTTTTTAAACTCACGTTTTTTTTCCGGGAGCAGTGATTTTAATAATGCTTAAAGTGAAACAATAAAAGTGAAATATTCCTTTAAATTTAGTACTGTAACGTAATTTTTGGGGGGAACTCCACGCCATTTTTTTTTAAATTTGGGGTGGAGTTCCCCTTAAAATCCACACCAGACCTGAATTGTCTGGAATGGATATTTGGTATTTGATATTTATATTATTTGATGCGGGGTTCCCCTTAATATCCATACCAGACCTGAAGGGCCTGGTAATAAAATTTGAGGGGACCCCCACACTTGTTTTAATGAATGACTTTTCTCTGAAGTCTTGGGAGCCGACAATTCAGTATAGCCGCGACTGATTTTAAATAACTTTTTTTTCCTTCAGAAATTACACTTTGTGCAGGGACAATTCTAAGCAGGGGAAACAAGCACTACTTCACAGGCATATTTTACACCACCCATAGGTATGAAATTTAAAGGAATATTTCACTTTTATTGTTTCACTTTAGGCATTATTAAAATCACTGGGCCAGATCCACAGAGCTAGTACGCCGGTGTATCTCCTGATACACCTACGTACTTTCAAATTACCCGGGTCGTATCATTAGTTTAAATCCTCAAACCATGATACGACGGCTTCGGGCTTCGATCCGACAGGCTTACGTCTTTGTACGCCTTCGGATCTAAGCTGCAATATTTCTGCGCCCGTTGGGTGGAGTTTGCGTCATTTTTCGCGTTGGGTATGCAAATGAGCTTTTTACAGCGATCCACGAAGTTACGAATGGCCGTTGCATTCTCTTACGTTGTCGCTAGTTGGCTTTTTTTTTTTGTGTAAGTCATCCGTGAATAGGAATGTACATAATTTACGCTACAAAAAAAAACAAAAACGACGTTTCGACGTAATTTCGCAAAAATGGGGGGAAATTTCTGAACGGAGCATGCGCAGTTCGATCGCCGCGGGGACGCGATTCATTTAAATGATTCACGCCCCCTACCCGTGTAATTCAATTCCGCCGCGAGAAATACACTACGCCGCCATACCTTACAGGCCGAAATCTTCCTGGATTCGACCTAGAGCCAGGTAAAATACGGCGGTGTAGTGTATCTCTGATACACTACGCCGGGGCAATTGTATGTCGATCTGGCCCACTGCTCCTGAAAAAATGGCCATTTTTAAAACTTTTTTTTTGCATTGATACATGTCCCCTGGGGCAGGACCCGGGTCCCCAAACACTTTTTAGGACAATAACTTGCATATTAGCCTTTAAAATAAGCACTTTAAATTTCAAATGTTTGAGTCCCATAGACTTTAACAGGGTTCTAAAGTTCACATGAACTTTTGGTCTGTTCGCAGGTTCTGGTGCGAACCGAATGGGGGGGGTGTTCGGCTCATCCCTACTCTAAGGTAGTTTGATACATATACTTTATTCAAATGTTTAACAGACATGAGAACTCAGATACAAATAGACCTAATTTTCTTTTAATGATCCTCTAAATATTGAAAAACTCTGTATCATTTTGATAAATAGGGAACTTATCTAACGTTAATTTTTACCGTCTGTATGCTATATTAATACAATGCCGTAACCTGTTTCTTTATTTTACACGTAACTACTAAAATACCTTTAATTGATATATTATATTAGTTATCATATTTTGATCTTTCGATAAAAACCTTTGAACGAGAACAATTACTAGCTACTTACATAATTAAAAACGTCAAGCCCTTATCAGCGTAAAAGCTCTGGTCCCGGGATTGGAACTGGGTACTTCCTGGTTGTATCGTACGTGGTGACGTCACGAGTGATAGCTCCACCCAGCTCTTTGTATGTTTTAGCAGAATATCCTTCTTGATTAGATGAGATGTTCTTTTGTTCATATGTAGAGACCTGGAGGTGGCTCATGTTCCCTTACAGGTGAGATATAGCATAAACAGGCATATGGGACTATTATTATGTATAAAGAGCTCACTTGCTCTGGTAAGAGTCCTTTTACATTCAAGGTGGTGGGACACTCAGGTGTTTAGGGCATCAAGTTATCAATACTTTTCACAGTAATATTTTGCTTTCAGGATTACATTTTACATCTTTGCGACTATTATTTCTATTTTTTCATACTAAGATTTGCATGTTTATATTCTTGCAGCACTACCCCTGAAGGAGCTGCTGGTTTAGATTTTGGGTCTTTCATGTTACCTCTAAGTTCGTTGTCCGGGGGAGGAAGTCCGTAGAAATTGCAATGTCCACACAAGATGTAAAACCTTCAACTGTAGGGTTTATTTTTTGTTGCATAAAACTTGTGAAGGAAGTAGAAAGAATCAAGAGAAGGGGAAGGTTCAGGTACGCAGTGCAGAATGCACAAAGTATTCAAAGTTCCAATATTCACCACTCAATCCTGAGTGGGTATTGCTCACCTGACTAGACCCCTCACATGGCCTAGCAGCCTGAGTGATGCACAGACAGTATGGAAACAGTCTCTGCCACAGACCGTCTGAGAACACAGAATGGATAGTCAGGAATCCTCTGCCACAGGATTTAAGTTCCCGAACTTCCTGCCTTACAGCCAAAGAGCCTTTAAGCCAATTCGTCGGACTGTAAGGTGTTGTAGGTTACGCTCAGGGCTGTTTTTCAGGGGAGACTTGGGGGGAACTCAGTTCCACCACCTCTGGCTCAGACCCTTTGGTGCCTGCTCACCACAACCACTTGTAAAGACAGAAGTCGGGTTTCTGTGTTTACAAGTGACAGCTCTGCTCTCTGTGTTTACAAGTGACAGCTCTGCTCTCTGTGTTTAACTCCCATGAACTCTGTATGTAATGTAATCCTAGTATTTAATGCCCCTTTAAGACCCTTCTACTGTTTGTGAAATCTGACCACACTCACTATTTGATGTGATTTGAAGGGTGTGTGGGGGGAGGTGGTTGAGTTCCAGCACCTATTGTTTGAGAAAAAAAGCCCTGGTTACGCTGCAACCTTTAATAAGTTACCAGGCCTTCCGCTTGGTCCTTTCCAGGACTGGTCCTCCCCTGGCTTCCTTCATTGAGTGGCTTCTTCCCATAGGACAGACAGCACAGGATCACCTTCAAAGCGTAGGCCCCAGCCAGGATAACTGGGCCTACCAGACAGAAAAGCAGCCTCGGGCCAGCATGGTCCCGAGACTCAATTCACCCACCTCGCGCCAGGGGGGCCACGAGGCGAAGGAACAAGAAAAACGGCGTCTGCCCCTTAGGTATAGGGTGACCACATTTCAAAACTACCATTCAGGGACACCCCCCTTTCCAAAAATCAGCTTGTGCTGTAACAAATCACAGCACAGTGATTGGACACAAGAGGCGGGATTTATGATTTCTCCAATCACAAGCAGGCATTCCGGACCAGGGCAAGTACTGTCAGTGGGTGTCAGATTGGCCAGGGGGTGGCTGTTTCAGTTTCATTCTGGGACACTTTATTGTCCTGGAATAAGGGTGCCCGGGACAGGCCTGCAAAATGCAGGACTGTTCCGGGCAATCCAGGACACATGGTCACCCTACTTAAGTATCCCCTTCCAGCATGCACAGCGGGGTCACCACTCCCACTGTACCACTGCCAAGGAGGGACACCTAACACACCATGGTAAACCTGCATTCCAACATGGGCCTGAAGTGGTAACGCCACCCACAGGCAACAAGGGAAAATACTACCAGGCAGTACCACAGCCAGAACAGAGGCAAATTTGTACATAATTCAACAGGTCTGGGACCAACTATTGGCCCAGACACTCCTTAAATTTGAAATAGCGCCCCCATCTTTGGGAGCAGGGCGCTACATTCTGTTATTTGATATTAGCGTGCCATTTTGAATTCACATTTAGTACACAATGTACGTAATTGTTTAGCCAGCTGCTGTTTGGAACTTTTAACATGATTTCTGCTTTTTTTTTTGTTTGGGATTTCTCCCAGGCTTGGACTGGCTGAGTAACGTCAGCGGACAGCAGGCTTTAGCAGTTCAATCTGCACTGGGATCCCCAGGAAAAGTACAGCCAAAATAGCTTTGGCTACAATTTACCTTCAAGTTTGTTTTTACTAGACTTGGCGCCTGTGTTATTTGAAATAACATTATTGCTGGGTACTTAGTGTTACTTTCAGTGTTTACCTGTGATATTGTGTTTGGGTGCATCAGAGGGGCTGAGGTCTTTGAGTAGGTCAAGGCCAAGAACAGAGAAACCAAGGACCCACCCTAACCAGCGTCTATATATTGTATATAAACACTCACCGGCTACTTTATTAGGTACACCTGTTCAATTGCTTGGTAACACAAATTGCTAATCAGTTAATCACATGGCAGCAACTCAATGCATTTAGGCATCTAGATGTAGTTAAGACGACTTGCTGAAGTTCAAACTGAGCATCAGAATGGGAAAGAAAGGGCCCTTTCACACGTGCGAACTGTTCGTCCGTTTTTTCATATGTCCATTTACGGATTAAAACAGACTGCAATGCTTTCCTATGGGATAGCAGACGTTAGCGCATGAGCATCCGCTAACGTCCGTTAACATCCATCTCTGTTAAGCTCTGTTTTTTTGAACGGAAGAAAACCCTATTTTTTTTTTTTTTTTTAAACTTTTTTTTTTTTTACAGTTAAGGCCGATACGTATTTTTCGACGTATTTTTTACTGGTATTGGCGGCGATCTGCGATTTTTATTGCGACTGCGATATTGCGACGGACATATTGGACACTTTTGACACAAATTTGGGACCATTCACATTTATACAGCGATCAGTGCTATACAAATGCACTAATTACTATATAAATGTGACTGGCAGGGAAGGGGTTAACGCTGGGGGGTGAGGAAGGGGTTAAATGTGTATCCTGGGTGTGTTCTAACTGTGTGGGGGGAGGGGGGTGACTGGGGGAGGTGACCGATGCTGTGTCCCTATGTACAAGAGACACAGATCGGTCTCCTCTCCTCTGACAGCACGTGGAGCTCTGTGTTTACACACAGAGCTCCACGTCCCTGCTGTCATCTGCTCGTTTTCGCGCCGATCGCATGTACCCGACGGACATCGCGGCCGCCAGGTACATGCAACGGCTCTTCAGCGATGCGGCGGGACAGTGTTTACCCGCGGCGCGACACCCAGTGGCGCGCGCGGGTAATGCACTAGAAATGACATCCAAAGACGTCTAGTTGGCGCCTCAGGTCCGCGCTGTTGACGTATTTTGTCAAGAGCGCGGGTCTGAAGTGGTTAATATGCATACAACGTGTCCATGTCAGGCCTGCTTTATGGGACAAAAGAAGCGCAGAATACAGTGACAGAAATTTTTGAGGAGGTCACACCAAACTGGTTGTCGCTCAGCAATAAACAGCGTCGGATACGTGGTAAGCAGTTTGTGGGATGGGTTAAACTTGTAGTCCACCCATATGTCAGCATCCATATGCCTGCCACAATTTTTGTTTTGTCCACTTGCCACGACACCTGTCACGTCACCTGCCACGCTGGGGAAAACAAAGAATCATGGGAAAATTCATAAAAAAATTATTAAATAAAGACCTATACGGATGAAAAACTGACCAAAACGGATGAAAAATGGGTGACAACGGATGAAAAACGGATGAAAAATTGATGACAACGGATGAAAAACTGAAGTGAAAAAGGATGAAAACGGATGTTTACTGACAACAACTGATGATAAAATAAACGTGACTGAACGGATCTAATGTACGGTCCGCACGTGTGAAAAGGGCCCAACGTAGATTTAAGTGACTTTGAATGTGGCATGGTTGTTGGTGCCAGACGGGCTGGTCTGAGCAGTTTTAAAAACTGCTAATCTACTGAGATTTTCACCAGTAGTGTATTTAGGTTTTGTGCTGCCCTAGGCCTAACTAAACTTGCGCACCCCCTAATTTAAATATGACACACCCCTTCCTGTGAAGGCCATGCCACTTTCTGTTTAAGACCCGCCCTAAAAAAATTGAGTGGGTTCACTAGTTCTGAGGGCCAGGTGGGGGGCAATGGATTCCTTTAATTTGCATAGATTTCCTCTTACTTCCTGTTTGGTTATGGGGCAGGAAGTGAAGGGAAATCTCTGCAATGGGACAGGGATGGTAAAAAATAAACTGACAGGGGCTCTAACCTTCCCTTACTCTATCCAAAATGAAAAATAAAGTGTTGCCTATAGTTCTACTTTAAGCACAAATTTCTGATAATTTTATGGAGAGGACTAAGAAGATATAACCAAGCCAATGGTGCAGCAACCCCCCCCCCCCACCCCACAGTTTTAGAATGCCGGCCTCCTGCATACCAGAAGCAGTGCGGCCGCTTTATGGGGTTCTAATTTGTCTAATCAGCCCAGTCCAGCCCATAAAACTGCGGCTACACTAACAGTGTTGCGCAAGCTGGCGGGGACTCTTCCCGCATACCTCCCAACCGTCCCGGATTTCGCGGGATTACAGGTAGGTAGGTTACTGCCTATATAAACCTTCCCCCCAACCAATCTGTGAATTACATATGTTTATCTATTTTCTTCAATAGTGCAATATAGTCTTGTACGGTGCATTATGTGAAAGCAATAAAATATTTAGACGTATTCCAGATTTATTATCATTATTTATTTTTTCCCCCAACTTATTGCAAACCTTTCCTGCACATGCTTCATTTAAAGTCCTGCTGGTTCCAAAATAGTGTCAAAAGTGTCCGATGTGTCCGCCGCAATATCGCAGGCCTGACAAATATCGCAGATCGCCGCCATTACTAGTAAAAAAATAAAAAATAAAAAATCATAAATGTATCCCCTATTTTGTAGGCGCTATAACTTTTGCGCAAACCAATCAATAAATGCTTATTTATTATATTAAAAAAAAAAAAATTGGGATATTATTATAACAAAAAGTAAAAAATATGTTTTTTTCAAAATTTTCTGTCTTTTTTGTTTATAGCCCAAAAAATAAAAACCTCAGAGGTGATCAAATACCACCAAAAGAAAGCTCTATTTGTGGGAACAACATTATAAAAATATAATTTGGGTACAGTGTTGTATGACCGCGCAATTGTCATTCAAAATGCATCAGCGCTGAAAGCTGAAAATGGGTCTGGGCAGGAAGGGGGTTTAAGTGCCCAGTAATGAAGTGGTTAATACACACAAAAACAGAAGAAGGGAAACATCTTGCCCCAAACACACGCATACATACACACAAATATATATTTTTAAATAACTCTTTTGATTTTTGGAATTTAATAGAGAAACAAGTTGCTCAGGAATTTCCCACAATTAATATGACAATCGTTTATCAGTGCAATGTACCCGGCTTCAATCTCTTACCTTGCTGTCAGATTTGGATGAAATTCTCTGTCTGGTGGCAGGACTTGTGCAATGCTAATGACATCTACACTTACGTATTTTAAAGACAAGATCAGGGAGGGGTTTTACAGGTTACAATCTTAACCATTACCTTGTAGTGAAATGCTGGGTGTGTGCTGGAAACGGATCCTCCTTCACCCTTCAGCACGCAGCATAACATACACAAGTACTAATAAGAACACAATATAATATCTTACGCCCCCCTTTTTTTGCCCAGACCAATTTCCAGCTTTCAGCGCTGATTCACTATGAATCACAATTGCGCAGCCATACAACGCTGTACCCAAATGACATTTTTTTCCCCACAAATAGAGCTTTCTTTTGGTGGTATTTGATCACCTCTGCAGGTTTTTATTTTTTGTTAAAAAAATGTAAAAAGACTACATTTAAAAAATATATATATATTTTTAGATTTTGTTATAACATTTTGCAAACAGGTAATTTTTCTTCTTCATTGATGTGCGCTGATGAGGCTGCACTGATGGGCACCGGTGTGCGGCACTGATGGGCACCGATGGGGCTGCACTGATAGGCACCGATAAGGCGGCACTGGTGGGCACTGATAGGCGGCACTGGTGGGCACTGAGAGGTGACACTGATAGGTGGCACTGAGAAGTGTCACTAAGGCCACGTACACACGATCAGACCGGTCCGATGAAACTGGTCCGATGGACCGTTTTCATCATCGGACCAGGCTGAAGTGGTCTGATGTGCGTACACACCATCGGGCCGAAAATCCAATCAGACCAGAACGCGGTGACGTAGAACACAACGATGTGCTGAAAAAACGAAGTTCAATGCTTCCAAGCATGCGTCGACTTGATTCTGAGCATGCGCTGGTTTTTGGTCCGATGCTTTTGTGTACTAACCATCGTTTTGGTCCGACGGACAGGTGTCCGTCGGACAGATTTCAAAGCAAGTTTTAAAACTTTGGTCTGACGGACAATGGTCCGATGGGCCGTACACACCATCTAATTGGTCCGATGAAACTGGTCTGGAGACCAGTTTCATCAGACCGGTCTGATCGTGTGTACGCGACCTAAGAGGTGGCATTGATAGGTGTCATTGATAGCTGGCAGTGATGGGCACTGATGGGTGGCAGTGATTGGCACTGATGGGTGGCAGTGATGGGCACTGATGGGTGGCAGTGATAGGCACTGATCTTTGAGGTTTTTATTTTTTGCTAAACAAACAAAAAAATATGCTCTTATAACATTTTGCAAACAGGTAATTTTTCTCCTTCATTGATATGCGCTGATGAGGCAGCACTGAAAGACTGCACTGATGGGCACTGATAGACTGCACTGATTGGCACTGATATCAACAGATGAGGCGGCACTGATAAGCACAGATAAGGCAGCACTGATGCACACCGATAAGGCGGCACTAATGGCCACTGATAAGATGGCACTGATGGTTGACACTGATAGGTGGTATCAATAGGTACCACTGATAGGTGGCACTGATGGGCACTGGTAGGTGACAACGATGGGCATAATTGTTGATGATGGCACTGATTGATGACATTGATAGGTGGCACTGTAGGCACTGATAGGTGGCACTGTGGGCACTGGTAGATGGCACTGTTATGCACTGGTAGGTGGCACTGTTGTGCACAGATGAGCTGGCAGCAGCTCTCCCTGATCAGGATCGTTGTCCCTCTGACAGCTGCTGGTGATCGGCTTTCTTTTTTCTTCTCACTCTATCAGTGTGAGGAGAAAAAAATAGCCGATTACCAGCTCTGTTTACATCACATGATCAGCTGTCATTGGCTGGCAGCTGATTACGTGGTAAGGGTTGGGATCGACCCCTTACTTCGATCTGTGATCAGGTGAGTTTTATAGACTCGCTGATCACAGAGCGAGTCGCACGCGCCCTGCAGGGGGTGCGCAGGCCGCTAAAGCACGGGATGACGTCTATAGACGGCCTTCCAGCAAAGTAGGTCTGCGCTGTAGCTGTCATTCGGCTATAGCATGAATCTGAAGCGGTTAACATGGTTTCCTATGGATGTAATTTTTTCGTTTTTTTGGTTTCATAGGCTTCAATGGGTCAAAAAACGTGTATTGAAAAAACACAAAATGCACCTGGAATATGCATCCACTGCAACCTGCATAGGTGTGAACCAGGCCTTAAGCATGCTAACGATTCATCTATACTCCATTAGAAACCGTACTACAGTAGACCTACAGCCAACCAGATCTAAGCTTTAACATGCTAAAGTAATCCCAAAGGTTGCTTTAAAATGTTTAAAATCTGCATTATTGAAAAATACCTGGTGATCCTGCCATGACGATCCTAGTTTAGGAAATCCCTGCTATGGGTTGACAACTGTGCTTCTGCATTATTACACAGTCAGGCTCGATTCACACGAATGCATTTTTTGATGCATTTTGCGGAAATGCAGTGATTTTTTTTTAACATGAGTTCCTATGGAACATGTTCACATTAATGCATTTTTGTGTTTTTGGAAAGGGTAGGGTGCTTTTTTCCTCTCAAAATGCAGCTTTTGCATTTGATAGAATTCAATGGACCCACATTCAAAATGCAAGTACCGCAATTTTGACACGATTTGCAATTTGTGTTTTCTTTTTAGCTTTACATTCAGGGTAATATAACTGGTAGCTAAGGAGGGGGCTGGGAAGCCAGTGTCCTGTCGATAAATGCCCGGCCGGAACCTTTGTTAAAGAGGGCTTCCAGATTCCAAATAGGCCTCCCAACCGCAGACCCAGACAACCACCGGCTAGGGTTGCCGGGAAGTGGCCCTTGTCCTCATCAACATGGGGGCAAGGTGCCTTAGGCCACGTACACATGATCAGTCCATCCGATGAGAACGGTCCGATGAAGCTGACTGATGGTCTGATGTGCCTACACACCATCGGTTAATTAACCACTTAAGACCCGGACCAAAATGCAGGTAAAGGACCTTGCCCCTTTTTGCGATTCGGCACTGCGTCGTATTAACTGACAATTGCGCGGTCGTGCGACGTGGCTCCCAAACAAAATTGGCGTCCTTTTTTCCCCACAAATAGAGCTTTCTTTTGGTGGTATTTGATCACCCCTGCGGTTTTTATTTTTTGCGCTATAAACAAAAATAGAGCGAAATTTTGAAAAAAATGCAATATTTTTTACCTTTTGCTAGAAATAAATATCCCCCAAAATATATATAATTTTTTTTCCTCAGTTTAGGCCGATACGTATTCTTCTACCTATTTTTGGTAAAAAAAATCGCAATTAGCGGTTATCGGTTGGTTTTCGCAAAATTTATAGCGTTTACAAAATAAGGGATAGTTATATTGCATTTTTATTATTATTTTTTTTTACTACTAATGGCAGGGATCAGCGATTTTTTTTGTGACTGCAACATTATGGCGGACACTTCGGACAATTTTGACAAATTTTTGGGACAATTGTCATTTTCACAGCAAAAAATGCATTTAAATTGCATTGTTTACTGTGAAAATGACAGTTGCAGTTTGGGAGTTAACCACAAGGGGGTGCTGTAGGGGTTATGTGTTCCCTGTGTGTGTTTACAACTGTAAGGGGGTGTGGCTGTAGGTGTGACGTCATCGATCGCGTCCCCCTATAACAGGGATGACGCGATCGATGCTGCGGCCACAGTGAAGCACAGGGAAGCCGTGTTTACACACGGCTCTCCCTGTTCTTCAGCTCCGGGGACCGATCGCCTCACTGCAGTGGCGATCGGGTCCGCGATTCCCGCGGTCCCGGTCACGGAGCTTTCGGACCGGGTCACAGGAGCGTGCCACGGGCGCGCGCCCGTGACCCACGACTGGGTACTATTTACTGACGTAAATATACGTGGATTTGCCCAGCCATGCCATTCTGCCGACGTATATGTGCAGGAGGCGGTCCTTAAGCAGTTAACCGATTGTGTCAGAACGCAGTGACGCAAAACACAACGACGTGCTGAAAAAAATGAAGTTCAATGCTTCCAAGCATGCGTCGACTTAATTCTGAGCATGCGTGGATTTTTTGCTTTTGCATACTAATGATCGGATTTGACCTATCAGTTAGGAGTTCATCGGTTAAATTTTAAAGCAAGTGCTCTTTTTTTTTGACCGAAGGATAACTGACCGATGGGGCCCACACACGATCGGTTTGGACCAATGAAACGGACCTTCAGTCCGTTTTCATCGGTTTTGACAAATCGTGTTTACGCGACTGTAGCGGTCACCACCGTTTACGACCTTCCATCCACCCACGACAAGCTTATCCGACACACTCCGACAATCCTGCATACATGATCCATTCCCCAGAATCACGAGACTGACAGCTCTGTGTTCTGAGTCAAATGTATGAACACTTTAATGGTATCCTTAGCTTGCTTTTATATCCAGTACAGCATATTAAAGTTAATCACAGGAACAATGAAATCTCCACCCCCCTCATCACACACTATGGCTAATTACTAATTAGTATCCAGACATTTCGGCACCGATCTTGACGAGACACATTCCTTTAGATAATGACATCAGTGAAGTTAATTACTAATTGTAATAAAATGTGTTATCTAGACAGCTTGGCTCCGCATAGCTTGTCAAGTTCCCTTGAACATAATTGACATGCTAATTCAATACACCTGTCAGGAGACTGCTAACTACAACACACATACAATGAACTTCAATCACATTCTAAAAGACATTTAGTTGAGGTAATTTTCTCCCAGAGATGTCCCATCTCTGACAACAGCTATTCACCTGCAGAACACAATAAAAAGGTTTTTCACAAGCCGGCTCCACTTAGCATTTCAATAGCCTGAGCTAAGCATTGAAGGGTCATTGTCCTATTGACCTAGTCAGGACAAAATAAACCACTTGTAATATGTTCAGTATCTCTTGCAATGAACTGTCAGTAATGTCCCATCTTCTGCAATACATGAAGTATGATTTACTAGCCACCCCATGCACAAAAGGCACAGGGTGGATTCAGACCCAAGAGTTATCAGTGACGCTGACACAGGAGTATCCCTCATCCTTCCAAAGTCTCTGGTTGTCACTGGTCATTCCGTTACAGCGACCTTAGGGTGAAGGGGTGCAGAGCTCCAAGCACCCACCCCCCATGTTGAGGGCATGTGGCATGGTATAGTTTGGGGTGCGCTCGTTTATCCCCTCCCTTTTCCTGACCTGCCGGGCTGTATGCTCGAATAAGGGTCTGGTGTGGATTTTGGGGGGACCCCACACCATTTTTTTTTTAAATAGTCATGGGGGTCCCCTCTAAATCTGTGTTTTTTTCACCATTTTTAATTTTTTAGCCTTAGCAACCAGCTTTATACAGTGTAAAAAGAAAAAAAAACGCAAAACTAGGTAAAATTGCAGAAGGCACATCAATTAGACATGGCAATACATCCACTGGTATCACAATAAATGTTTCTGTGCCTCTAGGATTTCTAGGACCTCTAGGATTTGTGTCTGTACATCCAAGGGCATTGCCTGTCTGTTTGTTAACATTTAATAGCAAATGCATTAAAAACACTCACATTTAGATATCTTTATATTCAGTGCAGTGGAGTCCAGTAGAGCCCATCACTACAGCTTGAGAAAGGAGCGCACACCTTGAATAATCGATTGGTGCGAATGCTCGAAAACGCATCGCTTTACGGCAGTACAGTCATTCACCCCACTGGAGAAGTTGCCTGTGACACAGGACGCCAACAGCATGGAGTTAAATTAGCTGAAAATACCATCTACACTGCAAAGATCTATGAATGACTCTACTGGACTCCCCTGCGCTGAATATAAAGATATCTAAATGTGAGTGTTTTTAATGCATTCGCTATTAAATGTTAACAGTCTTACTAAGAGGCGCCTGTTGCTTTGTTTTTCTCTATACATGTCTGGAGTGGCTTCAACTCCCTGTACAAGGCTGCCCTATCCATAAAGACTGCTTATCTTCACACAGAGCCATACATGTTCAAAAGTCTATTTTATGAATTTACTGCTTATATATTATAACCTGCGCCGTCACCTGTTGTTGTTGTTGTGTCTGTTTTAGCGTGTTCCACACACACATGCTGGCTCCTCTGCTATGGCTATGAATGCGTGAGAACATAAGTGCAGCCAGACACTGGCTGCAAAAAGCACCTAAAGGCCATTCAGTTCGTATGTGTAGCGCTATACAAGTCAATCATTCATTAATTTGCATTAGCAATCAGTTGCAAACGGTACTGCAGGGTGACTAGTGCTGTGCCTCCTTACGCAGTGCACTAATTTCTTGTATTTCTGGATTCACAAGACTGCCAGACTATGCTAATGTCTCCTATACTCTTTGCCAACTCCAGCTATTCCCGATACTTTCTTGTCTGCCTTCTGCCCCAACCTCTGCTTGGATACTAACCGCTCTCTTACTTGCCACCTATATCAACCTTTGCCTAGACTCCTTAACCTTCTGCTTGCTGCCTGCCTTGACCCTTGGTTGGACATTGACTATGATTTCCTTGCCACCAGACCTGACCTCTGCCTGTACTCCAACTTTCTGGTATTCCATATTCTATTTCCCAACCCTAGCCACTCTGCAAACCTCTTGATAAGGTAATTCCAAGGGCTACAGCCTGGTGACAGCTCCTAGCAAAGTAGACTGTGGGCCACTAGGGTCATCAACTTATCACTTCTTACAGGGTAAATATAGGATTTAAACAGGATTTTTGGGGGGCAACAAAATACAAAAATGTATATCAAAAAATAAATTTTATTATACAAAAATAGAACAGATATAAAAATCCATCATATATTTAATAGAATTTCATAGATGCAAGCAGACAATTTTCTTGGCATGTTTTGCCATATAATTTGGCTTCTTCAGGAGTTCGTCACACACTACTGAAATGTAAATTAAAAGGATAACATAATATAAACACATAAAACAAAAATTTAACACATTCAAAAATACACAATAATGTATAAATAATGACC
The DNA here is from genome assembly GCA_029574335.1 of Rana kukunoris. Lineage (NCBI taxonomy): Eukaryota > Metazoa > Chordata > Amphibia > Anura > Ranidae > Rana > Rana kukunoris. The sequence goes on from CM056060.1 coordinate 31,855,487, forward strand.
AGATCAAAATCTATGTCATTATCAGGATGCCTACGGTATATACAATAACAGAAAAATAAAGAAAAATAAGAGTAAAAAAAGAAAAAAAGAAAAATATGTAAAAATGTAAAATATAAAAAAGTATATAGGCTTTACCTGTAAATATGGATAGAAGCATTCAGAGCAGAGCAGCATCAGGAGAGGAACCTTTGTATGAAACCAAATGGTATATCATAGAGAGGGGAAAATATTCTATGTCAAAAACTCATGTACCAAGACATGTGTTGGAGAATGCTGGCGATAGGCTAAAGGACCAGTCTGGAGGGGCATATAAAAAATACGCAAACAATTATAAGTATTAAACAATATAATCCAATCACTTATTCCAATCCATGAATGACAAGGCAGATACAAAAAGATTACCTGACCCATCAAATAGAAGGTTTAAAGCAGGGGTGCCCAACCTTTTAAAGAGTGAGGGCCACTTTAGCAACTTGGTAACCAGTCACGGGCCACAATGAGTGGAGTGGGCAGATGAAGGGTCGTGGCTACTCTATAGGCCCTCCGATCCACCCAGATGGAAAGGGATGAATTCCCTTCTGTTTTTTGGACTGGAGGTAGGGGGCGTAAACTGACATCTGTCATTCTATAGAGGTGAATTGAGGGTCCAATTTGGTCGGGCTGATCGTGTGAAAAGGGCCTAAGACTGCTTTCACACTGATGTGCTGAGGTTTACCCACACTGCGGGTGCAGCGTAGTGCTGTTGTGTCTATCCTGCAGGTTAGCTGAACTTTGACTTCGCATGAGGCAAAAGCTGGTGCTGTACAGAAAGCATCGGCTTATGGGGCTCTGCTCCACAGCAGCTTTCTTCCTCTACTACCAGCTTCATTCACAACACTGATGCTGTGGTATGGCAGGTCAGCAACCTGCGATCTTGGCTTACCAGCCTGTCATTCCAGAGCAGGAGGTCGCAGGGCCACATCAGAGGGCTGTGCGGGCCACATGTGGCCCCCGGGCCACTGGTTGGCCACCCCTGGTTTAAAGGAAATGATTCAAATCGCAGATAGACAGATCCACAATCACCACTGATCCCGCATTTATCACAAGACCACTGCATAGAGAAAAAATGTGTATATATATATATATATATATATATATATATATATATATATAGTACAGGGCAAAAGTTTGGACACACCTTCTCATTCAAAGACTTTTCTTTGTTTTCATGACTATGAAAATTGTAAATTCACACTGAAGGCATCAAAACTAAGAATTAACACATGTGGATTAATATACATAACAAAAACTTGTGAAACAACTGAAAATATGTCATATTCTAGGTTCTTCAAAGTAGCCACCTTTTGCTTTGATTACTGCTTTGCACACTCTTGGCATTCTCTTGATGAGCTTCAAGAGGTAGTCACCTGAAATGGTCTTCCAACAGTCTTGAAGGAGTTCCCAGAGATGCTTAGCACTTGTTGGCCCTTTTGCCTTCACTTTGCGGTCCAGCTCACCCCAAACCATCTCGATTGGGTTCAGGTCCGGGGACTGTGGAGGCCAGGTCATTTGGCGCAGCACCCCATCACTCTCCTTCTTGATCAAATAGCCCTTACACAGCCTGGAGGTGTGTTTGGGGTCATTGTCCTGTTGAAAAATAAATGATGGTCCAACTAAACGCAAACCGGATGGAATAGCATGCCGCTGCAAGATGCTGTGGTAGACATGCTGGTTCAGTATGCCTTCAATTTTGAATAAATCCCCAACAGTGTCCCCAGCAAAGCCCCCCCCCCCCCCACACACCATCACACCTCCTCCTCCATGCTTCACGGTGGGAACCAGGCATGTAGAGTCCATCCGTTCACCTTGGTTGGTGGTTGGAACCAAAGATCTCAAATTTGGACTCATCAGAACAAACAACAGATTTCCACTGGTCTAATGTCCATTCCTTGTGTTCTTTAGCCGAAACAATTCTCTTCTGCTTGTTGCCTTTCTTTAGCAGTGGTTTCCTAGCAAATAGTCTACCATGAAGGCCTGATTCACAATCTCCTCTTAACAGTTGTTCTAGAGATGTGTCTGCTGCAAAAGGTGGCTACTTTGAAGAACCTAGAATATGACATATTTTCAGTTGTTTCACACTTTTTTGTTATGTATATAATTCCACATGTGTTAATTCATAGTTTTGATGCCTTCAGTGTGACTCTACAATTTTCATAGTCATGAAAATAAAGAAAACTCTTTGAATAAGAAGGTGTGTCCAAACTTTTGGCCTGTACTGTATATATATAGACATTTTAAAGAGCCATCATTAAAGAAGGAAAAAAGCCAAACTTCCTTAGTATTGACCAACTGCAAACCTGATAAGTACAAATGGACCATCAGCGTAGTCAAGGTAGAAATAAATCCATACCGCATATACGGCCATCAGCCAGCATGAAATCTAAAAAGATATAGATACTCAATGGAATATTGGCCAACAAGAAAACCTCCACTTACAAAATCATCAAGGGGAGAGAGGAAAGAGAAGATAGAGAATCTAGCTGCTTACCACAAAGATGGTGCCTTTCCTTCAAAAGCTGCTCCTGCCAACCAAACACACGCCACACTACTTATAAACTCCTCTCCTCCTTCCCATTGGATGCGCAATAGCAATGGGAGGAGATCCGCCTCCGGCTCCCATGGCCAGTTTACCCAGAAGTGACGACTCAAGCTAGGATAACCTAAAAGGAACCAGAAGTGCGTCACTCAATGCCCCAGAAATGATATCAAATCATCCAGAAACTAAGCAGGAAGATGAACACAAATGAGGCTAGAAATAGGCAGGGCAGACCTGTCAAACAAAAATAACACCTAAATTTATGCATTTTTACATCCCTACCTAAAACCAAAACTTGATTGTACCAAGATAGAAAAATGGTTAAAAGTCAAATCTTGACTACCAAAAGGGGCAAAGCCATAGATAACCTCCAGCGGGTGGCGCCAGCCCAGAAACCCAAGAGAAAACCCTGGAGCATCGGGATGAACGCCCAGGCGCCCATATGGTCACCTGACTCTATAAGGTACCATTCCTGCATAACAAATTTTAGAGAAAATTATGAAAAACTGAAAAATAAAAATATAAACAGATAAATGTAAACAAAATATATATTTTTATATATATGAAAAAATAAAATAAAATAGAGTTATTAACCTGACCAAAAGCCAAAAAGGCACTCTGAGTACATGAACCATGATCTGCCATTTACAAAACACAAGATAAACAAAAAGAATAATATATAAACAAATACATTTTGTTTATTCAAAAGTTCAATTGTGGAGACCTGGCTCAATAGGAACCCTAGAGGAATGGCTGAAAGCTGATGGACTCATTGAGTCCGGGTACCAGGTAGCTGCCAATAAATGGATCCATTTTGTCTCCCTTTGAAGAAGGGTCTTATCAAAATCCCCCCTCTTTCATTCAAGGGTAAGTATTCCAAAGCAAAAAATTCCATTCTTAAAGGGTCAAAAGAATGAAAAAGACCACTATGTCTGCTTATGGGGGTCTTTATTTTATTTTTCTGAATAAGAGACACATGATCTCTAATTCTGTGAAAGAAAGGCCTCTTTGTTTTGTCTACGTAAAAGGCATTGCAGTTAAATTTCATAAGGTAAACGATCCCTATTGACTGGCAATTAGCGAAAAAGTTTGGTCTATAGATGGTACTATTTGGAAGAACGATTTCAGTTGAATTGGAAACAAATTTACAAAAATCACATCGGCCACAGGGGGCCGTATCCTTATGTTTGACCCCAGATTTGGTTTGGAGGTGGCTGTGAACCAGTTGATCTTTCAAAGATCTGGACTTTCTATAGGTAATTTGTGGAAAAGGCTTGATATATTTAGAAATTGTCTCATCGGCAGACAATAAAGGCCAGAATTTTTGAATAATTTTTCTAACTTTCTTGTGTTTGGCTGAGAATGTCATGTACCTGTTGACCATCTTTGGGATTCTTTTTAGGGTGAATCAACTCGGCTCTGTTCTTATTTTTGGCCCATTTATATGCCTTTTTAAGAGTCAAACGGCTATAGCCCCTATTTAGTAATAAGGACTGCAAGGCCGAGGCCTCTCGTTCAAAATCCAGATCTTGACTACAATTTCTTCTGATTCTTAAATACTGGCTATATGGTATACTTTGTACCAGAGACCTGGGATGAAAGCTGGTAGCGTGTAGGATCGTATTCCCAGCAGATGGTTTCCTATAGAGAGAAGAACCCAAAGTATCATCTGGATTTAAATAAATTGAGATGTCCAAAAAATGTATAAACTTTTGATCACGAGTCATCGTAAATTTTAAATTATAACAATTTTCAGCTAAAGATGACATAAAAAAGATAATTCTTCAAGGCTGCCGGTCCATACAACAAAAATGTCGTCAATGATGCGACGCCAAATCAAAACATGATCAAAAAAGTCTTCAAATTTGTCTGAAGAAAAAATCTCACACTCCCACACCCCCAGGTATAAGTTGGCGTACGATGGGGCACATTTAGTCCCCATTGCAACACATTGCACCTGGAGGTAGTGGGAGCGATCAAACACAAAAATGTTGTTATTTAAAATAAACAACAAGTCCAAAATAAACTGGTTATATTTTGAGGCACCTGGGCCTCTTTCTGATAGGAAGCCCTCCACAACTCTGATCCCCCAATCATGGGGGATGGAGTTGTGGAGGGCTTCCACATCAATGGCCACCAACCATGACCCAGGAGGTACAGACAGACCATCCAGAGACCTCAGCAAGTCTGCTGTACCTTGAATATAGGATTAAAGAAGCAACATGTGGTCTAAGATAATCATCCACTAACTTGCTAGCTGATTCAGTTAGACAGCCATTTCCTGACACAATAGGTCTGCCAGGAGGACAGTCTAAATGTTTGTGAACCTTTGGTAGTGCATGCAAAGTGGGGAGTCTGGGTTTATCGACAGGTAGAAAATCACAAGTTTTTTTTATCTATAAGATTGTCATAAAAAGCATGAATAATCAGAATGTGGTATTTGGTCTCCGCATACTTAACTTGTGCGAATGGAATCGTGCGATACCAGTTCCTATTCAGGAGAATATCCATCACCATCTGTTTGTAATTAAGAAAATCCATCACCACAATGTTTTCCCCTTTGTCAGAGAGTTTAATAACGATGTTATCATTTTGTTTCAAAGAAGATAAAGCCTTAGAGCCGGTTCACACTGGGGCGGCACGACTTTGGGGGCGACTCGGCAAGGCGTCCTGAAGACGACTTCAGAGGGGACTTGCAAACTAATCTGCACAAATAACTATAAACCATCAAAATATAACCCAGAGAAAATTCATAAAATATTGATAAAATATATATCAATTATTAAAATGATTGTAATAATTTTATTTTATTTTAATCCACTTTTTATTAGTAATTTCTTGTTCATAATATACATAGTATGGCATATGGTCATGTATGATATCATACGTTCAGTTTAACATCAAGCCACTAGAGGGTGCATCTAGGTATTTCACAGAATGAATTTTTTAAAAATGCATCAGCTTTTAATCTTTTGTATGGTCTTTTATAAAGTATATGTATTAAAACTATGTATATCCATGTATCTGCATTTGCGCTCACACAGAATTTGACTATGGGCCAGATTCATGAAAGGTTACGCTGGCGGATCGAGTGATCCGCCAGCGTAACAGTGGCTTTGAGCCGGCGTTTCTGTTTTCTGTAACCAGAAAACAAGAAACGCCGGGTTGAAGTTCCGATGCGAGCAGCGTAACTGAGTTTCGCCATCGCATCGTTACTTCAACTTAAAAATGGCGCCGGGGGCGTTCCCGCCGATTTACGCTCAAAAAATATGTTAATGAGCGGAAATCGGCAATTCACGATCGAAATCCGGCGCGACGCAGTGACGTTACGACGTTTCCGGACGGGATACGCGGCGCATAGATATACCTACATGGGGCTGGAGTATCCTATGTTAGGTATAGGCGTCGTCATCGCGTCGGGAAAAAAAAAAAAAAACGTCGCTTGCGTAAAACGGTCATGAATGGGAATGTGACGTCATTGACGTTCATTCACAGATTTTGGAGCATGCGCACGGGGATGTTTTGACACTCGACGCATGCGCAGTACGTCGGCGGCGGGATCGCGCGTAGTTAGCATACTACACGCCCCGTACCCGCGACATTTGAATTCCGCCGGCTCATTTGCGATGCGCTGCCGCAACTTTAGGAGCAAGTGCTTCGTGAATGACAGCACTTGCTCCTAAAAATTCGGCAGCGCAACGCAAATCAGAAGCGTTACTCCAGAGCAAAGATGCTCTGGAATACGTGAATCTGGCCCTATGTGTGTAAGCTTTGTTGCCTCAATGATGTTTGTGTTTCCCTGTTGCTCACACCAATGACATGCTGACAGCGAGGAGGCTATTTAAGCACAAGCTATCCTCAATCACGTAGTAACCCATGAATAAGTCGCGTGCCCGTGACGTAACGCGTAGGGAGGAGCCTACGATCGAATCCATCGGATCGAATTGAGGAGACTGCACACTGAGCGGCGTTTCATGCTTGCACAAAGCGGGGATTCGTGAGTGTATTTGCTGATGCATTGGATCGCATTATTCATTTGTTTTTGATGTCTGTGCAATGAGGTTTTCTTTTTTCCTTTCATATACTATCTGCCTATGAGTGCCTGTTCACCGGATAGCAGCATTGAAGTGCTGGGATTTGCATTTATAGTGGAGGAAGGCATCGTATGTTTTTTCCTGTTTGGAACTTTTTTGTTTCTGCCTATCACTGTGCACCTGGTTAAGGACTTATCACATGATTGTGTGTTCACCTTTACTCACAGTTTATGGAGATTGTCTCTCCCTGATTAGTTTGTATGTTTTACACTTATAAGTTAACACTAGCGCATCCATATAATAATAATGAACCTAAATAGGTAATTACATCAACTGTGACAACCCCAAAAAATGTGATAAAAGCAACAATATGCAAATCACAGTCATCTGAACTGGGTAGGAAGTGATGGTAGTCTCCTGTGATACTGAATTCCTTCCACCCTGCTTCACCCGACCACTTGCATACGACACTTCCCTAACCAAAACGATGGCTCATGTGGAAGAAATAAGCGACAAAACAAGACTTCATTGCGCAATATGAAGCGCCACATAGAGAAAAGAACATGACATCGATACGATCGTACTCACGAATCCTCTGGACTAAACAGACGTGCAGCCTCGCTCACAAATCCTCTGGACTAAACAGACGTGCAGCCTCGCTCAGTGTAACGATCTCCTCATGCGGTGTACGACACCTTTGATTGTGGCACTCAGCTCCTCCCCCTACGCGTTACGTCACACATTACGTGACTTAATCATGGGTAGCCATGTGATACAAGTGACTGAGTACACTATTTTATATGTATGCAGCTTTAATTATTTGGTTATCTTTGTTGTTTTTTTCTTTGTATTCACTATAATAGCGCTGTAGTATCATTTTTCACTATCTTTGATATTCTGCTGTTGTTATATGCTCTGTATATTTTACTTTAATGTTTTCATATTAGCAGTTCCCTATTTTCTTGGGAAATAAATATTGTTTTACTAAGCAGATGTGTTTGTTTTCATAGATTACCTTATATCATTATGCTTATCAGACTTTTTTTTATAGACTAGCTAATTGGCAATAGACAAGTTAATAAATATATGCAATAAATAGAGGAAATCCGTAACTACCTTTCAGAACAATAAATAGTTTATATTATTAGTTTGTATATTGCATTAATTATGTCACGCTGGCAACACCCCTAAGTGAAAATTTCCAAATTGGGCCCAAAGTTTCAATATTTTGTGTGGCCACCATTATTTTCCAGCACTGCCTTAACCCTCTTGGGCATGGAGTCCTCTTTCACTCCTCCATGATGACATCACAGAGCTGGTCGATGTTAGAGACTTTGCGCTCCTCCACCTTGCATTTGATGCCCCACAGATGCTCAATAGTGTTTAGGTCTGAAGACATGCTTGGCCAGTCCATCATCTTAACCCTCAGCTTCTTTAGCAAGGCAGTGGTCATCTTGGAGGTGTGTTTGGGGTGGTTATCATGTTGGAATACTGCCCTGCAGGTTAGTCTTCGAGGGGAGGGGATCATGTTCTGCTTCAGTATGTCACAGTACATGTTGGCATTCAACATTACCTCAATGAACTGTAGCTCCCCAGTTCCGGCAGCACTCATGCAGCCCCAGACTATGACACTCCCACCACTATGCTTGACTGTAGGTAAGACAAACTTGTCTTTGTACTTCTCACCTGGTTGCCGCCACACACACTTGACACCATCTGAAGCCAATACATGTATCTAGGTCTCATCAGACCACAGGACATGGTTCCAGTAATCCACGTGCTTAGTCTGCTTGTCTTCAGCAAACTGTTTGCAGGCTTTCTTGTGCATCATCTTTAGAAGAGGCTTCCTTCTGGGATGACAGCCATGCAGACCAATTTGATGCAGTGTGTGGTGTATGGTCTGAACACTGACACACTGCCCCCCACCCCTTCAACCTTTGCAGCAATACTGGTAGCTCTCTATTTCCCAAAGAAAATCTCTGGATATAATGCTGAGCACGTGCACTCAACCTCTTTGGTCGACCATGGCGAAGCCTGTTCTGAGTGGAACCTATCCTGTTTAAATGCTGTATGATCTTGTGCACCATTCTGCAGGGTCTTCGCAGTCTTCTTATAACCTAGGCCATCTTTATATAGAGCAAGAATATTTTTTTTAGATCCTCAGAGAGTTCTTTGCCATGAGGTGGCATGTTGAACTTCCAGTGACCAGTATGAGAGAGTGAGAGTGATAACACTAAATTTAACACACCTATTCCCCATTCACACTTGAGAGCTTGTAACACTAATACGTCACATGACACTGGGGAGGGCAAATAGCTAATTCGGCACAATTTGGACATTTCCACTTAGGGGTGTACTCACTTTTGTTGCCAGCGGTTTAGACATTAAAGGCTGCGTGTTGAGCTATTTTGAGGGGAGAGCAAATTTACACTGTTATACAATCTGTACACTCACTAGAAAAGAGTAATTCCTTCAGTGTTGTCAAAAGATAGAATAAAATATTTACAAAAATGTGAAGGGTGTACTCACTTTTGTCAGATACTGTATATAACTAGAGCTACGCTTTAAAAGGCAGTTCACCCAAAGTATCCCCATCTCTAGCTAGCTTGTATATGTTTATTTACTATTTACTATTCATATGTCTTTTTTTTTTATTATTCCGTTGGAACAAAGGAGATGAACCCAGTAGAAAAAGAAAAGCCACTCGCCTTATGGCCTTAAACTAAAGCCATGTACATACGGCCCAGATTCTCGTCAGAAAAAATAAATAAAATTCCTGACGAGATTCCTGGCAAGATTCTCTTGCCAGCCGAGTGTACACACACACACCATTCAAAAGAACCGCCGTCGCAGCCATCTTGTTTCACCCTACCTATGCCTTGGAATCTACCGTGCATGCGTCAAAGTCATTTTGAGCATGTGCGGGTTTCCATGGAGAGGTAAGTATATACACGCTCGGGTTTCTCAGCGGGAAAACACTGAGAAAAGAGAGAGCAGGTTCTCTATTTTTCTCGTCGAGATTCTGGGCAATTTTCTTGACGAGAAACCTCAATGCCTCGTACACACGCTCGGTATACTTGGCAAGAAAGCTCTGCCAGCAGTTTTCTTGCTGTTTCTTGCCGAGAAAACCATGCAAGGGTTAAGACTTGTTGTGTAAGTGCCTTTAATTTAAAGCAAACATCCTGAGACCATAACCTTTCTTTCATTGCATATACCTGGTTTATCTTTTTTACAATTGGTACATTTTATATGTAAACCCTTGCTATGTTTTTTTCACCAAAATACAATTGTAGCACAACTTTAGGCAGGAATAAAAATCACAGGGTAAAAATTCACTTTTGCAAGAGGAGATTGAGCACTTAACTACCATATTTCCCAAAGAAAATTCAATAATTTAGAATAGTAATAAAAACCTATTACCGTGCCTAATATGACCAAAGCAAACTAGTTCAACCACACTTTTAGGAGTCATGTCCTGTTTTCTTTTAATCAAAATGAGTCTCTAATTTGGTATACCTCCCAATTTCCCAGAAAAATTAATGGGAGCACTTAAAACACAAAGTATGTAGGCAAAGTACACACCCTGCCACACCCCTAGTTATCTAGGCCATTACAAAATAATATGTTAAAAAATAATTGCCTAAATCCATAACCTCATTGATGTGCCGGGTTAGTCATACAGTCAGGTTTAGATATCATCATTAATAGCATATTGAATTTAAATTCTATACCTAATTCTACTATCTGGCTCCTCAATTTTTTTTTTCTTGTAGAGCCCCTGTCTTTCTTGCATAATTGCAGGTGGACCCTACACCTCATTGAAATTGAAGGTCCACACTAGGGATGGGCGAACAGTTCAGCCCAAGCATAAGTTTGGGATGAACTTTGGTTGTTCGGCTGTTCTGGCAAACGCTGAACAATATGCTGATATATGTGGGCGGGACTAACGTGTGTGTTTGCTTCTAAACGCGAGCTACTGGGGACAGGGGTGTTTAAAAAATTTTTTTTTATATTTTAGTTTTTTATTTTACTTAAGTTATTTTATTTTTTCACTTTTTTTTTTTACTTTTTTTATCACTTTTATTCCTACTACAAGGAATGTAAACATCCCTTGTAGTAGGAATGGTTTGTGACAGGTACTCTGTATGGAGATATGGCCAATAAGACCCTGCATCCCTCCTCCAGGCTGGAAAGCATGAGATCGTGAAAAAAAATTCCGGGACCCGGGCGTGACGTCAAAACATTGCGCACAGGCCTTTCGACGATCATAGAGATCTCTATGCCTCCCATCCGGCGCCGGCAGAACGTTTCTCCAGGTCTCCAATGGCACGGGGAAGGACTGGATGCGGTGGGGGGATGGGACGTCCCCTCCCATCGCCTATAACAACGATCAAGCTGCGGAACTGCTGCCACTGTGCCCATTGTCACCACTGTGCCCATTGTTGCCACTGTGCATGTCACTGTGCTGTGCCCTTTAATTGTTGCCACTGTGCCCATTGTCACCACTGTGCCCTTTGTCACCACTGTACCCATTGATGCCACTGTGCCCTTTGTCGCCTCTGTGCCCATTGTTGCCGCTGTGCCCTGTAAAATGCACTTACCTTTCTGCTTCCATGTCCCTCGATGTCTTCTTACGCCTTGGTGACGCTTCAGCCAATCAGGTTACCGATAACCAGAATCCGGGAACCTGATTGGCTGAAACGGCCGTCAGTCTTATCCAAGAAATGCACCCCCGTACGTTCCGAGGATAGACCTCCTAGGAGACCAGGGTTGTACTCGGAAAGCCTGTCAGAGCCACTGGCTCTGATAGGCACTTCAGCTCAGCCAACCAGCTGCCGTTATTCAGGTAACCGGCGCCCAAGGTCCGGCTATCTGAATAGACCGGCGGCAGCTGGCAACAATAACATACATTAATGCAATGCAATGAATGAACGTATGTTATTTGCGAGAGGGGGTGGCGCTGAAGCACCCTCTATAGACGGCCGCCATCACTGCAGTTAGTAAAAAGTAAAAACAAAATTTTAAGCAAAATAAAAATTCTGAAAGGGCCCTTTTGTTTTTGTGACTACAGGACAGGAGGGAGGGGGGGGGGTTGCAGCGCCGAGGCGCCCCCTATGGACGGGCCGCCACTGGAATCAAATGAAACAATTAATGGCTGGATTGAACCTCTGAATATTAGTAAATGTAAAAGACTAAAATGAAAAAGAAAGTCAAAACTATGGAATCTAGAACGTAAACCAATTTGATTGCCACTATAACTACCCATTGAACAATAAACACTATATGTAATTAAATTGAAAAAATATAAAATGCCAAGAATAAATGATTTCCCAATTAAAACAGGCTTATGCCGCATACACACGATCATTTTTCGGCATTTAAAAAACAAAGTTTTAAATTTTTTTAATTTAAAATGATTGTGTGGGCTTCACATCATTTTTGGGGTTCTGAAAAATTACAATAAAAAAAATTCTAACATGCTGCATTTTTTAACAAAGTTTTAAACAATGTCGTTTTTCTTCTTGTAAAAAATGGTCGTGGGCTAAAACGACGTTAAAATCCCGCCCATGCTAATGCGCCCGCAAAGACTCACCACCATGCGAGCGCTCTCACATTACTTGCGGGGAGGACCAGAGACAGCCGCCGAGGGACCCCACAAGACGTGGATCTGGGCCACTCTGGAGGTAAGTATAATATGTTTGTTATTTTAAAGCAAACATTTTTTTCCTATAGTAACCCTTTAAGAAAACTTACAGGTACAAATGTTGGACCATTATCAAGAAGGGTAGCAACGTGGGATTTTAAAAGGCAATTACTGTTTTTTTTAGTATCAGCAATAAAAGGAGCATCATAATTATTATGAGGAATCATTCCAGTAATGAGTAATCATCCCAGTAATTATATGCTGGTATGTTCTTATGTGTTCCTTCATACAGGAAGTTTTTATAAAGTAGAACAAGATTTATTGACACCTTACATCATTTCTAAGAAGGCATCATTAAAGTGTTACTAAACCCAGGACCCTGCTTTCACTATATCTGGTCTCCCACAGTACACAGAACAATTATTTTAGTAAATATAAACTGCTAAATAAGTTCTTGGTGAAGCTTGTAGGAGGAGTTTTTTTGTATACTCCACTGGTCTGTCCTATGAGGCTGCAAGGCTCCTGACCATCTGTCTGAACAGTGCTGATTGGCCATGTGCTGATTACATGCACTCTCCCAATAAAATAAAAATAAACACTCTAGCAATACACAACAAAATGAGCATGTGCAGCCTGACTCCAAAGGCTCTGTCTTATCTGGACTTGTCCAAGGGGACAGTTCAGGGAGGGGAGGATCTGTGGGTACAGGATCAAGCAGCCTTTTTTCTACAATGCAAAGGATTAATCCCTTAGATTCCACAGTGAGTATAACAAGCATGCTTTACTAGATATACAGACTGATTTTACTTTTATGGGTTCAGTAACACTTTAAGATATAGGGCCAGATTTTTAAAGAAGTTACGTCGGCGTATCTCGAGATACGCCGCGTAACTTCTAGGATGCGCCGGCGTATCTTTTTTCTGTATTCAGAAAGCTAGATACGCCGGAATTTTGCTTAGATACGACAGGCGTAAGTCTCTTACGCCGTTGTATCTTAGTTGCATATTTACGCTGGCTGCTAGGTGGCGCTTCCGTTGATTTACGCGTCGAATATGCAAATGAGCTAGATACGCCGATTCACGAACGTACTTGCGCCCGGTCATATTTTTTTATGTCGTTTGCGTAAGCGTAAGTCCGGCGTAAAGTTACCCCTGCTACATGAGGCGTACGCAACGTTAAGTATGGACGTCGGGACAGCGTCTAATTTTCCGTTGTTACGTCGTTTGCGTAAGTTACGCTCACATCGAAACCAATGAGTATTTGCGGCGGAATTTTGAGCATGCGCACTAGGATACGTCCACGGACGGCGTATGCGCCGTTCATCAAGAGTGTTAATTACGTGGGGTCACGATTCATTTACATGGATCATGCCCCCTACCTGCCTTTTTTGAATTACGCGCAGTTACGCCAGCCCATTTACGCTACGCCGCCGTAACTTTGGGCGCAAGTTCTTTGTGAATACGGCACCTGCCTCTCAAAGTTACGACGGCATAGTGTAAATGAGATACGCTACGCCCGCACAAAAATACGCCTCTGTACGTGAATCTGGCCCATACTATTTAAATTAATGATGCATAATATTAGTAAGAATTTACAATGAATTTATTCAAATAAGATGCATTGTGTTGAAAGAAGGTGGTCAAATGAAATTTGTCAACATGGTCTCATGGTTAAACAATCACCTGTTTAGCTAAAGCCAAATGTTCTGTCTTACACAATGGCCCAGATTCACGTACATCGGCGCATTATCGGTCCGGCGTAGCGCACCGCCATTACGTTAGACTTGCGCCATCTAGCCGCGTAATCCCCCGATTCACGTAGCTTTTGCGCTGGAAATTGCGCAAGCGTAAGATTTTTTCCAGAGGCGTAAGGAGGAGTAATACAAATTGGGAGGGACGTGGGCGTGTTACATTGAAATGAGCCGTAACCCCATGCAAATGAAGGGCCGGCCGGCTCGCGCATGCGCGCTTGAAGGAGACCATGGTCAGCTCCGATGTGCGCATGCTCACAACTCGGGAGCAGCGCAATCAGTGAAATTGGAAATGGACTAGGGCAACTTTATGAACTACGCAGACAGCATAAATAGACAGACACAAATGCACTTCCTTTGCAAAAATACATCCCTTTGTATCCCTCCCTCTACAGCAAGGTGCTTTTGTTTGTTTGTGACATGTCTTTGAGATATTTGAGGACTGTTTTGCAGAGTGATTTTTGTCTTTTATGTGTTTTCTTTGTTGTTATTTTGTTTAAATTATATTTTTGCTGGGCATTTTTTATTTTTGCCCGTCATTTATTTAATTTTTTTGGTTCTGTTTGTGTATGATTTTGGAATGTGGGGGTGATATTCCTGCGGGAAAAGGGGTGTCACCCTCATTTGTGGTGGAGAAGTGATCCCCAGGTCTGTGTGAATGGTGTATAAATGTACAGTGACATAATTGGAGCCGTGGCATGGCGTTGCAGCTCACAAGTCCTGCATGGTGGACTGGTGCCAATCCAATGTGATGAGGATGTGGGGTGTGTGTGCTAGGGACCACAGTGGTGTGCATGCATGCATTCTCATTGTGCCATGATTAATGTGTGTGTTTAACGTGCAAAGATGCATAATGTGAGCTGGCATGAGATGGGGTCATGAGATGGGGTTCCAGTTCATATGCAGAGTCACCTTGAAGGGAAAAGACAGGAGGATGTTAGTCATGCATGTGCCACTTGTGAGGTGTGCATCACGGGAGGGGATAGTCATGCCTGACTCCCATGTCACTCACCAACCAGCCAGCTGTCCCCATACATGTTCTGTTCGAAATCTGTGGGGATGGGGCTCTGATTGTATATGTAGCTGTCATGGGTG
This sequence comes from Rana kukunoris, assembly GCA_029574335.1. Taxonomy (NCBI): domain Eukaryota; kingdom Metazoa; phylum Chordata; class Amphibia; order Anura; family Ranidae; genus Rana; species Rana kukunoris. The sequence continues at coordinate 31,870,585 of CM056060.1, forward strand.
TCATGGGTGGTGCCATGTGTTGGGCTGGTGATGTCCTCCTGCAAGGTTGTGGTAATTCCAGGATGGCATGAGGGGTGAATCTGAAGATGCGAGACACCTCAGAATCACTCATGCCAAAGATGTCTATGCGTGTGTGATATATCAAGTGAAGAGTGAGGGGCTTGTATCAGATAAGAATATTGTATTAGATTAGATTAAATTGTAAATTTTATATAAGCAAATAAAAAAAATAAAAAAACATCTCCCGTGCCCTCCTTAGTGCCATCCTCCGTGCCCTCCTCCTTCTTTGTTCATCTAAAGTCAGTAGTATAGCTATGCGCGACGATGCCCCTGGCATGTTGGCATACAGATTGTTGTGCAACACGTGTGACTGCTGAACTCCTCACTAACAGTGTTGCTTTATCTGACAAGTAGACTTTTTTTCATTTTTTTAGACCAGCTTTTAGGTGCTCTAACTTTAGACAGGACATTTTGCTGTTGCGCACATCGCGTAGCCTGCGCAGCAACTGCGTTTTTTTGTGGATCCCCGCAACTCCCTCATTAGCATATTTGACTAGCAAATCAATGGTGTGTCTAGCGCATTTTTGCGCGGACGGATGCGTCCGCGCAAAAAAAATTACGCCGGACAAAAAAAAGTAGATTTCTGGCGTAATTCGTTTTCTGAATCGCGCGCATCTAAAAGCACGCGCACATTTAGACTTACGCACGCGCAACACCAGTTGCGCAGGCGTAATCGCTCTGTGAATCTGGGCCAATGTGTCTGCAAAAAACAGCACTGTGAACAACAAATGTTACTATTCAAACCTAATTAGTGTCCCAATATATCAAATTAATATGAAACAACAAAGTGCTACCCTCTTGGGGACAATTTTTATGAGATGCCGGAAAGAATTATTTTATACAGAAACTTTTGTTTTTTAGTTCTACACACTATTGTAATAGCAAGTAGCACTTTGTTAGGTTTGAACAGTAACCTTTGTTGTTTACAGTGCAGGTTTTTACAGACACATATTTAGGTTGAGTTATATCTTAACAACACAGTAGCAGTGTAACATACTCCCATTCCATGGTATCTGACCACGGTTCCATCCCACACAGTTTTGTTCTATACAAGTACTGCCCCAGGCCATTTGCACATGTTCATGGTGTCAGTAGGACATAAGGGCCCAGATTCACAGAGCAATTACGCCTGTCTAACTGGTGTTAGACAGGAGTAATTTCAAATTTCGCGCGCCGTATCACTAGTTTGAATCCTCAAACCATGATACGGCGGCTTCGGGCTTCGATCCGAGAGGCTTACGTCTTCGTAAGCCTTCGGATCTACGCTGCGATATTTTTGCGGCCGCTGGGAGGAGTTTGCGTCGTTTTCATGCGTCGGGATATGCAAATGAGTTTTTACGGCGATCCACGAACATACGAGCGGTCTTCGCAATCGCTTTCGTCTATTTTTTTATACGTACTGTTAGACCAGCTTTTTGCTGGTCTAACGATGCAAAGCCCATGTTAAGTATGGCCGTCGTTCCCGCGTCGAATTTAATTTTTTTTTTTTTTTTTTTACGTAACTCGTTCGGGAATAGGAATCTCCGTAAACGACGCTACTCAAGAAAAAATTACGTAACGACGTGATTTCGCGCAATGCACGGCGGGAAATTTGTGAACGGAGCATGCGCAGTTCGATCGCCACGGGAACGCGCCTATCTTAAATGATTCACGCCCCCTACTCGCGCAGATGGATTGCGACGGGAGAAATACACTACGCCGCCGTCGTTTACTGGACAAAATCTACCTGGATTCCACGTAGAGCCAGGTAAAAAACGGCGGCGTAGTGTATTTCTGATACTCTACGATAGTCTAATTCTATCCGAATCTGGGCCAAGGTTTCAATATTTTTTTCTTCATCAAAAAAAGGCTAAAAAAGCTAACGCAGAAAAACGCTAATAAACGCTAAAAAACGCTAGTAAAAAAACTTTGAAAAAAGTAAAAAAACTCACTGCAAAGCTACTGGCGTTTTTATAACGTTATTTTAACGTCCTGTGTGCATGAGGCCTTAAGTCTTGCCTGGGGGTTACAAAACAAGACGTCGAGGCTTGGCTAACAACAAACATAATAAGGGGTGTGTTTTTATACAAACATTCCTAAATACCATACATAAGAGTATCAGCAAGAGGGAATATACAGAGTCAAGCCAGGCAAATACATTTAAGATGGCATTAAAAAGAAAGGGCCAGATTCAGGTAGAATTAGATTGCCGCGGAGTATCAGAGATACTCTACGCCGCCGTATTTTACCTGGCTCTTCGAGGAATTCAGAGATCACGTTGTTACGTCATTCGTTGTTTGAGTAGCGTCGTTTACGTACATTTCTATTCCCGAACGACTTACGCAAAAAATAAAAAAAAATGTGAAAGTCGACGCGGGAACGACGGCCATACTTAACATGGGCTGCGTAATGTTACACCAGCTAATAGCTGGTTTAACTTTACGCAGCAAAAAAATTACGTAAGCGATTACGAACGACGCTCGTAACTTCGTGGATCGCCGGAAAAAACTCATTTGCATACCCCGACGCTGAAAACGACGCAAACTCCACCCAGCGGCCGCAAAAAGATTGCAGCATAGATCCGAAGGCGTACGAAGATGTAAGCCTGTCAGATCGAAGCCCAACGCCGCCATATCATGGTTTGAGGATTCAAACTAGTGATACAGCGCGCGTAATTTGAAAGTACTCCAGTCTAACACCAGTTAGACAGGAGTTACGGCTCTGTGAATCTGGGCCAAAAAGTATGTTTTGGGACTTTCAATAGGAAGTCACTAGAAGGACTCTTTTGTCCAAAGCTGGCTTCAGGTGAGGCCTAAACATCCACCCGGTAGAAAGTGTGACGAGAAATTCATAAAGCAGTTGCTCAAAGCTAAAAAAAACTTTGAAAGCACACATACCATAGATCTAGTAGAGTGCCCCTTGACAGGAAAGTTTGGAACCCAACCCTTGAGACTATAAACTTGAATGGTGGTCTGTTTGAACAACCCAAACATTATCACGGGCTACAAATACTAGTCTATCCCCCTGACAATATGCATTCTTGTGAGTGTTAAGGGCCCCACTGTCCCGTATTTGTAATTTCACATTAAAGTGTTAGGGCCTTAAAAAAAGCCATGCAGTTTTCTACTTTTAAAGTTCTCTTTAGATCCACTTGTTTAACTGTATTGTTACCATCTTTATTAATTTTGCTTTTGCAACTGTTTAATATCACATTTAATGCTGGATAAGTAAGTACCTGTGGATTCTAGGGTGACCACATTTCCAAACTACCATTCAGGCCAGGGACACCCTCCCTTCCCAAAATCAGCTTGTGCTGTAACGAATCACAGCACAGTGATTGGACACAAGAGGCAGGATTTATGATTTCTCCAATCTCAAGCAGGGGGCGTGGATTGTGCTCCTCCAGACATTCCCGGCCAGGACAAATACTGTTAGTGAGTAAAGCGGTGATGTGGCGGTCTTTTTTGGGGGCATCAGATTCAGTTTCATTTTGGGACACTGTATTGTCCTGAAATGAAGGTGCCCGGGACAGACCTGCAAAATGCGGGTCACGCGGTCACCCTAGTGGATTCTGGTGCTAAGTATGTGACTTCAAATAAAGATAAATGACAAATTAATAAAGCATGAAAATTAACTAAGTAGGTTGCTGCTCTGAAAGTGCAAGGTCTTTTAACCACTTGACAACTGGGCACTTAACCTCCCTGGCAGTATGATTCTTTCAGATTTTAGGTGCTGAAAGTGGTATCATTATTTGCAAGGAAATTTGGCGTTTTATACTGTAGGCTTGTAATTCTTAAGAATAACTCACTTAAATCTGACCAAACAAGAGTCTAATAGGCATCCCGGGTATGACATTTAAAAAAAAAAATGTATAAATGATAATAAAATAAATAATTATAAATAATTATAACAAATAATAATATAATTATAGTAAAAATTATTCAATAATGTAATCAAATCAAAATCACTGAAATTTGCTCAGTTGCAGAATTGTTGCTGTCAGTTTTTATTATATAAAAGTACATGCAGGGCACAGGGCAGACCACTAGGGACAAGGGGGGGGGGGGAGGTGTGTCGTTTTTACATACAGTACTGTAATCTATAAGATTACAGTATACTGTATGCAATGTGTTTGTTTACATTTTTGAATATGGCGCCGTTTCTCCGCCCCCGTGCGTCGTAACGTCGCAGGGAACGGAGATCGACGGCTCACGGGGACACTGTGTGAATCGAGCGAGGACCCGCTCGCTCACACAGCGAGGATGCATCGCTGGATCCATGGAGAAGGTAAGTAAACCAAGCCTGTGGATTCAGCGAGGCGAGCCTGAGTCTGACTCGGGGTTACCGATCGCAGCACAGAAATCTAACCCCGAGTCAGACTCCGGAATACCGCCAGGGGGGTTAAACCCCCTTAATAACCAGACCAATTTTTAGCTTTCGGTGCTCTCACATTTTGAATGACAATTACTCAGTCATACAACACTGTACCTAAATGAAATTTCGGTCCTTTTTTTCCACACAAATAGAGCTTTCTTTTGGTGGTATTTAACCACTTAAGACCCGGACCAATATGCTGGTAAATGACCCAAGGTGTTTTTGCGATTCGGCACTGCGTCGCTTTAACAGACAATTGCGCGGTCGTGCGACGTGGCTCCCAAACAAAATTTGCGTCCTTTTCTTCCCACAAATAGAGCTTTCTTTTGGTGGTATTTGATTACCTCTGCGATTTTTATTTTTTGCGCTATATACAAAAATAGAGCGACATTTTTGAAAAAAAAACACAATTTTTTACTTTTTGTTAAAAAAAAATCAAATAAACTAAATTTTAGTCAAACATTTAGGCCAAAATTTATTTAGCCACATGTCTTTAGTAAAAAAAAAAAATCGCAATAAAAAAAAATAGCTACCTAGCGGGAACAGCGACACTAATACAGCGATCAGAAAAATGATCGCTTCGTGACGCTGGCAATAGGGAGTGAAAGGGTTAACTAGGGCGGTGATCAGGGGGTTAAAACTTTATTAGGGGGGGTGGGGGGGCTATCCTGAACCTAACACTAACTGTTTTTTACAGTGCCTGTCACACTGACACTAAATGCAGTGATTAAATCACTGCATTCAGTAACACTGTGACAGGGGGGTGGGGGGGGGGGGATCACAAGGGGTTAATATGCCTATGTGAGTGTGTGTCAGTGTTGTGTTGGTGCACACTTACTTGTGATGTCTTCTCTCATCAGCAGCGCTGGGAAACAGCGCTGCGATCAGAGAATACATCATTTCCTCCTTCCTGTGTAAACACAGGAGGAGGAAGTGACAGGCTGGGAGCGCGCTCCCATTGGCTGGGAGCGATCGCGGGGGGGGGCGGATATCACGGACATCCGCCCGCAGATCCCGGATCGCTCCCAGAGGTAGGGAGACCCCCGCACGCCGCGGAGGGGGTCCCGATGGGACCCCCGAACCGCACTCAGGCGGGGACGTAAATTTACGCCCTTGTGCCTGTACGAGCCATGTTGAGGCCGTATATGTGCGTGCGGGGGTCTTTAAGTGGTTAATCACCGTTGTTTTTTTTTTTTGCACTATAAGAGAAAAATAGTATTGCCACAGTATTGTAACTGGAAATAGAATTAGACTAATGAAATGGACTTTAGATGGTACAAGTAAATATAATAGAAAATCTATGGATACATTTATTCGTAAAAAAGAGATGTATGAAAAAAATTGTATGATATACAAAACTTTGTGAACAATATATTACAATTACAGCATATTATCACAGTTGTCAAGTGGTTCAATATGTGATCAGAATAAGAGTGCTACCTTGTGCTGTGCTAATAAATCATTAACACAAAAAAACATAATAAAAAAACAACCATAATCAATGTACAATATTAGTAGAGATAATAAAGCCCATAAAAAAATTAATTTGTGAACTTAAAACTTTGCAGTGCAGTCTGGGCTCAGTAGTCCCACGCTCTGTGTCTCCAACTGCAGAAAAAAGTTGTCCTCAGCAAACCGTCAGGGATATGTAACGCAAAGAGAGCAATATAGCATAATTATGTTGGTTTATTGCAAAAAAAAAACAAGATTTTACATAATTTTCCATTTACATGAAACACCCAGAACCAGAAGTGGCCAATGGTTTGCGTCTCACCGGCCGGAAATTACTGACTTTTAATAAATGGGCACCCGCAATGTCGGCATCCTAAGCAATCGCTCGGGTCTCGTCTGCCCCCACCGCCATATTCGGGGAGAGAATCAGTAAGTAAAGTGTTGCAGCTCCACTTCCCGGTTCCCTACTGCGCGAGTCACGCAGTCCTCACTGGTCCCCAGTGTCTCCTGGGACCAGTGTGTTTCCCAGAAGATGGGGGGGGGGGGGTTAGGGGACGTGACTCCTGTGGGAGTCTATGCCCGGAAGTGGGTGAAAATTCCTGTATTATACAAGTATCTGCACCCCCTCCCCCTTAAAGGTGCCAAATGTGACACCGGAGGGGGGGGGGGGTTCCGAAAAGCAGAGGTTCACTTGTTGTGTGGGCCTCCACTTTAATGCTGTTTTTGTGGGACTTTCTTCCCCTTTAAAATTAAGCCCACTTAAGCTTTTGATATGTCAGTCAGGCTTGGGTCTAGTTCAGAGATGGTCACTATTAATGGACAGCAAAAGCACCCATCCCTAAGAAGTGCAAACTATACCCGTTTACCATGGCCTAACTAGCTTTTCCACCTTTTCTTCAAGTCAAACCCGAACACTTTAGCAACTTGGGACACCTTTGGGTGCCCCAAGGAGAGTAGTAATGCAGTGTGCATAGCATGCCGCAGTGAACAGTGGGTGTGGCCAAATTGCTCTTGCTGAAATCATCGCCCTGCCCCCCCCAGTGATGCCGAACCTGCCCGCAGCTCCGAGGCAGAGCAGTACACAGGTGCTCTCCTTACAATTCTCATTAAGCCATGGGACCTAACAGTATGACCTCTCTGAGCCTGCCCCCCCCCCCCATCAATGTAGCTGGCGAGCAGAGAGCAGGGAGCAGAAAGTAATGAGTGAGGTGGAGGATTGCGAAAATTACCACTCCAGTGCAGGGCTCACTGAAAGTTGCCCTGACATGAGAGCGGCAGCCTTCCAGTTTGTGCAGTTTTCTTCTCCTTGTGCTCTATGTAAGTGTCCAACAGTTCAGCCTGAGCACTGCAAACAGACTGGTCTCAATGTGTGCTGTGCAGTGTCAATGGCTGTGCAGTTGTGTCGATCTCAGCGCTGGATTGTACTCCCCCCCGCTGTGCTGCAGCTCCTCTCCTTACTGCCAGCCTGAATAAAAGGGGAAGTAGGGACATGCAAGCGTGGAGCTGCACACACAGGCTCCTGATGATGAGATGAATAGAAGAGGGAGAGAGAGAGGATGGATGGGAGTTGCAGAGGAGACAGCAAGAGAATGGGGAAGAGACCCAGTTATAGTGCCCTGTCCCTCTGGTCTTCCCCCAGTGCCCTGTCCCTCTGGTCTGCCCCCAGTGCCCTGTCCCATTTTGTTAAAGTTGTTGTTGGTAATATTTAATTGTGTAACTTGATTCTGCATAAAACATTTAACAGTGTCATTCCATGAGCTAATCTTACAGGCACAATAAGGCGCAGGGCAGTGTATGAATTAGGTGGGGTAACTGGTGGCGAGTAACTCTTGAGGCCTGGCTAGTAGCTCAGGGCTTGAAATTTTGAGCCCTGGGTGTGTATATATATATATATATATATATATATATATATATATATATATATATATATATAATATTAAATAAGATAATTATAATAATATTAAAATTAGTAAATTTTAGATTAGTAAATTTTAGATTAGTTAAAAAAAATAAAAATATATATATTTATTATATTAATTATTATAAAATATATACTAAACAGAAAAAAATGTATATAAAATATATATTTACCCATTAGGGTGAAAAGAGCCACTGGCAAGGAAATGGAGTGTTGCCAGTACCTTGCCCAGTGGCGGTCGTCAGATCCTCTCCCGTGTAAGAACAGGGGAGTCCACGCTATGGTGAATAAAGTAGCTGTTGCCTCCCAGTAGGATCCCTATGTGGGAAGCTAATATATATATATGAATAGTAGAAAGGGAAATGGCGCTGCTAAATTAATACCTTTGTCAGGTATATCCGTGGGGTGAGCCCAATGGTAATAGGCCCCCCTTTTGGCTGGAATTAGGGTGCAATTGGAGAGATACCCTGTGTTAATAGGAGGGTAGATGTTGGTTTCTCAGCTTCCACTAATTTCAGTGAAATTGAGTAAAGGTGGATTAATTAGGTCAGGAGCCTGTGCAGGCCAGCAGGCCCAAAGATTGCTAAAGTAAAATGATCCTATGCTGCTATAAGGATGCCAGTTGTGACCGATGCACCCTGAACCATATAAAACAAAGAAAAAATGTGTCTCTAGAGTCTAATAGGTAGGAATCCCTACTAGTGTGGTTGATTACACTAGTAACCACACTAGTAGGGATTCCTACCTATTAGACTCTAGAGACACTTTTTTTTTTCTTTGTTTTATATGGTTTAGGGTGCATTGGTCACAACTGGCATCCTTATAGCAGCATAGGATCATTTTACTTTAGCAATCTTTGGGCCTGCTGGCCTGCACATGCTCCTGACCTAATTAATCCACCTTTACTCAATTTCACTGAAATTAGTGGAAGCTGAGGAACCAACATCTACCCTTCTATTAACACAGGGTATGTCTCCAATTGCACCCTAATTCCAGCCAAAAGGGGGGCCTATTACTATTGGGCTCACCCCACGGATATACCTAACTAAGATCTTCTCCCGTGCCCTCCTCCGTGCCCTCCTCCGTGCCCTCCTCCTTCTGCACTCATCTAAAGTCAGTAGTATAGCTATGAGCAAGGATGCCCTGGCATGTTGGCATACAGATTAATGTCCTGCAAGTGTGGCTGCTCAGCTCGGCCCTAATGGTGTTGCTTTTGCTGACATGTAGATGGATTGTCTAATTTTAAGCAAGCTTTTATATGGTCTAATTTTAGACTGGCCGTGCAGCTGATAAGCACATCGTGTAGACTGCACCGCACAAACTTACTTTTGTGGATCGGCGTATCTCCCTCATTTGCATATTTGCATAGCAAATCAATGGTGTGTCTAGTGCAGTTTTGCACCCACTCTGCACCGGTCTATCCAAATTACGTCGGTCTAAAAAATTTAGATTTCAGGCGTATATCGTTTTGGGGATACGGTGCATAGATAAGCGTGTGCATTTTTAGACTTACGCGTGCCTAACTAGTGATACTCCGGAGTAAGTGCTTTGTGAATCTGGCCCATACTCTTTATGTTCACTAACAGCCAAATTTGAAAGGAAATTCTAATACCTATAATTTAATAGTTAGTAATAGTTAAGTTATTATTAGTTTGTTATTATTTCAGTTTTTTTAAGTTTTCAAATTTTTTGACCTTCATTCTTTAGAATTTTCAGATTTTTATTCTAATTTTCGAATTTTCGAATTTTTAAATTTTTTCATTTCCAAATTTCCAGAATTTCACATTCCCGAATTTCCGCAATTAAATTGAAAAAATTTCAAATTCCCGAGATTAGGTGCATTGTATTAAAGTGCACTTATTCTTTAAGACACCATCAACAGTTGTTTTTTTTAATAAATTAGTTAATTTATTTTTAACTACATAGTATCTACCAACATAAAGTGTTAACTTATATAATGGATGTACAGAATTTTATAAAGGTCCAAACAGACCGAAACTGATATTTCAGTCCTGTCCGGTGAATCACCTATTGACTTTCTACAGGGGTTGGACAAAGATATGGAAACTAGAAGATTTAAAGATGTGAAAGTGATGACATGTTTTGCATTGAAAGCAGAAGTGATGTAGCCTGGGATGGTAGGCGATATAAACTCCAAACATACAAAGGACAAAAGACACAAACTGGATAAATAATGGCTGCGGCCTTGTTTATTGGTTTTCAAAATTATAAACAATTAACAATTCACCATAATTCTTTTAACCACTTAGCACAAACCACCGCCATTGTACGGGTATGAGGCCCTCCCACCACGTTACGCTCCTCTCCACCACATACCATATCTGCAAAGGCAATTGCGTCCTTCTCCCTGACAGGCATGGAGCAGAGTGAGGGAAAGATGGCCCCACTTGGCTCCATAACATTGATATAACAAAAGCGACATCAAACGTCACTCCTGCCCAATGGTATTAACCACTAGGTGTCCTCGCTATAGCTGAATGACGGCTACAGCGTGGAACTACATTTCTGGGAGGCCGTCAATAGACATCCTCCCCTTTGAGCGCGCCCCGCACTGAGACTCTGGTGATCACAGATCCGAGTCCCGGTCCTGGCCCCTTACCACGTGATCAGATGTCAGCCAATGACAGCTGATCACGTGATGTCAACAAAACTCGGTAAACGCTGCTCACCGGCTCTTGTGTAAGGGACATCGGTCCCCAGTGGAAGAGGCACATCAGCCTCATTAGTGTCCACCAGTACTGCCTGCCAGTGCCCCCTGCCAGTGCTCACAGTGACCATCAGTGCAATAAAGTGCCACCTATCAATGCCCACGAGTGCCACCTTTCAATGGCCACCAGTGGTGCCAGTGAGTGCCTCATCAGTGCCACCTAGCAGTGCTGCCTATCATTCTCACCTACCAGTGCTGATCAGTGCCCATCATAGCTGCCCATCACTGCCACCTATCAGTGCCCATCGCTGCCACCTATCAGTGCCACCTATTAATGCCAACTCTCAGTGCCCACCAGTGCCGTCTTATCGGTGCCCATCAGTGCAGCTCATTTGTGCCCATTGGTGCAGCCCATCAGGGTACAGCAATGAAGGAGAAAAATTACCTGTTAGCAACATTTTATATCAAAATATAAAATGTGTAAAAATGCTAAATCAGACCTTACAGTATATAGTTATATAATGGGTATCGAAGCTATATATACTCTTTTATAATTAATTAATATTAAATACCTTTACATTAATTAGAAATCCAATAGTTCCCATTTAAAAAATTTAAATTCAAATCCTGCCCCTTCCTCCCTCCTCATCCCTTTATTTCTAGATAGCCAGCCCGGCTTGCAGATGTGAGACCGGATTATTGTTTTTCTCACTTTCTGGGTTTGCAACGCGCTTAGCTCCTTCCCCCGCACCCTTGATGTGACGGGGCGGGGTTAAACCTTGGCGCGCTGTTGTCATGCGCAAGTTGGTCCCGTGAACGGCGCCATTAGACACCGTGAGCGGGAACCCTGCTTACTTAATCAATCATATGCCATAGTGGAAGTCGATGGACCACTCACCGGGGCACTATGTGCCCTAGATGGGGGTCCTTTCCGCCACCCCTCTAGGCGTTTTTCATGACGTTGGCAGGGATCCGCCCAGGACCATGGGTATTTAGCGGGGTCAGACTGGCAGCTCATTGCTTTACTTTACTTGATGATTTAAGGACATCATTTTTAACACTAATGCCGCGTACACACGATCATTATTCATGATGAAAAAAACTATGGCCCAGATTCACAGAGCGAACTGGAGTTAGACAGAAGTAATTTCAAATTTCGCGCGCCTTATCACTAGTTTGAATCCTCAAACCATGATACGGCGGCTTCGGGCTTCGATCCGAGAGGCTTACGTCTTCGTAAGCCTTCGGATCTACGCTGCGATATTTTTGCGGCCGCTGGGAGGAGTCCGTGTCGTTTTCAGCGTCGGGATATGCAAATGACTTTTTACGGCGATCCACGAAGATACGAGTGGTCTTCGCAATCGCTTACGTCATTTTTTTGCTACGTACTGTTAGACCAGCTATTTGCTGGTCTAACGGTGCGTAGCCCATGTTAAGTATGGCCGTCGTTCCCGCGTCGAATTTAATTTTTTTTTTTTTTTTTTACTTAACTCGTTCGGGAATAGGAATGTCCGTAAACGACGCTACTCAAACAACGAATGACGTAACGACGTGATTTCGCGCAATGCACGGCGGGAAATTTCTGAACGGAGCATGCGCAGTTCGATTGCCGCGGGAACGCGCCTATTTTAAATGCTTCACGCCCCCTACTCGCGTAGATGGCTTGCGCCGGGAGAAATACACTACGCCGCCGTAGTTTACTGGACAAAATCTACCGGGATTCCACGTAGAGCCAGGTAAAATACGGCGGCGTAGTGTATTTCTGATACTCTACGCGAATCTAATTGTATGTGAATCTGGGCCTATGTTTTTCGACATGTAGAAAAAACTTTGTTTTTTCCAACTTCATCAATAAAACGATGTTGCCCACACACGACCGTTTTTAAAAAATGCTCTAGCAAAGCACGGTGAAGTACAACACGTACGACGGCACTATAAAGGGGAATTTCCATGCGGATGACGCCACCCTTGGGGCTGCTTTAGCTGATTTCCTGTTAGTAAAAGACGATTCGCACTTTTCTCTCTGTTACGGCGTGATGAATGTGCTTACTCCATTACAAATGGTAGTTTTACCAGAAGGAGCGCACCCGTCTCATAACTTGCTTCTGAGCATGCGCGGGTTTTTAACGTCGTTTTAGCCCACACACGATCATTTTTTACAACCCGAAAAACTGCATTGTTTAAAATGTCGTTAAAAAATGCAGCATGTTCAGGAAAAAAAAATCTGATGTAAAGCCCACACACGATCATTTTAAATGACATTTTTTTAAAACGCCGTTTTTTTCATGCCGAAAAATGATCGTGTGTACGCGGCATAAGCCATTAGCAGGTAATTTTTACACATCACACCTTCACCATATCCACATACAACTTTCACTCCTTCCCCATACACTTACTTATATCTCATCACTACACTCACCTCGTATATCCTTTGATATATGTTATTTCCCCTTTATGCAAAAACACGTTCTACCCACCTAGTAGTCCCTTATCTGACGTCACCATTTTTCATTATCATTTAGATTTGGTGCACATATACCCCCTGTTGTCGTTATATGGTTTAGCTGCCACATGTGCCCTTAGCTCCTTGCCTAATTGGTCCATAGGGGAACGGATATACCCTGCCTCAACCCCGGATGAGACAGCTGTATCTGGATCACTTATTAAATCTGCTGCCGGACCTGGACTTAACTCACAGGTTGTTCTGGGAGTATTTTCTTCTTATGGTCCCCGTTGTTAATTTCTTTATAAATTCTTTATTTATTTCAAGATTTGGGTTACAGATTTTACATTTCATATCTTCCGGTTTAATTCGAGTTGTTACACATAATGAAGGCAATGATGGAGAGAGGCCCCCCCCACTCTCTCCCCGCCTTCCCCCCCTCTTGTCTGTTCTCACAAAGCTTCTCATTTTCCTTCTAGCCTCCTTTAATTACCCTCCCTCCCCTTCTCCCTGCTGCAGGGAGAGAGAGAGAAAAAAAAAAAAGGAAAAGAAAGAAAGAGAAAAAAAAAGAAAGAAAAGGGAACGTCCTCTCTCTGGTCGGCCTCCCCTCCCCTCATCCCTCTCTATACCTCACATAGGGGGCCCATGTCTAAAGGTACAACTAATCCTGATCTTTCATTGCCATAGTCAGGTTCTCCATTTAACGTATCTCTGCCACTCTAGCTAACCATTGTGCTCTGGATGGAGGAATCTCTTGTTTCCACAGGAAAGGGATACACGCCCTCGCGGCTGTTATCAGATGTCTTATCAGCGACTTTTTATATTTTTCCACTGACATTGGTATATCTAATATTAAAACCGCCGATGGTCTGTTTTCTAAATTGATTCCTGTAATCTCATTAATTGTCCTCATTACCATTTTCCAGAATTCCTGTATCTTTTCACACTCCCAGAAGATTTGTATTAACGAGCCTTCCGCTTCATGACATCTCCAGCAGACTTCTGATATCTGAGGGTATATGCGATGTAACATTACAGGTGTTCTATACCATCTCGTTAATATTTTATATCCTTCCTCCTCATATTTACTTGCTATAGATGCCTTATGTGTAAATCGCAAAATCCTATCCTTTTGTTCTTGGTTAAATGTTAAACCCAGATCTCTCTCCCATGCTTGTATAAACGTAAATTCCTGTGGTATCTCTAAGTTAATTAATATTGCATAGAAATAGGACAGTGAGTGTCTTATTGGATCCCCTTCTAGGCATATCTGCTCAAATTTAGACGGATTTCTAACTTCAGTATAGGTATTTGCCTTTTCCCGGAGGAATGCTTCTAATTGAAGCACCCTAAGGAAATCTAATTCTGGTATTGCTTCTTTTTCAATCTCGGTCCTTGTCTTTAAACGGTTATCTTTTGAAAAGTAGATGATCCTACTAATGCCTCTCTGACGCATTGCGATAAACCTTGGATCTGTCATTCCTGCTTGGAAGGCCTTAGTGCCCAGTATCGGGGCTAGAGGGCTTGGAAATTTAGATATTGTCGTTTTAAAAAAAATCTTTTTAATTATACGTATAGTGGCACCTATCATTGGATGTTTCTTTTCTTCTGCCGTCATTGAGCTATCTGGAATCCATACAATGCCTTCTAGTGGTAGTTCTACTGTTGCTTGTTCCATTTTTATCTAGGGTTTTTTGTTCTGCCTGCACCATTCCACCACTTTGGCTAAGTGAGATGCTTCCTGATACTGATACATCAAATCTGGAAATCCAATCCCTCCTTCCCCTTTGGGTAATGATAGGATCGCCCTGCTTATTCTTGCTGGTTTCCCTGCCCATATAAATTTCAAGAATCTTGATCTAAGTTCTCTAAAAAAGTTTTGAGGGATCTTAATTGGTAGAGCTTGTATTAAATACAAGATTTTTGGGAGCACATTCATCTTTAATATATTTGTCCGCCCAAACCATGTAAAAATTCCTTTGTCCCATCTGTCTAGGTCTGCTTTTATTCGCTTTGCCAATGTTACATAATTCAATACAAATAGTTTATTTAGATTCCCTGATATCTTGGTTCCTAAATAGTTTATGTGGGAGTTTGTCCATCTAAAATCAAACTGTGTTGTAATCTGTTCCGATATTTCCGCTTTTAGTTCTATACCCATTGCTTCTGTTTTCCCATAGTTAACTTTAAAGTTCGACATCTTTCCATACTCTCTTATTTCTGCCAGTAAGCACGGTAATGAGATAACTGGGGATGTTATAAAAAAAATTAAATCATCCACGTATGCCGCTACTTTCTGTTCCTCACTTTTCGTTGTTACCCCTCTGATATTTATATTTGCTCGTATCTTACGTAAAAAGGGCTCCATAATCAAAACAAAGATTATAGGTGAGAGAAGGCAGCCTTGTCTTGTCCCGTTTTGAATGTTAAATGATTCGGATACTTTACCCTCTATTTTAACTTTCGCGCTAGGTTGTGAGTATAAATTCATAAACCAGTACAGCATTCCCTTTTTTAACCCTATGTGTTGCAGTGTTGCTTTTAGGAACGACCTCTCCACTCGATCAAACGCTTTTTCTGCGTTGCTGGCCACTAATATCATTGTCTTCTTTTGTTTGTGTGTTAAGTGTATCGCATTTACTACTCGTATGTTTTCTCGCCCCTCTCTTCCTGGAATAAACCCCACTTGGTCTGGATGTATCAAATCTGGAATATATTCTATTAACCTTATGGCAAGAATCTTAGTGAATACTTTTAGGTCCACATTTAACAATGAAATGGGACGATAGCTAGCACATTGCGAAGGGTCTTTCCCTTCCTTAGGAATCACTACTATATGTGCCTTTTATGCAATTGCCTATATACTTCAGTGTAATTTTCTCCCTGCTAATTTTAATGTCTGTGTGTTATGGGGTCTGCCTCTAGACCTGGATAATTGGATTACTTTCCCCTTTGTAGAGGCATCTGTAAAACCTGTTTAAACCAGATTGCCATGCTGCCATGCTGCCAGTAAGGGACAATGACCTTTCAATGCTAAGTGGCTTGTGAAATACCTTTCCATTGTGTTCTGCAGATGAATAGCCGTGTCAGAGACGAGACGCCTAGCCACCCAACCCCCTGGGGGCTTCTGTCTCAACACACATATTCAGGCTATTCAAGCTTTGGGACCAATCTCTGCTGTGTAATTTTCAAGTCCTCATTTGCATGGTTTAAGAGGACCTGAGTGAAGACTGCATACTTTACAATGGACCAATAGGAAAGCGGTTGTTGGGGGCGGGATGTTCCAAATCCTGTATAAAGTGTGCTGTGTACTTTCAATAAAGTGTGTCCTGTTTAAGCCATGGCTCATGTCTGGATTATTCGGCGATTCCAGGGATATTCCTAGTCGTGGAATATTGGGTGATTTCTTTTATGGGAGAAGAAGGGAATGCTTGATGGGGATATGTTCTACTACCGTCACAACTGGTTGGCAGCAGCGGGATTTTCCCTTCTACTTTCCTTTACACCAGGATTCCAAGCAGACACTGGGAACAGTGAATGGAAGACTGGTACACCCGGCTTAAAAGAAATACACTGAAAGAACTAATGGAAGTTTGTGGAAGGATTGCTAGCAACAAAACCGAGCGTGTCATCATAGCAGAATTAATGGAGCTAGACCAGGATAACTCGGTTGCAGCAAGGCCAGCAGTACAAGAGATGGAGACACCAGTGATTCAGGATGAGGAATCACCAGCCAACAAGCTAATAAGAGAGAAATTAGCATGGTTCGGTCCGAACCCAACAGCGGATGTGGTGCTGAAAGTGATGACCCTGTTAGCGGAGGAGGCTAAACAAATAAGAGACGCAAAGCTCTCTGGCAGCAGTCCAACAAGCAGCCGCACATTCTCCAAACAGTGAGTACAGCACAGCAGACACAAGGAAGATTCCGTTTAGCGCTTTTGAAGCTTTTGATGAGAAAGAACGAGAGCGGCAACATGAGCTGAGAATTGCAGAAATACGACGATCAGTGACAACGCCTAAAGAAGCAGCACCAAATGAAAGACGAGGAGAGGTACAGATAACAGTAACCATGGAAGAGGAATTCAGAAGAAGGTTACAAGAGATGCGGATACAGCACACAGGACCAGAATCAGAGGAGGTCCTGCTGGGATGGGCGGATGTGATTCGGTGCCAACTCTGGAAGGAAGCGCTAGCTCTCGAGCAGCAACACCAAGGAGAGGTCCTGCCCTACACCTATGCAAGGTACTGGCCCCAGTATGACGTACGAATGCCGTTGTTGGGGGAACAACCGAAGCAGGAGTGGATAGCGGAATTAAACAGGCTGATCCGGGCAGAGATGCAGCTGGATGAGAGCTACAGAGCCCTTCGGTGGTATGTAGCCCACGAGTGCCCATGGTCAGCGGATGACAGCCCCACAGAAGGCTATGACTATGATGGCCTGGGATTGTTGTATTGGAGGATGTCCAGTGATCCCGACTTTGGGGATGATCGGGAGTGGCGCTTGGAGGACATAATGGAGCACAGAGAGAGAAAATTGAATATCTCGGAAGCGCACTGGCTACAGGAAGATTTGGAATTTCTGGCCGCTCGGGAATGGGACCTGGAGATCGCCTACAAACAGCTGCTAGACTCTGCTCAGCGCCAGGGCCAGGCTCCCTTTTGCCTGGGACTATCAGGAAATAACAGTGGACAATGCTGAAATCCTGGCTGAAGAATCGTCCATGTGGCAGGGTAACAGTGTGCTTTTCCAACCTGCCCCTGCAGCTATGGACCAGGAGGTTATATGGCGGATGCAGCAAGTGCCGACTGACCTTGATGATCCCGTTTCTGCATGGGACGATCTTGAATGGAGGAATGTGACTGTCCAGCAGTATGCCAGTGAATCGGCAGTGGAAAATCTGGAGATTGCCATTCCCAAAGCTGAAGTTCTGACCGCAGGGCCGAGCTCTGCTAACCTCTGCTCAGTACCTAGAGCATCTTCTGGGTTACATGGACAGGAGATGGTGAACCTCTATCCCCAGACACCAGTTGCAGAGACAGGGGATTTAATAGATTTTTCTGCTGAGGAAAAACAACCTGATGGGCCTCCAGCAGAAGAGCTGGGATCAGGGCCAAACGTCACTGTGCTCTGCCCAGCACCAAGAGCAGTATTTGTGGAGTTACACGGAACTTCCCCAGCTATAGCGCTGGTCACCGGACAGAGGGTTCAAGACCTCTGCCCCACCCCTGTGGCAGTTTCGGAGGCTCAGGGTGAGAAGATGGCGATCACTCCCCAGCCACAGATTACAGAATGTATGGAGTATTCAGAGGATGTTATGGATTATGCACCCCCAGCAGAAGTGCTGGCAACAGGGCAGAGTGCCAGCCATCTCTGCCCAACACCGGGACCAACTGTGGAGTTCCAGGGAGCCGGGGCGGCTGGCCCCCCTCCCCAGCAACCAGCTGAGGTGGTAAAGCTCTTACTCCCAGCGGAATCACTGGCAGCAGGACAGGATGCTACTGGCGGCTGCACCCCACAACAGCTTGAGCGGATATCGGTGGATGGGACTGTGGTCTCCACTCACAGCAACCCAGCGGAAGACCTGGCAACAGAGCAGAGTGCCCCGGGCCTCTGCTGTCACCTAACAGAAGAAGGGGTTCCTGGGGTAGTGGATGGGACTTCAGTCTCCACTGGCACAACCCCAAAAAATGGTACAGGACTGAAACAGGAGGATGTCGGCTTTGCTTTGCAAGCACTGGGGGATTTTCACCTCACACCAGTGGATGGGACTTCAGTCTCCACTGGTATACCCCATAAATGGTGGCCAGTTGGCCCAGATCCCCAACAGCATGATGGACTGAGCCCAGCCACCCTGTCATCTCTCCAGCGGCTGAAAGGACTCCAGGGAGAAGGGCTAGTCCAGGCCTCTCCCCAGCGGCAGACGTGTTCCCTGAGAGAGGCAGAGGATGGCGGGGTGAGTAATGCTCGGTTTGGAGCAAGTGATTTGGGGTACGGTATGGATACCGGCATTGGGGGACTGGGACTACTGGCTAAATTCAGAGACAACCCATCTGGTGTCTCCTACTGGGTTAGTCCCCTGCCAAAAGGGGGGATGTGTGACAGGCCTAGCCGGGACAGGGGCTTTTGGAGAGGACTGAATGCGAGCCTCTTGCCATCCGATTATGGGCCAGGGCCTCAAACCAGGAAGGCGGGTGGGTTATCCTGGCAGACAGTCCTGGAAAAGACTGCTCTGGTTAATGCTGCGGTGTTGATTAACCCAGATCCTAACAAAAGATTTATTGTTCACACAGACGCTTCAATGTTTGGACTGGGGGCAGTACTAAGCCAGATCGGGGAGGATGGAGGAGAGCACCCGGTGGCATACCTGAGTCGGAAGCTGTTGCCAAGGGAGGTCAGTTACGCCACCATTGAAAAAGAGTGTTTGGCCTTGATATGGGCCCTCAAAAAGCTCACACCTTACCTTTATGGCCGGGCTTTCACTCTCATCACCGATCACAACCCCTTGGTGTGGCTTAACCGGGTTTCAGGGGACAACGCCCGTTTGCTACGCTGGAGCTTGGCCTTACAGCCCTATGACTTTACGATTTTATTACCGCCCAGGCAAGCAAAACGGGAATGCCGATGGATTGTCACGCCAAACGGAGTTAACCTCGGACTAAAAGCTCTGAACCCGTCAACCCTACTGGACCAGGAAAGGTCCAACCGAGTTGCCGGAGCAGGGAGAAAAGGGAGGGCCATTGTGAAGGACTTTTATGCAATTGCCTATATACTTCAGTGTAATTCTCTCCCTGCTAATTTTAATGTCTGTGTGTTATGGGGTCTGCCTCTAGCCCTGGATAATTGGATTACTTTCCCCTTTGTAGAGGCATCTGTAAAACCTGTTTAAACCAGATTGCCATGCTGCCAGTAAGGGACAATGACCTTTCAATGCTAAGTGGCTTGTGAAATACCTTTCCATTGTGTTCTGCAGATGAATAGCCGTGTCAGAGACGAGACGCCTAGCCACCCGGCCCCCTGGGGGCTTCTGTCTCAACACACATATTCAGGCTATTCAAGCTTTGGGACCAATCTCTGCTGTGTAATTTTCAAGTCCTCATTTGCATGGTTTAAGAGGACCTGAGTGAAGACTGCATACTTTACAATGGACCAATAGGAAAGCGGTTGTTGGGGGCGGGATGTTCCAAATCCTGTATAAAGTGTGCTGTGTACTTTCAATAAAGTGTGTCCTGTTTACATTCAGCATTAAGCCATGGCTCATGTCTGGATTATTCGGCGATTCCAGGGATATTCCTAGTCGTGGAATATTGGGTGATTTCTTTTATGGGAGAAGAAGGGAATGCTTGACGGGGATATGTTCTACTACCGTCACAGGGGGGGTTAGGGTTTAAGGCACCATGGATATCACTAATAATCTGCACAGATCTGGAGGCAGACTATAGATCACGGAGCACAGTGGTAAAGGATAAGGGCGCAGGGGAATTTAAGAGGTAATAAAGGGAATACTAAGGGTTTAACATGCAACATGACCTAAAGATTAAGGGTTAAGGATTAGTGGGGGCTTGAATGGTCGGGTCTCTCATAGGAATGGGAAGGGGGGGGAACACAACACAAATAAGGTTTACACTAGATTGGGGATAATGATTAAAGAGACCTGGGAGAAGGAGTGGGTAGGGATAGAGAGAATGGGGGGAGAGGGAAGGGCGTGGGGAATCTGTGTGGAGGGAAAGATAGACAGAAGAGGTATGGGGTTGGGATTAACAGAAAGGATTATGAAGGTCAAAGGGAAAAGAGACTGAATTATTTGAATGCTATATATACGTATATATATATATTGTATACATATTCATTTGAGGAGTGTCATAAGTTGGAATACATGAATGAATTAATGATATGCTGATGTTATGCCATAAGACACTCTATTTGTATTTAAGTAAAGTATATTTTTGTTGGATACTAGAGAGAAAACGGAGGAGAGGGAAATCAAGAGGGAGGGGGGAAGACAGGGGAGTGAGAGAGAATAGGTTGTACTGAAGGGTTAATAACATATATTCAGGTTGTCCTGAAGGGTTAATAACATATATTGGAGGGGGAGAGAGAAGAGGAGGGAAGGACGGAGAGCGCGATGAAGAAAATATGTAAAGATAGACCAAAAAAAAAAAAATCAGCAAACAGAGAAACATGATTAAAAGAAAAATAAAGGCAAAGAGGGAAAACAAGAAGAAGGTAAATACGGAGAAGAAAATAAGAGCCATGGCGTAGATCGCCAGGCACTTGCACTGCTCTGCTCTATAGCACCCCACAGTAAACGCCTCTCATCCGGGTGGAGGACAAGCCCAGAGGCGTTACGGGTTTTTTATTTTCTTCTCTTTTTTTCTCTCTTTTTTTTTTTGTGGCGGTCTGGTCTCTGGAGAGACACCAGGCGATCACAGACGCAGGGAGGCAATCCTTACGTAATTGGGATTATTAATTCCCCCCCCCTTTTTATCTCTCTGTTTGGTCGTCGCCTAACGACCCCCCCTCCCCCAGTTAGAAATCTCAGTAGAAAATAGAAAAAAAAGGGAAGGGGGAAGGAGATAAAAAAAAAAAAATCTCTAACATATTCTTTACTTCATATAATTTTAAAGGGCTTAATACCCCGGAAAAAAGAATACGATTACTAGCGGAATTACACAGACTTAAATCACATGTAGCCTTCATACAGGAAACCCATTTTAAGGGAGGCAAAATCCCGAACCTTAAAAACCGCAGATTCCCGACAATCTACCATAGCACATCACAAAATTCAAAATCATGCTGGGTATCTATCCTGATGTCAAAACAGGTGGTGTGGATGGAATCTGCGGTGATTAGGGATGACGTAGGACGACTTTTAATAGTTAAAGGAACTCTGGTTCAACAGAAAACTATGTTGGTAAATATCTATCTACCGAATGTTGACCAGATAAACTATCTAGAGAAAAGTCTGCAAATGGTATATCAACAAAGAGAGGGAGTGTTGGTGATAGGGGGCGATCTAAATCTGGCCCTGGACCCCTTGAGGGACATGTCGAAGGATATATCTTACATGTCATATTAAATTAAGGAAAGCAAAGAAACTCCTACAAGAATTACAATTAATTGACAGCTGGAGGGTGGCTCACCCACAGGAAAGAGACTATACGTTCTTCGCGGCTAGATATGGGACATATACTAGAATTGACTATGTATTAATTCCTCAAAATTTAGCGACATCTATAGTGGATGCCTCTATTGGACCCCGCACACTATTAGACCCGTTGTTAATTTCTCACTTAAAATCTTAATTATTAGCAAATATTCATATCTATGTCTATCTTCTTAATTTCTAGAGCATAGATAATTACACATCATACCCCTGATGATTGGCAGAAGCCAAAAAACTCGTCGGATTTTCAACTTGTGATGTTTGGTCGAGTTCTTTTTCTTTAATATTTGGTTGTCAACCTATGATGTTCACCTCAGTTTCTGTCCTCTAATCATGTATTTTTATTACTTATTTGTTTCTTGTCCTGAATTTGTGTTTTTTGATTTCTTTGTGTACATATGTGTATTAAATTGTTCTAATTATGTCCTTTGATTGTTTTGTATAATATTTAGTACCATGATTATTTAGTAAATCTTGTATGATTGCCTATTTATTATATTATGGTATACAATTAAATGTTTCCGATCTTTTTCATATTATGGACTAGGGTTGTCCCGATACCGATACCAGTATCGGTATCGGGACCGATTCCGAGTATTTGCGGGAGTACTTGTACTCCCCCAAATACCCCCGATACCAAAATAGAATACTTAACCCCCCCCCGCCGCCGCCGCTGCCGCCTGGGGCACAGGACATGACATGGCTGCATATGTGGGGGGACATGACATGGCTGCATATGTGGGGGGACATGACAGGGCTGCATATGTGGGGGGACATGACATGGCTGCATATGTGGGGGGACATGACATGGCTGCATATGTGGGGGGACATGACATGGCTGCATATGTGGGGGGACATGACATGGCTGCATATGTGGGGGGGACATGACATGGCTGCATATGTGGGGGGACATGACATGGCTGCATATGTGGGGGGACATGACATGGCTGCATATGTGGGGGGACATGACATGGCTGCATATGTGGGGGGACATGACATGGCTGCATATGTGGGGGGACATGACATGGCTTCATATGTGGGGGGACATGACATGGCTGCATATGTGGGGGGACATGACATGGCTGCAATATGTGGGGGGATATGATATGGCTGCAATATGTGGGGGGATATGACATGGCTGCATATGTGGGGGGACATGACATGGATGCATATGTGGGGGGACATGACATGGCTGCAATAGGTGGGGGGACATGACATGGCTGCAATATGTGGGGGGACATGACATGGCTGCAATATGTGGGGGGACATGACATGGCTGCAATATGTGGGGGACATACATGGCTGCAATATGTGGGGGGACATGGCTGCAATATGTGGGGGGACATGACTGCATTTGGGGACACGTTTAAAAAAAGTATCGGTATTCGGTATCGGCGACTACTTGAAAAAAAGTATCGGTACTTGTACTCGGTCCTAAAAAAGTGGTGTCAGGACAACCCTATTATGGACAACCCCTAAGGCCGCGTACACACGATCAAATCTATCTGCTGGAAGCGGTCGGCTGGGAACCCGTCGGCCCGATATGTCTGCTGGTTAGTACGCGTCGCTAACCAGCAGACATATCTTCTCGCACATGCGTCGAATGGATTCTACGCATGCGCGGAAGTAATTCACTTCCTGGTGCGGTGACGTGGCGGCGTCAACGTCACCGCCACGTCACCGACAAGTCAGCGCGCTGTCTGCCGGCGGGGATTTTGGTTTGATCGTGTGTACACGATCAAACCAATACATCCCAGTAGACAGATTTGTTCAAATCGGTCTGTCCGACCGATTTGAACAAATCTGTCTGCTCGTGTGTACAAGGCCTAAGGGTATATTTAGGGTATTTTTTCTCCTTCATTGATGTACGCTGATGAGGCTGCACTGATAGGCACCGATAGGCTGCACTGATGGGCACTGATGGGCTGCACTGATCGGCTGTACTCATGGGCACTGATCGGCTGCACTCATGGGCACTGATGGATGCATTGATGGGCACCAATAAGGCAGCACTGGTGGGCACTGATAGGCAGCACTGGTGTGCACTGAGAGATGGCAATGATGGGTGGCACTGAAGGGTATTGATAGGTGTCACTGGTGGGCACTGAGGAGTGTCACTAATAGGTGGCACTGATAGCTGGCAGTGATGGGCACCAATAGGTGGCAGCGATGGGCACTAATGGGTGGCAGTGATGGGCACTGATGGGTGGCAATAATGGACACTGATTGGCAGCACTGCTAGGTGGCACTAATGAGGCACTGATTGGCACCACTGGTGGGCATTGATAGGTGGCACTTATGGGCAGTGATAGGTGGGACTCGTGGGCATTAATAGGTGGCACCGATTGGGCACTGTGGGCACTGGCAGGTGGCACTTGCAGGGGGTACTGATTGGTCCAGATGAGGCAGAATTGCCTCTTGCCCTTCGGGACAGATGTCCCTTGCACATAAGCCGGTGATCGGCTTTTTTTTCTCCTCACGCTGTCAGTGCGAGGAGAAAAAATAATTATTACTGAGCTTTTATTTACATCACGTAATCAGCTGTCAGCTGATTACGTGGTAAGGGATCAGGACCGGCCCCTTACTCAGATCTGTGATCACCCGAGTCTCAGTGACTCAGTGATCACAGCGCGTGCCCTGCAGGGGGCGCACGGGGCGCGTGCAAAGGGGAGGATGTCTATTGCTATAGCACGGATCTCAAGTGGTTAACAGATATACGACAAGAACAAGTTGATCTGATTCTTTACAACGGGCTCCGGCGGATGGACATTTCTAGAGCCAAATGCTGTGGTCATGTCCCAAGCGTCTATCATCCCAACATTAAGTTCACTGAAGATGTCCTTTACTAAGAGGTACTGAATATAACCATGGAAGTCACTAAATCGCTCTACATCAGGGTTAATCTCCCTGGTATTCTCAGACTTTATGATAACTTTTGTATCTGGACTTCGTAAAAACAGGCTCTCTATGGCCCTCCGTATGTTGAGAAGCCTTTTGATGAAAAGGGGAAAAGGAAAGGGCCGGAAGTGCTGTCCCACCGATAACACAATGATTGTGTTGGAGCCGCCACCAACCCGGTCAAGTTCGTTGGTAATGTAGGAGTGATCTTTGGCGTTGAAGAAGCTCATAGTTACAAATGGATGTCCATGTTTCTTCCATTGAATGTAGATGTTGTTTTGTAAGTCAAACACCATTTGTTTCTTGTGCCAACCAGCAACGTGGGTGTCAAAAAAATTCAGATCTATTAAAGAAAACAATCAAAAAGTGAATGAGTACATATTTTAAAAATATGTTTTTTATTAGTCTATTCCTAACAGACTTTGGCTAAAACCCATCAACGTTACATGATTATTGATTGATTGCTAAGCAGAAGCATATTAAAGGCAAAGGGCAATTGGATTTGTGACTTTGAGTATACCTCTATAGTCACTTAACTAATAGGAGAATAAATAAATAAAACTCTCTTTTATTTCCTACAATGTAAAAACATATATTGCAATCTGCATAATACATTACAACAATTGGAGTCTTCTGAGAAGGTCAATGCATTTTGTGGATCATCCGCTTCTTCAGGTACAAAAGAATTTAATACATTAAAGGAGTATAATCACAAGAAGTTAAAAGAAAGTCTACAAAGAAAAGAAAAAAATACACAAATAATAACAACCAATGCTATATGTTCATTGGATATTGGTACAGGTCAAATTGTCATATTTAACAGAGCATAACCATACAAATCTCATTACATACATTGGGAAATAAACCTCCAATGAAATCCATCATTAGGTGTAATAAAACCCCAAACTATCGCAAAATGTATTTACTTACCCTAATGGTTAAAATGTAACATGCCAGATAATGTGGCGGGAGCCCATTGATCTCTCCCTCCGAATTATCTGGCACATTACATTACATGATTTGCTATTCTGCACATTGTGTAAATGGTGAATTCTACATGTATGGCATGGGGTTTTGCCATCCCTCCATCAATGTACCCCTTATCACTTGCAGTGGCGGCCCGTCCATAGGGGGCACATGGGCGCCGCCCCCCCCCCCCCAAAGCTAAAGGCAAAAAAAAAGTAAAAAAAAATAGTCCCTTTAAAAAATAAAAAATAAAATAAAAAGTTCTTTAAATTCACTGGGCTCGGGCACCGGCCCCAGTGCACTATGGGAGCGTCATGCCGATTGCAGACGAGACGCTACATTCACAGAGTTTTGTGTGGATTAGAGGCGCTCAGGGAATAGCCCCAGTGCTCTCATTGGGTCAGTCTTCTGGCTGTCTAGCTATCTGACCATTAGCACCCGCTGTAGGACTTGGGAGGTGCTTTCCCGGGCAGCTACTTTCACTTTCTGTTCCCGACAGTATCGGGTTGTCGGCTCCATGTGGCTAGGTGATCGGAATGTGTCTTTGCTCCACAGACCAAGGCTTACAGTAAGTGCCTTTATTTCACAGTTACAGGAACAATCTCTAGTAAGAAGATTGCATATCTGACAGTCAGAGTATAGTCTGTATCTCACGCTGCTGCTCCCCCCCCCTCCCCTTTAGGCAGTCTGCTTCGGGTGTAAATCATGGCATGGCAGCTACTGTGTGGGACTCTGTAATAATAAGATGGGTGTGTGGTGAGGTCTGTGGGGGGAGGTGAGCACATGCCAACTCCATCAGATTACAGGATAATTCATCCTCACTGACTCCAATATAATTGCACGGTATATTCTGTGTATGTACTGTGTGTTCTGTGTATGTTCTGTGTATGCACGGTATATTCTGTGTATGTTCTGTGTATGTACTGTGTGTTCTGTGTATGTTCTGTACAGTGTGTTCTGTGTATGTTCTGTGTCTGAACCGTATGTTCGGTGTATGTTCTGTGTATGTACTGTGTGTTCTGTGTATGTTCTGTACAGTGTGTTCTGTGTATGTTCTGTGTCTGCAAGGTATGTTCTGTGTATGCACGGTATGTTCTGTGTATGTTCTGTGTATGTACTGTGTGTTCTGTGTATGCACGGCGTGTTCTGTATATGCACAATGTGTTTTGTGTATGTTCTGTGTATGTACTGTGTGTTTTGTGTATGTTCTGTGTATGCACGGTATATTCTGTGTATGTACTGTGTGTTCTGTGTATGTTCTGTGTATGCACGGTATATTCTGTGTATGTTCTGTGTATGTACTGTGTGTTCTGTGTATGTTCTGTACAGTGTGTTCTGTGTATGTTCTGTGTCTGAACGGTATGTTCTGTGTATGTTCTGTGTATGTTATGTACAGTGTGTTCTGTGTATGTTCTGTGTCTGCAAGGTATGTTCTGTGTATGCACGGTATGTTCTGTGTATGCTCAATGTGTTCTGTGTATGTTCTGTGTATGTACTGTGTGTTCTGTGTATGTTCTGTGTATGCACGGTATATTCTGTGTATGTTCTGTGTATGTACTGTGTGTTTTGTGTATGCACGGTATGTTCTGTATATGCACAATGTGTTCTGTGTATGTTCTGTGTATGTACTGTGTGTTCTGTGTATGTTCTGTGTATGCACGGTATATTCTGTGTATGTTCTGTGTATGTACTGTGTGTTCTGTGTATGTTCTGTGTATGCACGGTATGTTCTGTGTAGGTTCTGTGTATGTACTGTGTGTTCTGTGTATGTTCTGAGTATGCACGGTATGTTCTGTGTAGGTTCTGTGTATGTACTGTGTGTTCTGTGTATCTTCTGTGTCTGCACGGTATGTTCTGTTTATGTTCTGTGTATGTACTGTGTGTTCTGTGTATGCACATTGTGTTCTGTGTATGCACATTGTGTTCTGTGTATGCACATTGTGTTCTGTGTATGCACGGTATGTTCTGTGTATGCACATTGTCTTCTGTGTATTTGCACTGTGTGTTCTGTGTATGCACTGTGTGCTCTGTATGTATTGTGTGTGCTCTGTGTATAGTGTGTTCGGGTATTGGGAGCCGTGACAGCAGAGGATGGGCAGGTAAGGACCTGGAGGGGTTTGCGCCCCCCCAAAATATTTTATCACCAGTCCTTAACCTAACCCCTAAAATTATCCCTCACCTTACCCATCTAACATTCTCACCCTGGCACACTTCATGCTTAACCTGATCAAACACCTAACCCAACATCTAAGTTAAGCTCAACCCTAAAGCCTAATTCTAACCCATTCAGGAGAGGCTGTCACCTTACCCATGCAGAGTCCTCTCAAACCGACTACATTGCTCTGCAAAAGTTACCACACCAGACTCATTCACTTCCATTCCACTCCCTCCTCTGTTAGCAGCTAGCATTGCTACCCGGCGCTTTTGGTATGTGGGAGCATGACCGAGGGAGTTGTGTTACTACTACCTCTGCTTGCTGACACCATTGAATTCAGTGTCAGCTGCCACGGAAAAAGGAGTATCGAGGAAGTGCAGGCAAAGTGAGTATAAGGCCGCGTACACACGATCGAATTTGTCCGCTGAAACTGGTCTGACGGACCGTTTCAGCAGACAAATCCGATCGTGTGTATGGGCTAGCGGACATGTCTGACCGGCGGACAAATTTTAAAGCATGCTTTAAAATTTGTCCGCCGGAGACATGTCCGTCGGATATGTCCGCTGGTTAGTTCACTAACCAGCGGACATATCTGCTCACACATGCGTCGAATGGATTCGACACATGCGTGGACGTTTTTTACTTCCCGGTGCGGTGACGTGGCGGCGTCAACGTCACCGCCACGTCACCGCGCGCCACACCATGTCTGCCGGCAGGGATTTTGATCCGATGGTGTGTACACGCCATCGGACCAAAATCCGATGAGACATGTCCGCTCTAAACGGTCGTCGGACAAGTTTGAGCGGACATGTCTCACCGTGTGTATGCGGCCTTAGGTCTCCTTTATATAGGTGGTCATATGCATACACCGGATTTCAGTGGAAAGAATCATAATGGCTGGATGTGCGAATGCGAATACACTCCTTTCAACCTGTCATTACCTTGTACAGGATGTGCGACCGTCACTGTTTGCATACACCTGTCATCCCAGCTGCAACAATCCGTGGATTCTTGTGGCTGGTATCCCTTGTGTACACATAATCATGTGTTAAATAATAAGTCCGGTAGGTAAGCATGATTTTTTTTCAAGGTTGCGGTTTAGTATTGTATCATACAGGTGATAAACTCATGTTCCAGGCTGTGAGGTAACCACTAAAAATATGCAAACACCTATGAAAATTCCAATGTATGCAACCCCAAACAATATTAAATAGAAGAAGATCCTGGACTGCCGTACTCCTTAAAATGATGTCTTTATTATACAAATAAAATCCAAAAAAGAACCAAAGTAATGCAGTCAAAATGAAGTGAACAACAGGAAAAAGGTGGCTGACATGTTTCACATCATGTGATGCTTACTCGTAAGTTCACTCTGCTCGATGTGCCTGTGTGACATCTGGCCCAGGACCGCTCAGACAGCCCGTGGCCGCAAGACTCTTCAACACCTTCTTGATTTTCAAGGGGGGTTTAATTGCCCCCCCCTGCCCTATGGAGCAGACACCCATGCTTCCAAGTCCCTCCCCTATCACTTTATGCAGACTTTGTTGCGGGAGGTAAGGATGTGAATGATTTTCCTTCTTGCCCCTGCTTGTGATGGTGACCTCAGTGCAAATCTGGGCCTGCATTCTTGACCTAGAACAAAGTAGGCCTGTGTGTTAATAAATCATGCCCCTTTAAGCTCTTCCCACTGTCCACACAATTTGGTCACACCCTGTCTCACCACAAAAAAAATTGATTTTGGTCAGTAGAGTGCCTCCAGATTTCATTTTGAAAATCTAGTCACCTTAACCTGAAAGGTAAGTTGCATGGCAGAGAATCATGTTACAAGATGCTGCAGTGCTACCCAACATGAGTGCTTTCACAATTCAATCAAGTAGATTATGGTAAACTAAGTAGACTTTTTGATAATGTGTCACCTGGGGACCATTAGAAGCTCAGGGCCAGATTCAGGTACACGTACATTTGCGAAGCGTATCCGAGATACGCTACGCAGCTGTATTTTACCAGGCTGTCTAACGAATTCTGGTAGATTTTTGCCCGTACGATACGGCGGCGTAGTCTATTTCTCGCCGCGTAATCGAAATACGCGATTAGGGGGCGTGAAGCATTTAAATTAGGCGCGTCCCCGCGGCGATCGAACTGCGCATGCTCCGTTCAGAAATTTCCCGCCGTGCATTGCGCGAAATAACGCCGATACGTCATTCGTTGTTTGAGTAGCGTTGTTTACGGACATTCCTATTCCCGGACGTTTTACGTCAAAAATAAAAAAAGACGTCGGAAAACGTTGATATTCGACGCGGGAACGGCGGCCATACTTAACATGGGCTGTCTAATATTAGACCAGCAAAAAGCTGGTATAGTTTTACGCAGCAAAAAGATGACTAAAGATGCCGTAAGAGATTGCGATAGACGTTCGTAATTTCGTGGATAGTCGGCAAAAGCTCATTTGCATAACCCGACGCGGAAAAAGACGAGAACTCCACCCAGCGGCCGCAATTTTATTGCAGCATAGATCCGAAGGCCTACGAACACGTAAGCCAGTCGGATTGAAGCGCAAAGCCGTCTTTTCATGGTTTGAGGATTCAAACTAGTGAAAAAACGCGCGTAATTAGAAAGTACTCCAGTCTAACACCAGTTAGACAGAAGTTACGGCTCTCTGAATCTGGCCCTCAATATTTAAGTCACATGTTTCCTCGGGGGTTATACTTTCAAATTTAAAAACCCAACACGGATACTTACTCTTTATGACATTTGGGAAGAATTCTATCCATTGGCGAATTGTTGAATCGCCCATCAAATATATCATTTTGCCAGCCAAACATTTATTTATGTTTAACAAGGGCTCAAAGGTAGAAAGACTGCAATGTGAGGGGAACCATTGGTTGTTCAAGAAGTAGCCACTAGGGAAGGGAAGAGAGGTCCCAATTTGGCATTTCGAAGTCACATTCATAGAGGTTTCTGAAAAAGAATTGCGATAGTTTTTTAAGTTAAAAAAAACTCTTTTGGTCTTTTTTTAGTACACGTGATTAATATCACTATGAATTTTATAGGGAATCTATAATGAAACATAAAAGTGGAACTGCGGCCAAATGTTTTTGTTAGTTTGGATAGAGTAGAGCAGGGGTCTCCAAACTCTCCAGTCCAAGGTCCACATAGTATATTTTACAAATATTTGTGGGATGAAGAAAATCAGTTTTCTAAATAAATGAGCTCCTTTTACATCAGCCCCCATTTCATCAGAATTCCCCATTACACCAGGGACCCTATTAGAGTTCCCCCATACATCAAAGTCCCCTCTTACATCATTGAACAATGGGCACACCTTGTTTACTAACGTACACTTTGCTTTTTATCTTGCCTGGATCGCTCCTAATTCTTTCAAAGCATGGAATACAGCTAATTTATGAGTTGCAGCATGGTGGCCAAGACCATCCAGCGGTTTAATAGGACAGGTTACACTCAGAACAGGCCTCACCATGGTCAACCAAAGAAGTTGAGTGCACATGCTCAGCGTCATATCCAGAGGTTTTCTTTGGGAAATAGTAGTATGAGTGCTGCCAGCATTGCTGCAGAGGTTGAAGGGGTGGGGGGGTCAGCCTGTCAGTGCTCAGACCAAACGCCGCACACTGCATCAAATTGCTGTCATCGATGAAGGTAGCCTCTTCTAAAGATAATGCACAAGAAAGCCCGTAAACAGTTTGCTGAAGACAAGCAGACTAAGGACATGGATTACTGGAACCATGTCCTGTGGTCTGATGAGACCAAATAAATGTATTTGGTTCAGATGGTGTCAAGCATGTGTGGCGGAAACCAGGAGAGGAGTACAAAGACAAGTGTGTCTTGCCTACAGTCAAGCATGGTTATGGGAGTGTCATAGTCTGGGGCTACATGAGTGCTGCCGGCACTCGGGAGCTACAGTTTATTGAGGGAACCATAAATGCCAACATGTACTGTGACATCCTGAAGCAGAGCATGATCCCCTCTCTTCGGAGACTGGGCCGCAGGGCAGTATTCCAACATGATAACGACCCCAAACACACCTTCAAGAAGACCACTGCCTTGCTAAAGAAGCTGAGGGTAAAGGTGACAGACTGTTTAAGCATGTCTCCAGACCTAAACCCTATTGAGCATCTGTGGGGCATCCTCAAACGGAAGGTGGAGGAATGCAAGGTTTTTCACCAGCTCTGTGATGTCATCATGGAGGAGTGGAAGAGGGCTCCAATGGCAACCTGTGAAGCTCTGGTGAACTCCAAGCCCAAGAGGGTTAAGGCACTCCTGGAAAATAATGGTGGCCACACAAAATATTGACACTTTGGGCCCATTTTGGAGATTTTCACTTAGGGGTGTACTCACTTTTGTTGCCAGCGGTTTAGACATTAATGGCTGTGTGTTGAGTTATTTTGAGGGGACAGCAAATTTACACTGTTATACAAGATGTACCCTCACTACACTTTACTTTACATTGTAGCAAAATGTCTTCAATGTTGTCACATGAAAAGATATAATAAAATATTAACAAAAATGTGAGGGGTGTACTCACTTTTGTGAGATATTGTATACTTGATTGATCTGATTATTACTGCTTGTCATGGACCTTGGAATGCTAAAGTGTTTCTACTTGAAATCTGTTACACAGTGGGGGGTCTCTGCCATGTCTTAAGGCTAACTCCCTCTCCAGACGGCCTCATTGTTCTGTGTATGGCTATTGTGTACATTGATTGCCCCCTGGGGCTTTTGTCTCAATACACATAGCAGTACTTCTATTCAAACTATCCGACCAACCTCTACTGAGTCATTTTGAAGTCCTCATTTGCATGGAAGAGGACCTGAAGGGGGACTGCATGAACTTTACAATTGACCAATAGGAAAGCGGTTGTTGGGGGCGGGATGTTCCAAATTCTGTATAAAAGTGTGTTGTGTACTTCCATTAAAAGAGTCCTGTTTGAACTTACATACAGCCTGCCTGGTGTTTGTTCTAATGGATCTCGAACGGCACATAGCTGTAGTTCGGATCCTGGAGTTTTGGATGACTGAACCATCAGACGTTGCAATCTGCAATCTGATCCAATAGTAGCAGAGGAGTGTCGGGAGAGCGGAAGCGAGCGAGCAAGGGTGTCGTCACGCTGCTCTTTACCAAATGAACCAATAGTCACTAGCTTACTTTTTTCCTTCTAATGCAATTGTGTAATGATTTTGATGTAATAATTTGTTTTTTATTTGTTGCTCTACTCGTTACATTTTTACATTGTTATGTACTCATCCTGTTCATAAATCGATATGTTTAGCTTTATTGCAATTCTAATATTGTACCACCATCTTTGTATGTACTCAATTTAACAAACTTTGTTCTATTTAAAAAGTAATAAACAAATTTGACGAGAAAAGTGAACGTTTACCCCCAAATGTCTGCTCGTCTAGGTATAAAGCTGACGGTACAATATCCTTTTGATTTTTCCACAATAAAAATAATATAAAATGCAGACTTACTTGGGCATTTTAAAACATCAATACTTCCAACTTGTTTGGGAATTTCTATGGCAATTTTGGACCTTTAATTATGAATAATGAAAACATAAGAAATGCATTATTTACTTTAATGGTGCTAATATGCTTTCATTGTATGTATCTATATGGTGGGTCCCCCTGCCCCAACATACTACCCAAAAAATGGTTAACCCAAAAATGAAAAATTCTTACATTGCAGCTTTCTGGTCCTTAAATGGGGTGGCTGCATTTGTTTTCTTTTTATTTTAACATATTTCTTGTCCTTGGGTGAAAATGCTTAGTGACTGTACATTATTTATGGAAAAGCAGTGCTGTCACCCTAGGCTTCCCTTCTTATATGGACTACAAACATTTCCTTATCTCCAACTGGTGATTTGAATTTTGCTCAGTGCATAGGATGTTATAAGCACAATGGATTTTTGTCAGGATCAACAAGTATAATCTGTACTTACAGAAAATGTTTTTAGCCTAAAAAAGGCAGCCACCAGAGCTGAGGACTGGTAGACTGCAATATATAAAAAAAAAATCTTTGGAAGTAAAAAATAAGACACCAGTAAAGTTAGCCCAATTCTCTCACTCTAATGATCTCTGCGATACCTCACATGTGTGGTTTGAAGATCATAGGTTGGCACTGCTCACGTATGTGTTCGCTTCTGCACGTGAGATCAGCGGGACGGGGCGCAAATAAAATGTATTTTTTTTTTTTTTTAGCTTTTATTTTTACATTTTACACTGTTCTTTTAAAAATTGTGTCACTTTTATTCCTTTTAAAAAGAATGTAAGCATCCCTTGTAATAGAAAAAAACATGACAGGACCTCTTAGGCCTCGTACACACGATCGAATTTGTCCGCTGAAAACGGTCCGATGGACCGTTTCAGCAGACATCTCCGCTCGTGTGTATGGGCTAGCGGACAGATTTGTCCACCCGACAGATTTCAAAGCATGCTTTGAAATCTATCGGGTGGGAATGTGCCTGCCCGACATGTCTGCTGGTTAGTACACTTACCAGCAGACATGTCGTCCCGCACCGCCGCCGCGCCACCGCCGAATGGATTCGGCGCATGCGCGGAAGTGTTTTACTTCCTGGTGCGGTGACGTGGCGGCGTCAACGTCACCGCCACGTCACCGACACGTCAGCGCGCTCTCTGCTGGTGGGGATTTTGGTTTGCTCGTGTGTACAAAATCCCAGCAGACAGATTTGTTCAAATCTGTCGGACGGAGAGATTTGAACAAATCTGTCCGCTCGTGTGTATGGGGCCTTAAATATGAGCTCTGGGGTCAAATATACACTAAAATGCAATAAAAAAATAAAATAAACATGTCGGGCCAGATTCACGTATATCCCGCGTCGGCGTAGCGTAAGCCATTTACACTACGCCACCGCAACTTACTAGGGCAAGTGCCGTATTCTCAAAGCACTTGCTCCGTAACTTGCGGCGGCGTAGTGTAAATGGCCCGGCGTATACCCCGCGTAAATCGAAGGGGGCGGCTTGTATTTAAATTAAGCGCATGCGCAGGCCGGGAAAAAACCCAGTGCGCATGCTCCAACTCACGTCGGAAAACGTTGATGAAACCGACGCGAAAACGATGTGATCGTCACTTACGCAATGCCCTATTCGCGAACGATTTAGTTTAACAACGTAAATGACGGAAAAAGATGACGCTGTCCCGACACCATACTTAACATGGCATACGGCGGACTGACGTAAGGTTACCCCTCATATAGCGGGGGTAATCTTACGCTTACGGAAACAACGTAAATGACGACGAGGTGGCATAAAAACATTCGGGAATCGGCGTATCTTTCTCATTTGCATAAGCAAATGAGAAATCGACGTAAACGCCACCTAGCGGCCAGAGAAGAATTACATCTAAGATCCGACAGTGTAAGTGTCTTACACCTGTCGTATCTACGCC
Organism: Rana kukunoris; assembly: GCA_029574335.1. NCBI lineage: Eukaryota > Metazoa > Chordata > Amphibia > Anura > Ranidae > Rana > Rana kukunoris. The sequence continues at coordinate 31,906,085 of CM056060.1, forward strand.
GTATCTATGCCTAAGTGATTCTAGGAATCACACGCATAGATACCCAGGCAAAAAAACAGAGATCCGACGGTGTATCTTGAGATACATCGTCGGATCTCTTTTGAGAATCTGGCCCGTAATGTCATTTGAAAAAAAGTCCCTTTAAGAGGTATGGGTGGAAGTGAAGTTTTGACATTGTTTCTGCCCTGCAAAGGTATGGAGACAGGTGGGGGCCATCTTCCACAAACTCGTCTCCATACCATACAGGGAGAAGAACCCGATCTCCTCCTCCACTACCGACTGCTTCAGTAAACGGCGGAGGGGGGGGGGGACGATCTTGCAGTGAATATACTTCAGAGCTAGCTGCTGCCATAACAATGATATTCCTCTTCAAAGTAGCGATGTAAAATGATGGCGGTCCAGGAGCTGTGGTGGCTCAACGTGATTGGCACTGCGTTGACAAGCCATTCACCTCTGCAGCCAAGGGTTCGGATCCCGGTCTCGGCTACATGTGAATTGAGTTTGGTGGTCTCAGCCCGGCTCCCGGTGGGTGTGCTATGCAAGGTACGCCTGTGCTTAGTACGCCCACCCCACCCCCCCAAAAACCACCACACTTGCACGCACACAAAATTGGTTTAAAAAACACACGCACTTTGGCCATGCGGTCTCTTAAAATAAAGAGAGGCAAAGGACCTACAGGGCTGGCTGGGTGGGCTAGGCCCCCTCACTCCCTCATAGGGGGAGTCGCTCTGCCCCATTGGGGTCCCGTTGGGCCCCAGTTGGGCTCCCAAGAGGAGCAGGTAGGGCGGGGTGAGTGGGAGGCCCCCCTTCACACCCGCCATTGCCACCAGGGGCATGGAGAAGGATGGCGAATGCCTCCGGGGGGAGGGTCTGCCTACTCCCAACTCCTGCAGTCCGGCTCCTCTCTCTCGAGTTCACGCACAAAAATACACTTTAAATAAAAAAATAAAAAATAAAAAAAAAATGATGGCGGGCGGTCTGGAAGTGGTTAAAAATAAAATTAACCCCCCTGCCGGTATCCCCGAGCGCGATTCGGGTTGGATTTTTCAGGCAAATATCGATATCCCCGAATCGCGCTCGGGGTGAATGCAGAGCCTGCAGCGCGCGCTGGCTTACCTTGGATCCAGGCTGGGTATACTGTACTTACCTTGTCCCTGGATCCAGCGATGCATCCCCGCTGTGTGAGCGAGTGGCGTCCTCCATTCGGCTCACACAGTGCCCGCGCGCCGCCGATCTCCGTTTCCTGCGACGTAACGGCGCACGGGGGCGGAGACCGGCGGCAAATTCAAAAATGTAAACAAACACATTACATACAGAATACTGTAATCTTATAGATTACAGTACTGTATGTAAAAAGTACACACCCCCCCTGTCCCTAGTGGTCTGCCCAGTGCCCTGCATGTTCTTTTACATAATAAAAACATTTTTTTTGTGCCTGCAAACTGTAGATTGTCCATAGCAACCAAAAGTGTCCCTTTATGTCAAAAGTGATTTTAGAGCAGCTAGAAAACAGCGATAATAAATTATAATCATTTGCAGAATTGAGCGATAGCGATTGGGGGGGAAATTCGTCATACAAAAATAAAAGTAATGACAGCGACAATTCTGCAACTGAGCAAATTTCAGTGATTTTGATTTGATTACATTAGTGAATAATTTTTATTATAATTACATTATTATTTGTTATAATTATTTATAGTTATTTATTATATTATAATTTTATGATTTTGTGTTTCAAACTTTATCATACCCGGGATGTCTACTAGACTATGGTTTGGACAAATTTAAGTGAGTTATTCCTAAAAATTGCAGGCCTACAGTATAAAACGCAGAATTTCCATGCAAAATAATTGTACCGCTTTTGGTACGTAATTCCAGACAGAATCATACCGCCAGGGAGGTTAAGCACGAGGATAATAAAGTTTAAATGGATATTTCGATATGCTACTCCAGCTAGACCTGTGGGTGGTTTCAGGTTAGGGAGTCAGCTATTAGAGCAGAAGAGGACTCTGTAGAGATAAAAAAAGAAGAAAGGAATCAGCGCCGATCTGAGTGTAACATTTTGCTTAAAACATTTAGATTTAATATAAGAGCAGAGCAGCTTGCATTCGGAGCATGCGTGCACCTTCATCATGCATAAGGAACGGCCATCTTGGGTGAGGGCTATATAGGGGAGGTGGCGGGCTGCTCAGGGAACAACAAGACTCAGCAAAACCAGAGCTGAGTTCCCCACATATCACTCACCAAGCTCAAAGAATACAAAATGTGGAGAATATTAAAATATATAGACAAATCAATACATAAAAACAATGGCCCGGATTCATATACATCGGCGCATATATATGCCGCTGTAGTGTATGTGTTTTACGCTACGCCGGCGCAGCGCGGAGAGGGAAGCACAGAATTCACAAAACAAATGCTCCCAACTCTGCGCCGGCGTAGCGTATATTCCTAGGCGTAAGTCTGCGTAAGTGGAAGTGGGCGTGATACATTTAAATGAAGCATGACCCCATGCAAATGATGGGCTGAGCTACAGACAAATACTTAAAATGAACTGCGCATTCGTCGTACCTTGGACACATCCTGGTGCGCATGCTCACAATCATGTAGAAACAACTGGCTAAGATACGTCGAATCACTGCCTACGACGTGAACGTAACCTACGCCCAGCCCTATTCACGTACAACGTAAACTACGCAAAATTAGACGGCGTCTGTTCCCTGGTCCATACCTTTGCATGAGTTGCACCTCCAATATGGGGAATAACTTTACGCCGGACGTAAACCTTATGCAAATCGCTTAAAACATGCGCCGGGCGCAAGTACGTTCATGAATCGGCGTATCTCCCTCATTTGCATATTTGCATCGAAAATCAATGGGAGCACCAAATGTGTCCAGCGTAAATATGCGCCCACTATACGCCGGCGTAGGCAAGTTGTGTCGGTCTGATGAAGTCAGTTTTTAGGCGTATCTTAGTTCTGTGGGCATGGCGCACAGATACCACGGCGCATAGTTACACTTACGTGGCGTATCTCGAGATACGTCGGCGTAAGTGCTTTGTGAATCCGGGCCTATATCCACTTCAGATCCGAGGACATCCCTGGACGTCCTTGTCTTCAGTCGGTGATTATGTGCACCAGAAGAATGATCAAAGCGGCGCTTGATCGTTCTTCTAGGCAGTGGGAGGGGACGTCCCCCCCTCCCGCCGCCATCCGGTGCTTCTCCGGGCTCTCCCGTGCCATCGGGGGCCCGGAGAGCGAATCGGCCGGCGCTCGTTGGTGAAGCATAGAGATGACTGGTGACCAGACGGTCACAGTCATCTCTATGACCGTCGGAGGACGGGGCGTGACGTTATGACGTCACGCCCGGTACCCAGAAGTAAACAAAGCCGCTATCGCGGCTGTCGGCATGTAATCGGTGATTTTTTTTCACCGATTTCATGCTTGTAAGCCTGTAGGAGAGATGTGGGGTCTTATTGACCCCACATCTCTCCATAAAGAGGACCTGTCACAGTGATTCCTATTACAAGGGATGTTTACATTCCTTGTAATAGGAATAAAAGTGATCAAAAAAAAAAAATGTAAAAAAAAGTGTAAAAATAAAAAAATGAAGTAAAAAAATAAATAAAAACATTTTTTTTTTAAACGCTCCTGTCCCGGTCGCTCACGTGCAGAAGCGAACGCGCATGCAAGTCCCGCCCACATATGTAAACACCGTTCAAACCCCACATGTGAGGTATCATCTCGTGCGTTAGCACTAGACCTCCTCTGTAACTCAAAAATAGTAACCTGTAAAAAAAATTAAAGCGTCGCCTGTGGAGATTTTTAAGTACCGAAGTTTGGCGCCATTCCATGAGTGTGCGCAATTTTAAAGCGTGACATGTTAAGTATCTATTTACTCGGCGTAACATCGTCTTTCACATTATACAAAAAAATTGGGCTAACTTTATTGTTTTGTTATTTTTTAATTCATGAAACAGTTTTTTTCCCTAAAAAAAGGCGTTTGAAAAATTATTGCGCAAATACTGTGCGAGAAAATTACCGCCATTTTATTCCCTAGGGTGTCTGCTAAAAAAAATATATATAATGTTTGGGGGTTCTGATTAATTTTCTAGCAAAACAATTTGATTTTTACATAAAGGAGAAAAGTGCCAAAATAGGCCCGGTAACAAAGTGGTTAAATATAAAAAAGGGAGTGAATAATAAATATGCTGGCCGTATATACTTTACTTACAGCTAGGATTCTCAGACATGACAATCTCATTGGACCATAAGGGTCCTGTCAAAAAAATATATAAAAAGATAACATTAAAATTAAATTGTAAAAAAAAATAAAGAGGTTAGTGGTTGCTGGGGAGGGCGAAGGGGGAAAAAAGGTATTTTTCATACAAAAACAATTGATGCATGAAAGGATACATATATGTACAGTATATATAGATTTGTACTTTGAGGGTATATTTAATGTGAGGAGTTTTATCATTTAGGTATTGTTTTGAGTATAGTAGTGAAGTAATTTTGGGTTAGGTTGGGTGTATTTAATTTTTTATACATATCATTTTAAATATTGTTTTTTTTCCCCACAATTTATTAGTATATTGATTATTGATTATTAAATTGATATTTCTGTTATTAGTGGCTTGTAGCAGTGGAAATATATTGCCATGGAGGGTATTTTAATATACAGCGGGTCTAGGAAGTATTTTTGACTGTAATATTTTGGCTGCCGCAGTAATGAATGGCGTCCCTGTGTATATGTGGTCCAGGTTGACACGGGTGAGGAGATCCGGTTTGTGACTCCTCCTATCATTGACAGCAGCTATGAATGGTTAGTTGAGATGGGTTTAACTTATTTAAGTGGGTGATGGAGCGTGAGGCTCCACCCACTGATGGAGTCCATACTTAGGACGACACGCGTCTGGGATCAGGAGCCAGAATCTTGGTTATCATCCCATGGTCACCGCCATTTAAGCAGAAGCACGTTGGGATTATACTATCTGTTTGATACGCTGGCACAGTTAAGTGAATTTTATGTGAGTGTGCTACCTTGATCTCATCTGATATTAAAGCTTTACAGAGAACACTAGATATCCTTTTTTTTTTTTATTTGCATATTACACTAAATAAGAGTACGCAGCACTGAAGGGAGGTGTTGGAGACTAAAGCCTCATACACATGATCGGACTTCCATCGGACAAATAACGTGGATTTTTGTCCGAAGGGGCGTTGGCCGTGAACTTGTTCTGCATAGAGACGGTAGAACTTTTTCAGCCAACATTCAGGAAACTACATGGTTTTTCTGCTCTTTAGCGCTACCCTTTGGGCAATTTATGCTAATGTTGCTGGTTCAGGGGGGGAGGGGTGTTTGTACTTTGGATTTTAGTCCAAATGATTGGTGTGCACACGATCGGATGATCCGACGGAACACATTTGTTGTCGGACAATTTGAGAGCATGCACAGCTGGAAATTCCGACAACAATTGTCCAATGGAGCATACAGACAGTCGGGTTATCCGACAAAACACCTATATTGGACAGTTGTATATCCGATCGTGTGTACGGGCCTTTAGAGCAGAGCGGAAGCATTTATCTGATTTTACCCCCCATTGGGAGACTGCTTACTTAAGCCCCGTACACACGGCCCAGGTTCTCGGCAAAAATCAGCGAGAACCTCGCTGGGAGCCGCATTCCGCATTCTGTACGCTCTCGGCGAGCCCCTCTATTTGCTCGATGGCCCGTCGGGATGAATGGCTGGTTGCCTTTCCCGACGGGCAGGTCGACGATTCTGACGGCCGGCAGAGAACCCCGACGGGCGGAACGATGTGTTCCGCCCGTCGAGGTTCTCTGCCGTGTGTACGCGGCCTAAGACTTACTGGTGAAACAGGGGTCTAAGTATAAGGTGAGCTCCCATTGCAAACACTGGTGGAGGATTGTTTATGAGCACTGTTTGAATCATTCAACATGGAGGTGGAAGATCACGGCATTTTTTCATTTCTACTATTTGAATTATTAGCACAATGAACTATAATCTTTTTATATGGACTATAAACTGAAGGACTTATGAATAAATGGTTGTGGAACAAATCCTCTGAGTTTCCATTATTTCTTATGGGGAAATTTGCTTTGATATACAAGTGCTTTGGATTACAAGCATGTTTTTGGAACGAATTATGCTCAGAATCCAAGGCTTTACTGTATTTGTATTCACGTGGATATTTTCAGAATACATAATATTTGAGATTGTATTATTTGTTTGCGCTAATTAAAGGAGTTGTAAAGGAAAAAAAAACTGGGCTAAGGTAGACAGACAGAATAGTGTAATGATTCTGTTAAAAAAAAACGAGTAAATACCTATTAAATTCCTTCATCTATATCACCTCTGGCGTTCTAGTTTCTGTTCTCTCATTCACTTCCTGGTTTGCGGCGCTCGTTCATGTAGGAACTACATTTCCCAGTATGCATTGCGGCACGTCCAGTAATTCACACCTCCTTAAAGTCTCTAACACGTAGAAAGCGTTCTGCCGCACAGATGTAGTTCCCAGGAGGGGGCGATCATGTCACTGACCACTGCAGTAAAGCCTCCCTTCACGGTGGTGAGTAACAATCAGACAAGCAGGACGTTAACAGAACAGAGAAGAAATAGAGCAACTTCTGAGCAAAAACACACAATGAGGAAGTGAAAAGAGGAATGTCTGCAGGTAAAGGATGCTTATTATGAAAAAAAAAAATTCCTTTACAACCCCCTTTAAGGTAAAGGTTATTTGATAAGAGGATACTGTATGTGCTAGGAGGCACTTTGAAGGGGAGAGGACTTGTGCTAGAAGGAGGGTACACACGCATACACACGCTCGAGTTTCTCGTCGAAAAGCAGCCCGACGAGGAACACGACGAGCCAATTTGGACTCCCGTCGAGGAAAAAGAGAACTTGCTCTCTTTTTTGCTCGTCGAGTTTCTCGACAGTTTCCTCATAGAAAAACGTACACACGACCGATTTCCTCGGCAAAAAAGCTCCCCCACCAAGTTTCTTGATGGATTCTGCAGAGGAAAACGGTCGTGTGTACGAGGCCTTACTCAGAGGACATGAATAGTGGGCCTGTCTTCAACGAACGCCGAGTTCGTAAGTGATCTTGTGTGTCTCTTCCTCTTCCTCCTGGCTTCCCAATGTTATGAGATGTATCGCTCAGAGGGTATTAATAAAGAAAGAGAGAAGGGGGCACCTGGTCCCTACACATATCGTCACACCACGTGATCCCCTGATGAAGTCACGTGGTGTGACGACACGCGTAGGGACCAGGAGCACTAGATTGAACACACTCTGATGGCAGGTAGACGAGCTCGCCGCTCGTATATGTTTTGTACCGCATTATTGCAACAAATGTGAGTTTTTTAGTATTTTTCCATTAAATATGTTTTATTGCGGAACTACACTATGTGCCCCCTTCTCTCTTTCTTTATTAATACCCTCTGAGAGATACATCTCATAACTAGAAAAATACTACATAGGGTAATAGAAAGGCGGACTTTTTCAGGCAATCACAAGGACATAAAAGTTAAGAAAAAATATTTAATTATATATCATAAAATCCAAAAACAAAGAATAAAATATACAAAAACAAGGTATACAGAATATACATAAGCAATGTTAGCTTGCATCTCGCCTACGCGTTTCGCCTAGCGGCTTCTTCAGGGCGAGTTTGAGAGAGGGCTGGTAGTATATAATTGCTAATTTCATACATCAAAAGAATTGCTATCCATCCGATTACATCGAAGATGAAGAAATAAGTATTTGTATGGCTTGTAAGAGCTCAATGCGACAGACAGAGTACTCCAAGATACACGAAAAAATATATATATATATCCTATAGTTGGCAGCGAGTCATCATATAAGGATGTACACGTGTATTTCTGAAATAAAGCCAGAAATCAAGAAACAGACCCGGGACTAATCACAGCAGTGAACATGGAACATAGCCAGGGAGGAGTAAGTATCCAATCAACTAGGCTAGACCAGGTTAAAGTGTCCAATATAGGGCAGCCCAGTAAGTCAGGAGCCTTGGTAAAGAGCGCTGTTCATGTGTCCCGGGGGGGTTTAGCCTGTGCTGCACAGGCTAAGTTGGCTATGTTCCATGTTCACTGCTGTGATTAGTCCCGGGTCTGTTTCTTGATTTCTGGCTTTATTTCAGAAATACACGTGTACATCCTTATATGATGACTCGCTGCCAACTATAGGATATATATATATATTTTTTCGTGTATCTTGGAGTACTCTGTCTGTCGCATTGAGCTCTTACAAGCCATACGAATACTTATTTCTTCATCTTCGATGTAATAGGATGGATAGCAATTCTTTTGATGTATGAAATTAGCAATTATATACTACCAGCCCTCTCTCAAACTCGCCCTGAAGAAGCCGCTAGGCGAAACGCGTAGGCGAGATGCAAGCTAACATTGCTTATGTATATTCTGTATACCTTGTTTTTGTATATTTTATTCTTTGTTTTTGGATTTTATGATATATAATTAAATATTTTTTCTTAACTTTTATGTCCTTGTGATTGCCTGAAAAAGTCCGCCTTTCTATTACCCTATGTAGTATTTTTCTATTTTTGATTCAATTACTTCGGATGTCGGCTACATGTGAGTGCTTTTATGTTTCCCCATTCCCTATATTTTTGAACATACATCTCATAACATTGGGAAGCCAGGAGGAAGAGAAAGAGACACACAGGATCACTTACAAACTCAGCGTTCGTTGGAGACAGGCCCACTATTCATGTCCTCTGAGTGAGTGTGTGGTTATGTGATTTATCACATTCGAGAGTGTCCTCACAGTATTACGCCACATATCCCTTTGCTGTTTCCTTTATATGTAAACCTAATGCGGAGTCCTCCAGCTACAAACAAGTCTCTTGTATTACTCAATACACACCTGAGGTTTTTTCTGGAAGTCCGTGCTATAGCCGTGAGGTGAGCATTTAGGGGCCACAAGAGGTGTTTGCACCGAAGCTATCCCTCCTCTACACTCAAGTCCGTTTTTGGGATCACTTTCTTAAGACTTTCACCATACAAGCCTATTGTATCACATATATTGTGTATTTTCCTCATCACATTTGAGTGATATCACTTGTTTATATATTTTATATAGTTTTTTATGTTCAGTTTGCTTATACGCTTGTTGTAGTGCTCACCTATTGCACTCTGGTGTTCATTTTGTTTTGATGTTTTCTTAAGTATTTATATATTTCACTTACTTCACTTTACAAGAGGCTTTCTATTGCCTCTTGTGTGTAATTCGCATATGTATTCATAACCCAGTGGGCTATTAATCACTATATGTTCATTTAGATACACAGCGCAGTCACCATCATTAAAGTGGATGTAAACCCCAAAAAAAATGTATTTTTGAACTTTGGATCACCTCATGTTATGATAAACATGTCCAAGCTAGATTTGTAAATAACCTGTCACTGAAAGCAAAAACAGAGAAACGGACTTTATAATTTGGCAAGTTTGTATCTGGAATTCTGTTAATTTGCATTGAACATTAAAAGAGGATTACTCAGCGCAGGAATAACTCTGTGTGGCAAGACTGGGCACAGATGATAGGAAATCTTATACTCTACATTGTGACATTTAAAAAAATGTTTTGGGGTTTACATCCACTTTAACTTATTGACCCTTTTTTTCTGGTGAGGACAGATTACCAGGTGCTTGCAGCAGTGCCCCCTAGCTTTAGTCACTAATAGCGCAGGAGCCTCCTTTTTTCATGCTGTATATTGATTACATAACTCAGATCAGCAGGACATTCAGGACAGTGTCCATCCTCCTTCCCCTCCTCCTCCTGTCTGTGTATACTGTACAGGAAAACATCCAAGTGCCGGAACTTATCCTGGCACTGGGCTTCACACCAGGGGTTCACACACTGGGCTCTGGTTTTGAATTTCACCACCCTCCTGCCATATTTAGGCAGCTGCCTACGCTGTCTATTGCTTGCTCTGGCGCTGCTGATGTAAATGCAAAGCAGGTGGGAGAGGGGCAGGGGAAGCTGAGCTGGTCAGAGAGAAAAGTACTTAAAAGACATAATTAATTCTACTGTGGACTTAGAGACTTGCTCTAGAGTGCCTGCAGCTACAGAGGATAGTGTTGATCATGTTAAGCTCATTTACTGCTTGGTAAGACCAGGGCTTTTTTTTTCAGTGGCATCCTAGGGAGAGTGCAGTTCTGCCACCTCCAGCACTGGCTGTATGTAATGGCAAAGGGCGCTGGGGTGTGCTGCAGAGTCTATTGATGCTGGCTGCTAGGGGATCTATTCTAGCTGGAGAGGATCTATTTTTGAAGGGGTGCTTATTGTTGCTAAGGAGGTCTAGGAGAACCTACCTTTGCTGGTGTGGGTCTTATATTGCTGCGGGGATCAGTTGTTGCTGTTGTTGAACTTTTGTTGCGGGCAGTCCATTGTTGTTAGGGGGATCTATTGTTGCTGGGGGCCCTATTGTTACTGGCTGCAGGGGATCTATTTTACTGCTTTTCTGGTTATCATTACCAAATACCATACAAATTAGGTAGCACCACAAAAAGTAACCCTTTCCTACGTTTTTTTCTTTTCTTATTGTCAGCCTGAATTATCCAGTTTTTCCCAGGTTTACTAAAACGCGGAACGCGTGGGAATAGAGTTCCTGTACTTTTTTCACAGCAGGAACTTAGTTCCCTTTGCAGGACTAGAGCAGCTGAGAGCAGCTGAGCCACCCAAGCAAATCCTTCACTAAGCGCCGATGCCCAGCTCGAGTCACTGTCAGGGGCAGGCGAACCTTAGTAATCCTTTATGTTACTGGCCGCTTCCTGTATATGGATTCATCGGGTAGTGTGCGGGTATTCCGTCACTTCCTCGATGCCGCAATGTCTCCTGGGAGCTTTTGTCATTGTTCCCAGGAGACATTGCGGAGGTCTCCCACGAGTTATCGCGGGATTTAGAAAGAACTTGCTTTTTCTTTGAGGAAGTGATAGAATATACCCGCACACTACCCGATGAATCCACATACAGGACGCGGCCAGTAACATAAAGGATTACTAAGGTACAGTGGATCGGAAAAAAAACATGCGGTTTAGTAATTATGCATATGAGCGTATGATTTTTTATTTTTTTTGGTGGGGAAGTGGATCTTGGGTGGGAGTTCCCAGACTTTTTTCCCCAGGAATTGACCCCTGCTGAAACAGAATTATGTTCAATACCAGGTTTGCAACCTCATATACAAGAATGAAAAGTAATCTTAAGAGTACGTACTTGGAAAACAGAGTCTTGTTCACATTGGTGAGGTATGTATAAGGTGTGTTCACACTCCTTAATGATATGAAAGCCTCACAAGGTACTGCTGGTAACTTGATACAGTAAAAACTTTCTCTATATTTCTTGTCTGTATATTCACATTTTTCTTGTTGGGAGTTCAAGTAAAAGCCACATTCTGTATGCACTTCCTGGCTTTTATTAAGGAACTTCCCCGTGTAGCTGATATAATTGTATCCCATATTCCTTGCTTTCCACAGCAGAGCTACCCCTTCACTGGGATGTATTAGGAGAATAGATATTTGTACTTGTCCTTCCCAAAATAATGTAAAATAAATATAGTAAGTTCCGTTTTTGAAGTCCTCGATTCTTCCAGAAGCTCCAGCTCCAAGCTTTGGTGAAATGATCCGGGCTTGTATGAAGTCTCCTCCATAAGTCTTCCTTTTCCCCAAATAATTGAACATCTCAACCTGAACAATCAAGGTGTCTCCAACACAATAATTAGGTTTATAGTTCAATATTTTTGCTGTGCTATTCAGTGCGCTGGTGGTTTCATTAAAATGCATGGTGTGCTTTTGGGGGATTGTATGGTTTATCCTGGTCATTATCTCAGTTATTTGTTGGTCGATGGTTTTGTTTTCCATTGTTGTGTCAATGTACCCAATTTTTCCATAGGCAGGTGCCAGATGATTATTTACAATAAAGTGAAAGTTGGATAGCTGATGGGAAATGGTCAACATTTTTACTGTTACACACTTAGCTATATTCACAGACACAATTTAAGAGTTCTACAACAAAGAACCTACCTGGCTGACTTTTAGATGAATGATGTAACTGAACACCAGCATAACTGTACAACACAAAATGATCATATGAACTTTTTTGCTTGATTTGAACATTTTATTGGTCTCCTGAAACAAAGGTGAGGTGAAATCAATCATTATTGTGTTCCATGATCTATAACATAATTAAAGGGAGGTCTAAAAAACAATAGCCAACCCAAAGCAGCTCATTGTTTTGTGGTGGTTAATGTCCCATTGTGATCTATTGCTCTTTACACAGAAGATCGCCATAATAGGGCATGGGCATACCATGTGTTTTTTGTTTATATTGTAAGGTTAATTCATGATGAACAAAAGAAAATAAATTACAAAGTAGAAAGATTAGGGTAAAAACAAACAGAAGGTCTGCTGGTCCACACCAACCCATGCTAATCCAAATGTACACACTCTAGCATAAAATAACTTATAAGACCCATCTTGATTCATACCAGACCTTCCCCCAATCTGACCCTATTTATTCAAATCTGTGTCATTAATCTTATTCTTTAGCTGTCAGATCTTATGGTAGGAACACCTTGTGATCTTTAAAAGATGACCTATATTACTGTAAAAGAGAGGGTAATGCCGCATACACACGATGTTGGTTCAAACTTGTCTTGCATACACACGGTCGCACAAATGTTGGCGGTCACGTACAACACATACGACGGCACTATAAAAGGGAAGTTCAATACCAAGTGCGCTACCCTTTTGGGCTCCTTCTGCTAATCTTGTGTTAGTAGAAGTTTGGTGAGAGACAATTCGTGCTTTTCAGCCTCAAAAATACAATGTCAAATTAACAAGGGACACAAACTAACCGGAGATCTTGATTAAAAAAAGAAAAAGAAAAAAAGATCACTATAAAAATAAATTCTACTTGATTCAGAGAATGTGTGGAATTATGTGCGTCAGAATGCTCGGAGTTTACGAGAACGGATTTTGTTGTCGGAAAATTTGAGATCCAGCTCTCAAATTTTTGTTGTTGGAAATTCCAACAGCAAATGTACGATGGAGCCTACACACGGTCGGTATTTCCGAAAACAAGCTCCCATCGAACATATGCTGTCGGAAATTCTGAGCATGTGTACGTTGCAAAAGGGTAGTCACTAATAAGACACACCATAAAGAAAAAACATAGGAGGAGGGAGTGCCATGAATCTAAAATCTCATACTTTCTGAAGAAATATGAACCAATGTGACTCCATCTTAGGCCGCGTACACACGGCAGAGAACCTCGACGGGCAGAACACATCGTTCCGCCCGTCGAGGTTCTCTGCCGGCCGTCAGATTCGCCGACCCGCCCGTCGGGAAAGGCAACCAGCCATTCATCCCGACGGGCCATCGAGCAAATAGAGAACCTGCTCTCTATTTCAGCTCGACGGGTTTCCCGACAGGATGCTCGCCGAATCCGCATACACGGCCGAGGTTCTTGGCAGAATGCGGCTCCCAGCGAGGTTCTCGCTGGTTTCTGCCGAGAACCTCGGCCGTGTGTACGCCGCCTTAGATGTAAGCATCCATCTTAGAAATCATTGCTTAGTCATATAGGGCCAGATTCAGGTAGGACAGCGGTTCTTTATTTAAGTCATTTACGTTACTCCGCCGAAACTTTAGGAGCAAGTACTGTTATTCACATAGCACTTGCTCCTAAAGTTGCGGCGGCGTAGCGAAAATGAGATGGCGGAATTCAAATTGGGCGGGTAGGGGGCGTGTATTATTTAAACTAGGTGCGATCCCGCGGCGAACGTACTGCGCATACGTCGACTGTCAGTGCGCATGCTCCAAATTCTGTAAGTGAACGTCAATGACGTCAATCCCAATTCACGGACGTTTTACGCAAACGATGCTAAAAAACATTAATTTGACACGATGACGACGGCCATACTTAACATAGGATACTCCACCTAGGGGGCATGTTTTTCTTTACGCCGCGTATCGCTTACGGAAACGTCGGAAAGTCACTGCGTCGGGTCCGCGTACGATCGTGAATTTCCGTCTTTCACTGATTAACATATTCTCAGCGTTAATCAGCGGGAACGCCCCGAGCGCCATTTTTAAAATTGCAGTTCCGATACGATGGCGAAATACAATTACGCCACTCGTATAGGAACTCCAACCCGGCGTTTCTTGTGTTCTGCTTACAGAAAACAGAAACGCCAGCTCAAAGTGAGAGTTATGCTGGCGTATCACTGATACTCCAGCCTAACTCTACCTGAATCTGGCCCATAATCTACTGCATATATTCTCATCCACACATTTCTCAGCAAACGCTTTTTTTTGGGAACAAGTCTAGCTCCCAAGGGTAAGTTTAGGTTCTTGTTCCTTGATAACGTGTGATTTCTTGTAATTGACGCTTGACTGTCTCTAACCACATTTCTGTCTTTGTATTATTCTGGTACATACTGAGAATGTTCCATAAACAATCTAGATCAAGGGTCTCCAAACTTTCTAAACAAAGGGCCAGTTTATTGACCTTCAGACTTTAGGGGGGACGGACTATGGCTAATGGTAGTGGAAATTTTCTTGGCATCAGTGGGAGTAAACATCACCATAATTGGTATTGGGGATGAAGCAGTACCCTATCATTGGCAGGAATATTCCCCCATCATTGGTTTATTTGGAAGGAACAGTGCCCCTTTATTGGTATTATTGGGAGGGGAGGAATAATAACCCATCATCGGTATCATTGGAAAGCAGTAATGCCCCATCATTAGTATCAGTGGGAGGAATAGTGTCCCATTATTGGTGTCATTGCTGAAATCAGTTGGCAGAATCGTGTCTTGTATCTTTGGAAGTAGTGACTTAAGGGCCGGATAAAGGCAGGCAACGGGCCGCATCTGGCCCCAGGGCCGCAGTTTGGAGACCACTGATCTAGATGTAATATTGTTTACTGTTTCTGTTATATAAACAATGGGAAGCTACTGTGTGATTAAACTTATGCTTGTAACAGTATTATTCTGTCTATATAAACCATGCAAAAATACAACATTATCAGATTTACTTTGATAGACTCACTGTGTGCGACTCGAGTTATTTCAGAGTATTTCTCCGGGCCTGATGGGATAAGAGGAACAACTTGGTCAGATCTCTAGTCTATTGAACCAAGAACGGTTTCACCCCAACACTTTCGATTAGGAATTCATTATGATTTTGTTGGTAAGTAATACGTGTGTGAATATGCAGCCAATATGCAGGGACCGCCCTGTCTTTCCTCCGCTCTCCCCTATGGGGGGATCGGATGAACACGGACCGTATGTCCGTGTTCACCTAAACTGCAGACGGAAGACAAATAGGATTTTCTTCCGTCCAAAAAAAAGGATCTTTGCGGAGGCGGACAATTACGGGTGTCAGCGGATGTTTCTTTCGCTGACACCCGCAATCACACAGGGACCAATGTATGTCCCGTTTTCATCCGCAACGGATGGATGAAAATGCGGACATACGGTCTGCACATGTGAAAGGCGCCTAAGTGTGATGACTGTGATACAAGAAGTTCACATTATATCAGTTACGTATACAGTACATTTCTGATGTTGAGAATTATAATGATATAACATTAAATGAAACAACAAAGTAAAAACACTGGTTCAGCTTGGTTGTTAAGGTTTTTCATTAAAAGAATGTGTAGGAACTGGAAGTCGGCAGCTCTACCCTTCGATCAGCTTAAAAGCAAATTATCATGGCTTATGCTGAACGAACGACTAACAGCATTAGTACAAGATAGGATGAAGTTATTTCATAAAGTATGGGATCCATGGATACAGTATCTGACTAGTGACCCCAGGATAACTACGAGCTAGATGGGACCCGATGACATAATTTCCTGAGTGCGGGGCCATAAACCCCCACCTCTCCCTCCCCCTCCTGTGTTTCCTTTCTCTCCTGTACCATACTTTCTTAGATCCAATCGTTCTTCTCCTTCAACCACTAACCACCAATATTTCGATTGGAATATTGGTTCTCTCCTCCCCATTCTTGACATGCACTTTAACCATATATGTTATGTTTCACCCTCCTAGGTAGGTGCTGGAAGAAAGTATCGTTTTTGATCTTTCTGCTTACTAGGACGATGGTCAGGTAAGAGTGCTCTCTGCATACTAGGGAGCAGGATCTATTGGTTAGGTCTGCTCATTGTACTCAAGATCAGCTCAGCTTGTTCCGACTGTGCCCCACTGCTCCAATAGGAAGGCATATTGGACACTAGGAGGGGCCCTGACAAGTGAGTGCACAGGCTTTGTCAGAGGGAAAGTGCTGCATTGCATTGTTGGATACTGTATATAAAGCCAGAGTACATGTGCTTAGAGTTAGTTCAGCCGGAGAACAGAGTCCAGGAGAGGGGCAGCTGGCCACTCCTCCATGGAGGAGGTGTGTGGCCCTGGGTGATTGACCCAGGGGCCTAGAGAGAGAGAAGCTGAACCCAGAGGTCCTGCAGAGCAGACTGGAAGGGAGACACCAGGAAGGATCTGATTCTGCCTACAGTGAGTACAGAGTAGTGTCTTTAGGGGCCTGTAGAGTAAGGACCGCTCCCTTCAGCTAAAAAAGAATCAGTGAATGGGTGTCAGTAAAGGGGATGCTAGAGAGTGTCCTGAAGATAATGTAGTTCATCAAATGTGCTGCTAGTGAGAGCAAGAAGACTTAACCCTTCCATACATGTGGCCGTATGATTAAAGCAGTGTGACGGCTTCTTCAAGTAATCCAGTGAGGCCAAGTGGGAGTTGTCCTCATCTCTTGTGAATAGTTATAGTTGGAGTATTCCACTCATCCCTTCTCCCATCCAAGTTCCAAATACAATACAAAAACACAAATACCTTGAACTGGTCATTGATTAACAAGCACATGGGAGCAGGGGTGGGAACTCCTAGCAACCAAGCAAAAGTCCATAGCAACACTGTGAGGAACTCAAGCTACCAAGTGGGAAACCTTAGCAACTGAGCAGGAACCCCTAGCAACCAAATGGAAAACCCTAGCAACTAAGTAGCAAACCCTAGCAACCAAGCAGAGAATCCTCAGCAACTAAGTGGGAACCCTTAGCAACTAAGTGGGAATCATTAGCAACCAGCTGCAGGTAGCTAGAGAGAGGCCTATGAAGTCAATACTCAGAAAGCTCTACGGAGACAGTGCAAGTCAGTGCAAGTATGCTTTCAAGTTGTGTGCAAAAAAGAAGTGACTCGGGGCGCAGGAATTGGCACATCAAGGGCTGTGTCTGTACATGTGCTGGCAGAGGAAATGTCTTCCATCTCACTGCTGCTGGACAGTTTCCAGCAGCAGTGAGAATGTCAGGCTGGCATCTGAACAAGAGAATGTAGCCAGTGCTCAAGTGACATGAGTGTGTGTTTGTGGCAGGGATCACAGTCTGCATTACAGTACCATTCATGGAAGCTAGGCAGCATAATAGCAGCAGTGAAGGGGTTACTATACACCGTGGGAGAGAGCGCGCTAAAGAGATCTGCCTAGCAGGAGGAGAGTCAGCTAGTCTGGGGTCTAGGGCGTAGTCGCCACCAATCACAGTAGGGGAAGAGAGCTACGATGTTACTTCTGCCTTCAAGTGTAGCTGCAGAGAAGACACGTGCAAGGAATAGCAAGATGGCGGGTCCTGGAGTGCACGCCCATATTGGCCATGGTTCAAACCGGCACTTGCCCAGTGGGCCGCGGCCACCAGGGCTGCCAGGCTGCAAGTCTGGGCTGCTCTTTGAGCCCATGCCACTCATCCAGCCTCTCCGTGGCCACCCGGCTGCCAGTTAAGCTCAGCCATTGGCGCCGGGGAATGGAAACATGAATGGGGAGGAGCTAGATGAGACACACCTGTATACGTCAGCCATCGGTGCCGGGGGAATGACTGAAAAAAGGGGGAGGAGCCACAGCAGACACCTGCTGCAGACACATGAGTTCAGCCCCCCTGTAACCTGGATAGGGGGAGCAATAGGGGCGTTGCATATAGAACAATCATTCTCTCTATCGTCCTCCAGCATTATTGGAATAACTGCGAGAGGTAGAGGAGAAGCAGGCATTTCGATACTGCAGGAGGAAGATGGAGAGAATGATTGTTCTATATGCAGTCGCCCCCACTGATCCTCCTATCCTGCTTCTTTTTGCTGCTGCCCCCCCTGGGCTCTCCACCCCACCCATACTCTTTGCCTCCTAGTGCTCTTCACCTCCCCACATGCTCTCTGCCGCCCCCCCCCCAGTGCTCTCCCCCTCCCCTATGCTCTCTGCCGCCCCCTGTGCTCTTGACCTCCCCCATGCTCTCTGCCACCCCCCAGTGGTCTCCACCTCTTACATGCTTTCTGCCGCCCCCCTGTGTACTCCACCTCCCCCATGCTCTCTGCTCCCCCCAGTGCTCTTCACCGCCCCCAGTGCTCTCCAACTCCCCCATGCTCTCTGCCACCCCCCAGTGCTCTCCACCTTCCCCCATACTCTCTGCCACCTCCATGTGCTCTCCACCTCCCTCCATGCTATCCACCTCCCTCCATGCTCTCTGCCACCCTCCCTGTGCTCTCCACCTCCCCCATGCTCTTCGCCACCATCCCTGTGCTGTTCACCTCCCCCATGCTATCCGCCGCCCTTCCTGTGCTCTCCATCTCCACCCATGCTCTCTTCCACCATCCCTGTGCTCTCCACCTCCCAATGCTCTCTGCCACCCTCCCTGTGCTCTCCACCTCCCCCATGCTCTCTGCTGCCTTCCCTGTGCTCTCCACCTCCCCCTAAGCTCTCCTCTGCCCCCCTGTGCTCTCCACCACCCCACATGCTCTCCGCTGCCCTCCTGTGCTCTCCTCTTCCTCCCTGTGTTCTCTGCCTCTCCCCTGTGCTCTCGTCCCACTCCATGTTCTCAAGGTTCTTTACTGTGCTCTTCATCCCACCTCACCCCCCCCCCCACACACCTCTGCTGGGTTAGCCCCTTCACCCCCCTCTGGGGATCTGTCAGGGTGGAGAGTGGGGAAGGGGCTGGTTAATGTCATGGGCTGCTCAATCCGAAATGCCAGGGCCTATTTTTTGCCCCAGTCCAGGCCTGCCGGAGTGAACTGGAGCACAGTGGCGGAAAGCCGTAGAGCGGCTTGAGCTGCAGAATCTAACCCTGTGGGAAACAGGGGTCTGATTAATGCCCAAGGAAGGACTGGTGCTGTGCAGTGAAGGAGACACTGAGCATCTTGGGCTGGTATGTAACAAGTGCCTGAATGTGTCTGTGCGGCTGTGGGCGTGAAGCCAGAGCGGGCACTGTGGTGACATGTTTCTAAAACTACAAACAACAGACAACAAGTCTGTTGTTTGTATATTGTATGGACCAGCGGCGGTGCGTCTATAGTGGGCGCAAGAGTGCCACCCCCTCTCTCCCCTGCGCCGCCACTCAAGTCTACAATATGTAGAGATTCATGCATTGAATGAATCTCTATGTATTGTCTCTGTCCCCGCTGCCACCCACTGTTCAGATGGCCGGCCCCTGGTGATCCCCGGACATCTAAATAACATTAGTTTGTTGGTGTTTGAAAGTGCCTATCAGAGCCAGCGGCTCATCCAATCATGTTCACCGGGTCTGGTACTGGTAACCTGATTGGCTAAGGCAACATCAAGGGCGAGACTCGGGAGAAGACATCAAGGGAGATCGGAGGGAGGACGGCTGACCCGAGAAAGGTAAGTGCTGAAGGACGAGGGGGGGGGAGCAATCTGGCAGTCTTTGAGGGGCAAACTTGCGGCAATTGATGGGCATAGTGGTGACAATTGATAGGCACAATGGCGACAATTGATGGCATGGCACAGTGACTGCGTTTGATGACATGGCACAGTGGCTGCGTTTGATGGCACAGTGGCGAAAATTGATGGCATGGCACAGAAGTGACAATTGATGGCACAGTGGTGACAATTGATGGGCACAGTGGTGACAATTGATGGCACAGTGTCTGCATTTGATGGCATGGCACAGTGGCTGCATTTGATGGCATGGCACAGTGGCTGCATTTGATGGCATGGAACAGGGGCTACGTTTGATGGTATGGTACAGTGGCTGAGTTTGATGGCACAGTGGCGACAATTGATGGCACAGTGGCGACAATTGATGGAACAGTGGCGACAATTGATGGCATGGCATAGTGACGACAATTGCTGGGCACAGTGGCGACAATTGCTGGGCACAGTGGCGACAATTGATGGCCACAGTGGCTGCATTTAATGGGCACAGTGGCTGTGTTTGATGGGCACAGTGGTGGCAATTGATGGGCACAGTGGCTTCATTTGATGGCATGGCACAGTGGCTGCGTGTGATGTCACAGTGGCGACTATTGATGGCACAGTGGCGACAATTGATGGTATGGCACAGTGGCCACAATTGATGGCATAGTGGCGACAATTGATGGGCACAGTGGCGACAATTGATGGGCACAGTGGCTGCGTTTGATGAGCACAGTGGTGGCAATTGATGGGCACAGTGAGGCTTCAATGGATGTTTTTATTTTTTCGTTTGTTCGCGTCCCCCCAAAAAAATTGAGCACCAGCCGCCACTGGTATAGACCCTGACTATGTTCCTTGGGTCTGAGAACCCCCTTTATTACCACTTATTAGTGTCCACCAGTGTTATAAGAGGAGTCCTTTCAGTTCTCCCATAAAGAAGAGTTTGTCTCCCATTTTTGAGACGCAGGATCTTTCATTCTAATACCAGTTTAGGACACACTGATACTTTGACGCAGTAAGTGGGCTTAGCACTATATGACCATACAGTAACCAAATCCCCCTATGTTCAGGTGTTTTTAAATAGCCTTCCAGGGTTTAAATGTAATTTTTGTATGCGTGTGTATAATCTATTTTGTTGCTGCAACTGGATCAGAGTGATTATAATACCAGGAGGCTGTATGTGAACTGGGAAGAGGGAACCACTTTAGAGACACTGACACCTATAGTGGCTGTTCAATTTGGGAGAGCACAGGAGATGCCAAGAACACCACTGGGGCCGGAACCAGTGATGTACGCCTGCACTACCATCTCCCAAACCAGGGAGATACATGTGTCTGAAGTACAAAGCCTACAGGGTGCTTCAGTAACAGCTGCAGGAGCTAACAGTCCATCTTTTAAAGAGGCAGTGGGGCGTCAATGGATCCAGAAGTGGAAGTCCTCTGGTTCAGTCAGTGAAGAGACAGAGGAGGCAGGGGTCATACCAGTTTGAGAACAAATTTGGGTCCCTAGAAAAGGGAATCAATGATTGGAGATCAGAGGCTGAGAGTGAGTGGGATTATGGGCCAGAGGGAAGAAGAAGCCCCTCAGGCTCCAGTTCCCTAAGTGAAGAGACAGAGGCAGAAACAATCGTTTGCATGAGGTGTGCAAGGAATCTGGGGTTCTGCAAGGTCTATACCACAAGGGTCCCAGATCTATCCCCACCCCACACCTATGTTCGGGCTCGAGCACAGAATGAGTCGTATGAAAATCTGATCACCAAAGTGGCGACACTTGCCATTGAGGTTATAGATGGGAAACCTTTACAGGCTGCCTATGTGACTCGTGAGACTGTAGGGGCTCTTCGCCATGAGATAATCCAATTTCAAGTAATTTTCTCACCTCATTACCCAGTGCTCATTGGTTATCCTTGGTTACAGAGGCACAACCCAGATTCCATTGATTACGAAAGTATTTGACCGACTCAAAGGTTTTCACAAAGCTCGATTTGAGAGGGGCATACAATCTCGCGAGGATCAAGGAGGGCGATGAATGTAAAATTGTGTTTAATGCCAGGATCGGACATTACAAATACCTCTAATTGAAAATATTGAGAAAAACCTTGCGCCAACAAACTAAGTGAAATAATTAAAATAAAATAACTAATAAAGCTGCTCCCCTTAAAGTATAGACATGCTAACTTGAGTAGTAATAAACAGAAGTGAGGGGGCACTAGTGGTATAGTGATGTCAACACAATTCAACAGTAATATATAGTAGACATTATTAATCAATTTCATATACAATTATAAAATGCAACATGCTCAATAATATTAGGAATATAATTGAATAACAGAACAGTCCTTTGTGAAGTCCATAAGTTGTTCAATGATCAGTTTGCCAAAGTGACATAAAAATAAAAATGAAACCCTCACCATATGGCAGTATATCTGCAGAATACACCCGATGTTCTTGATGAATATTTCCTACTCACCAGGCGAATATGAACTCTTTAATTAAAAAGTCTCAGAGCTGGGCTCAGCCCTTCCTTCTCTGAGCTGGCCGTTAATTACCAGCACCTATCTCTCCACAGTGACTCACCTGTTGATGATTTCCTGATCGTCTGTCCTGCTTACTTATGCCGTCCAGCCCAGATGATCTCTGCCTTTACCTGGTCAACATCACAGAGACTGTGATCTCCTGCACTCCTGTTAACAACTTAACGGCCACTGCATGTACAGTATATGTACGTTCACAGAATGGCACGTACAGGCAGATGGGCATACATGTACGTCCCTGTCTTCCCGCGGCTCGGGGGTCCGAACGGGACCCCCCCGCTACACGCGGTGGTCGGTAAGTGTGCGAGAGCGATCCGGGATGAGGGGGCGGCTATTCGTTTCTAGCCACCCCCTCGCTATCGCTCCCAGCCAATCCGCGTCCTCCCCCGCCCTCTGCCTGTGTAAGTGTAAACACAGGCAGGGGGAAGTGACCGATGCTTGAGGAGAGAAGACATCTGTAATTGTGAGTTGCACCTAACAGTACACTGACATAGGCACACAACCCCCCCAGTCACCCCCTGATCACCCCCTGATAACCCCCTGTCACAGTGTCACTATTGCAGTGATCATTTATTTTCTGATCACTGCATTTAGTGTCATTTTTGACAGAAATTTTTTAGGGCAGTTAGCTTTAGGCCCCTTTAGGTCCAGGGTAGCCCCCTACCCCCCTAATAAAGGTTTAACCCCTTGATCACCACCCTAGTTAACCCTTTCACCCCCTATTGCCAGTGTCACTAAGCGATCGGTTTTCTGATCACTGTATTATTGTCATTGTTGCCGCTAGGTAGCTAGTTTTTTTTTGAGGTTCCCCGCCAGGTTTATATAGCGTTAGGTACCCCCATAAATAAAGGTTTTAACCCCTGATTGCCCCTAGAGTTTACCCTTTCACCAGTGATCACCAGTGATCACTGTATAAATGTCAATGGTGACGCAGGTTAGCCAGTTATTTATTTAGTTTTTTTAGGTTTTTAGAAAGCGTCTTTTACCCCCATATAATACCTAATAAAGGTTTTAACCCCCTGATTGCCCCCTAGTTAACCCTTTCACCAGTGATCACCGTATAAATGTTACGGTTGACGCTGGTTAGTTAGTTTGCTGTTTATAGCATCAGGGCACCTGCCGTATATAACCCAATAAAGGTTTAACCCCCTGATCGCCCGGCGGGTGATATCAATTACATTTTTGCGTCAGTCGGGTCTGTATCGCCCCAGGAAGCGTTAGGTTAGTGCCAGTAATGCTTACACCCTCGTGCAAAGCATACACCCCCCTTAGTGGTATAGTATCTGAACGGATCGATACCTGATCTGATCAGATCTATACTAGCGTACCCAGCAGTTTAGGGTACCCAAAAACGCATTGTTAGCGGAATCAGCCCAGATACCCGCTAGCACCTGCGTTTTGCCCCTCCGCCCAGCCCAACCCACCCAAGTGCAGTATCGATCGATCACTGTCACTTCAAAAACACAACACACATAACTGCAGCATTCGCAGAGACAGGCCTGATCCCTGTGATCGCTAACAGTTTTTTTTGAGCAGCAAGAACCGCAGGACCCTTGTATGGAGCAGAGAAGTACTAGCACCGTTATTCCTTCTGGTGAACTGGCAAGCACCAGCGGCTTAGTACACCCTGGTCGTTCATCCAGCACTGCAGTATCACGTGGTGACGTGGCGAGTCCCATAAGTGCAGTTGAAGCTGGCGAGGTGGCAAGCACAAGTAGTGTCCCGCTTCCACCAAGAAAAATAAGACAAAGACAGGCCCGTCGTGCCCATAGTGCCCTTCCTGCAGAATTTGCCTATCCTGATTGGGTCCCCACCAATTCTGCAGAACCCGTACTTCCCCCATTCACTGGCCAACCCGGTATTCAGGTGGATACAGCAATTTTTATGCCACTTTTATTCGCTGTATTTCACGGAAGATCTCTATAGATCTATTGTGGACCAGAGTAATTTATATGCTGGTCAATACATCACTGCTAATCCCCAGTCCTTCCTTGCCAAAGAATGGAAACTTCTTACGGTTTCCGAAATTAAGACCTTTCTGGGCCTTACCCTCAACATGATTAATTTCCGAAGTTGCGAATGTATTGGTCCACACATCCAATTCACAATATGTCCATATTCTCTGCTCACATGGCCAGGAAACGATACAAGGCAATCCTGCGGTTCCTGCATTTCAGTGACAATGCACTTTGTCGTTCACTTGGAGACCCTGAATTTGACCGGCTCTACAAAATTCGGCCCCTCATGAACCATTTCAACGAACGTTATGCAGCCTTGTTTAATCCCCAGCAAGTTGTCTGCGTTGATGAGACCCTGATTACATTTTCTGCCCGCTTGTCTTTCAAGCAGTTCCGTGCCAGATACGGGGTCAAGCTCTATAAGCTTTGTGACAGGGCAACAGGCTACACATGGAGCTTTAGGGTTTATGAGGGCAAAGATAGTGAGGTAGAGCCGGAAGGATTCCCAGATTACATGGAGAGCGCTGGCAAGATCGTGAGGGACTTGGTGTCACGATTATTCGGAAAGGGGTACTACTTGTATGTGGACAATTATTACAGCAGTGTGCCACTTTTTTGTCACTTGTTTGATCATCAGATTGGAGCATGTGGCACCGTGCGACCTACTCGCCGGGGCTTTCCCCAGCAGGTTGTAGATTCCCGTATTAGCCTGGGGGCGAGAGCCTGCTGCAGGTGTAATAATTTGCTCGCTGTGAAGTGGCAGGACAATAAGAATGTTTTCGTTCTTACCACCCTTCACGCAGACATGACAGTACAAATTCGTACGGCGACTGGTGTTGTGGAGAAACCCCTCTGTGTCCACGAATATAACAAAAATATGGGAGGGGTGAACCTCAACCACCAGTTGATGGCGCCGTATCATATTGCCCGTAAGGCGAGACGCTGGTACAAAAAAGTGTCTCTATATTTATTTCAATTGACTTTACTGAATGCTTCTGTCTTATACAAAACTTCAGGACAGATTGGAACCTTCCTTGAATTCCAGGAAGAGATTGTCACAGAACTCCTGTATCCAGTAAGCCGACTGCATGAGAGGCATTTTTCGTATGCCCTCGAGAGTACCCCTACCCAACGAGCCCCCCAAAGAAAATGTCGTGTCTGTAGCAAGCGCGGATTTAGGCGTGACACCCGTTATTTTTGTCCCCAATGTTCTGCCGATCCTGGTCTTTGTATTGGTGAATGTTTTGAACGCTTCCACACACGAGTGAAGTATTAGCTTAGGGTAAAACATTTCACAGGCTAGGCACACTTACACAGGGTCTCCCAAGATGCCATCGCATTTTGAGAGACCCAAACCTGGAACCGAAAAGTTGAACAGTTACAGTTACAAAAAAAAGTGTTAAAAAAAAGTAAAAAATAAAAAAAGACGAAAAAATATAAAATAAAAAAAACAAAAATAGTTGTCGTTTTATTGTTCTCTCCTTCTCTATTCTCTCTCTATTGTTCTGCTCTTTTTTACTGTATTCTATTCTGCAAAGTTTTATTGTTGTTATGTTTTTTCATGCTTGCTTTTCAGCTATGTAATTTATTTTACTGTTTTCAGGTACGCCATTCAGCTGTTGCGCGGACTTAATTATCTTGACAGCAACAGCGTTTGCTCCCACGATATATAAAGCCGTGCCTCCAATGCTGCAGGAGGTGATTTCACCACCACAGTAAAAAAAGAGCATATATGCCGAAGCATGGGGGCATTAGGGGCGGAGGAGCGATTTTGCTCCTAATGCGGTTGACATTCCTACGGAGGCTTTACCGTGGAAAAGTCTGACCATGTGTACACGGCATAGAAAAGTCCGACCGTGTGTACGCAACATAGAAAAGGTAGTTATAGGTAGTGATAGGTAGTGAGGAGTGAAATCAAAAATGTATGCCCTTAGAAATCTTGAAGGCGGTGCTTGGTTTTCGGGGCCCCGTACGCGGCTAGACTCACAAAAAGTCCCACACATGTGGTATCCCCGTACTCAGGAGAAGCAGCAAAATGTATTTTGGGGTGCAATTCTGCATATAACCATGGCATGTGTAAGCAATATATCATTTAGTGACAACTTTGTGCAAAAATAAATCAGTTTGTCATATTCCTGCAACTTGTGTCAAAATATAAAATATTCCATGGACTCGACATGCCTCTCAGCAAATAGCTTGGGGTGTCTACTTTCCAAAATGGGGTCATTTGGGTTTGTTTTGTGCTATTTTGGCATTTTATGGCCTTCGAAACTGTGATAGGTAGTGAGGAGTGAAATCAAAAATTTGCGCCCTTAGAAATGCTGAAGGCGGTGCTTGGTTTTTGGGGCCCCATACTCAGGAGAAGCAGCAGAATGCATTTTGGGGTGCAATTCCACATATAACCATGGCATGTGTGTGCAATATATCATTTAATGAAAAAAAAAATGTTGTCATTATTTAATCACCTGGGACACAAAAATAAAATATTCAATGGACTCAACATGCATCTTTAGCAGTTTCCTTGGGGTGTCTACTTTACAAAATGGGGTCATTTGGGGGGGGGGGGGTTGTACCGCCCTGCCATTTTAGCACCTCAAGAAATGAGATGGGCAGTCATAAAATAAAAGCTGTGTAAGTTCCAGAAAATTTACCCTAGTTTGTAGACGCTATAACTTTTGCGAAAACCAATAAATAAATAAATATACGCTTATTGCGATTTTTCTTACTAAAGACATGTGGCTGAATACATTTTGGCCTAAATGTTTGACTAAACTTTAGTTTATTCGATATTTTTTACTTTTTGTTATAAGAAAAATCTTTTTTTTTCAAAATGTACTGTCTTTTTCCGTTTATATCGCAAAAAATAAAAATCGCAGAGGCAATCAAATACCATCAAAAGAAAGCTCTATTTGTGGGAAGAAAAGGACGCAAATTTCGTTTTGGTACAAGATTGCATGACCACGGAATTACCAGTTAAATTAGCGCAGTGCCAAATTGTAAAAACACCTTTGGGCATTTAGCAGCATATTTGTCCGGGGCTTAAGTGGTTAAAAACTTGCTTGGCTGACGGTCCTTCTGCCTCCAGATCCTGCTTGTTCCAAAATGCTACTCCCAGGCTTCCTGATTTTCCGGTTACCAAATTTTGGCTATGTTTTGACTATGTTTGTTCTATTTACTTTTATTAATTAAAAAGTGTGATTCATGGTTTCTGACAGTAGGCAAAGGCTATGAATTCAGAAGATGCAGTCAATCCACTTGGTAATATTTTTTCCAGATTGGATGATCCGGATCACTGAATGGATCAGTTTGCCATGGCGTTACAAACGCTCCTGAGTTGCGCGGTTCACCTGGAATCTCCCGCTGTGGCTGCTCCGGTACAACCTGTGTTGCAGATCGTCTCTGCTTTTGCTCCAGTCTCTGTGCAGGCCCCCGCCTCGATTATATACCCTATAAGAGGTATGTCTAGGGTTGCCAATTTTTCTTTAAGCCAAACCTGAACACTTTATCGGCGCACAGCAATTTTTTTATTTATTTTTTATACACTATAGGATTGTAACAGACCTCGGACACTACAAAGCGAACAGTAAAGTGATGCACATAGTGCTCCCTCACTTTCCTTTTAGGCCTTGTTCCAAGCCGCATTCCTGTCTAAACCAGTGGCGGTTCGTCCATAGAGGGCGCTGAAGCGCCCCCCCCTCTGGCTCTCACCGCCACTGAGTCTAATAACATAGATTCATGCATTGAACAAATCTATGTTATTATCGCCGCTGCTGCTGTTCTATTCAGATGGTCGGCGCTCATGTCCGGCCATCTGAATAACGGCAGCTGGTTGGCTGTACGGAAGTGCCTATCAGAGCCAGCCCTCGGGTCCCGGAAGCTTATCCTCAGAACGCACGGGGGGTGCGTTCCTTGGATAAGACTGACAGACGTCTCAGCCAATCAGGTTGGCCGGTTCTGGCTACCGGTAACCTGATTGGCTAAGACGCCTGTCAGTCATCGAGGGCAGCAGAAGACATCGAGGGACGTGGATGGCTGACTCCAGTAAACGTAAGTGCCGGGCGGGGGGGGGGCACTTTACAGGGCACAGTGGCGACGAAGGGAACACTCTGTGACATCAATGGGCACAGTGGCGACAATAGACACAGTGGAGACAATGGGGACAATTGGCACAGCGGCATGAATGGGCACAGTGGCGACACATAAAGGGCACAGTGACATCAACAGTGGTGACAATAGGCACAGTGGGGACAATGGGGACAATTGGCACAGCGGCATGAATGGGCACAGTGCCAACAATTAAAGGGCACAGTGATGACAATAGGCACAGTGGGGACAATGGGCACAGTGGGGACAATTGGCACAGCGGTGACAATTAAAGGGCACAGTGGTGACAATTGATGGCATAGTGGCTGTGTTTGATGGCATGGTACAGTGGCTGCGTTTAATGGCATTGCACAGTGGTGCGAATTGATGGCACAGTGGCTGTATTTGATGGGCACAGTGAGGCTGCAAATTATTTTTTCGTTTGCGCCCCCACATAAATTTTGAGCACCAGCCGCCACTGGTCTGAACAATGCCAGCCCGTGCATTAAGCGCACCCGGACACCGCCCCCTCTCTCCAGCCACCTCTTTCTGTGTATAATGAAGGCCGCGTACACGCGATCAGACCGGTCCGATAAAGCTGGCCTTAAGGCCAGTTTCATCTGACCAAATTGATCGTGTGTATGGCCCATCAGACCGTTGTCCATCGGACCAAAGTTTTAAAACTTGCTTTAAAATCTGTCTGACGGACGCCTGACAATCGGACCAAACCGATGGTTAGTACGCAAAAGCATCTGACTGAAAACCCGCGCATGCTCAGAATCAAGTCGACACATGCTTGGAAGCATTGAACTTCGTTTTTTCAGCACGTCGTTGTGTTCTCCGTCACCGCGTTCTGGCCCGATCGGATTTTGGACTGATGGTGTGTACGCACCTCAGACCATTAGACCACTTCAGCGGTGACCCGATGAAAACAGTCCGTCGGACCATTCTCATCGGAACGGTCTGATCGTGTGTACAGGGCTGAATAGATTCATGCATAGTATGAATTTATCCATGGCCGCCGCTGCCACACCCCCGGTTATAAGCACCTAATTAAAGACGTAGGCTCTGATAGGCTAAAAAAAAAAGATGGACTTGGAGCGCAGAGCATTGCACTCACAGTGCACACAGATGTGTTAAAAAAGCTAATTAATATTTGCTTTTCTAACACTGAAGTTAACACTGAATCGCCTCTCTGCCAATCAGGAAGCGTGGGTATGTTACGCAGTTCCCGATTGGGGGTTGTCGATGTGATTTACTGAAAATGATTCACATTACCACATTTTTTTTTTTCAATTTGTATTCAGCTCATACAGATTGCATTTCTTGAGGTTTAACAAGTAATTTATTTGATTTGTGTTTGTACTTGCTACAGAAGGTTAGAGAAATCTCACCTTGAATTAATGCTGGAACAATACCCAATTTGAATGCAGAGACGGAATGTCCCTTAAAGGATAATGACATACAAGTGAAAAGGCACTAGACCCATATGATTGTCATTTCAAAATGTGACCAAAATGTGACCTTACACAATATACTGTATATAATCTTGAGTTAATAGAAGCAACAGAGGGGTGGCGGGGATAGTTGGAAAGAGTGGGACAGGGGAGCCCGGTGTACCGTATGGCACACGTGACATGAGCTCTGGTGTGCCCCGCACCTCCCCCAACCACACAGCGGCCCTGGACGTCAACTTCCCCAGAGACCTCTGTGTCTTTGTTGACTGCTTCCTTAGAGAAGAAATAGGAAACCCCTGACTGGATAGCTGCTTTCTCTATGAGAGCTTAACTGACAAAGTGATGTACATTACAAGAAAGTAACAGCATTACTTATAGGTAAATTCCAATGGCTTCAGTTTCAAGGAATTTATAACCCCCAACTAATTATGTAGGGTATATTTTATCACATCCATAAATTTTAAGAAGTGCCAGAATGTCTGGAGGAAATTGATGTTTGGCAGTTTTTGACAGGTAATGTTGTCTTACTAAGCCGAGGGCAGGAGGTCATAAAAATAACATTAGAAGTTATTTGTTATACAGCACTACCTCTAGAGGTTGAAAATAGTAATTATTCAAGATTGTGTTAGACTTGGTTGTCATGGTAACATATAAAGCTCAATGTCATAATGCATCATCAATTACATAGTAATGACACACACACACACACACACTTTTTGAGTGAGATAAAAAGTAGTTACAGATCATAGAGAGGGGATCTCTTGAACGGAAGGGCTGGATTCTAAAAGGAGGATTCTGGAATGCTTGGAGATCTTGAAAGGTGGAAAGATGTAGGAATGTGAAAAGAAGTCCCTGGGACTTTGCTTCTCAAAACAACAGAATTCTTAAGTCCTGGTAAAGTATTAATTTTTTCATGTGTACCTTTTTGGCAATTGAATTGTTTTTGCATATACATTACTAAAACCATTTTAAATATATGGCAGAGCAAATTTGAGTTGTATTATTTTTAACTGGTATGAAATAATTATATTCCAAATATTAGGGCCAGATCCACATAGATGGGACGCCTGCGCTGCGTGTCCCATTTACTCTGCGCCGCTGTAAGTCACAGCGGTGATTTCCTTATCCTAAAAGAAATGCCGCTGTAACTTACGGCGACATATCGTAAATGGGCCAGCGTTCGTGGGTGTAATTCAAATTGACTAGGGGGGGCGTGTTTTATTATAATTATGAATGACCCGACGCAAACAACGCTTTTTTTAACTGCGCATTTGCCTGCCGTGGACGTACCCTAGTGCGCATGTGTGAAATCACGCCGCAAAACATCAATGAAAATGACGTGAACGTAACTTACGCAAATCCCTATTCGCGAACGGTTTACGCAAGCGACGTGAACGATGGAAAAATCAATGCTGGCCCGACGTCCATACTTAACATTACGTACGCCTCTATAAAGCAGGGGTAACTTTACGCCGGACCTACGCTTACGCAAACAACGTAAAAACACTGCGCCAGGCGTACGTAGGTTCGTGGATCGGCGTATCTACACCATTTGCATATTCGACGTGGAAGCGCCCCTAGCGTCCAGCGTAAATAGGACACTTTAGGACTACGGTGTAGGACGACGTATCTATGCAAAAAAACAGCGTATCTTGTTTTGTGGATACAAAGCAATAATACGCCGGCGCAGATTTGAAATTACAGCGGCGGATCTGGAGATCCGCCACCGTAATTGTTTGTGGATCTGGCCCTTCATATGTACCTTTTTGGCAATTGAATTGTTTTTGCATATACATTACTAAAACCATTTAAATATATGGCAGAGCAAATTTGAGTTGTATTGTTTTTTACCTGCGGTATGAAATAATTATATTCCAAATATTAAGAGACATACACAGTTTTGTATGTCTTTAAAAAGATAAAGCCAACGTTTGTACAATGGTTTTGCCATGATATGTGTGTTAAATAGATTAATTCTAAATTTAACATAAATCTTGATTGGATTTTCAAGTTATGAATATGACATTTTGGTTGTGCATTTTTTGCCGCGTACACACGGTCGTTTTTTGCGATGAAAAAAAAACAAATTTTTTAAAACGTCATTTAAATTGATCGTGTGTGGGCAAAACTTTGTTTTTTGTCTTCAAAAAAACGACCAAAAAAAAATTCCAACATGCTTGAATTTTTTGTGTCGTTTTTCAAAACGTCGTTTTTTGTTTCACAAAAAGTCACCGTGTGTAGCAAAAACGTCGTTCAAAAACAACGTTTTTCAACCCGCGCATGCCCAGAAGCTAGTTATGAAGCAAGCTTCAATGGAAAAGAGTGGTGAACGTAACCTCGCTTTTTGTGAAAAAACGATGGTGTGTATGCAAAATTGTCTTTGAAAAGTGACGTTTCAAAAACGTCGTTTTTTACTTCACAGAAAACATCGTTTTTTTTTTTCATCGCAAAAAACGACCGTGTGTACGCGGCATTAGAGTTTAAGTAAAAGGTCTGTTTGTTTTGAGAAGGAATCATTTGTACTAAAGTATCACACTGTGCTAAGGTAAACACAATTGTTTACACAAGTCTGTGGAGTTCACTAGATATCAAGTCTAAATTTAACAAGTATCATTCAAGTATTGAAATGTGTAATTTTGTTATAAGAGCTTGTGAATATTATCTGTATCATCATTTATCTAATCTTTGATATATCCCTTTATGGGCCAGATTCAGGTAGAGTTAGGCTGGAGTATCAGTGATACTCCAGCCTAACTGTCACTTTAAGCCGGCGTTTTTGTTTTCTGTAACCAGAAAACAAGAAACGCCGGGTTGGAGTTCCGATGCGAGCGGCGTAATTGAATTTCGCCATCGCATCGCAACTTTAATTTAAAAATGGCGCTGGGGGCGTTCCCGCTGATTTACGCCGAAAAAATATGTTAATCAGCGGGAATCGGCAATTCACGATCGTATTCGGGCGCGACGCAGTGACTTTCCGACGTTTCCGTAAGAGATACGCGGCGTAAAGAAATACATGCCCCCTATTGGAATATCCTATGTTAAGTATAGCCGTCGTCATCGCGTCGAAAAAAATAAATAATTTGCGTCGCTTGCGTAAAACGTCCATGAATGGGGATTTGACGTCATTGACGTTCACTGACAGAATTTGGAGCATGCGCACTGGGATGCATTGACAGTCGACGCATGCGCAGTACGTTCGCCGCGGGATCGCGCTTAGTTTAAATAATACACGCCCCGTACCCGCCCAATTTGAATTCCGCCGGCTCATTTTTGATACGCTGCCGCATCTTTAGGAGCAAGTGCTTCATGAATAACAGCACTTTCTCCTAAAATTTCGCCAGAGTAACGTAAATGAGAAACGTTACTCCAGATTAAAGATGCTCCCATCTACTTGAATCTGGCCCTATGTGTATTATCACAAAATACACCTGATATTAATTTCCACTGTATTTTTAGTTAATAAATATATATTTTTAAGCATATCATTTGTGTCTTCAAAATAAAACGGATAAACAAACTAAAATTTCTTATTGGTATCTATGGAAAAAGGTAAATCTCCCAAAACCAAGATATGCATAATATAATAAAAAATACAATACTGTTTTATTATTTTAGTATAAACATCCTGACAATGTAAAAGAGGAAGCCACAAAATACTTGCTTATATCCTGCATAATCAGAGTTTTTGGAACCGATTGGTTTTGCTGTTGCCAGTACCATTATGCTTGTCCAAAAGTCATTGTGCATCATCTTTCTTATCACAGCATTTGCACTGATAGCTATTGACCTGCGAATGAAATCTTTCCTGGCAATCCTAAACCTGTTTATATTTAGTGTTGTGACACCTGTGCTGTTTTTACCATCATTAAATATTCCTGTAAATCTATTTGTATTATCTTGCTATTTCTGCTGCATCATTAGTGAGCCTTTTCTCGATGTGTACTTTAGTGGTCTTTCAGTCCCAGAACAATTGAAACCATATCTGTATCAAAGCAGGATTTGCAGAAGGCTTTCTGTCATGTCTATTGGATTGATTGAACTAATATGTTTCATTCTAACAGCCTTTAAATGTCAAGATCTATATTTATGGTATTTTGTTATTCCTGGCTTTTCTATCCTTGGCATCTTTTGGCTAATCTGCCATATTATCTTTTTAATCACTCTTTGGGGTTTCCACACTAAGCTAAATCACTGCCATAAGGTATACTACAGCCATAGAACAGATAACAGCCTTGATAGGGTTATGGCAACAAAAGGAATTCATATTTTTTGCCTTATTTCTGAGCGTTTGGTGTTCTTCAGTCTCTTGTCAACAACAGTCCTTGGAGCTGTATCTTGGCAGCCATCCAATGGAATCTTTATGAGCTTGTTTCTGATTGTCATACCTCTTGAGTCAATGGCACACGGTCTATTCAATGAAGCTGTTTGGGAGGGACTTCTGTTGCCTATGCAGTTGTAATTCCCACACCATGTTGCATCCACCAGAACATGTAAAGAAACTAAACCTGTGTTCCACGGCAATGCTAAATGATAGACATGTGCAGACTGGAATATTTTGTTTCATTTTTTCGTTTTCGTTTGGTAAATACATTTATTTAGTTGATTTGATTTGATTTGATTTGATTTATTTCGTTTTTCGTTGGGGAATAGTTTTCGTCCGAAAATCCAATAATACTTGGTTTCTGTCGAATGGTCAAAAGAATATTTGACGGAACGTCGAATCCTTACGTCGAATCGTACATTTCCGTTCGAATATTCCGCCTACAAGAATTCTAATGTTGTATGACTAGTAATAATGTCGAATCTATTTTCTCATATATCGAAATCTAATCTCTGTAATGTCGAATCTATTATTTCTATAGTGTCAAATCTTTTATCTATAATGTAGAATATTTTCCCTATACTGTCGAATCTTTTCCCTATAATGTCCAATCTCTCTATATCAAATTTTTACCACAACGAAAATGAAAATAAAGCATTTTTTATGTCGGATCTTTCGGTTTTCGTTTCTTGCGCTTTCGTTTCCGTTTGTTAAAACGATAACGAAAAAACAGATTTTCGGACGAAAATGCATTCTAACGAAAACGAATGCACATGTCTACTAAATGATATACAGAGATTCTTTGCTTCCCACATGATAGAAACTTATGGCTGTGACTACTCTATAAGTGGTCCTACTTTTGACAACGTGTAAACAAAATTCGTCTTTTCTGGAAATGAGAACATCCGATGGACCCAGGCATGATACTTACATACTGTACTACAGTGGACACTCTCACAGTACTGGAGAATGAGCTTTAGAAGATGGTAAAACATTGTGTTTTGAGACAATCCTTGAATGGTGGTGGGAGAAGAACAGTACATATTGCTCCCTTATCATTGTGTTAAATAAGGAGAGCGCACCTCCTTAGGTTAAAGAAGTTCGAAAAGTTAATGATCAATATATTGAATTCAAGGAGCAGAGATGGCAAAGATTGTAAATATTGAGGAAGATTGAGGATTTCTCTACTAAGTGGGTGGAGTACAATTGTAACCCTGACCACAATATAAGCTGGTCTGAGAAAGGACGCACTGTTAAGGCAGAATATGGGGTGTTAACGCACTGGAGTGACTGCACCTTGCATTTGCCAACAGGGAATGATGTGACAAAGCACTGGGTGAGTTATTTCCCTCGCATTACCGACCTTCTAGTCCACCTTGCTAACTGGTATGGAGCCCTCAATATTTTCTGGCCTTGTAAAGTTTGCTACAAGTTTCTGAAAATTAATTGGTTTCCTACAGCTGTGCTGGACACAGGCCAAGAATTTAAACTGGTTAAATCCTAACTACTGTTCTAAAAAATAATAAATTTTATTATGGTATGCATGTAGAGCAGGGCTTTTTTTCAGGGGGAACTTGGTGGAACTCAGTTCCGCCACCTCTGGCTCAGACCCTTTGGTGCCTGCTAACCACAATCACTGTTCTGGTTTCTGTGTTTACAAGTGACAGCTCTGCACTATGTATGTACTGCAATCCTGGTATTTAATGCCCTTTTAAGACCCTCCTACTGTTTTCGGGAAATTTGACTCACCACACCCACTCTTTAATGTGATTTGGAGGGTGTGTGTAGGGGGAGGGGTTTTGTGGGGCCATGGTTATGTTCCAGCACCTCTTGTTTGGAAAAAAAAAAGCCCTGATGTACAGTATATATATTTATCTATTTCAGTGGAAATTGAGACAGATAAAGACACAGATGGACCGTTTTCATCAGACAAAACCGATCGTGTGTGGGCCCCATCAGTTATTTATCCATCGGTTAAAAAATTAGGAACTTGTTTTAAAATTATCTGATGGATAAAAAAACCTATAGAAAAAAACGATCGTCTGTAGGCACGTCCATCGGTTAAAAATCCACGTATGCTCAGAATCAAGTCGATGCATGCTTGGAAGCATTGAACTTCATTTTTCTCAGCACGTTGTTGTGTTTTACGTCACCCCGTTCTGACACAATCGTTTTTTTAACTGATGGTGTGTAGGCACGACTGACCATCAGTCAGCTTCATCGGATAACTGATGGAAAAATCCATCAGACCGTTTTCATCGGATGGACCGATCGTGTGTACAGGGCATAAGTCTTTTATACTTGTGATGGTCCATACTACAAATTAGATGTCTGATTTGGGTTTTTGTAACATCAAAACGGTGTAATATACTAAAGGTATTCAAGTACAGAAAAAAAAAACTATCCGATCATACAGTATGTCCCCATATTTAGGTAAATATAAAGCAATTAAAGGACGTATTGTGGTGTATTTTAGTAGCAATTTTAGCATGTTTTCCCTGTTAACAAATATATTGTATATAAAATATTTATCTGAAAGGATGCACACTATAATTTATCATCTGACATTGTCAAATATATTCATAGCATGTTACATAGGGACATTAAAATATATGAAGATCGTGCTCTACAATTTGTCTATGCTATGACGAAAGGCAGCTGAGCATAAGGATTTCTGTCTACGATGTAAAATGTGGCATCTGTATAACAAGGGAAAACGTCAGCTTGGCTAACGTAAAAAAAAAAAAAAAAGCTCAGGCATACATCACTTATTGATTTTAGTTATAAAGTGACTCCAGCACGGTGTACATTTAGAACACATTTATACCCATTTGCCTCCAAGGCCGATAAAACAACAGAATTCCTGCCCTGTACACACGATCAGGCTTTTGATGGGGCAAAATTGCGGCAATTGATGGGCACAGTGGCTGCGTTTAATGGGCACAGTGGCGCCAATTGATGGGCACAGTGGCTGCAATTAATGTTTGTTTGTTTTTCAGTTTGTTTGTGCCCCCCCCCCCCCATGAATTTTGAGCACCAGCCACCACTGCCAACTAGGAATGTGAACATAAAGAGCACCAGTAAAACCCTCAGGGATTTCAGGAAATATGCAAATGTTCATTTTATTCATGACTTAAATATGTTTGTATTAAATCTATGCCAGCCCTCAAAATTTTCACTTGCCTGCTTGTATTTGGCGAGTGAAAATAAGAGGAGGTAAGAGAGCTGGGGGGTATTTTTGAGAGATGGGGGCATTTGTGAGAGAGCTGGAGGGGGCACTTGTGAGCGGCCAGAGAGCTGGGGGCATTTGTGAGAGATGAGAGAGCTGGGGGGCATGTGCATGCCCCTGTATGATTTGCAAGAAAATTGATAATTTACAAGGGTAACTCTTAAGGCCTGGCAAATAGCTCAGGACTTGAAATTTTGAGCCCTGATGTACATAACACATTGGCAGCTGCTTGTTACATACATATACAGTATATATCAGTTTATATATATTAGTATATTTATATTATTTTTTTTTACATATAAAGCATTTATGCCGGTTATGATTTGCTTTACAATATTCTGCTTTATGTAATATAGGAATGAAAATTGTTTGTTTAAATGTAAATAAATATATTTTATGATTTAAAAAAAAAAAAAAGACCAGAGAAGACACATACTGTGGTGTACACAAATCTGAAGTATTACAAAGGTCTGCATTTTTTAAGGTGTTCACAAGCTCTACAAACACTCACCTTCTAAGCAGGCCTTACAGTAAATCTGTAGATATTGTTAGGAATGTGTTGTTTTCAGGACGTTCACTCAACTATCACAACAGCTTAGCTCTTTACTGTAAGGCCTGCTTAGAAGGTGAGTGTTTGTAGAGCTTGTGAACACCTTAAAAATTGCAGACCTTTGTAATACTTCAGATTTGTGTACACCACAGTATGTGTCTTCTCTGGTCTTTTTTTTTTTTAAATCATAAAATATATTTATTTACATTTACACAGACAATTTTCATTGGTTTTAACCAAAGCGACTAAAAAACATTGAAGTATAAGAATAGAAAATGTTGTAGAATCTAATAAATGAACACATTTTTATTAGCTGATTTCACTCCTGCCCAAGAAAAATCATAACTAGTCTTATGCATGTGTACTTGTCAAAGTTAATGCGGAATTACAAAGTTTGTTCTTCAAAATTCGAGACGTTGACATTGTACTCAAAATGAAAAGTTGTTCAAAATTAGTCAAGCCAATGAAGGCACCATGCAATGATTGGACAAGCGATTTTTATACTTTGTCAAATTATATTCTTAAAAAGTGTATGGCCTCCATTAGCAATGACAGTCGCTCCAGTAATGGCACAACTTGGGATGCTCAATCAAAAATATCATTTTGGATAGAATGGGGAAGAGAAACACTCTCATATTGTCAGGGCTGGGTTACCATTACTTGCCTCATTAGTCAAGCCTACAGCCAGCCCCTTTTGGCTATTTAAACAGCTTTGCTCATTCCTTCTGTGCCCTTGCATGGGCAACATCTTCAGTGTCTTCCTGTGTATGCCTTTACCTGGCTGATGTTTCTTCTGATTCCTGCTACTGAGTTTTGACTCTTGATAAAGTGGATGTCTGGTTCCCTGATCCTATCTTGTCTGATTACCCACTCTGGTATCCAAACCCTGGCTTCTGTTTTAGACTATGGGTCAGATTCAGGTAGATGGGCGAATCTTTATTTTGGAGTAACTTTTCTCATTTACGTTACTCCGCCGAAACTTTAGGAGCAAGTACTGTATTCACAAAGCACTTGCTCCTAAAGTTGCGGCGGCGTAGCGAAAATGATTCGGCGGAATTCAAATGGCGCAGGTAGGGGGCGTGTAGTATTTAAAATAGGCGCGATCCCGCGGCGAACGTACTGCGCATGCGCCGACTGTCAGTGTGCATGCTCCAAATTCTGTCAGTGAACGTCAATGACGTCAATCCCCATTCACGGACATTTTACGCAAACGACTCGAAAAATTTTAATTTCGACGCGATGACGACGGCCATACTTAACATAGGATACTCCACTAGGGGGCTGGTTTTTCTTTACTCACTGCGTCGGGCCCGAATACGATCGTGAATTGCCGATTCTCGCTGATTAACATATTCTCGGCGTTAATCAGCGGGAACGCCCCGAGCGCCGTTTTTAAAATTGCAGTTCCTCTACGACGGCGAAATACAATTACGCCGCTCGTATAGGAACTCCAACCCGGCGTTTCGTGTTTTCTGCTTACTGAAAACAGAAACGCCGGCTCAAAGTGAGAGTTAGGCTGGAGTATCACTGATACTCCAGAGTAACTCTACCAGAATCTGGCCCCATGTTCCTAAACTGTGTAATTTTTGCTATTACATTAAAAGGTGTGATTTTAACTGCATTTTCTGTCTCTGCCTGGATAATGGTTCCTGACACATATTGATGGATGTTCAAGAAGGAAACCACAAAAAGCAGCCCCTTTGGGGGGCACAACTGAAATCTGGGGGTGTAGCCCTCCCCAAACCCCCCTAGATGTGGCCATGTTTCGGGCACCCAGGGGGCACAGCTTTGCTGCCCGCAGCCTGTTAAAATCTATGGCAGCCAAAAATATGCTGCGTCTGGATGGGGCTGGTTGCTGTACTAAGTGGTCTTTAGTGTTGCAAGTGCTGCAGATTGCAGTGAGGTTTTTTTTATCAGTTTTGAACAATTACAGCGGCTACAAATTGAAATGGAATGGTAACTTTAATAACATTAAATTACAAAATGGCTTGTGTAACAATTTGGCATGCTCTATTCTTTTTTTTTTTTTATGAAAGTGGAGTTCTCCTTTAATGGACAACATTTGTGTCTTTATTTACTTCAGCACCAACTGATTGAATCACTTACCAGATCCTTACAGCTCTTGGGGACCCAGCTGTCAGGAATTCTATACAATAGTTTATGCCTGTACATCTCCCTGTGTGCCCTGGTAATGGTGTCAGTTCACACAGAACTATTCATTCTACATTAGAGGCCCCGTACACACGACCGGTTTCCTCGGCAGAATTCAGCAAGAAACTCGATGGGAGACGTATTCTGACGAGGAAACCGGTCGTGCGTACACTTTTTGCCGAGAAACCCGCCGAGGAAGTCGTCGAGCCAAAAAGAGAGCATGTTCTCTATTTCCTCGACGGGCAATGGGAAAATTTGGCTCGATTCGTTTTTTGACAGCCGAACAAGGAACTCGACGGGGAAAACGATGTGTTTCGCCCGACGAGTTTCTCGGTTGTGTGTACACGGCCATAGAGAGAGAGTCCACTCAAGGAGTGTGATTGTTGGATGTTACTAAGAATTCTATTAGAATATTAGTAGCAGGCAGCTTGCCAGCGTCCACACAAACTGTAAATCAGATAGACCTTCACAGATCCAATTTATATACTGTAGGTTCATACATTACTTTGTCTTTGAAAAACATAACCACTTAAGACCCGGACTATTATGCAGGTTAAGGACCTTGTCCCTTTTTGCGATTCCGCACTGCGTCGCTTTAACTGACAATTGCGTGGTTGTGCGACGTGGCTCCCAAACAAAATTGGCGTTCTTTTTTTCCCCCACAAATCAAGCTTTCTTTTGGTGGTATTTGATCACCTCTGCGGTTTTTATTTGTTGTGCTATAAACAAAAATAGAGTGACAAATTTGAAAAAAATGCAATATTTTTTACTTTTTGTTATAATAAATATCCCCAATTTTTTTTAAAAAAAAATAATATTTTCCCTCATTTTAGGCCAATACATATTCTTCTACTTATTTTTGGTAAAAAAAATCGCAATAAGCGTTTATTGATTGGTTTGTGCAAAAGTTTTTGTGTTTACAAAATAGGGGATAGTTTTATGGCATTTTTATTAATAATTTTTTTTTTTACTAGTAATGGCGGCGATCAGCGATTTTTTTTTTATGTGACTGCGACATTATGGCGGACACATCGGACACTTTTGACACATTTTTGGGAACATTGTAATTTTCACAGCGAAAAGTGCTTTAAAAATGCACTGATTACTATGAAAATGACAATGGCAGTGAAGGGGTTAACCACTAGGGGGGGTTAAGTGTACTCTAAGGGAGTGATTCTTACTGTAGGGGGGCGTGGCTGTAGGTGTGACATCACTGATTGTCCTTCCCTATAACAGGGAACAGACGATCAGTGTAACTGCCACACAGAAGAACGGGGAAGGTATGTTTACACACACCTCTCCCCGTTCTTCAGCTTCTGTGACAGGCGGCGATCGGGTCCGCGGGCGTGGTCACGGAGCTTCGGACCGGGTCGCACGCCCCACGGCTGGGCTCTTAAAAGCGATGTACAGGTACGTGCCTGTGCCCAGCCGTGCCATTCTGCTGACGTATATGTGCAGAAGGCAGTTCTTAAGTGGTTAAACTACAAATCTATGAAGAATTTCACTTATTATTGCCTTAAAGTTATAAAAAATGTGTACTTTTTTTTTTGCTTTAGAGAGTCTAAAGGCAAATTCACTAACCGGCATCCCTAAAAAAAACGATGAGGTGTATTTTTAAAAGGTTCACATGGCTGTTCGCTCAACTGCATGTAAAATTTGTTCTGTGCAAATGGGGGGAAATGGAATGTTCTCGGGCCAAACACAGCCAGACAACATTTCCTATACATCTCCCATGGACCGGTATACTTTAATTGAAAGCTGTCATCAGCTTTAGGTCCCTTTCACACTTGTACGCAGGGCCGATCCGTCCTATAAGCTCACTATGCAAGCCGCTTAGGGCCCGCAAAGCTGCAGAGGGCCCCCTAAATTACTAGAGGCCCCGTCTGGTGAGAAGTAATTTTTGGCCCCTTTCAGCAACTCGCTGGCTGCATGTGAGAAGAGGTAAGAAGTCAGCACCCCCCCCCCCGCTTTTCACTTTAATGTAAGATGTCATTTTCGGCAGCAACCCCCACCCCTGCACTTCTTAACTTTAATGTCAGGATCGGCACTGCTGTATGTGATGTGGGCCCCAGGCAGAGCATTGTGTACTCATACTGTGGTACTAGACCTGACTCCTGCTGAGGCAATAGTAAAATTTGGGGGCCACAGGTCACCCTATCACCACTCTAGGTCTGTCCCTCTTATGTGGTCGGGCGCTATCCAAGGGGATTGGTGAAGAGTTATGGGTGATGGCATCACAGGTCAGATAGAGGGCCCCTTAGCAGAATTTTGCTTAGGGCCCCAGGGAGGTCAGGATCGGCACTGCTTGTACGACTTCAAAGTCGAGCGATTTTACCGCGATTTCGCGGCCGCGATTTTACCGCGATTTTGCCGCGATTCGCGGCCGCGATTTCAATGAATGCCTGTGTAAGTGGCATCAAAATCGGACCAAAGTAGTGCAAGGACTACTTTGAAGTCGGCACTACTTAAAGTCGTGCCAGTATGAATGGTGTTCATTGAAAATAATGGAGAATGACTTGTCATACGATTTTGCAGTACAAAATCGTGAGACAAGTCCTATAAATGTGAAAGGGGCCTTAGGTCCCTTTCACACTTGTACGACTTCAAAGTCGCGCAATTTTGCCGCGATTTTGCCGCGATTCGCGGCTGCGATTTCAATGAATGCCTGTGTAAGTGGCATCAAAATCGGACCAAAGTAGTGCAGGGACTACTTTGAAGTCGGTACTACTAAAAGTCGTGTCAGTATGAATAGTGTTCATTGAAAATCATGGAGAATGACAGTACAAAATCGTGAGACAAGTCGTATAAGTGTGAAAGGGGCCTAAGTGGAAAATCATACGGGACCATTCAATTGTGTTTTTCTAACTGTTATGGCAAAGTCAAACCGTAAATCGAAAAACACACCTGTAGGTGACCAACCATTAGTATGTGGGGGTGTTTTACAATGTATTGTCAAGCTCTAACAACTTCTTTGTATTTTAAACATTTTTAGTCAATAGTGGTCATGGTCAACATGTTCTCCTATTTATGAAACACACAAAGGCCTTTTGAATATTTTAGAAAGTATTTCAAGAATTTTCACTGGAGGAAATTCTAGTAACAAATTGCATTTGTATACGTTTCTGCGCCAACTACACCCATGCTATTTAGTTTACATAGAGACGAGATGGAGATGCAGATAGAGAGACTTTGGGCCAGATTCAGGTAGTCCAGAGCATCTTTGCTCTGGAGTAACGCTTCTCATTTGCGTTGCGCTGCAGAAATTTTAGGAGCAAGTGCTGTCATTCACGAAGCACTTGCTCCTAAAGTTGCGGCAGCGCATCGCAAATGAGCCGGCGGAATTCAAATTGGGCGGGTACGGGGCGTGTAGTATGCTAACTAAGCGCGATCCCGCCGCCAACGTACTGCGCATGCGTCGAGTGTCAAAACATCCCCGTGCGCATGCTCCAAAATCTGTGAATGAACGTCAATGACGTCACATTCCCATTCATGACCATTTTACGCAAGCGACGTATTTTTTTTTTTTCCGACGCGATGACG
The DNA here is from genome assembly GCA_029574335.1 of Rana kukunoris. NCBI lineage: Eukaryota > Metazoa > Chordata > Amphibia > Anura > Ranidae > Rana > Rana kukunoris. The sequence continues at coordinate 31,949,658 of CM056060.1, forward strand.
ACGCCTATACCTAACATAGGATATTCCAACCCCATGTAGGTATAACTATGCGCCGCGTATCCCGTCCGGAAACGTCGTATCGTCACTGCGTCGCGCCGGAATTCGATCGTGAATTGCCGATTTCCGCTCATTAACATATTTTTTGAGCGTAAATCGGCGGGAACGCCCCCGGCGCCATTTTTAAGTTGAAGTAACGATGCGATGGCGAAACTCAGTTACGCTCATCGCATCGGACCTTCAACCCGGCGTTTCTTGTTTTCTGGTTACAGAAAACAGAAACGCCGGCTCAAAGTCACAGTTAGGCTGGCGGATCACTGGATCCGCCAGCCTAACTGTTCCTGAATCTGGCCCTTTGTGTTTTTTCCAAAAATATTCTGCGTAGTTCCCTCAGTGTGTTTTTACAAGTTAATTTGCACTTATAAGAAAAAAATACATTTAAAAAAATGACTGTCATCTCTTCTTGTGCAGATACCAACTAGAAATGTGAACATATTAGTAGCAGGCAGCTTCCCGGCACAAACTGGAAATCAAATAGACCCTCACAGATCCAATTTATATACTGTAGGTTCATACATGACTTTGTCTTTGAAAAACTTAAACTACAAATCTATAAAGAGGTTCACTTATTATTGCCTTAACGTTGTAATAAAAAATGTGTATTTTTTTTTTATATAGAGAGTCTAAAGGCAAATTCACTAACCGGCATCCCTAAAAAAAAAAACGATGAGGTGTATTTATAAAAGGTTCACACGGCTGTTCGCTTAACTGCATGTAAATTTGTTCTGTGCAAATGGGCCAAAATGGAATGTTCTCAGGCTATATGCTCATTAATTCAAATGTGTAAATGCAGAAAATACTGCCTTATGGCCACTAGGTGGCACTGAGGTGCATACTTAAACTGGTTGTAAACCTTTACATATACCTAGTGAAGTGACTTGCCTCAGATGATACGGAGAGGTGGAACACATCCTCCTACATAAGTTGTACCTGTCTACCCTCAAGGAAGCAAGGAAGGGGATCTGGCGTCACACACACTGCAGAGCTAGAGCACACAGCTCTATGAAATCCGATAGCTGATTGGAGGAAACGGACACCCCCCCCCGTCTTCACAGGCTCAAAGAAAAAGAGCTGAGAGCAGGAGTCATCTGCTTGGTGCTGAAGGAATGAGGTGGACCATTCCCTTGGGAGGTTGAGGTGTCGCCTTAATATATTAGGAGCAAGTCATGCAGAGAGAGAGAGAAGAGATAAGAGAGGAACCAGAATTGATGCTTTGGATTCAGGTTAGTACACACTATAGTAGGGTGTGCTTTGTTCATTTTCACATCGAGGATGGGGCTGGCATAATAAGCAATAAGTATGTTCATCATCGCCATCTAGTGGCCATAATGCAGTCTGTTGATACAGGAACTCTCGGAAGCCTTCAACACCTTTTCCGCGCAGTGCATCTCTCACTTATGCCCCTATAGCCAGAAGCATGTTCAACCTGAACCGTCTCCATACACATCTCCAAAGTCAGTTAGTATGTAATAATTCATGCTGTAAAGTCCTGAGTCACTAGGTTGAACACATTGCTTTCCAATGAACTTTGCCACTTGCCCCAATGCCGCTGGATCTCGGCTTGAACCTGAAATTATAAAAAAAAAGAAATAGATCACGGTTGATGGATGTAGCATTGGCATTTTAGACCTCTTGCCGTACACGTAATGCACATGGCAAAGAGGGTGGGCTTTACCATCCATGGGCAGGAGAGCTTTTCATGCTAAGAGCATGCTAACTGCATTGCCAGCACAGTCAAAGACAGCTCTTGGCCAGTACTAATGGTTAGCAGCTCCTGATCATGTGGCCACTGTGTCAGCCAATCACAATGGTCACATATTCAGCTAATCCTACACCGGAGGGGAGGAGAGAAGAAATGGGAGAGGAAAGGAGGAACGAGAGAGTCTTTAATAGGTGTAATAATGATAATAAATGATGATGACAAATATTACTCACATCTCCATTAAGAAAGCAATACAACAAAGCCACAATGAATCCCTGGTGGAAAAGAATACAAATAGGAAAATGTAAAAGATTTCTTCCTCCACATTAGGATGTCAAAACATTCATAATTAAACATTTTTCCTCAAAGGAATAAAAAAAGCTTTAAACCAAGAAAATAAACAGCCTAAACTTAAAGAAGCACTTGCAGTAAAACACCGTTTTGATTGGTACTTTTGTCCATATGTACATATACATGCTGTACATAGTCTGATGGGCTGACGCCAATAAAATATTTCTGGTTGCCACTCCTGTCCTATTTACAGCGGCCTATATAAGTCCAAATAAGTGAATAACAAATTAAACCGCAAGCTATTGTTTTTATTTTCTAGCCTTCACTATAGCAATGGGCTATAGCTCATTTAAAGGGTCACTTTTTGCTGAAATTACTGTTTACAGGGTATAGAGACATAAAAGTTAACCGATTCCTTTTCAAAATGATTAAAAATAGATAAAAATCAATCATATAATGTGCCGGCAGGTTAGTTTCACTTTTGAACTGGTTTCATGTTTCTGTGACGTAGAAATAGACACAAAGAACAAAAACAAACAAATCCAGGGCAGTGTTTTGTTTTTAAAATGAATCTGATTGGTTCTGTGAAGTTTTAGACACACAGTAATGACAGCTTAGACCACCGTGAGAAAGCTCCCAGCACTGGGGTTATAAGGAAACAGACAAGCAGGAAGTGTGGAGAACAGAGCAGGATTACAGCAACTTCAAAGCAAAAACGAACAATAAGGACATGAAATCAGTACTGCAGTAAGGTAAAGGAAGCTATTTAGCTAAAAAAAAATCCTTTAGTGATCCTTTAACTGGAACCACTCCCTAATGCCACCTACACACGATCAGAAATTCCGACAAGAAAACTGTGGATTTTTTCTGAAGGAATGTTGGCTCAAACTTGTGTTGCATACACACGGTCACACAAATCTTGTCGAAAATTCCGGGAGGGAGAAGGGGAAAGCGGGGACTAACAGGGGAAAAGGGAAGAAAATATACTGCTGCGGCACTGCAAGTGTATCAAAACCAAAGATACATGAATAAATAGATAGTGCTGATTATGTTGATGATAGTGATCTATTTGCTTGCCATGGACCCCTTGAGAAGGGCATACCTACTATTTGGGTCCCTATAGATAAATGTTATTTTAAATGGTAGGTTATTGTGTATGGGGATGGCAGCCCCCATTATTGTGTCCCCAAATGTGATATAAACACAATCGGGACATAATTTGTCAAAATAAAGTAGATTGTGTTCCTTTTCATTTGCTAAAGAACAAATTGTCCTGGATAATGGTGAATGAGAGGTTGTCTGCTATTCTAGCGGATAAGATTGAGGGGTTTCATAGAATTTGGGACCCATGGATCAATTACCTTACGACCGCATGACCAATGAGTTTGTTGCAGGAGGGGATCCCCCCAATTGGAGTGCTCCCCTCTCTCCCCCTTCTTTCTCTTCCTTCTTTCTAGATTCTTCTTCCCTCTTACTTCATCTTTCAGGGTACTAACTGTTTTAAGACATTTTGACTTGGTCCCCTCTTTTTATACATGGTCTCTCCCCCTTCTTTGTTCTTTTTTTTTTGTTTATTATTATATATCTTTAGCTTCTCTGTGAGGGAACGGTTCCTGAGACCAGGGGGCCTTTCAGCCGAGAGCCCCTCTGGTGGTCCTGATCTAGCCCCTTTTGCTGACTAGTGACGGCTCTAGGACGGAGACCTAGGTGGATGTTTTCTGTCGATTTTACTATTGTGCCCTCAATGGATGTTACTACTATCTGTTACTTGGTTTTTAAGTGTACAGACAGGATGTTCCTGTCTTATTGTTTTATGTCCCTTTTTAAAAATTCAATAAAAATATTGGAAAAAAAAAAAATTAAATTAAAAATAAAGTAGATTGGGCGGTAGGGGTTAGGAGTAGAAAAGTTGGTTTCTTGTAACATAATGATATCTAATAAAGAAGGAAGGCCTTAAGATTAAAAGAGAAAAATTATATTTGCATAATCTGCATCAGAAATGTGTTTGCCATTTTAATGAAAAAATAAAGGGGCAACCACTGGTTTGTTTAGACAACAGATAAAGAAGGGGTGCCAGCAAAGTAAGGAGGTGAGCCATTCTTTGATTTCAGTCAGGTATAGACCGAGTAGAATTATTGCAAATTTTGGCAGCTCAGAGTACACATCCATATCTAAGGCGGCGTACACACGTCCGAGAACCTCGTCGGGCTAAACCCATCGTTCCGCCCGACGAGGTTCCCGATGAGCGGTCGAAAAAGCTTGACGAGCCAAAGTCCTCATTGAACAACGAGGAAAAAGAGAGCGTGCTCTCTTTTTTGGCTTTGACGAGCTTCCCGATGGGACGCTCGTCGGAAGTGTACACACGACCGAGAACCTCGGCAGAATATGTCTCCCAGCGAGCTTCTCGCTGGATTCTGCCGAGAAGCTTGGTCGTGTGTACGCCGCCTGAGAGTTACAAAGTCCAACAGAGATGGCAAATATTGTGTCTGAAAAGTATAAAGATTTTACGGGACAGTAACATTCCCTAGTCTCAAAAGCCTGCAATGCAACTAGCATCCTATGGTGTGGCATTGCTAGGAAATGTTAGCATAACCAGTTAAATAAAAGATATATAGAATTATGAGGCTGGACTCTGGAGAAATGAGTCACGAATGCCATTAGTGAGAGAACAAAGCCCAATGTGAGATACAACTAGGAGAAAACCAAGGATTGGTGCCAAAGAGCATTGACTGAGGTGGTCCAACCGAGTATTTGTTGGCATTACCAGATGTCCACAGGCTGGGGTTCATTTAGTAAAACAAACAGACTTTGTACTTTCCAAGTGCAATTGCACTCTGCAAGGGCATTTGCTTCAAAGTTTAGTAAATGAGGATGACCTCTGCTGACTTACCATTATCCAATGATGTGCAAGCAAAAATTCTGTTTTCTTAAATTTTCCTTACATGTGATTGCAAGAATGTGATTGGGTATTATTTGCAAAGTAAAGCTTTACCTCATTTACTAAGACCCCGTACACACGACCGGTTTCCTCGGCAGAATTCAGCAAGAAACTCGATGGGAGACGTATTCTGCCGAGGAAACCGGTCGTGTGTACACTTTTCGCCGAGAAACCCGTCGGGAAACTCGTCGAGCCAAAAAGAGAGCATGTTCTTTATTTCCTCGTTGGGCAATGGGAAAATTTGGCTCGACGGGTTTTTCGACTGCCGAACTAGGAACTCGATGGGGAAAACGATGTGTTTCGCCCGACGAGTTTCTCGGTTGTGTGTACGCCACCTAAGCGCTAAAGTAAATTCTCTTGCAAAGTGCACAGTCTATTTGACTTTAGTATCCCTATGGGTTCAATTCATTAGATCAGAGACCAGAAGAGAATGACCTATCCAGATCATCTAAACGTGTTTGTGTTAGCAAGTGAGTTCAATAGAAGTCTTTTAGCATATTATGGTAGGTAGGTAAGGATATTTGCTATTTAAGAGTAGGTAAACCTTTTTTAACATTATTATCATTCTTGATGAAGTCTTCAAAGGTTTTATTGAAAAAGTGGAGAAAATCTGATTGGTATGGGTCAGGTCAACAGATAAATAAAGTTGGGGGTCTGCATTGCGCAGCCTAAATTATATATTAAAATGTCCTAAATTCAAATGTCCAGACCTTCTTGTTTGGTTATAGAAATATAAAGTATTGCTTTACCATTGCAGGTACAACTATTTTAAAGGAAAACCTCCAGCGGTATCTTATGCAAGCAGCTGCAAGCAGGAAAGTCTCGGGGCATGAGACTTTACAAGCATTTTGTCTGATGCACCTAGAATGTATTTAGATTATTTACCTGAAACTCCAGTTGGGCTATAGCTCCAGACTATCCACCACAAGAGAGATTTACTCGTATTATTGCACTGCAAGCGCAGACCTGGCAGCTTCAAAACTATCAACAATCTGTAGGAGATGTAAGTACGGTACATCTCTACCCAAAGCTGAAATATCACCGATCCACTAAGTATGTTCATTTTCTTGGTTGCATTTATATATATATATATATATATATATATATATATATATATATATATATATATATACACACACACACACACCGTATATACTCGAGTATAAGCCAACCCGATTATAAGCCGAGGCACCAAATTTTGCCACAAAAAAATGGGAAAACTTATTGACTCGAGTATAAGCCTAGGGTGTCCATCTGCATGCCTCACTGTGCCATACTTTGCCTCACTGTGTCCATGTGCATGCCTCACTGTGCTCATGCCCCACTGTGTCCATGCCTCGCTATACCCATGCCTCACTGTGTCCATTGCCTCACTGTGCCTATGCCTCACTGTGTCCATTGCCTTACTGTGCCCATGCCTCGCTATGCCCATGCCTCACTGTGTCCATGATTAGACTGACGTTTAACATGGTAGTCTATAGAAGGGGTGCCTGGGTTTGAAAAATCGGATTATCCCCAGCCATAGGTCCCCCAGACAAAACACTTTGCACACTTGTAGATGAGAAATGGGGCTACATGTGTGCCAAGTTCCGGGTCCAGGGGACCTATGACTGGCTGGTACCGGGTCCCCTAAGTCACTGGAGAAATGACCATTTAAAATTGAAGTCTATAGAAGGGGTGCCCAACTTTGAAAAATTGCTGCTCCTCACTTGTAGGTTCCCTGGACAACAAACTTTGCACACTTGTAGAATAAGAGAGTGGAGCTACATGTGTGCCAAGTTCCAGGTTTAGGGGACCTATGACCGGCCGGTACCAGGTCCCCAAATCACCAGAGAAATTACTGTTTAACATGGGAGTCTATGAAAGGGGTGCCCGGCTTTGAAAAATCGCTGCTCCCTGGCCGTAGGTCCCCCGGACAACAAACTTTGCACACTTGTAGAATAAGAGAGTGGAGCTACATGTGTGCCAAGTTCCAGGTCCAGGGGACCTATGACCGGCCGGTACCAGGTCCCCAAATCACCAGAGAAATTACCGTTTAACATCGGAGTCAATGAAAGGGGTTTGAAAAATCGCTGCTCCCTGGGCGTAGGTCCCCGGATAACCAATTTTGCACACTTGTAGAGGAAGAGTGGCACTATATGTGTGCCAAGTTCTGGGACCCTAAGTTCAAGGGGAGATCAGGCGCAAAAAGGTGACTTAAGTATAAGCCGAGGGGGGCATTTTCAGCACAAAAAAATGTTCTGAAAACTCGACTTATACTCGAGTATATATGGTATTTATAGACACACCTGTCTAATAACAAATTATCCATAATAAAACAATTAAAATCAATATACAGTGGGGAAGTATTGAACAAGTCACCATTTTTCTAGGTAAATATATTTCTACAGGGGCTATTGACAATAAATTATCACCACATCTTGGTAACAACTCATATAATCCACTCATACAAAGAAACTAAAACAAATATGTCCAGAAATTTCATTATGAGTAATGAAATGGAATGACACAGGGAAAAGGTATTGAACATGCTAATTGAAAATCATGTAATACTTCGTACAAAATCCTTTGGTAATGACAGCTTTAAGACCTCTGTATGGAGAAACTAGTTGCATGCATTGTTTGGGTGTGATTTTAGCCCATTCTTCCACACAGTCTTCATATCTTGAAGGTTCCATGGGCCTCTTCTTCTATGAACTCTGATCTTTAGTTCCTTTCATAGATTTTCTATTGGATTCAAGTCAGTTGGTTGGCTGGGCCATTCTAGCAGCTTTATTTCCTTGGCTTTGTGTTTAAGATTATTGGGAATAATTATTATTATTTCTCTTTTTGAAACCAATTGAGAGTTTCCTTGGCTTTGTGGTTGGGATCTTTGTCTTGCTGAAATGTCCACCCTTGTTTCATGTTCATCATCCTGGTAGATGGCAGCAGATTTTAATCAAGAATGTCTTGGTACATTTTTTCATTCGTCCTTCCTTCAACTATATGAAGTTTGCCAGTACCTTATGCTGAAAAACAGCTCCATACCATGGTGTTCCCACCTTAAAACCACTGTTAGTATGGGGGGTGTTTTTGGGGTGATGTGCAGTGACATTTGACCTCAAAACATAGGGCCAGATTCTCTAAGAAATTCGCCGACGTAGCGTAAGCCATTTACACTACGCCACCGCATCGTACTAGAGCAAGTGCCGTATTCTCTAAGCATTTGCTCCGTAGTTTGCGTTGGCGTAGCGAAAATGGCCCAGCGTAAGCCCGCGTAATTCAAATGGGGCGGCTTGTATTTAAATTAAGCGCGTCCCCGCGTCAAACGAACTGCGAATGCGCCGGCCGGGGAAAAAGCCCAGTGCGCATGCTCCAGCTCACGTCGGAAAGCGCCGTTGAAACCGACGTCAAAATGACGTGATCGTCACTACGCAATGCCCTATTCGCGAACGAGTTAGTAAAACAACGTAAGCGACGGAAAAAGCCGACGCTGATCCGACGCCATACTTACAATGGCATCCGACGGCACCCGACGGCATCCGACGGTACTTCGTAAGGTTACTCCTCATAGAAGCAGGGGTAACCTTACGAGTTCGTAAACGACGTACGCGATGACGGAGCGGCGTAAAAGCAATCGGGACTCGGCGTAGTAGCCTCATTTGCAGAGGCAAATGAGAAAACAACGTAAAGGCCACTTAGTGGCCGGAGTTGTCATTACAACTATGATCCGCAAGTGTAATGGTATTACACTTGTCGGATGTTCAAGCGTATCTATGCCAAAGTGATGCTAAGCATCACTCGCATAGTTACGAGCCAAAAAAAGGGCGATACGACGGGGTATCTGAGATACTCCGTCGTAGCGCCGCTGAGAATCTGGCCCATAGTACGCATTTAAAAAAAAAAATAACAAACATGTTATACTTACCTCCACTGGTTAGTTCGTTTTGCACACAGTGGCCCTGATCCTGGTCTTCTAGGGTCCCTCGGCGGCTGTTGCGGCTCCTCCCCGCAACAACTACACACAGACATGCGAGCTTGCATGGTGTGTAGCTGTTGCGAGCGTGCTCCCATGATACAGCGACGGCCATAGCTGCCGCTGTATCACTCGGCCCCGCCCCCCGGCCCGCCGCTTCATTGGATGTGATTGACAGCAGCGCCAGCCAATGGATGCGCTGCTTTCAATCCATCCACTGCAGCCAATCAACGGCCGGGCTTCGACTCGAGGAGGATGATGGGGGCAAGCATGGGACTTTCGAAGGGTCAGGTAAGTAAAACGCGGGCTCGGCATCATCTAATGTTTTTTCATCAGGTGAAAAAAATGTACCTTTACAACCCCTTTAACTTTTGGTCTCATCTGACCAGACTATATTCTCCCAGTATTTCACGGGCTTGTCTAAATGATGCGCAGCAAACTTTAAACAACTTTAACATGCTTTTTTTTACTTCAGCCATGGAGTATTGCGTGGTGAACATGCATGCAGGGCATGGCGGTTGAGTGCATTACTTATTGTTTTTTTTTTTTTTTAACAATTGTACCTGCTAATTTCAGGTCTTTATAAAGCTCTCCACACATGGTCCTTGGCTCTTGGACAATTCTTCTGATAAATCTTTTAATTTCTCTCTCAGAAATCCTGCCAAGAGCACCTGGTTGTGGGCGGTTTATAGTGAAATCATGTTCCTTCAACTTCCAGATTATGGCCCCAACAGTGCTTACTGGAACAATCAGGCCGCGTACACACGGCAGAGATCCTCGACGGGCAGAACACATCGTTCCGCCCGTCGAGGCTCTCTGCCGGCCGTCGGAATCGGCGACCCGCCCGTTGGGGAATGGCAACCAGCCATTCATCCAGGCGGGCCGTCGAGGAAATAGAGAGCGTGCTCTCTATTTCTGCTCGACGGGCTTCCCGACGGGAAGCTCGCCGAGACCGTACACACGGCCGAGGTCCTCGCTGGAATGTGCATTCCAGCGAGGTTCTCGCTGGTTTTCAGCGAGAACCTCGGCCGTGTGTACGGCGGCTCAGAAGTTTAAAAATCATCTTGTAACCAATACCATCAGTATGTTTTGTAACAATAAGGATACGAATGTCTAGAGAGAACTCCTTGCTTTTACCATCATGAGATGTTTCTTGTGTGACACCTTGGTGATGAGACACCTTTTTATCAGTTGAGACTAAATCAGCTGATATTAATTTGCCCTGACAAAGGGCAGGATTGCATTCTAATTGCTGATAGGTTTCAGCTCATACACACGATCGGATATCTGATGGGATCTAACCCGATGGATTTTTTCGTCGGAAATCCGATGAAGCTGACTTTCATCACACCATCAGTCAAAAATCAGACCGTGCCAAAACGCTGTGACGTAAAACACTACGACATGCTGAAAAAAATGAAGTTCAATGCTTCCGAGCATGCGGCGACTTGATTCTGATAATGCATGGATTTTTGACTGATGGACTTCCACACAATCTTTTTTTCTATAGTTTTTTTATCCATAGGAAAAATTGAAAACATGTTCTATTTTTTTTCACCGATGGAAAACAAACCGGTGGGGCTCACACACGATCGGTTTGTCCGATGAAAACAACCATCGGTCTGTTTTCATCGGACAAACCGATCGCGTTTACAGGGCTTAAGCGTTCCATGCCTTTTTGCACCTCCTTTTCTTTATGTGTAACTTCATTTCTGGACATATTTTTTTTTTTTTTTGTATGTATGGGTTGCATGGGTAGTTACCAACGTGTAATGACAAATTAATTTCAATAGCACCTTTAGGAATATATTCACCTAGAAAAAAGGTGGCGTGTTCAATACTTATTTTACCCACTGTATGTGTATTCACAATGATCATCTGACATCTGTTAGTGAACCATATATAAAACAGAAAATTACCTGATTGGATCCCAGAACAAGTTCAAAATACAACCTGGCCCAAACTCCAATATGTTCAGGAAACAAAGCGAAGACAACATAATGAATCCCAAACAATGGGATGAGGAGTAGAGTTGATTTAGCTAGTCTCCTAAGAAAGAAAATGAGCCAAGTATTAAAGCAGAACTCCGGGATCACTAAAAAATACCCCATTAGCATCCCCCCTTTCACACACCCACACACTTAACACCAAACATTATTACTTGTGTGAAATTCCTTACCGTTTAAGAGAAAATTTGAATTGGATTTTCAGGAAGTCAGCTTTTTAATTAAAAAATACAGCATCTATTCTGGCAATGAGGTTTTAGCACAGGGATTACATCATATCCTCTTCTCTCTCTCTACACTGTAATCAAACTACACTTCCCATCATGCTTTGTGAATGTGGGAGGTACAATAGGCCTGCACATGTAAATGTGAACAAGCCCACTTCAACAGAAATCACACCACTCAGTAACACACAGCAGGATACTGTGTTTCCCCGAAAGTAAAACCTACCCTGAAAATAAGACCTACCTTGGTTTTCCAGGAGGGCTGCAATATAAGCCCTACCTCAAAAATAAGACCTAGTTTGAAGTGGTTGTCTCCTTCTCTTCTCCTGCCTGTCAGCAGGGGTTCTCGACCCCCCCCCCCCCTCCCTCTGCAATGCTCGGCTTGTGGAAGATAGCTCAGGCAGGCTATGGAAAACCCAGAACGGCACTCAGATCTCCTTCTCCTGCCTGTCAGTGGGGGATGTCCGCCCCCTCCCTCTGCAATGCTCGGCAAAGAGAGCTCAAACGGGCTATGGAAAGCCAGAACGGCACTCAGATCTTCTTCTCCTGTCAGTGGGGGATGTCAGCCCCCCTCCATCTGTAAAGTTTGGCTTGTGGAAGAGAGCTCAGGCAGGCTATGGAAGCCAGGAGCAGCGCTATAATAAGGTACCTGACACAATACATTTTACTTTACTTCACACAGGGGATTCCTGTCAGGCAGAGAGGGAAAGTGGTAGAGAAGACCGCACAATAGTAAGCCCTACCCCGAAAATAAGCCCTACCGTGTTTTTGGTTGCCAAAATTAATATAAGACCCGGGCTTATTTTCGAGGAAACAAAGTAGCTAGGTAGGTTACAGCTTTATAAATGTAAAGCATTTCTGTTCTCTCCCCTCCAGCCACAACAGCAGATAAACCTATTACCCTTAATTGCTTTATGGAATCATTACAGAACTGTAGACACATCTCATAATTATATATTATACACGCTGTACTCAGAATTAGAAATATTCCTCCTCCTGCTGCAGCTTTATGAGATATTTCTAGCAGCAATCAGTGCTTGTATGGTGTATGAGTACATCCATAGGTGTGTGCAGGGGGTGTGCCTGGTGTGCCTAGGCACACCCTAATCACCCTGTTCAGCCTAGATATTATCAACTACTGATATACATATAATACACATCACACTGAAAAAATACATAAAGAATTACTGCAAACTTTTCAGGGATGGTGCAAATCCCTCATACAGATATTTGGCTGTGGACACTGCCCATATGTGCGGTCTCATCAGTGCCCATAAATGAGGTCTCATCAGTGGCCATGTGTGCGATCTCACCAGTACCATGTGTGCGGTCTCATCATTGCAATGTGTGCGGTCTCATCATTGCCATGTGTGCGGTCTCACCAGTACCATTTATGTGGTCTCACCAGTGCCATGTGTGCGTAGGGTGACCACATTTCCAAACTGCCATTCAGGGACACCCCCCTTCCCAAAGATCAGCTCGTGCTGTAACGAATCACAGCACAGTGAAGGGACACAAGAGGCGGGATTTATGATTTCTCCAATCACAAGCAGGGGGCGGGGACTGTGCTCCTCCAGGCATTCCCAGCCAGGAAAAGTACTGTGAGTGAGTAAGGCGGTGATGTGGTGGCCTTTTTTTTGGGCATTAGTTTGGCTTGGGGGTGGCTGTGTCAGTTTCATTCCAGGACACTGTATTGTCCTGGAATGAAGGTGCCCGGGACAGACCTGCAAAATGCGGGACTGTCCCTGGCAATCTGGGACACGTGGTCTTTTTCAATGGGCATTTCCTCTTCCTCTCTATAGTAGCAGTGGACCATCCTCCCTCCATGCCATGAAGTGTTAGCACTGTTCAGTATTCGAAAAGAAAGCATACAGCTTATCAGGTGCTTCCAGTTTCTGTAAAGAAAGTTTTGGAAATGCGGGTGTAACAGAATGGTCCTTCTTACCTTAGGTGCCAAAGACTGGAAACATTTCATAGTGGTGTACATCACATCAATAATTTTATATTGTCTCCTTTTTAGTGGTGGTGTCTCCATAAAGGGCGCAGGAGTGCCGCCCCCTCTCTCCAGCACCGCTCTATCACCATAGATGAATTCATGCATCGATGACACCCTCTTTTAAGACGCCGGGCACCTGAATTACAGGGGTGTTTTTTGGAAGCGTCTGATTAGAGCCATAGGCTTTAATAGGCACCTAAAATTGTGAACAGTGGGCACCATGCTGGGCGTTGTTACCGCTTTGTTACCGGTCACCTGATTGGCTGAAACACCAGGCGCTGTGATTGGATGCCTGAGAGAGGACAGAAGAAGACATGGGGGATGTGCAGGACACTGCCACCGACCTGCTCCGAGACATGTAAGTTCCCAGCAGCATCTGATGGGGCACACTGGCAGCATCTGATGGGGCAAACTTGCAGCATCCAATGGGGCACACTGGCGGCATCTGATAGGGCACACTGGCGGCATCTGATGGGCACAGTAGCGGCATCTGATGGGCACAGTAGCGGCAATTGATGGGCACAGTAGCGGCAATTGATGGGCACAGTAGCGACAATTGATGGGCACACTGCCAGCATCTGATGGGGCACAGTAGCAGCATCTGATGGGGCACAGTAGCTGCAATTGATGGGCACACTGGCAACATCTGATGGGGCACAGTAGCGGCAGTTGATGGGCACACTGGCAGAAATTGATAGGCATGGTGTCAGCAATTGATGGGCACACTGGCAGAAATTGATGGGCACAGTGGCTGTGTTTGATGGGCACAGTGGCTGCGTTTGATGGGCACAGTGGCTGCGTTTGATGGCACAGTGGCTGCATTTAATGGCACAGTGGCTGCGTTTAATGGCACAGTGGCTGCGTTTGATGGCACAGTGGCTGCGTTTGATGGCACAGTGGCTGCGTTTGATGGCACAGTGGCTGTGTTTGATGGGCACAGTGGCAGCAATTGATGGCATAGTAGCTGCAATTGATGTTTTTTTTTTTTGGTTTGTTTGCCCCCCCCCCCCTAAAATATTTTGATCACCAGCTGCCACTGCTTCTTTAAATTTTGAAACAATAGCAGAAGAAAATCCTCTAGGATAATCTCAACTCTCACACTGATGGGATTTAGAATCAGACAGAGTCTACGCAGCTGATGACTCATAAGCCACTAAGGCCGGTCATACATGAATATTTATTTCAGCAGGTGCTGGCCGAGATCCATTTATGTATGGGCAGGCTGGTTGTACTGAAGTCGATCCATCAGACTTCAGACAGCCCCAACAGCGATGTAGAGAAGAGTCTTGATTGAAGAAAAACATATTTAAGAATGTTTTCTACACATCAAAACTCAATAAAAGACATCATCCTCCTATGATACTAGGAGCAAACTGAGGCACCCCGGTAGTGAAATGTGCTACCCCGGACTAGCCTAAAATTTTTAGTTTGTCAGAGTCCAGTTCTGCTGGCAGTCAAATTAAGATAACTAAGGCCGCGTACACACGATAGGTTAAACCGATGAAAACGGTCTGATGGACCGTTTTCATCGAACCAAACCGATCGTGTGTGGGCGCCATCGGTTATTTATCCATCGGTTAAAAAAAAGCCACTTGTTTTAAATGTAATCAATGGATTCCTAACCGATAGGTCAAAACCAAAAATTTTTTTCATTATTGTGCTCATTAGACCTAAAAAAAAAAAAAAAATTTTTTTTACTCATCTGGAAATGCCTGTTGCTATGCGGTCCCACGAAATCTGCCCTTGGAATCACCTAGGATTCTGACATCTCCCTCTAATGCTCCTGGGAAATGTGTGTCATCATTTCCCAGGATGCACTGCGCTACCCAATTATCACTCCCCATCCAAGACTTCCAGGAAGTAAGTGCTTGTAGGCTTCACAATGCCCACAAGCAAAATGACAACTGTGTAGACATAGTTTTATAAACTATCTTTTTTGAATAACTATGCGGCGCGGCGCCGGATTGTAAAATAGTAAGTGACCGGATTTATATTAAAAAAACGCAGGATGAAAGGACATACATTTAAAAAATGCTCATTGTGGTTGGAACTCCGCTTTAAGGTAGAAGCTGTTTGGTTAGCATGCAGAACTGCACCAGATCCTGCACTCTCCAGTAGTAAATAAACATCATTGTGTCATCTAGCCCTGTCTTCTTTCACTGGTATACCTGTGATATGCGCCACCATCATCTCCATGCAGATCATTTTCTGACAGTAGAACCAAGAACGCAGTGCTGCAAGACACCTGTTTCCAGATATGATTATTAAAGTTACTCACATGTATTGTTGCTTGTAGTTTTTACTGATGTCAGGAGATCTGATTTTCTGCATGAGGATTCTGATCACATTGAGGAATATGATGAAATTTAGCTGAAGTATAAGATATGAAAACCAACATGTTAGATTTGGCAGGGCAATCTCACATCAGAGTCCTCACCGTGCATCAGCGCACTCAGTGTTTCCCCTTAAATCAGGGTTCCCAGAGCATCCCTTATGTTAGAGTGCCCAGAGTTTTCCCTAACATCAGAGTCTGCACAGAGTCCTACCTTACAGTGTGAGGCGGCGTACACACGATCGGATATATCCGATGAAAACGGTCCGCGGACCATTTCCATCGGATATGTCCGATCGGGAGTTTGATCCGATGGCGTGTACACACCATCGGATCAAATTCCCCGCCGCCGGACGGCGCGGTGACGTAGTGGTGACGCGGCGGTGACGTTGACGCCGCCGCGTCACCGCCACGTCACCGCACCAGGAAGTAAAACACTTCCGCACATGCGCCGAATCCATTCGGCAGCGGCGCGGCGGCGGTGGGGGCCGACATGTCTGCTGGTAAGTGTACTAACCAGCAGACATGTCGGGCGGACAGATTCCCACCGGATAGATTTCAAAGCTTGCTTTGAAATCTGTCGGGTGGAGAAATCTGTCCGCTAGCCCATACACACGAGCGGAGATGTCTGCTGAAACGGTCCATCGGACCGTTTTCAGCGGACATATCCCCTCGTGTGTACGAGGCCTAAAGGAACTCTGCGGATTCAAATGTAAAAGGGCAAGTCTGCGGATTCAGATGTAAAAGGGAAACTCTGCAGATTCAGATGTAAAAGGGCAACTCTGCAGATTCAGATGTAAAAGGGCAACTCTGCCGATTCAGATGTAAAAGGGCAACTCTGCCGATTCAGATGTAAAAGGGCAACTCTGCCGATTCAGATGTAAAAGGGCAACTCTGCCGATTCAGATGTAAAAGGGCAACTCTGCCGATTCAGATGTAAAAGGGCAACTCTGCCGATTCAGATGTAAAAGGGCAACTCTGCCGATTCAGATGTAAAAGGGCAACTCTGCCGATTCAGATGTAAAAGGGCAACTCTGCAGATTCAGATTTAAAAGGGCAACTCTGCCGATTCAGATTTAAAAGGGCAACTCTGCAGATTCAGATGTTAAAGGGCAACTCTGCCGATTCATATGTAAAAGGGCAACTCTGCCGATTCAGATGTAAAAGGGCAACTCTGCCGATTCAGATGTAAAAGGCCAACTCTGCAGATTCAGATGTAAAAGGTCAACTCTGCAGATTCAGATTTAAAAGGGCAACTCTGCAGATTCAGATGTTAAAGGGCAACTCTGCCGATTCAGATGTAAAAGGGCAACTCTGCAGATTCAGATGTAAAAGGGGGACCCCTGTGATTAACTTTGTATGATTAGAAATTTGATTTAATTGCAAAATATATGCATAGTTTATATTATATGTATTAGATTTCTGCAAATCGAGTTGTAGATTTGGTCAGCATCAATGGTGTCCTCATTGCTGAGACATACTGTTGGGATATAATAAAACAATACCTACGCCATTTTATGATTGTACAGCATCCATTTTAGAAATTGTAGACAGAATCTGGTTACAAGTAAAATTGAGAATTATAATAGAAGGGGGTTTTTTTTGCAAGCTGCTGACTTGCTGTCTATTTACCTTAGATAATGATTTAGGAGTTTCTCAGGTAGCGTGACATTTATAAGCTGAACATAACAAGAGTCAATAAACAGAATGTAGGTAAAAACTACAAATGAGTAATCGGGGGAGTTTTGGGGAGTTTCTGATTAAACTGTATCTTGATTGGATTAAAGACAGGGCCTCATGAGACGCCTTATACAATGTGATTTACTATATATGTTGTACCAATGATCCAATACAGACAGAGTTCTAGCATCATAACTTGTCTCAGAGTGGTGTTTTGAAACTCTCCATGCGCATGCCAAGGGAAGATAACAGCGGTGACATTGACTGACCAACTTTGACAGCTGACATGTAGAAAACAGAAGTCCACCCGGAGACTACAGGTGACCAGCCAGGACCCCCTGTAGGGGCTTGCGTTAATCTAACTCATACAGGCAAATATTTATCCATCATGCCTTTCCATCAGATATGTGTGTGACTGGCCCCAAATGTATTCTTTAGCAGGACAATGAACCTAAATATATAGCCAATATCATTAAGAACTAGACAAGCGCAGAATACTGTGTTTCCCCGAAAATAAGTCTGGGTCATATATTAATTTTGGCAACCAAAAACACAGTAGGGCTTATTTTCTGGGTAGGGCTTGCCATTTTATGTGCTGTCTTCTCTCCCCCTCTCCCTCCCTGCCTGTCAGTGTGAACATAGTAAAAGTGGTTATAAAATGCTAGAATCCTCACAATGGTGTGTGTTTCTGTAGTCTAAGTGTGTTAAATACCTTCTGTGACCCGTCTGAGCTGTCTTCCCAGCTCCTAGCACTGCAGGTGGGGGGTAAAATACCTGCTGACAGCTGGGAGAAGAGGAGGGGAGCCGCGGGGTATTTGACTCAATTTGATTCCAAAACACACACCCTTTATATCATATAATACTGTAATAGAGAGAATTCTTGCCGTTTACAACCACTTTAAACTAGGGCTTATTTTTGGGGTAGGGCTTATATTTCAGCCCTCCCCGAAAATCACAGTAGGTCTTAATTTCGGGGTAGGTCTTACTTTCGGAAAAACACAGTAAGAAATGTTTTTTTTTGTTTTAAAAAGATTAGAAATGCTACAAATCTTATTTCGTTATTCATTTTTTGAAATTCATTTTCAAACAAATTCAACATTTTTGTAAGGATTACAATTCAAATCGGTTGAAAATTGACCGATCTGAATTCTGTGTGAAGAATTTTTTCGGCTGCAGTCTCCTTAACAACCATGACTCATCTGCTGTCAGCGGGGAAACCTGTGATGTTAACAATTGGCGACATCATTTTTTTTTTTTTTTTAGAAACAGCGTGGATTCCCCGCTGACAGTAGATACATTGTGGTTGTTAAAGATGCGGCGGCCAGGAGGTCCCCCTGCTCTTTAACAACAAGCTATTATCGAATTAATTTAAATCATTTGTTTAATTCAAATGCTTCAAACATCCGATTGAAACAGAAATGTATTACTGATGCATTCAGAAATTTGGATACATACATATGAATTTCCTGAATAAGGACATTTTTCAGATTTTCAATTTAGAACGAAACAAACTGCACATGTCTATTAAAGGGGTGTTCCACCCAAAAAATCGACCTTTGCTTACTCCACTCCTCACCCCCATACATGCCACATTTGGCATGTAATTTTTTTGGGGGGGGAGTGGGGGCTTCAGTAGGAGTGGGACTTCCTGTCCCACTTCCTGCTTCCGCCGAGGGGCTGGTTAGGCGATTAAGCCTTAATCGCCTACACCAGCCCCTCCCTGTAGGCGATCACATGGGACACTGACAGGTCCCATGCGATCGCCTCTCCAATCAGCGGCGAGCCGCGCCGCGCACGCATGCGCAGTACGGCTCGCGCATGCGCAGTGGGTGCCCGGCCGTGAAGCCGAAGGCTGTCACGGCTGGGTGCCCACAGTCAGGATGGAGACGCCGGCCGGGCAGGGGGGGAGAGGAGCGGAGCCCCGGTCGGCGCGTCGCTGGAACGTAGGAGCAGGTAAGTGAGTGTTTATTAAAAGCCAGCAGCTACACTTTTTGTAGCTGCTGACTTTTAATAAACACAACTTAGGGCTGGAACACCCCTTTAAGAACTTTCCTCAGCCTAAAGAAGAGTCCTGGAAGTGATGGTTTGGCCCCCACAGAGCCCTGATCTCAACATTATTGAGTCTGTCTGGGATTACATGAAGAGAGTTCCTTTAAAAACTGTGTGCAAATTTACCTAGAAGAATTGGTGCTGTTTACAAGGCAAATGCTGCGTACACACAACCCGATAATTGTTAAGCCAGCCTTGCCTACACACGATCATGAAAAAAAAATGCTCTAGCAAAGCGTGGTGACGTACAACACGTACGACGGCACTATAAAGGGGAAGTTCAATTCGGCTGGCGCCACCCTTGGGGATGCTTTTGCTGATTTTGTGTTAGTAACACTTTGGTGAGAGACAATTGGCGCTTTTCAGTCTGTTACAGCGTGATGAATGTGCTAACTCGAACGGTAGTTTTACCAGCGCTCCTGTCTCATAACTTGCTTCTGAGCATGCACATTTTTTTCACGTTGTTAAAGCCCACACACGGCCGTTTTTTACAACGTTAAAAACAACGTGAAAATTTAGACCATGTTCTAAATTTTGAATGGCCATTTTTTGTGAAAAATGCTGTGGAGCCCACACACAAACCTTTTTTTACATCCCGAAAAACGGTCGTGTGTACGCGGCAAAAGAGTGGTCACACCAATTATTGATTTGGTTTGGATTTCTTCTTCATTCATTTACTTTCCATTTTATTAATTGATAAAAAAATAAACTACTACTAATAAATCCTAACCCTCCTCATCAAAAACAATATAAAGTTTTGGCCGAATTTTCAGTGTAACCTGCCTATCCCAGCATGCAAGGTGACCAAAAGAAACTCCTGCTAATTGGCTGAGACAACTTATTTACTCATTATCTGAATTCACTGTAATCAATCATCCTAATGCCAAAGGCAACAGTGCCACCTTTTGACAGAAGAGAGAGGCTACAAATTAAACTCAGACTTAGGACAGAAATCAGTGGATCAAAGACTACCAATTAACCAGGCTAGTTACCACCTAGCACAACTAGATTTATTAGCAGCCCTGTTTAGGATCAGGGTGCTACACCAGCATCTATGTACAAATCATAAATCAAATAAAGCGAAACAATACTTACAAATATCGCCATCAAAATTGGAGTCTTGATTATCCACCAGTAATTATTTTCATAATCATCCCAGCATCTGTGTGAAAAAAAGGGAAGAAAAAGGTGAGTTTTCGTAGGTAAATTTTGAATATTTTTAATATGGTATTGGGGTTAAAATCCCAGGTAGTTTATTTGTTGCTGTCTGTGTTCTATTGAGGAGATTTCTCTCCCCTTATTGTCATGGAGACACAACAGGAAGTTAGAGGAAACCTCTGCAAAGGGAGGGAAACTCCCATGTTAGACAGTTATCACCGGAACAGATGTCCCCATTGGAAGCTATCCCTCACCTCTTGTTCTGGTGATAACAAATTCTGGATGTCCCATCATTTCGATCTCATTGCAACGCAATCGGAAAAACTGTGGGGTGAATCACAAACAGAGTAAGGATTGGGCACTCCTTCCCTATATTATTCAAAACTAAAAAGGTTTAGGATATATAAACAGTGACAGGTACTCTTTCATCAAAGGTAGATTAGAGCCATGATGCCTCTCCTGCCCTCCAAGACAACTGATCAAACACAGATCGATTTAATAAACTGCTTTAAAGGGGTTGTAAAGGTTTGTTTTTTTCTTTTCTAAATATATTACTTTAAGCTAGTGCATTGTTGGTTCACTTACCCTTTCCTTCGATTTCCCTTCTAAATGTTTTTTTTTGTCTGAATTTCTCACTTCCTGTTCCTTCTCAGTAAGCTTTCCCCCATCATCCGAGGCGTTCTGGCTGCGAGTTAGTCAGCCAGAACAGCTTACTGAACAGAATCAGGAAGTGAGAAATTCAGAAAGAAAAAGAAATTAGAAGGGAAATCGAAGGAAAAGGTAAGTGAACTATTAATGCACTAGCTTAAAGGAACCTATTTAGAAAATAAAAAACTAACCTTTACAACCCCTTTAATGGCCAGGGGAGACACTATGAAGCCAGAAGCGACAAGGATTTTGCACTTCTGATTTTAGTTCACCACAAAGGAGATCGAAGAACAGATATTCCTCCATCTTCTCTGTGGGCAGCAATCCGGCAACTAGGGAAGGTCAGTGATTAGACAGCTGTAGAGCTGCCCAGATTACTTTTACAAGAAAACAGATTGTCACTTTAAAAAAATGGTACCGGAATCAAGGCTGCAGCTGCACCCATGACGCCTCCCCCCCCCACCACCACCACCAGATCTCTCCAGTCAGCGCTCTCAGTCTCAGCCATTGGCTAAGAGCACTGATTGGATGTCAATCGGCAGACCTTTTTCACTCATGCCCCTTCGACAGAAGCCGGACAATTTTCTGACTTCTGTTGGATTGGCTGCCATAAGTACGGGCCGAATGCCAGTCAGGTGTACAGCCCTTAATATCTTGACCAGATATCCCCTGGTTATCACACAAAGTAAGTATGAAAAATCTGATGTACACAAAAGTGAACCACATATAAGAAATGAGCACTATAACACAGAACAGTGCCTCTTTAGGTAGACCCAATCGTCTTGCAGGACTTTCCCATCAAGAATTTTTCCCAAAGTGAGCAAAGGGCAAAAAAGCAAGAAATTATAGGCTGGCTCGCTTGCAGGCTCAGAGTGACTAGGGTCTAACGCTCCCAAAATTTTGATGAGAAAATTGGTCATAAAGAACCAGTCACAAACATGGCAAAGACGCTTTTGTCAGCTTCATGGGGCCCGATACGTTGATGCACAGTAGAGGTGTAGTCTCTGTGGGTGAGAAATGGCATTTCCCCCAGAGATGGTGAAGTAGCAAGCAGAGTTACCCTCTAACAGAAGGCGACAAACCTGGGAAGTCACTTTAAGGATATTAAAGGAAGATTATAGAGCTTGCTTAAGCTGGGAAGGGGTGGGAGCTGAATTTAGCAGAAGTGTGTCCCTTTATGTGCAGAACCGGCCTTGTAAAACGTGTTCCTTTCTTGGGTAGAAAAGGCCTGAAGTGGAATACTTACAGAATTCTTGCCTATCAAACTCATTCAAGTCCCCCAAGAAGGCTGGTCATCCATGATAGACAAATGCAAGAGAGAACAGGGTAATGCGGAGAATCTCAGTGGGCAATCGGTTCAACACTGCAGCTGCGATTGCTGAACAGAGTAAGGATCTGTCTCGTCATACAGTGTCTTTTCCATTTAAGAGAATTTGGACTGAAAGCCCACTCTTCAGTGACCAAACCTTTCATTAGCAGAAAGAATCAAAAGGCTAGACTAACCTTTGCTGAGAAGCATGTTGTGTAGACATGGGAGAACTGGTCCAAAGTTCACTTAAGTATTGAAAGCTTAAGTTTAATTTATTTGGGTCTGATGGGAAACATGTTCGTCGTCAAACTGGGGAAAGACTAAACCCAAAGTGTGCAAAGAAGTCAGGGAAAGGTGGAAAGGGAAGCGTCATGGTTTGGGGGATGTTTTTTGCAGCAGGAATTAGGCCTCTTATACAGCTACATGTAAGGTAGAACCGAATACCCCCATTCGGTTCGCACCAGAATTTGCAAACAGGCAAAAGATTTGTTCAAACACGCGAACGACGTTAAAGTCTATGGGACACGAACATTAAAAACCAAAAGTGCTTATTTTAAAGGCTTATATGGATGGTATTGTCATAAAAAGTGTTTGGGGACCTGGGTCCTGCCCCAGGGGACCAATGCAAAAAAAAAGTTATAAAAAAACAAAAGTTTTTTCGGGAGCAGTGATTTTAATAATGCTTAAAGTGAAACAATAAAAGTGGAATATTCCTTTAAATTTCGTGCCTGGGGGGTGTCTATAGTGTGCCTGTAAAGTGGCGCATTTTTCCCGTGTTTAGAACAGTCCTGTAGCAAAATTACTTTTCTAAAAGGAAAAAAAGTAATTTAAAACTACTCGCGGCTGTAATGAATTGTCGGGTCTCGGCAATACAGATCAAATTCATTGAAAAAAATAGCACGGGTCCCCCCCCCCCCTTTGGGCCTGGTATGAATATTAAGGGAAACCCGGAACCAGAATAAAAAAAAATGCGTGGGGTCCCCCCAAATTCCATACCAGGCCCTTCAGATCTGGTATGATATTAAGGGGAACCCTGCACCAAATTTGTAAAAAAGAAGGGACCCCCCTCAAAATCCATACCAGACCCCTCAGGTCTGGTATGGACTTTAAGTATAACCCTGTGCCAAAATAAAAAAAAAATGGCATAGGGATCCACCAAAAATCGATACCAGATCCTTATCCAAGCAAGCCACCTGGCAATCCACAGGAAAAGAGGAGAGTACGAGAGAGTGCGCCCCCTCCTGAACCGTACCAGGTCACATGCCCTCAACATGGGGGGATAGGTGCTTCAGGGCAGGGGGGCTCTGCGCAAGGGCCTCATCCCAACAACCCTTGTGCAGGGGTTGTGGGGGTCTGCGGGCCAAGGAGACCCTAGAGTCCCCCCCCCCCCAATGTGAATTGGTACCCCTACCATTTCACAAAAAAAAAGATAAAAAAATTGTAAAAAAAAGACAGGAGACACTTCGAGACAGGTCCTTTATTAAAAAAAAAAAGTCTGTGCCTTCGAAACACGTTCTGAAGGCTCCAGCTGCGCCTAACACATGGCGCTCATGGATCACTCAATAGAGACTTTCCAGCGGCCTTCCTGTGCTCCTGTGACACTGCATGTGGAAGTTCCCACCCGCTCTAGCACTCTACAAGTGCTCCAACATTTTTCACTCAAGTTTTTAGTGTTGTTTAATACTTATGTACTGAATACATTTCTAAGGTGTTTAATGGATCGGCTTGGCACTTCTCTCTCCTCTTTTTGCTTTTCTTTTGTTCACAGTGATCGGGTTGCCTGAAGCAGCCTCGCTACCTTTACAACCTCCATTTAGAGACTATTTTAGAGATGAATTTTTGGGGGTTCATCCCCCAGAACTTTCAATCCACTCACCATTCACATGGTTGCACCTTCATGCAGAGGCGGCTCTAGGCTTTGTGAGGCCTTAGGCAAAACTTAGACACGGGGCCCCACTCACGCCCATAATGGGAAAACTAATTCAAGCAAGAAAAATGGCTGCAGAAAACACATAGGATCTAACACACAGGTGATCAGCACCACTTCAGGGCACCCTCCTCACCCATCAGACATATTCAGCCAATGCAAGGGGGGAGGGGAGAAAGAGAGATCCAATGGTGTCAACATTAGTACTGATCACAGGCAAATTAGGCAGCCGCAAGGCCCCTGTGAGTGTGAGGCCTAAGGCGATCGCCTAATTTGCCTAATTAGAGAGCCGCCTCTGCCTTCATGTATCAGCATGTAGATGCATGCATTTAAATTTTAAACTTTTTCATAAGATGGTTTTGCGCTGAACATTATACCAATATTGTGTATGTGTTTCCTCCTTTTTTTGTTGAAGTGCCTTGGTTATTTTGAAAAACACTGTCCTAATAGCATGATATAGCCACAACAAAAATGCCATCACAAATGTTGAGCAATAAAGATTACATTATTTTTGAAAAAAAAGTGTTCATAAATTGTTCTCTAATTTTTATCTCCAATGTATATCTAGGCGGCTCAGCTCGGCCCCGTCGGATGATTTACTTGCTGGATTGCACTTGAAAACAGAGAAAATACGCCTATGTAAGTACCATAGAGTTACTTACATAGGTGCATTTTCTCTGTTTTCAATCTAAGTGGATGTTATTTTAATAAGCGTAGAAGCTTTTAAATATTACATTATTGAAGCTGATTTATTTTACTGAGTATAATGGAGGAGAAGAAAGAAATACAACTTAGAACCTATACGAGGTTTACCCATTAAAGTGCAATTCAGTGAGACAAAGAGGAACGAAGGGAGAATTACCAGCTGAGCAGCGTGAATATATACCCCAGTCGGGGAAGTTGTTTCTAATCTTGAAGGTGAGCGCAGTGGTGAAAGGTGGTGGGAGGCACCGCACATAAATGCCACGAAGACTCACAAAGGGTGATTGTTAATAGAAGGTTGGCACAAAGAGCGCACATGGAAGGATTATTATCTGAATGAAAGAACATTTGCATATGAACTGAATTTTCACATATAAATGTTTATTGAATTTTTTTATCTTGTATTCACGCAGGAACCTTGGATTTCAACATATGAAGGAGTTATGACGGAATGATTTAATTATAATTTAATTGTATTGTGCACTATAATGAAGTTAGAATTGTTGAATGGGGGATTATAGGTGCAGCCAACACACATACTTTTATTAACATTACCAATCAGTTGACCTTTTTGACCTATCACAAAAAATCCTCATTGAAATCAATCAATGGGGGGGGGGGGGCTTAAACCATCACACAAGAAAAACGGAGGGGCCTTTAAAACAGGCTGTGCAATGAGACACCTACAGTGTCTTTAAAAAGCATTCATACCCCTTGAAATTTCACACATTTTGTCATTTTACATCAAAAAAATTAATTTTTTTTTATTGGGATTATATGTGATAGATCAACACAAAGTGGCACATAGTTGTGAAGTGAAAGGAAAATGATTATCATATATATTCGAGTATAAGCCAAGTTTTTCAGCCCTTTTCTTAGGGCTGAAAATTCTCCCCCCTCGGCTTATACTCGAGTCAGTGTACCTGAAGGGCTGTGAGCGACCATTGTTTAAAAGTTGCGGCTTCCCCCTGGTCCCTTCCGTGATACGCATTTCCCAGCAGACACTGTGTTCAGTGTTCCGCCTATCACAGGATGAAAAGACGTCCGTGATTGGCGGAACACTGGACACAGTGTCTGCTGGGAAACTAAGTCCGAGGATGAGAAGATGGCTGTGATAGGCTGCTGGGAAACACCTATCACAGAACGGGACCAGGAGAAGACCGTGACTTTTAAACAATGAATGGATGTCCCCAGCCTGTCAAGAGTTTCAGGTACACTGACTCTGGCACAGGGAGGCTGCAATGGGCACAGTGAGGTTAGGCACAGTGAGGTTGGGCACAGTGAGGTTACAATGGGCACAGTAAGGCGTGAAAATGAGCACAGTGAGGCGTGAAAATAGGCACAGTGTGGCGTGCAAATGGGCATTGTAGACCCTCTTTTCCACTAACAGTAGCTGCTGCATTCTCATCCTAGGCGTATACTCGACTCAATACGCTTTTCCATTTTTTGGGGGTAAAATTAGGTATCTCATCTTAAACTCGGGTCGGCTTATACTCGAGTATATACGGTAATAGTTTTCCGAATTTTTTACAAATAAATTAGGGCTGTTACTGATCAAAATGTTTGTGTTCGATTAATCGTTATTTTTTTTAATCGATTAATCGACTAATTTCGATTAATTATAACGCACATAGAGATCCAACTACTTTTAGCTGATCTCCTTGCAGGCCGATTCCTAGTGCAGCTCCCAACCACTGGAAAAATGGATAGCAGGATACAAAAAACACACAAAGGCAGCGCTCGATGGGAATAGCATTAAAACTTTTATAGTCTTCAAATAGGTAAACAAATAAATATTGCACTGGAGATAAAATCGATGTAGCTACATAAACTGTAAAAATGGTGCAAGTAATACCAAACGGTACCAAAAGCAGTCATACAAACATGTAGCTGAGTATGATACTGGTATAAAAATGTGTACAACGATACCAATGCTGACTCCAGATGAGGAGAGGTTAACATCAGTCTGTCGGCATTTAACTGTTCCATGAAGGGAACTATCACAACTCCCAGTGGATAGTTGTAGAATCCCAGGTTGATAGAGGGAGGTAATAGAGGGAAGTGCAACAGCCCTTGCGTGTGGCAGTTAGTAAGGTCCCGCCAGTATACAGATATGAAGGTACAGCAAAGGAGCACTTCAGATGGACACGGCAAGCCCCGCCGATGTCCCTGACATCACCGGATCTCCAACGGAACTCCCTGAAGGCCCAGAAGCCGGGGGAGAGGTGAGTACCAATCAAAAGAATTTTAATCGAACAAAAAGATTTTGATCGATCAAAAAAATTAAAGATTAATCGATTAATTAAAAGTTAATTTGCACAGCCCTAAAATAAATATGTAAAAAGTGTGGCGTGCATTTGTATTTATAGCCCCCCTGAGTCAATACTTTGTAGAGCCGCCTTTAGCTTCAATTACAGCTGCAAGTCTTTTTGGATATGTCTCTACCAGGTTTGCACATCTAGTGCAGAATAGCTCAAGCTCTGTCAGATTGGATAGACAGTGTCGGTGAACAGCAGTTTTCTAATCTTGCCACAGATTCTCAATTGGATTTAGGTCTGGACTTTGACTTGGTCAATCTTACACATGAATATGCTTTGATCTAAAACATTCCATTGTAGCTCTGGCTGTAGGGATGAGCTGAACACCCCCGGTTCGGTTTGCAGCAGAACATGCGAACAGGCAAAAAATGTGTGCGAACGCCGTTAAAGTCTGTGGCCGCTTACAGACGACTGGTTTCCTCGGCAGAATCCAGCAAGAAACTTGTTGGGAGACGTATTCTGCCATGGAAACCGGTCGTGTGTACATTTTTCATCGAGGAAACCGTCGAGAAACTCGACGAGCCAAAAAGAGAGCATGTCTTCTTTTTCCTCGATGGGAATGGAGAAAATTGGCTCATCGAGTTCCTCGACAGCCGAACAAGGAACTCGACGAGGAAAACGATGTGTTTCGCCCGACGAGTTCCTCGGTCATGTGTACGCGGCCTGTTGGACACAAACATGAAAAATCAAAAGTGCTAATTTTAAAGGCTTATATGCAAGTTATTGCCATAAAAAAGTGTATGGGAACCAGGGTACTGCCCCAGGGGACATGTATCAATGCAATTTTTTTTTTAAACTGCAGTTTTTTTTCAGAAGCAGTGATTTTAATAATGCTAGATTCTGCTGGGAATCCCGAGGGGAAAACCGAGAACCTGCTCGGTAAGTTTTTCCCCTACACACGAGAGGTTTTCCCGACAGTAAAACTGCCATGGAGCTTTGGTTGGGAATCCCGGCCATGTGTATGCTACATCGCAGTTTTTCACATAGGAAAACTGACGGGAAGAAGACCGCCGGGAAGGAAAAAAAACAGCTGGTTCTCTTTTTTTTGGGGCAGTTTTCCTGTCGGGAAAACTGCGATGGAGCATACACACGGCCGGTTTTCCCGGCCAAAAGCTCTCATGGCAGTTTTCCCGACTGGAAAACCAGTCATGTGTATGAGGCTTTAGAGGTACAATAGGTTGGTTTTTAATTCAAACCACTGATATCCTTCCAAAAATTTTAAACTATTTAAATGATGCTTCCAGCATGACCATATTTAGATGTGTAACAGCTTCCCCTAAACTTGAGATACAGAAACCAGAAGCAGTTCTGCAAAAAATATACACAGGAGTTATGTGCATACAATATTATAACATGATAGAAAGACAGACAATCTCTTACCCAGTATCATCAAAGCTGATCCTGGTTTTGATCCACACTGTAATTGTAAGAGCTGGAAGACCTAGAAAAAAAAGCACATACCTTTGATACTTACCATACACTTAAAGCAGAACTATAATCTGTTGTGTTGCGTTAGAAAAAAAAATGTGAATGATCAACCATCAAACAAAAATGTTATACTTACCTGCTCTATGCAATGGATTTGCACAGAGCAGCTCTAGTTTTCCTTTTCTGGGGTCTGGTGAAGTTTTAGGAATGGGGGCGCCAGACCCCATCCTTCTTTTTTGACCCTTTCCATTTCTTATAAGCCCCATCCCTTATAGAATCCACACACTCTGTCCCCTATATTCCACTTGCTTCCACCTATAGTGTCAGGAGTACACAACTCAGCATCACAGGACAGAGTATACAGCCCCAGAATCACAGACCATGAGAATACAGCTCAGCATCACAGTATAGAGAATACAGTTTAGCATCACAAGAAAGATTATATAGCTCAGCCTCACGGCTCAGGGTATATAGCCCAGCCTCACAGGTCAGGGTATATAGCTTAGCCTCATAGATTTGGGTATATAGCTTAATCTCACAGTTTAGAGTATATATAGAAAAAGCCTCACAGATCAGGGTATATAGCTCAGCCTCACAGATCAGGGTATATAGCTCAACATCACAGATCAGGGTGTATAGGTCAGCCTTACAGATCAGGGTATACAGCCCAGCATCACAGATAAGGGTATATAGAACAGCCTTACAGGTATGGGTATATAGCTCAGCCTCACAGCTCAGGGTATATAGCTCAGCCTCACAGATCAGGGTATACAGCTCAGCCTCACAAATCAGGGTATATAGCTCAATCTCACAGTTCATGGTATATAGCCAAAGCCTCACAGATCAGGGAATATAGCTTAGCCTCACAGATCAGGGTATATAGCTCAACATCACAGATCAGGGTATATAGCTCAACATCACAAATCAGGGTATATAGCTCAGAATTACATATCAGGATATATAGATCAGCCTCACAGATCAGGGTATACAGTTAAGCATTACAGATCAGGGTATATAGCTCAGCATTAAAAAAACAGGGTATATAGCTCAGCATTAAAAAACAGGGTATATAGCTCAGCATTACAGATCAGGATCATCATCATCCTCATCATTGTATAATACATCCATCATCGCTATCCTCATCATTGTAAAATACACCCATCATCCCATTGTATAATACACCCGGCATCATTGCTATTCTTATGCAGTGACCACTGCCAGGACATCCGCCCTGGCCTGGGCCCAGTCTGCACTGCACTGCACTGCACTGGACTGGAAGTGTGTGCGGAGCAGAAAGGTGGCTCCCGGCTGTCAGACAGTCAGCTTACTCAGCAAGGACACAGAGGAGAGGAGAGGGAGACTGAACCTGAGGCCCGTGGCGCTGTTAGCTGTACCTACTGTTACCAGGCACAGCACAGTGAGCCAACCAAGAAACCAGAAGTGATGCTGCGCTGCCACAAAAAGCACCGTCCAGTCGTCAATGCGGCTTCACTAGTGCCCATCAATGCAGCCTTACTAGCGCCCATTAATGCAGAAGAGGGAATAAACCCCAAGGAAAAGCTGCAGGGGAGGGTGGCGAGCTAGGGTTTCCTAAGCCGAGGATGGACAATGGAGGTGGATCAGTGTCAAGCATAAACTCCCTCAACCAGGTGAAGTCCGGGAGGAAAATGGGCCGCTTCATGCACTCTCCTCTCCTCCTCCACATGTGCACCGGTAAGAGCTATGCAGTACCCCAGTCCACCAGATCATGAGGGAGGTGGGGGAGAGGGTGCTGTGCCGACACCGAAGATCCACAAGGGAAGATCGCCCCTCCAAAGGGGGCTGCAGCTGACAAACAAAACGAAACCCCAGCAAGTGGATGAGGATTTGGATTTCACCACCCCATCTTGCCGGGACAAAACCAGGGACAGTCTTGGTCCGGGGACAGTGTCCTCAGTCTGGGGACTGTCCCTGGAAACCAGGGACATTTGGCCACTCTAGTGTAAAGTCAGGCTTCCCAATACTTTTGACAATATAGTGTACATACACTAATTAATGGAGTTCTGTATATTTTTATTATTAATTAAAGTGGTTGTAAACCCACTCTGACAACTACAGGTAAGCCTAGATTAAGGCTTACCTGTAGGTGCAAGAAATATCTCCTTAACTTACACAGTTAAGGAGATATTTGCAGAAAACACTGCACCGATGTCTACAGCACATGAGTGCCGTAGACAACGGCGCAGATGCACTAAGTTCTCTAAATGGAATAATGCCGGGACCGCGCGCATGTGCGGGCATTTGCCGGTCCTGTGTGCAGGAGTGACGTCATTGCTGCTCCGGCCAGTCACAGCTCCAGAGTGGTGATACACGGAAGATGATCGGAGGGGACATGGCGGCGGCGGCAGAGGGGAACGAGGAGTGCTTCGGGGGCTTCGATCTCAGGTAAGTGCCACATAATTATGCCTTTCTCTTGCAGGGTTTTTTTTTTTTCAGGGCAATCCTATTTAATTTAATGGGTTACATTCCTCAGTGGTACAACTGCCAATTTCCACTAGGGGACGGGTAACATTTTTGCTGCGGCATGTGTACAACTAACTAACTGGTTGCCATGTTATTTTGAGGTGGGCAGTTAGGTATGAACAACTCATGCCCCACCCTAGTAAGGGCAAGAGTAAAAGCACTTATTTTTACTGTACAGTGCTGACCTGCCTGCTCCAAAGACTGGGAGGACATTGAAAGCTAATTTCCTCCCAAATCACTTTTCACCAAAGAAGAGATGCTTTATATGTAGCTTTTTGTTTAAAAGCATAAAAACAAAAATGAGGACAAAAGCATACCTCCTAACTTTTTTAGATGGGAAAGAGGGACACCTATCATAAAAAGTATGCAGGAATAGGACACACCCCTTGTCACGCCCAATTAAAGGAGGATTGTACAAAAAAAATAAGATTTGTTAAACCCTCAAGTGCGTAGATAATATTCCTTAGATTGGCTTTTGGAATTTACAAATGCAGCAATTTAGAAACCAGATGAAAGGTTTAGCGCTGGAAAACTATTTTTGATAGATACAAAGTGCATTTTATGTACAACTATATAGATCAGACCAAAATGAGGGAGAAACAAGGAGGAATGAGGAACAGAGGGACATTGCTCCAAATCAGGGACAGTCCTTTGAAATCAGGGACAGTCCTTTGAAATCAGGGACAGTTGGGAGCTATGCAAAAGAGTTGGGATAAAATAAATGAGCAAGCTAGCCGACTGAACTGTGCAATGGAGTGAGATCCAAGTATCCTAATCAGGTTTGTCTAGTCCTGAAAAGGGCGCTGCAGTTAGGTAATCCAGTAAATGTACAATCCCCGAAGGCAAACCAAGATTTGCTGAACAGGTGTTTCCATTTTCTATAAACAACATTAAATTAATTAAATTTCTGTCTTTCGTGAGAAGAAAAAATCCTATTCTGCAGAAAGGCTGAAGTGCTGAACTTTCTTGTACCCTTTGCATATTTCCTCCATGGTTCCATTTCCTTAAATACGCTCAGCTGTTAAACTGCCATGGGACTGTTAACAATTTAAATTACCTTCCAAAGTCCAAAAGCAATATATCAATTAACATAAGTTTGTCACCCAAGACATGCAAATACATGGGTAAACTTCAGTGCTGTAAAATCCTGTTACATATTTACTAAACCAGATATGTAAATGTTAGATTTCTTTGCATAGTAAGGTCGTGACATTTTTATTCTCAAAATTCATCATAGTTAAAAAATAAATTGACAGGAAATACAACACAGTGCATTCTCTTCTACAAAGTCAAGGTTAACAGTCCTACATATTTCGCCTGGGTTAGGCTTCCTCGGGGACGCACAGAGACTTTGATTTATCTAGAAATAGACATAAGTAGTTTCATAGGAACATTTAAAAAAATATATAAATATTAGGGCTGTGCAAATTAACTTTTAATTAATCGATTAATCTTTAATTTTTTTGATCGATCAAAATCTTTTTGATCGATTAAAATTCTTTTGATTGGTACTCACCTCTCCCCCGGCTTCTGGGCCTTCAGGGAGTTCCGTTGGAGATCCGGTGATGTCACGGACATCGGCGGGGCTTGCCGTGTCCATCTGAAGTGCTCCTTTGCTGTACCTTCATATCTGTATACTGGCGGGACCTTACTAACTGCCACACGCAAGGGCTGTTGCACTTCCCTCTATTACCTCCCTCTATCAACCTGGGATTCTACAACTATCCACTGGGAGTTGTGATAGTTCCCTTCATGGAACAGTTAAATGCCGACGGACTGATGTTAACCTCTCCTCATCTGGAGTCAGCATTGGTATCGTTGTACACATTTTTATACCAGTATCATACTCAGCTACATGTTTGTATGACTGCTTTTGGTACCGTTTGGTATTACTCGCACCATTTTTACAGTTTATGTAGCTACATCGATTTTATCTCCAGTGCAATATTTATTTGGTTACCTATTTGAAGACTATAAAAGTTTTAATGCTATTCCCAATGAGCGCTGCCTTTGTGGGTTTTTTGTATCCTGCTATCCATTTTTCCAGTGGTTGGGAGCTGCACTAGGAATCGGCCTGCAAGGAGATCAGCTAAAAGTAGTTGGATCTCTATGTGCGTTATAATTAATCGAAATTAGTCGATTAATCGATTAAATAAAATAACGATTAATCGAACACAAAAATTTTGATCAGTAACAGCCCTAATAAATATAAATAAAAATGTATTTATGAAACTACTCATGTCTATTTCTAGATAAATTAAAGTCTCTGTGTGTCCCTGAGGAAGCCATAACCAGGCGAAACATGTAGGACTGTTAACCTTGACTTTGTAGTGGAGAATGCACTCCGTTGTATTTCCTGTCTCTTCATTTTTTAACTATGATGAATTTTGTGAATAAAATAATATGGATTTTTTATGAATTGTTGTGCCTCTAAGTATGAAATGATTTTCAATCAGCACCCCAAAAAATCCCATTTTCTCTCCCCGTATTAGGGGTAACCTACACATATATATATATATCTGTAGTGATCAATACAAAGTTATACTTGTGAAAAAGGAAAATGATTTTATATTAAACCTTAAAGGGGTAGTTCACCCAAAAACCTTTTTTTTAACATTGATTGAGGCTCGTTTTGTCAAGGGGAATCGGGTGGTTTTTTTTTAGAGTCGAAGCAGTACTTACCGTTTTAGAGATGCATCGTCTCCGTCGCTTCTGGGTATGGTCTTCGGGAATGGGCGTTCCTATTTGATTGACAGGCTTCCGACGGTCGGATACCTCGCGTCACGATTTTCCGAAAGTAGCCGAACGACGGTGCGCAGGCGCAGTATAGAGCCGCACCGGCACTCGGCTTCTTTCGGCTACTCGTGACGCGATGTATGTGACCGTCGGAAGCCTGTCAATCAAATAGGAACGCCCAGACCAGAAGACCATACCCGGAAGCGACGGAGACGATGCATCTCTAAAACGGTAAGTACTGCTTCGATTCTAAAAAAAAAAAAACGATTCCCCTTGACAAAACGAGCCTCAATCAATGTTAAAAAAAGGTTTTTGGGTGAACCACCCCTTTAACAAACCAGGAGGGTTATTTACGAAAGGCAAATCCACTTTGCACTACAAGTGAAAAGTGCACTTGAAATTGCACTGAAAGTACACTTGGAAGTGCAGTCCCTGTAGATCCGAGGGGAACATGCAAGGAAAATAAAAAAACAGCATTTTAGCTTGCACATGATTGGATAATAAAATCAGCAGAGCTTCCCCTCATTTCAGATCTACCCCTCAGATTTACAGCGACTGCAATTCCAAGTGCACTTTCAGTGCAATTTTAAGTGCACTTTTGCACTTGTAGTGCAAAGTGGATTTGCCTTTCGTAAAAAAAAAAAAAACAACCTATGTGTATTATATAAATGGGGAAATAACAATCACATAATATGATGTGTGCATAACAAAAGGGGTAAACTTCAAAGAAATGCATTTAAAAATCCAAATGTGAAATCTTGAAAATTATGAGAATTCACATGTAAGAATCCCAAACCACCTCACAGACAAGTGTGGCAGTTCCTTTATCAAATGTTAATGATCGCCAAATAATAAGATATGAACAGCACAGAAGCCAAAATAGAGGAGCCTCCACTCAGGGTACTACTGACACCATGGCCACCACTATCCTTTATTTTTATCTTTATTGCTAACTTTTTTCTTTTACTGGTTATCTTTATTTTTATCTTCATTGCTATTTGTTTTCTTTTATTATCTTTTCTTTATCCTCTGAAGACTTTCATTGCACCAGACAAAACGCATATAGAGTGAGGCTGCACCCGCTGTTGATCCCTGGTGTAGTGTGTTGTGCCTGTTGTGTCGTTTTTGTCCGAATGCATTTTCGTCTGAATTTCAGGTGTTTTTGTTATCGTTTTAACAAACAAACGTGCAGAATCCGAAATCCGAAACAGATCCTACATAAAAAAATTATTTTCATTTTCGTTGCTACAACAGTTTGATAAAGATAGGAGATTCGACATGATGCTGACAACAGCAATCTGTGTCTATCAAACCTGTGGTCGAATGCGCTGAACCTTAACTCTATTAGTCCAATATTATTCTACATAGAGAGGAAATATTCGATATAGAGAGAAAAGATTCGACATTATAGAGACAGAAAGAATCTACGCCGGCGTTTCTCTTGATACGCTGCCGTAAATTCAAATGTGCGCCGTCGCATCTTTACGCCGATTCTGAAAGCAAGATACGCCGAAAAACATGGCTTCAGCCGTCCGGCATAACTTGCCTACGCCGGCGTATCGTGGGCGCATAGTTACGCTGGACGAATTAGACTTTCCCATAAAAAATATGTAAATGAGCTAGATACGCCGATTTACGAACCTACGTGCTCCCGGCGCATTGATATACGTAATTTGCGTAAGGGGTATGACCGGCGTAAAGTTACCCCTGCTATATGAGGCACAGGCAATGTTAAGTATGGACGCCGGAACAGCGTATAATTGTACATCGTTTACGTTGGTTTGCATAAGTCGTACGCGAATAGGGCTGTGCGTAAGTGACGTTCACGTCGAAAACATTGAGTATTTGCGACGTGATTTTGGAGCATGCGCACTGGGATACACCCACGGACAGCGCATGTGCCGTTCTTTCGGCACCTCATTTACATGGGGTCACAGTTCATTAACATGTATCACGCCCACCTTCCACCTACTTTGAATTACGCAGACTTACGCCAGCCCATCTATACTACGCCGCCGTAACTTAGGGAGCAAGTGCTTTGTGAATACAGCATTTGCCTCTCTAAGTTTCGGCGGCGTAGCATAAAGAAGATACTCTACGCCGCCGTAAAGATACGAAAATGTATTTGAATGTGGCCCAGTGTTGGGGTAGACCATTCCACATGAACGATGAAGATTCGACGAAGCAGCGAAACACATACAAATGTTGAATCTGTCATTGAAGGCTTATGGTGTCTGTGGAAATTTCGACAAGCAGCTAAACTGTACGACGCTGCAATCGTACATTTCCGCTCAAATGCTCGGCCCATAGGCTATAGAAGAATTCGAATGTTGGTTGACTAGTAATAATAGTTCATAAATATAATTATTACTAATCATACAACATTAGAATTCTTCTATAGCTTGTAGGAAGCGGAACATTCGACTGGAAATTTACAATTGCGACGTCGTACAGTTTAGATGCTCCGTCGAAACTTCTCAGAAGATTCGACAGACACCATAAGCCTTCAATGACAGATTCTACCTTAGTAAATTCAGATTTTCGGATGAATGCATTTTTTAACGAAACAAAATAAATAAAAACGAATTTCGGGAGTAATTAAATAAATTTATTTTTCGAATGAAAACGAAATTCCGAAACGAAATTCCAAACAAAATATTTCAGTGTGCACATGTCTAATGCCTGTGTTACTCTGTAATCTTTGTTAGTATATCTGCTTTCATAAATCATGTGGTTTTAGCATACTATGCCATGGTCCCTTGTTCTCTCTCCTACCCATTATTACTCTGAGATGCTGCCTTTGGATAACCAGTGAAGGACCGTGTAGGGGTGGATTCAGTTGTACCCTGAGTGATGACCCCCCCATTTTATGAGTTCTGCGCTGTTGGTCTTTTATCATTTGGAGATCATTACTGTATGGTAAGGGAACTGACATGTATCTGACATTTATCTGTGAAGTGGTTTGGTGGTTTACACGTGGATTCTCATCATTTCAAAGATTTCACATTTGGATGATTCTTTGAAGTTTGCACCTTTTGTCATGCACAAATCTATTATGAGATTGAGACCATTTATGTGATGCACATTGTTTATTAAAGGATAAGTTCACCTTGTTGGCATTGTGTTGCCGCGGGTGGGACCATGCTACACTTTTTCTGGGAATGTCCTAATATTCAATAGTTCTGGCAAGATGTAACCGCTATCATTAACCACTTAAGACCCGGACCAAAATGCAGGTAAAGGACCTTGCCCCTTTTTGCGATTCGGCACTGCGTCGCTTTAACTGACAATTGCGCGGTCGTGCGACGTGGCTCCCAAACAAAATTGGCGTCCTTTTTCCCCCACAAATAGAGCTTTCTTTTGGTGGTATTTGATCACCTCTGCGGTTTTATTTTTTGCGCTATAAACAAAAATAGAGCGACAATTTTAAAAAAAATTCAATATTTTTTACTTTTTGCTATAATAAATATCCCCCAAAAATATATAAAAAAAATTTTTTTCCTCAGTTTAGGCCGATACGTATTCTTCTACCTATTTTTGGTAAAAAAAATCGCAATAAGCGTTTATCGGTTGGTTTTCGCAAAATTTATAGCGTTTACAAAATAAAGGATAGTTTTATTGCATTTTTATTATTATTTTTTTTTTTTACTACTAATAGCGGTGATCAGCGATTTTTTTCATGACTGCGACATTATGGCGGACACTTCGGACAATTTTTGGGACAATTGTCATTTTCACAGCAAAAAATGCATTTAAATTGCATTGTTTACTGTGGAAATGACAGTTGCAGTTTGGGAGTTAACCACAGGGGGCGCTGTGACATTGAGTGTTCCCTGTGTGTGTGTTTACAACTGTAGGGGGGTGTGGCTGTAGGTGCGACGTCATAGATCGCGTCACCCTATAACAGGGATGACGCGATCGATGCTGCGGCCACAGAGAAGCACGGGGAAGCCGTGTTTACACACGGCTCTCCCCGTTCTTCAGCTCCAGAGACGGATCGCCGCGAGCCTCGGACCGGGTCACGGGAGCGCGCCGCGGGCGCGCGCCCGTGACCCATGGCTGGGTACTAAAATCAACGTATATATACGTTGATGTGCCCAGCCGTGCCATTCTGCCGACGTATATGTGCACTAGGCGGTCCTTAAGTGGTTAAACAAACAACTTACAGTTGTTGACCCTGTGGCCTGCTTATTGCATTTGACGGAACGACCTGTTAAAAAATACAAAATCTTCTCTCAGGCGCCGTACACACGGCCGAGGTTCTCGCTGAAAACCAGCGAGAACCTCGCTGGAATGCACATTCCAGCGAGGACCTCGGCCGTGTGTACGGTTTCGGCGAGCTTCCCGTCGGGAAGCCCGTCGAGCCGAAATAGAGAGCACGCTCTCTATTTCCTCGACGGCCCGCCTGGAAGAATGGCTGGTTGCCATTCCCGAAGGGCGGGTCGCCGAATTCGACGGCCGGGAGAGAACCTCGACGGGCGGAACGATGTGTTCTGCCCGTCGAGGTTCTCTGCCGTGTGTACGGCGCCTCACACTGCAACCCCTAAATGCCACTAAGGCCTGTATCCCGCTTCGTTGGAGAGATGCTCACCTCCCTACAAAAGCTCTGTGGTTCGCTAAAGTCAACAATCTATAAGACATGGAAGAGCTTACAGCCACTCTACGTGACACGGAAGAGGTGTGCTCTGAAACCTGGAGGCTGTGGAATTGTTTTGTGTATACTGATGCCTATCTTAACAAGCTATCCACCGTCCAGTAAATTTTAGCATCCCTCGCCCCACCCTGGGAGATAAATAACAAGGTGACTCTTCCTCCCCCCCCCTTTTTCCGGTCCTCCTTCCCAGTTTCCTCCTTTCTTGTGTTTCTTCCCCGATCCCGTCCTCCTTCCCATCCTCCTTCCCTCTGCTTCACTACCTTTCTCCCTCCTCCCTGTTCCTCCTAATTTCAGACCCCTAGATATGTGGAACCCCCCTTGCTCCCTCAAGGTCTTCCCCCATCTCCCCTTTTTTTTAAGAATTTTCCCTAGTTTTATTTCCACCAAATACTGGCAACATCGCTTAATTTGTATGCTGTGTATCCTATGTTTACGTGATCCTGCCATGTGTGCCTTTTCCCATTTTAAGGCCTGATGTTTGTTCCCCTGCAAAATAAGTAAGCAGTACTATCTATGTTTAAGTGGTGGTATTGGACTATTTTATTAAATGTCTCTTCGGGGATCGTTCTCCTAGTGATCTCTGTTAGCCGTTCCTATGCTAGAGATTCTTTTGATGATGTACTCACGTGTATATCGCTAATGGCTGTAAGTCCCTTTGAATTCGCCCCCTGTCACATGCTCGGTAGGCATGCCAGCATTTCCCGTGGACTCGATGTCTGCCGGGTGCCTGCGATCGTCTCACGGAGCGGCAGAACGGGGAGATGCCTATGTAAACAAGGCATTTCCCTGTTCTGCCTAGTAACAGGACAGTGATCGTCGGCTCCCTGTCATTGGGAGCAGTGATCAGTGTCTTGTCACTTGTAGCTCAGCCCCCCAAAGTTAGAATCACTCCCTAGGAAACACTTAACCCTTCCTCACCCCCTAGTGGTTAACCCCTTCCCTGCCAGTGTCATTTACACAGTAATCAGTGCATTTTTATAGCACTGATCACTGTATAACAATGGTCCTAAAATAGCATCAAAGTGTCCCACGTGTCTACCATAATGCCACAGTCACAATAAAAATCCTATAACGCCTATCTCCTGTTCTTGTTTGTGGAAAAAATATAAGACTTAGGACTTGTCCTCTTAGGCCAAATGAAGGCACACAGCATTGTACAACATTCGCTATTCAGTATTTTCTGTCCCCACTCACCCCAGCCAATAACAATGTACCACCAAAAATATCTTCTTTGGGAGGTGAAGGTGAGCGTGAGTAGAGTGTGCAAATACATGCCCTCCACCAGAAGCCAGGAGAAATTAGCTAAGACGGAGTATTGGAAAAACGCCATGGCCACCTTACAGCCCACCTGAAAGACAAACAGGACATGACTTAACTCATGTCAATAAACAGTAAACATGTCAGTAAAAAAAGAACATTGTTTATATCTAAGCTGTGGTTTGGTCATGTATAGAAAAGCAAGAGGTTCATTTATAACTAGAATCCCTAAACCCCAAATATCTCCCTAGCTGTTCCAGGGA
Organism: Rana kukunoris; assembly: GCA_029574335.1. Classification (NCBI taxonomy): domain Eukaryota; kingdom Metazoa; phylum Chordata; class Amphibia; order Anura; family Ranidae; genus Rana; species Rana kukunoris. The sequence goes on from CM056060.1 coordinate 31,989,790, forward strand.
ACAGAGAAAGATAACCTGTACTTCTGGATATAAAGAGAGCATGACTCGCTCCCCTTCCTCCCACATGACAAGGCTCATGCTCGGTGGCCACAGATTAGACTGCACTGCTGAAAAATTAGTTCATTTTCATTTTGGTTTTATTCGTTTTTTTGCCTTTTTCGTAAATTCAGGGAAATTTCTAAATTAAAAAATTGGAAATTAAAAAATTCAAAATTCGAAAATTCAGAAATTGAAAGTTCGAAATTGTGAAATTTCTAAAAATTCAAATATCTAAATTTCTGAAATTTAGTTAAAAATTTAATTCAGAACTAAACGAATTGCACATGTCTACGACAGATGAGGTTGAGAGTTTTTTTGGGGGGGAGGGGGGAACATTTCGAAATCCGAAAATTCGGAAATTGAAAAATTCGGAAATTGAAAAATTCGGAAATTGAAAAATTCGGAAATTGAAAAATTCGGAAATTTTGAAAATTAACGAATTTGTCAAAATTTGTTAGAAAAAACTAATTTGGAACTAAACGAATTGCACATGTCTACGACAGATGAGGTTGAGAGTTTTTTTTTGGGGGAGGGGGAACATTTCGAAATCCTAAAATTCGGAAATTGAAAAAATCGGAAATTGAAAAATTCGGAAATTGAAAAATTCGGAAATTGAAAAATTCGGAAATTGAAAAATTCGGAAATTGAAAAATTCGGAAATTGAAAAATTCGGAAATTGAAAAATTCGGAAATTTTGAAAATTAACGAATTTGTCAAAATTTGTTAAAAAAACTAATTTGGAACTAAACGAATTGCATGAATCAGATTTCCAGTAAGTATACTGGTTAGCCAGAGCCAGTAGCTAAAAGCAAGCGCCGACTTATGCTTATCTAGAGAGATATACACTAAAAAGATTTTACCGTAGACATAGTACAATGATCAACATCTTCATCAGCGAAGAGAATGGCATCCTTGACAAACACTGCAGCACCACGTATGATAAAGGACACAAATAAGTTCATATGGATGAAATTTCTGGGACAGTGGAGTTTCCTGTGGAAATATAACACAAAATGGTTTATATATTATATTTATAGAATTTTATTATGCACCAAGGAACAGTGTCAACAGTCTTTGGGCTTGTGTTGATGGGTATAGAAGTGAACAAAAGTCCATCATCACAGGCCCTTAACCTCTTCCATACCAGTCACTTACGCACCTTCCTGCCCAAACCAATTTTCAGCTTTCAGCGCTGTCGCATGGTCATGCTACACTGTACCCAAACAATTATTTTATAATGTTGTTCCCCCAAATAGAGCTTTTTTTTGTGGTATTTAATCACCTCTGCAATTTTTATTTTTTGCGCAACAACTAAAAAAAGACTGGAAATTTTGAAAAAAATAAAGTTTTTATTTTTTTCTGTTGATTTTTTTTGTAAATAAGTAAGCTTTCTTCTTCAATTATGGGCACTGATGGGCACCAATGAGGTTGCACTAATGGGCACCGATGAGGCGGCACTGATAGGCGGCACTTATGGGCACTGATAGGCGGCGCTGGTATGCGGCACTGATGGGCACTCATAGGCGGCACTGATGGGCACTCATAGGCGGCACTGGGCACTCATAGGCAGCATTGATGGGCACTCATGGGCGGCACTGATGGGTGGTACTGCTGGGCACTGATAGGTGGGCACTGGGCATGGATGGGCACTGAAAGGTGGCACTGATGGACACTGAGAGGTGGCACTGACGAACACTGAGGGGTAGCACTGATGGACCCGATTGGCAGTCCTGCACCTCCGGGGCCTAATGACAGACGAAACCATAAACAGCTTCACTCCAGCCATCTGAATGTAAACAGGGAAGCGGCGTCACAACGCCACTTCCGGTTTACTCGGCTGCCAATGATGCCGGATTAAAAAAAAATATACAGTATTCAGAATCGCCCCCGTCCCCGCGAGCTTGCGCAGCAAAGAAAATGCATACAGAAGTCGCGCCCGCATATGTAAACGGTGTTAAAATCACACATGTGAGGTATCGGCGCGATCGTCAGAGCGAGAGAAATAATTTTAGCACTAGACCTCCTCTGTAACTCTAACCTGGTAACCGTAAAAAAAAAAAAAAAAGAAAGCGTCGCCTATGGAGATTTTTAGGTACCGTAGTTTGTCGCCATTCCACAAGTGCGTGCGATTATAAAGCGTGACATGTTAGGTATCTATTTAATCAACGTAACTTCATCTTTCACATTATACAAATAAAATTGGGCTAACCTTACTTTTTTATATTTTTTTTAGTTGATGAAAATAAATTTTTCACAAAAAGTTGCGTTCAAAACACCGCTGCACAAATACCGTGTGACAAAATATTGCAATGCCATTTTATTTTTTAGATTCTCTGCTAAAAATATATATAAAATGTTTGGTGTTTCCAAGTTATTTTCTAGCAAAAAATACGGATTTTAACTTGTAAACACCAAAGGTCAGAAATAGGCTTAGTTGTGAAAGGGTTAAAGAATGAAAATAGTGCACTATACCTGGCGAACACACAATTTACTAAAGAAGTAGTACTGATAAAATATCACTAGGTGTCACCATGTACATAAAAAAAAAAATAGAAGGCTAAAAACAGGAGAAAATGTATAAATACATTGTCAACAAGGGTTTTTTGCCACCACAAAGTACTGTCATGTTTTGTGAAGGGGTCAAATACTTATTTCACACATTAAAATGCAAATCGACTTATAACTTTTTTGAAATATGTTTTTCTGGATATTTGTGTTATTCTGTCTCTCACTGTTAAAATGAACATACAATTAAAATTATAGCCTGATAATTTCTTTGTCAGTGGGCAAACGTACAAAATCAGCAGGGGATCAAATACTTTTTTCCCTCACTGTATGTTTGAATATGACTATAATTAATGTGGTGGGCAACTACATGGCAAATGAGGTTTAATGTAGAAAAATGTAAAATAATGCATTTGGGTGGCAAAAAAAATGCAATCTATCAATCTATAAAATGCAATCAAGCAGTGTCTTTGGGGCGGTGCGGGACTATACACCGCTCCTAAGCCGCCCCAGCTATTGAAATCGATTGGTTGGTTTTAACCCTTTCCTTGGCCGCTAGAGGGGTTAAAAGCGCCCCTCTAGTGGCCAAAAAGTGTGGCTATAACAGCGCTAAAGCACCGATAAAACTAGCACCGATTTATCGCTAACGCAGCCCGTGCCCAGTGCCCCCCAAATAGAATTTAGGAGACTCATAAACCCTATGATAATTTGTCTTTGGAGTTACATAGTTACATAGTAGGTGAGGTTGAAAATAGACAAAAGTCCATCAAGTCCAACCTATATGTGTGATTATATGTGAGTATTACATTGTATATCCCTGTATGTTGTCATTTAGGTGCTAATTTTTTGAAACTATCGATGCTCCCCGCTGAGACCACCATAGAGATGCATGGAGCGCCCGTTCAGGTCCGCCGTCAAAACTGACAGACGGACCAGAAAGGACTTACGTGTGAATGAGGCCTTACACCTGTAAGGGCTCTTTCACACATCCGTTTAGTTTTCCCCTTCAGTTTTTTCCCCTTCAGTTGATCAGTTTTTCATCCGTTTTTCGTCCGTTCCGTTTTTTTTTGATGGAAGAAAAAACGAAGCTTACCGCAGACGGATGTTAACGGAAGTTTAGCGGATGCTCATCCGCTAACGGATCCGCTCCCATAGGGAAGCATTGAGGTCCATTAACGGACGTCCAAAAAAAACGGACGAACTGAACGGACGTGTGAAAGGGCCCTAAGGCCGCGTACACACGATCGAACATGTCCGCTGAAACTGGTCCGCAGACCAGTTTCACCGGACATGTTCGATCGTGTGTATGGCCTATCGGACAGTTTTCCAGCGGACAAAAGTTTCTAAACATGCTTAGAAACTTGTCCGCTGGAAACCTGTCGGACAGGTTCGATGGTTAGTACGCCCAACCATCGGACCAAAATCCCGCGCATGCGTCAAATTGATTCGACGCATGCTTGGAAGCCCAGAGGCGATTTAGTTCGCATGTGCCGCGCTATATACATTTTTCATTCATTCATTCATTCATTGAACTTCCTTTTTTCAGCACGTCGGTGTGTTCTACGTCACCGCGTTCTGGTCCGAGGGGATTTTGGTCCGACCAAAATACCACTTCAGACATGTCCGATGAAAACGGTCCATCTGACCCGTTTCATCGGACATGTCTGATCGTGTGTACACGGCCTAAGGGGCCCGATGGTCCCCAGGGGCCCGGCTGGCCCCCCTCCCATTTTTTTTTTGCATTACACCTGTTAGGGGCCCGATGGTCCCCAGGGCCCCTTCCAGGCCCAGCTGGCCCCCCTCCTGTTTTTTTATTATTATTATTATTATTATATTATTTTATTATTTTTTGCATTACACCTGCAAGGGGCCCAATGGCCCCCTTACAGGCCCGGATGGCCCCCCTCCCTTTTTTTTTTTTTGCATTACACCTGTGAGGCCACGTACACACGATCAGACCGGTCCGACGGACCGTTTTCATTGGACCACCGCTGAAGTGGTCTGATGCTCTGATGTGCGTACACACCATCAGTACAAAATCCCATCGGGCCAGAACGCGGTGACGTAGAACACAACGACGTGCTGAAAAAACAAAGTTCAATGCTTCCAAGCATGCGTCGACTTGATTCTGAGCATGCGCGGGTTTTTGGTCCGATGCTTTTCTGTACTAAACATCGTTTTGGTCCGACGGTCAGGTGTCCGTCGGACAGATTTTAAAGCAAGTTTTAAAACTTTGGTCCGATGGACAACGGTCCGATGGGCCGTACACACTGGCCTTAATGCCAGTTTCATCGGACCGGTCTGATCGTGTGTACATGGCCTAAGAGGCCCGATGGTCCCCAGGCGCCCCCCCTCCCCCCGCTCACGTCAAGAGAGGTGAGATCACACCCCCCTCTCCCCCACGGTTCTCTGCTCCAGGAAGGCTCTGCCTAAAGCTGTGTAGAGGGCCCCAAAATTTGTGATGGCTGCCCTCATCCCACTTATTCTTACTTGATCCTGATCCGATCCAGCAATGTGCACGAGAACAGTAGCTCTCGCCACTGTCTCGTTCCCCATTGGACAGATTGACAGCAGTGGCAGCCATTGGCTCCCACTGCTGTCAATCAAATGCTGCGATGAGGGTGCTGTAGGACAGGGCCGAGTCCCTCGGTCTGTGTCAATAGACGCACACTGGGCAGCTCGGGAGCAAACACACACCGATGCCCCTACAAAAAGTAGCTTTACATGGGGGCACTCGCTGAGGAGGAGGGGCCTGGAGCACCGGAGGGGGACCCCCAGGAAAGAAGGAACGGGGCTGCTCTGTGCAAAACCATTGCACAGAGCATGTAAGTATAATGTTTGTTATTTTTGTTTTGAAAAAAAAACTGAAGGTTTAATGTTACTTTAGGAATTGCTAAGCTGCAGTTTATTATATTTAATTTTTTGGGGTTTTATACTACTGCTCCTTCCCAACTGAATGTAAAATCAGTAGTTATAAAGGGCAGCTATTAGACTTCAGATAAAGTGGGTTTAGTATACATCCCCTGTCCCGAGCCTGCTCCTATATATAATAACATCCCTCTTTCTACTTGGCCATCACCTCAATCGGAATGGATACCTTTATTGGAAGAGATTGGCCTGTCACCGGGCTCTGAGTAGAACAAATAGCTCTGTCACTGGTAATTAGCCCATTCCAGAACCCTATGAATGTTTATCCCATTTTCTTCTCTATTCAGTTTGATGTCTGGAAAATTGGCGCCCATCAATGTACATATCTCTATTATGCCACCATTCTGTTTATGGTTATTTTATGCTTTCCCTATTTTTCTTTTTTAAGTCACAGTATTGAAACCGTCAACTGCTATTCAAATATTGTCATCGGGGATCCACATTTTTATAATATATAAAACCACTCAGTGTCATTACGTTACAGTGCCTGGAAAAAGTATTCACACCCCTTGAAATTTTCCACATTTTGTCATGTTACATCCAAAAAGAAAGGCAAGGAGAGCATTAATCAGAGAAGCAGCCAAGAGGCCCATGGTAACAGGGCTGTCTTAATGAGAGGGCACACCTGGGCACTTCCCCAAAGCAGCTGGTCCTTGAGCCCATGCTGCCCCTGAAATTGGGGGCCCCATGATGGTATTGAGAGTGATGGATACACAGGGGAGGCAGGCTGGCAGCAGTGCACCGTGCTGTGCAGAATGATGCCTATTATTTCACAGCCAGCAGGGTGGGGCAGGGCCAGGGCACCAGTGATGCTCTGACCCCGCCCCATTTAGCTTGAATGCTTGGGACTCCATGGAAGGGATGTAGAGAGGCCACAGTGTAGGGGGTATCAAGGATGTAGTGGGGTCACAATTCAAGGGGTATCTTATGGTATATGGTTACAGTGCTGGGGGGGACATCTGGGGTGTAGAGGGGTCAGAGTGCTGGGGGAATATCTGGGGTATAGAGGGGTCAGAGTGCTGGGGGGATATCTGGGGTATAGAGGGGTCAGAGTGCTGGGGGGATATCTGGGGTGTAGAGAGGTCAGAGTGCTGGGGAGATATCTGGGGTATAGAGGGGTCAGAGTGCTGTGGGCATATCTGGGGTGTAGAGGGGTCAGAGTGCTGGGGGGATATCTAGGGTGTAGAGAGGTCAGAGTGCTGGGGGGATATCTGGGGTAAAGAGGGGTCAGAGTGCTGTGGGCATATCTGGGGTGTAGAGGGGTCAGAGTGCTGTGGGCATATCTGGGGTGTAGAGGGGTCAAAGTGTTGGGGGATATCTGGGGTGTAGAGGGGTTAGAGTGCTGGGGGGATATCTGGGGTGAAGAGGGGTCAGAGTGTTGGGGGGATATCTGGGGTGTAGAGGGGTCAGAGTGCTGGGGGGATATCTTGGGTGTAGAGGAGTTTACCTGCACTGTCTCCATTGTAGGGGCCCCAGAGCATTACTTTGCCCAGGGGCCCATGATGCTATTAAGATGGCCCTGGATGGTAACTCTGGAGGAGCTGCAGAGATCCACAGCTCAGGTGGGAGAATCTGTCCACAGGACAACTATTATGCCCCGTACACACGATCGGAAATTCCGACAAGAAAACCGTGGATTTTTTTTTTTACGGAATGTTCGCTCAAACTTGTGTTGCATACACACGGTCACACAAATCGTGTCTAAAATTCAGAACGTGAAGATTGTGATGACGTACAAGACGTACGACGAGCCGAGATCAATGAAGTTCAATAGGGAGTTTGGCTCTTCTGCTTGATTCTGAGAATGCGTGTTTTTTTTTGCGCATCGGAATTGCATACAGACAAGCGGATTTTCAGACAAGAACCTTTTCCGTCGGAAAAATAAAGAACCTGTTCTTAATCTTTTGCTGGCGGAAATTCTGACAAAAAATGTTGTATGGAGCATACACACGGTCGGAATTTCCGGCCAAAAGCTCACATCCAACTTTTTTTGATGAAAAATCCGATCGTGTGTACAGGGCATAAGTCGTGGACTTCACAAATCTGGCCTTTATGAAAAAGTGGCAAGAAGAAAGCCATTGTTGAAAGAAAGCCAAAAGAAGTCCTGTTTGTAGTTTGTGAGAAGAAGGTGCTCTGGTCAGACCGAAACTGAAAATTTTGGCCTAAAAGCAAAACGTAATGTGTGGTGGAAAACTGACACTGCACATCACTCTGAACACACCATCCCCACCGTGAAACATGGTGGTGACAGCATCATGTTGTGGGGATGCTTTTCTTCACCTTCCAGCAGGACAACAACCCTAAACATACAGCCAGAGCTACAATGGAATGGTTTAGATTAAAGCATATTCATGTATTAGAATGGCCCAGTCAAAGTCCAGACCTAAATCCAATTAAGAATCTGTGGCAAAGCTTGAAAATTGCTGTTTAGATACTTTCCGTCCAATCTGACAGAGCTTGAGCTATTTTGCATTGAAAAATGGGCAAAAATTTCACTTTCTAGATGTGCAAAGCTGGTAGAGACATCTCCAAAAAGACTTGCAGCTGTAATTGCAGTGAAAGGAGGTTCTACAAAGTATTGACTCAGGGGGGCGCCATACAAATGTACACCACACTTTTCACATATTTATTTGTAAAACATATTGAAAACCTTTTATCATTTTCCCTCCACTTCACAATTTTGTGCCACTTCCCAATAAAATACATTTAGGTTTGCAGTTGTACCATACTTGTTCAATTTTCAGATGATGGATTGAATAGTGCGCCGTGAGATGTGTTAAAGCTTGAGATATATATTTATAACCTAACCCTGATTTAAACTTCTCCCTGACTTGACCTGTCTGGTGTGTTCCTTGGCCTTCATGATGCTGTTTGTTCACTAAGGTTCTCTAACAAACCTCTGAGGGCTTCACAGAACAGCTGTATTTATACTGAGATTAAAGTGGTTGTAAACCCAATTATAAAAAAAAACTAACACCTGCAAGATAAAGGCATAATAAAGCTAGTATCCATAGGATAATACTTACCTGGGATCGACGGTCAGCAACATGTCGTCCCGGAGTTACTTGTGGGTATTGCGGCCCCGGCGCTGTTATTGGCCAGAGCTACGATGAAGTCACTCCCGCACATGCGCGCGGGAGCCGACAATCACAGCATGCCCTCCTTTAAAAATGTCATGATTGCCGTTTCTAAAGTGCACCTGCACCTCCGCTATCTTATTCCAGCGGCCCGGTCTTCTATGTCGTCTTCTTCCCTCTTCTCTTCTTCGAAATTGACACAACGCTTCCTCCCGCTGTAATGCTGGTGCACAGTGTGCAACAATTCATATAGGCATGGGGCGTGATCACCGGGTGATAACATGTCATCAACACCCAGAGCATGGTGGGACTGTGATGTCATAAGAGGCATACATAAATCAATGTACCCCATACTCATTAAAGGGGGCTCCTGGTTCCTGATAAGCCAATGGCCAGGGTTGTCGGGAACAGACCCTTGTCCCCCATCAACATAGGGACAAGGTGCAAAGCAACCACTCCCCCATGTTAAGGGGAATGCGGCCTGGTGCGGTTCAGGAGGGGGCCACTCGCTCGTCCCCACCCACCTTCCTTACCGGCCAGGCTGCGTACCCAGGCAAGGGTCTGGCATGAATTTTGGGGGGACCCCCACACAGTTTTTTCGGCATAGGGGGTTCCCCTTAAAATCCATACCAGACCTAAGGGCCTGGTATGCTCTTGGAGGGGGAACCCATGCCGTTTTTTTATTTAAAATTTGGCGTGGAGTTCCCTCTCCTAGAGGCGACCTCAAATCGCGTTGTAAGTTGCTCCAAGTGACGCTGTGATCCACGCTCAAGTCGCCTCGCAAAGTCGCTCACAAAGTCGCGTTGCCCCCGCGTGAACCAGCTTTAAAGGGGGGCTGAATACAAATGCACGCCCCCCTTTTCAGATATTTATTTAAAAAAAAAAAGAAAACAATTTAAAATTTTCTTTCCACTTCACAATTTTATGCTACTTTGTGTTGGTCTATCACATAAAATGCATTTATGTTTTTGGTTGTAACATGACAAAATGTGGAAAATTTCAAGGGGTATGAATACTTTTTTTAAGGCACTGTAAATAGCTTCACTAGTGGCTGATTATATCAATCCCATTAAGAGTAGCTAGCAGAAAATCCTATAAAGCGGACAATTCTTTTACCAGGACGCCTTTACGTGTGTATCCTATCTACCCTAATTAGAGTACTGTCAGTTAGACATGATCAGGTAGCATTAGACAAGACAGGAATAGTCTCCCATAAGACACTCTGTGTTTCGGAAGCGCCCAGTGGGACCTAGCCACTTTATTATCACGTTAGGTAGGCAATTCCTTCTGCCAGGCAAAACAATTAAGAGTTCTCCTTGTGTTACACTTATTTGCATTTTTAGAAACGGCTAAGGTTCATTAAGCAGCGTCAGAAGAAGCACATGGCGTTCCGGTGCCATATAGTGTCCTCCCGCGAGTCTATATCTAATACACTGGTGATTCCTTTGCTATATGAAAATAATGGACCATGAGTAAATGTCAATCAAGTCTCTAATTCTGCATACCGCTGGGAAGCTGGGGCAGAAAAATAAAAATTATTTCAGGAACAAAAATAACCCCCCCACCCTTGAGAATGAGAAATCAAATCATGAATACTTATATTCTTGTCAGTTCCAGTATTTCTTCTCTAATGAAAACACTTTTTTATATAATGTTGATGATTTGTATCCTCTACAGCTCATCAGCATAGCTGATCAGCCCAGAGCTGATTGGTGCCTTATGTAAATGTTTTATAATTACAAGGACAATAAAAGTAGATCAAGTGATAGACTTTCTCTGTGTTGCACATTTACATTTGAGGATGCACAGCATGAAAGGCAAAGTCGATTTACTTTTTTTTTGAGGTTTGGAATCAGGCGTCCGGGTTTCAGACTGCCTGAAATCCGGACACAATGGGCCAGATTCAGGTAGTCCAGAGCATCTTTGCTCTGGAGTAACGCTTCTCATTTGCGTTGCGCTGCAGAAATTTTAGGAGCAAGTGCTGTCATTCACGAAGCACTTGCTCCTAAAGTTGCGGCAGCGCATCGCAAATGAGCCGGCGGAATTCAAATTTGGCGGGTACGGGGCGTGTAGTATGCTAACTAAGCGCGATCCCGCCGCCAACGTACTGCGCATGCGTCGAGTGTCAAAACATCCCCGTGCGCATGCTCCAAAATCTGTGAATGAACGTCAATGACGTCACATTCCCATTCATGACCGTTTTACGCAAGCGACGTTTTTTTTTTTTTTTCCCGACGCGATGACGACGCCTATACCTAACATAGGATACTCCAACCCCATGTAGGTATATCTATGCGCCGCGTATCCCGTCCGGAAACGTCGTATCGTCATTGCGTCGCGCCGGAATTCGATCGTGAATTGCCGATTTCCGCTCATTAACATATTTTTTGAGCGTAAATCGGCGGGAACGCCCCCGGCGCCATTTTTAAGTTGAAGTAACGATGCGATGGCGAAACTCAGTTACGCTGCTCGCATCGGAACTTCAACCCGGCGTTTCTTGTTTTCTGGTTACAGAAAACAGAAACGCCGGCTCAAAGTCACAGTTAGGCTGGCGGATCACTCGATCCGCCAGCCTAACTGTTCGTGAATCTGGCCCATTATTTAGACTGGACTATGGCTTCTCAGCAGGTTTCTGATTTTTTTCCCCGTTATCAGTCTGGCTCCCGTGTTCTGGACGACTTGTAGACAATAAATCTGGTATCTGGGGAGTCCGAGGTAGAGGGAGTTTGCATAGTCGAGCCTGGAGTTGACAATTGTTACAACTACTATCGCTGTATCCTCTTCCAGGGTGAAGGGGATGAGTCTTCGTAGCAGGCGGAGAAGATGGTGAGATCCGCTGACTACTACTTTATTTGTGCGTCCATAGTCATGTCAGAGTCAAAGGTGACTCCTAGACTTTTGACTTTGGTGCTTGGGGTGATGGTTTGTCCCAGAATGGGTGGTGGCGTCCATGTTTTCCTAGAGTTTGGGCTAGATTCAGGAAAGAAATAAGACGGCTTATCTCCAGATAAGCCGTCTTATTTCTGCATCTGAGCCCTCCTATCTATGTGACTGATTCATAGAATCAGTAACGCATAGATTTCCATAGGATCCAACTGGCGTAAGTCTCTTACGCCGTTGTATCTTATTTTCATATTTTAGGCTCGACGCTAGGTGTCGTTCCCGTCTAAAATATGCAAATGAGCCTATACGCCGATTCACGTGCGCCCGGCCGGCGTATCTGTTTACATCGTTTACGTAAGACTTACGCACGGCCTAAAGTTATCCCCGCTATAGCTGGCGCAGCCAATGTTAAGTATGGACGTCGGAACCGACATAATTTACGTTGTTTGCGTAAGTCCATTCACAATTGAGCTGGGCGTCAGTTACGCTAGAGGTCGCTTTCATTGACATGCAGCGACGTGATTTGGAGCATGCGCACTGGGAATCAATCACGGCCGGCGCATGCGCAGTTCGTTCGTTTAAATGATACACGCCCCCTACCCACCGAATTTAAATTCCGCCGGGTGATTTACGCTACGCCGCCTCAACTTTACAGGCAAGTGCTTTGTGAATAAAGCACTTCCCTGAAAAAGTTGCGGTGGCCTAACGTAAATGAGATACGTTAGGCCGAATTAAAGATAGGCTCTCTTACCTGAATCTAGCCCTTTGTCTTTCGGTTTGTGTAAAGCAGAAGTTTGAGGTGGCTCTCTGTCATCCAATTGTCTATCAATGTGAGGCATTGTTCCAGTCCATGATATTGGTCTTTTTTGTTGCTGATGCGAAAGTAAAGTTGAGTGTCGTCAGCATAGGAATGGTAGAGTAGGTCCTGTTTACTGATGATCCTAAATTCAGGGTCCCCAGAGCATCCCTTATGTTAGAGGCCCCAGAGTTCTCCCTTACATCAGAGTCTGCAGAGTCCCCCCTTGACGTGAAAGGGAACTCTGCAAGTTCAGATGTAAAGAGGAACTCTGTGGACTCTGATGTAAAGAGGGACTCTTGTTATTACATTCATATGATTACAAATGTTATTTAATAGCAAAATATATTTATAGTTTATACTATAAAAAAAAATTGCTGTGTGCCGCTAAAGTGTTCGGATGTGACTTGAAGAAAAGGTGGCAACCCTAATTTCAGGTGCATCAACACAGCAAGTAGTCAAAGTCTTACAGTTTGTTTTCTTTCTCAAGCAGCCACAGCTTGGTAGAAAAGCATGCCCCCTGCCAGCAGATGCAAAGCGAGACACTTGCTCTCTGTGTGGAAGCAGTGGTCTCATTGCAGTGGTCCGACACGCCTTCTACTGACTCCAAGCAGATTGGAGCGCTCTAGCTCTGATTTAGCAGAGGACATCACACTTCTGTAGAGCGATCAGTGCTTTCCTGTAGAGAGCAAATTTACTGGCAGGGTACAGGCTTTTTTTTTTTTAATAAAACAAATTAGGACTTTACACATCTTTTTCTCATGCACATGGAATGTATTTAACTAATTTAATGACGCGATGTAGGGCGGATCACAGCGTCAAGATGTGTTTATCTATGTTGTCATAACAATGGCGTGGGACCTCCGTCGCCAACCATTGTTATTGAAACTTTAGAAACAATCACCGCTACGCCCGACGTTGAATAGCGCATGCGCGAGATCGAGAGGTGCACCCAGCATGCCCCTCACCAAAGCAAACCAGGAAAAGATAACGATTGGGCTTCACATGCCCACAGTACAGGTGGAAGTGGCCAGAAGAGGATGGAGAATAAATTCAATAAGTAATTTATATTGTTAATAAATACTTAAGGAACTGTAGCTAAATGTTATTGTATTGAATTCATACTAATGCTAGGATCAATAAAAAATAATAATAATTAACTCCGCTTTAAACTGAATAAAGGAAAAAAAATTACTTCACTTACATTTTTTACCTTAAAGGGTAACTCCACTTTCGTGGGGGGAAAAAATGCAAATAAAGAAAAAATAATAAAGCACATATTATTGCGACACTAATCGTATCAATCTGCAGCCACTGTAATTTTGTGTGTGTACTGACCACTCCCCAGAAACATAATTTCCTGCTTGTGTGATTGGCTCACCAATTTCCCCAGAAATCTGCACTAAGATACAAGTTAGATTTCAGGCATCTCCTGCAACAAAAATGTAGTTTCTGGAGAGTTATTTTCAATAGGAACACGTCTAAGGCGGCGTACACACGACTGAGGTTCTCGCTGAAAACCAGCGAGAACCTCGCTGGAAGCTGCATTCCAGCGAGGACCTCGGCCGTGTGTACGCTCTCGGCGAGCTTCCCGTCGGGAAGCCCGTCGAGCAGAAATAGAGAGCACGCTCTCTATTTGCTCGACGGCCCGCCTGGAAGAATGGCTGGTTGCCATTCCCGACGGGCGGGTCGCCGATTTCGACGGCCGGCAGGGAACCTCGACGGGCGGAACGATGTGTTCTGCCCGTCGAGGTTCTCTGCCGTGTGTACACGGCCTTAAGGGATGCAGGCCCAGCAGATTTCCTCATTAGTGTCCTGCAGCGGCACACCAGACAGTTAATTATGAAACCACTCTCATTAGACCCACTCAGTGGAGAGGTGGTGGGCGGAAGGGACAGATGCCCTGGGCGAAGGAATTTATTGTAGGAAGGTGTGCGCAGTGCTGGCAGTGTGCTGTTAAACTTTCTGGGTAACAAGTAGGGTTGTCCCGATACCACTTTTTTAGGACTGAGTACAAGTACCGATACTTTTTTTTCAAGTAGTCGCCGATACCGAATACCGATACTTTTTTTTAAATGTCCCCCACAATGCAGCCATGTCCCCCACATATGCAGCCATGTCCCTCACAAATGCAGCCATGTCCCCCACAAATGCAGCCATGTCCCCCCAGCCATGTCCCCCACATATGCAGCCATGTCCCTCCAGCCATGTCCCCCACATATGCAGCCATGTCCCTCCAGCCATGTCCCCCACATATGCAGCCATGTCCCTCCAGCCATGTCCCCCACATATGCAGCCATGTCCCTCCAGCCATGTCCCCCACATATGCAGCCATGTCCCTCCAGCCATGTCCCCCATACCTAGCCGCCGAAAGCAGCCGAAAGCCGCCGCCGCCGTACGGAGAACATCACAGCATTCATTTGAATATCTGTTTTGCCCGCACGTATAAACACTCCCCCTTGCTCGGGATTGGACAGATCACGATCACCCATCCAATCCCGAGCAAGGGGGAGTGTCTATACGCAGCCGGAACACTACAGCTATTCAAATGAAAGCTGTGATGTTCCCGCACGCTGTTTAACCCATGCGGTGGCGGCTTTCAATGCGGTGGCGGCGGTGCGGGGGGGAAGTATTCTATTCAGGTATCGGGGGTATTTGCGGGAGTACAAGTACTCCCGCAAATACTCGGTATCGGTCCCGATACCGATACTGGTATCGGTATCGGGACAACCCTAGTAACAAGTGACTGTGACTACCGCCAGCCATCCCTACAACGTTGCAGAGCTGCACCTGCTTGCAAAGACGTGCTAACTCTTGCACCCGGTACAAGCAAAGGACCTGGTCTTCTCTTTCCTGTCAGGCAGAGCCGCAGAGTAATCTCCGCCCGACAGGTGCTTCTGAGTCTCGGCAAGGCGTGACGTCACTGAAAGGCCTGCCGGGAGGAGAGAGGACCATAGAGAGCTGCTGGGCGAAAGGGGGAACCAAACAGGCAGTCAATAACAAAGTAAGCAGATGGGGGGCGCAGTTCGCCATCTTTGCCCTGGGCACCAGATGGCCTTGTCCTGGCACTGATGGAAGCTAATTTTTATTTTCCTGGTTCAGACCAGCTCAGCCATGAATTTAGAAGGAAAGGTCACACTGCAAATTGTTTGACCTTTCTCGTGTACCGAACAATTACAGTAATGGGACCTAATTCACAATTTTACATAAAGCGTTGGTTTTCAGAATTGCACTGGGGTTATAATGTATGAAGCTTAGATGGGAACAGTACTCAGCAGAATTCTTAGTTAACCTCCCATGAGGCAGATATCGGTAAGATACACTCACCTAAAGAGGGAGAAGATGCTGATGGCACTCACCAGCGCCAGCAGGGAAACAGCATATCCGCATGTGTACAGGATCTTCACTGTGTAGAAATGTCCTCTCTAAAACATAAAGACATAGTCACCCAATGATTATATACATTGATAATGACGACAACCAGACACATTCCAGTATTTTTCGTTTTCAAATATTTTATTGAATTTTATAATTATTAACAAAATTCCATTAACAGAGCATATACAATAATATAATAGAAATAGATGTTCCATTAACAGAACATGTACAATAGTATAGTAGAAAAAGGCGTAATCATTCAGGAAAGTAACTCTTATAAATGTAAATGAAAATAGATAGCCTAGCGAATTGAATAAGATTATGTAACATGAAGTGTGATAATCATAGCTTCATGGCAACTATTTGAAGACAAGTAATTAAGAAATTAAGTTGATTGACATAATATAATATAATTATGTCAGCTATGAAGAGAATAGAATAGAATAGAGTGAACCTATAAAGAAATATAAAGTTAATGTGTTGTAGAATAGCTGGGGGAATAAATTAGGCTAAACTTGGGCCAAGTTCCTTCTCTTGGCTTGGCTTTATCTGGTGCGAAGGTACCAAATCTCAACCATTCAAAGCATCTTCTATTACAGTTGGTATATCAGATAATTAACAAGAATAAACCTAGTAGAGGGGATAGGATCATTCCAGTATTTTTCATTCGAGTGTTATTTGTCTTTGCCAGCAAAGTCAGATGAAGAACAACATCCAATGAGAAAATTAATCCAGCCAATGAAATTAACACCTAATTTTAAGCAGTAGGAATGCCTGCACTTAAAAATAGTTTCTGTACAAGTAGACCTTGGATGTCGTGTTCCCCTTGCTATATTCCTCCTTTATTCTTAGGATGGAGACCTCCATTTTCTGAGCATTTAAAGGTTTCCCACTTACTTTAGAGTAAAGGAATGAGAATTCCAAGCCATAGGGATCGGACCAGATATTCTATTATTTGTCACAATAAGAAATCTATGAAGAGTTGACTGCCCATTATCAGGGTTAAGGTTTATTGTCAGGAGAAATCTGGATGGATGGTCAATCCTAATTTCTAATTCCTTGTAAACAAAAAAATTGCTCATTTACATTGTCTGGGCTGTCAGAGAAATCAATAACTAAATCAATTACAGTAAAACCTTGGAATGCGAGCGTAATTTGTCCCGGAAACAAGCTTGTAATCCAAAGCACTCGTATATCAAAGCAAATTCCCCCATAAGAAATAATGGAAACTCAAATAGTTCCATAACCATTTATTTATAAATCCTTCAGTTTATAGTCCATATAAAAAGATGATAGCAATGTGATAGGTTGTGTAACCATACAATGTCCATCCACAAATGGAAGCCTCCCCAAGGGGATTAGAAGCAAAGCACAGATCGCAGGTTGCCTACCCGCCATACTGCAGCATCTGTGTTGTGAATAGTGGTGGTAGAGGAAGAAAGCAGTTGCAGAGTTGTGGGTAAACCGCAGCACATCAGTGTGAAAGCAGTCTTAGGCCCTTTTCACGCGATCAGCCCGACCAAATGGGACCCTCAGTTCACCTCTACAGAGCAACAGATGTCCATGGGCACAACATAGGAAACATTTAAAAAAGTGATGCCCAGCAATGCCACCATCAGTGCCACCCCTCAGTGTCCATCAGTACCACCCCTCAGTGTCCATCAGTGCCACCCCTCAGTGACCATCCATGCCCATCAGTGCCTACCTATCAGTGCCCATCTGTGCCACCTATCAGTGCCACCAATAAGTACCCATCAGTGCCACCCATAAGTACCCTTCAGTGCTGCCTATGCGTTCCCATCAGTGCCGCCTATGAGTGCCCATCAGTGCCACATACCAGCACTGCCTATCAGTGCCCATTAGTGCCGCCTATCAGTGCCCATCATCAGTGCCCATCAGTGCCACCTTTATCAGTGCCACCTCATTGGTGCCACCTTATCGGTGCCCATCAGTGCCGCTTTATCAGTGCCTGTAATTGAAGAAGAAAATGTACTTATTTACAAAAAAAATTAACAGTCTTTTTTAATTGTTGCGCAAAAAATAAAAATGGCAGAGGTGATCAAATGCCACTAAAAGAAAGCTCTATTTGTGGGAACAAAATGATAAAAAAAAATGTTTGGGTACAGTGTAGCATGACCGCGCAATTGTCATTCAAATTGCGACAGCGCTGAAAGCTGAAAATTGGCTTGGGCAGGAAGGTGCGTAAGTGCCGGTATTGAAGTGGTTAAGGGATGATTTTTCCTAATGGCATGCATTGATCCCCACTCTATCCCCACATACAACATTTTGAGACAGCAGGTAGTAGTTCATCCTCGACACAGACAATAGACTTCCACTAACAAAATATTATTAAGGAAAAACAGCTTTGAGTGGTTATAAATGGGAATAGCAGGGACATAATGCCAAGTGGCATTTTATTTTATTGGATTAGAAGATCATTTAAATGTGGTATTTGTTACTGATGATTAAAGGAGGCAAGTTTGTTCTAATTCTCTAAACTACTTGCAGACTGAAGGTTTTATGTTTTACATTATTCTGTCTGGTTCTTGAATTCTAATTCGATTTTACTTCCTAAAGAAAATGTACTGATAAAATACGGAGACTGCCTTTGTCGATCTTCTTCTGGAAGGACCAGTTCCCTGGTTGCTATCAGCAATGTGGCTGACGTTTCGCTCTTTGGACTGAACTTTTGCTGTTTGAGTGCTTGTCCGAACGCTGAACTTTATCGTTTGATGGGAGCCGAATGTCGTATAGTAGCGCTATTTCTACCACTATTATTTAGCTTCCTTCCTGTCGAAGATTATTAAGGAAGCTGGGGGTGCCAGCACCTGTTGTGCCCTTAGCAACTATTGACATTACCCAGCCCCATTCATTTACTGGCCAGGAATCCCTAGCTAGACAATCATAGTGACAGGGATAATCCAACTGACCAAATGTGGCTACAAGGCCTCATTTAAAGATGTTCACAAAATATGGCCATGCAATCAGTGGCGTATCTAGGGTATGGCAGCCATGGCAAGTGCCATGGGCGCCAAAAAGCCACCCCCGCACGAAAAACCAACCAGTCCTCCTGCAGGCCGCCTCCCACACTAATGTAGCTCTCGGCACCCGGCCAGCCTTGGCACAGTGGGCGCGTTTAATTGGAACAGTGGCTGTGTTTGATGGGTACAGTGACAGCATTTGATTTGCACAGTGGCTGCGTTTGATTTGGACAGTGGTCGCATTTGATTGGCACAGTGACTACGTTTGATGGGCACAGTGACATCGTTTGATTGGCACAGTGACAGCGTTTGACTGGCACAGTGGCTGCGTTTATTTGGAACAGTGGCTGCAATCGTTTGGGTACAGTGACTGCGTTTGATGGGCACAGTAACAGCATTTGATTGACACAGTGACAGCATTTGGTTGGCACAGTGACTGCGTTTGATTGGCACAGTGACAACGTTTGACTGGCACAGTGGCTGCGTTTATTTGGAACAGTGGCTGCAATCGTTTGGGTACAGTGACTGCGTTTGATGGGCACAGTAACAGCGTTTGATTGACACAGTGACAGCATTTGGTTGGCACAGTGACTGCGTTTGATGGACACAGTGACAGCGTTTGATGGGCACAGTGACAGCGTTTGATTGGCACAGTGGCTGCGTTTGATTCGCACAGTGGCTGCGTTTATTTGGAACAGAGGCTGCGTTTATTTGGAACAGTGGCTGCATTTGATGGGCACAGTGACTGTGATGGCACATTTGCTGCAATTGATGTTGTTGTTTTTTTCAGTTTGTTTGTGCCCCCCCCCCCCCTCCAAAAAAAGCACAAGCCACCAGTGGTGCCCAGTGTCCCTCTCTGTCCTCGACGCGCTGCGTCCCTCCCTGTCCCTGGTTATCTGAAAGACGGGTTTCAAATGTTTTGACAGGGGCGCAGTTTCAGTGCTTGCCATAGGCGCCATTTTCACTAGATATGCCTCTGATGGCAATTTTTGGGCAATGACATCACCCAGGAAACACTTGCCCCTTTGTTTACATACACAGAAAAATACCATTGTTCTATTGTTTCTGTCTGCCTTGGGAGCAAAAGATTATGGGATGTATATGTGTATGTGAATTAGCTGCTAGAGGGGAGGGGGGATTTCTCCTGCAGCCCTTCCTAAAGGCTGTCTGTGTGTCATGTTAGGGAATGTAGGCTACCCCACCCTGTGCATTATGCAAATAGGGGGGGATTGTCCCCTGAGTGTATATCTCTTTGTGCCTGTGTTGATTAAACAGTCTTAGGTTTTTTACCACCCTACACTAGGGTTGCCACCTGTCCAGGATTCACCCGGACAGTTCGGGTTTGGAATAATGTGTTCGGGTTTCAGACTGCCTGAAACCCGGACACTTTATTCAGGATAGACCATTTATGAATGAGGCCTTATTCTATTTTTTTTCTCCACATTTAAATGCAGACCAAGCTGTCCATAGCAGCCTTTTCCTATGGTTCAAACACAAAAGGAAAAAAAACTGTTGCTGTAGCTGCTTGGAGCAGAGCTCCACCCAAAAAGGGAAGCTCCTATGGTTGCCATTCACCCAGACAGTCCAGGTTTTGAATCATGTGTCCAGGTTCCAGGCAGTCTGAAACCCAGACACATTACTCAGACCAGACTGTGGCTCCCCATGTAACCAAGGTAGTCGCACACAAATCTGTTGCCATCCGGGAGCTGTAGGCGGCTTGCTGGGGGCAGGTTCGACATCACTGGGGCAGGCCGATGATGTCAGCAAGAACAATTTGGCCACACCCACTTCTTGCCCCGGCACATTTTGCGCACCAAATTACCGCTCTCCTTGAGGGCACCCAAAGGTGTCCTAGGCCACTAAAATGTTCGGGTTTGGCTTGAAGAAAAGGTGGCAACCCTACCCTACACTGATGTCTCGACAAGTCACTGGGTGGGCTAAGGGATCTTGGATCGTGCTGGTACCCGGCAAGGGAAGCCTTTCCGGCGGACATACTCCTCTTGAGTACGGGGTCGGAACAAGCTCCAACTCCAACAGAATGTCAACCTTCTGCAGGGCCGCCATCAGGAATTATGGGGCCCCTTCACAGCTTCAGGCATGGCCCCCCTGGAGCAGAGAACTGGGGGGGAGTGCTGCCGCCTCAAATTGAGAGAAGTGGGGGCGGCCGCGAATTGAGAAGCGGGGGGGGTGCCGCCACTAATTGAGGAAATTGAGAAGCAGGGTGGTCCTAAAATTGAGGGGCCCCTTATAAAAAAAATATATATATAAAAAATTATAAAAAAAAGAGGGGTAGCCATCCGGGGCTCTTGGGACCTCTGGGCTCTTTAATAAAGAAAACAAAATAAAAAAATATATATAAAAAATATATATATATATAAAAAAGAGGGGGTTGCCATGCGGGGCCCTAGGGACTTCTGGGCCCTTTAATAATAACAACAAATTATTATAAAAAATAAATAAAAAATAAATAAAAAAAAAACTTTTTTATAAAAATAAAAAAAGGGGGGGGGTTGCCATCTGGGGCCCTGGGGACCTCCGGGCCCCTTACAAAAAATAAATAAAAAAATAAAACAAAAAAAGGGGTTGCCATGTGGGCCCCTGGGGACCTCCGGGCCCCTGGGGTCCCCTTTACAGGTGTACTGTCTGTATTCCCCTGATGGCGGCCCTGGCCTTCTGTTCCTGTGTGTTGTGTGAACTTGTAACTTCAGCTCTTCGCCCCTTTTTTCTGAACGTTCAGACAAGCTTTACAAACTCTGGACTTTGAATGGATGTAGAGAAGAAAATACAGCAGATAAACAGGTACAACTTATGTAGGAAGATTTGTTTCACCTTTGTGTATCACTTGAGGCTAATCACTTCACTGGGTATATGGAAGGGTTTACAGCAACTCTAAAGTATTTCTAAAGCCAAAAATGTTTTTGTTTTTTTGGAATAGTGAAAAGGATAAAACACTATGGGGTAGATTCACATACATTGGCGCATCTTTATGCGGGCGTAGCGTATCTTCTTCACGCTACGCCAGCGCAACGTTGAGAGGCAAGCATTGGACTCACAAAGCAAATGCTCCCAATGTTGCGCCGGCGTAGCGTATAGTCGTCGGCGGAAGTGGGCTGGAAGTGGGCGTGTTACATTTAAATGACCCCAAGCAAATGATGGGCTGAGCTTCAAACAAGTACTAAAAATGAACGGCGCATGCGTCGTACCTTGGACGCATCCCAGTGTGCATGCTCACAGTCACGTCGAAATTACCGCCTTCGACATGAACGTAACCTACGCCCAGCCCTATTCACGTACTACGTAAAGGGCGTACACGACGAAAAATTTGACGGCGTCCATTCCCTGGTCCATACCTTTGCATGGGTTGCGCCTCCTATATGAGGAATAACTTTACGCCGGAAGTAACCCTTACGCAAATCGGGCGCAAGTACGTTTGTGAATCGGCGTATCTTACTCATTTGCATATTTAAAATGGGAACGACAAATGCGGCAGATGCGTCCAGCGTAACTATGCGCCCACGATACGCCGGCGTAGGCAAGTTACGTCAGGCGGTTGAAGCCTTATTTTACGACGTATCTAGCTTTGGGAATCGGCGCATAGATACGACGGCGCACATTTGTACTTACGACGGCGTATCTCGAGATACGTTGGCGTAAGTGCTACGTGAATCCGGGCCATTGCTGTCATTAACTATGGAGAAGAAAAAAAGACGTATTACTGTGTCACACAGATTGTTTAGATCTCTTTCTTGTGGAACCGGCTCCTGTGGATATATAAGTACAAATAAATTGCAAATGGTAAGTTACCATGCCAACATCTGCCAGGAGCTTGCAAAATTCTATATGACATTTTCCCATGCAAGTCGCATGGAGAGAGAAGCAAGCGAGGTTCGTGATATGAAGCTAATGTAATGATTAAGGTTCAGTAGTGTGCATTACTTTTCCTGGATAGTAGCCAAGCTCTAGAAAGAGACTCATGTCGTGTCACTGAGAATATGAGCATTTCCACCCAATATTTTATAAATACATTTAAATTAAATATTTTAAATAATCATTAGGCTATTAAAATCTTTGAAAACTAGATTGAACCCTCACCTTCTAATGTAGTCAGGTGGAAAAAAATTATTTATGTGTTTTTTTTACTAGCAAAAGTGTTCCTGTTGGAGTTGAGTATGTATAGGAGAAGAGCGCAGGGGGTATGAAAGACAGAAGGCAGTATATGTAAGAGAGAAATGCAGGATATGACAATGAGTGGTATGCATGAAAGAGGAGTACAGAGGATACGACAGGGCAGTATGTGTAGGAGAGGAGTGCGGAGGGTATAACAGTGAGCAGGTGGTGCAGGAAAGGAGTTTGGAGGATAAGACAGGGGCAGTTTGTGTAGGAGAAAAGTGCAGAGGATATGACAGATGGTAATATGTGTTGGAAAGGATTGCAGAGGAAATGGTGGAGGTAGTATGTTCCAGGAAGGACTTCAGAAGGTATGAGGGCGCAAAATGTGCAGGAGAGAGGTGTAAAGTGTATGACAGTGGGTAGTATTTACAGGAGAAGAGTGCAGAGGGTATGGCAGTGGGCAGTATGTACAGGAGAGGAGTGCTAAGGGTAAGGCAGTGGGTAGTATGTACAGGAGAGGAGTGCTGAGGGTATGGCAGTGGGCAGTATGTACGGAAGAGAAGTGGTGAGGGTATGGCAGCGGGCAGTACGTACAAGAGAAGAGTGCAGAGGGTATGAGAGTGGACCGCATATACAAGAGAAGAGTGCAGAGGGTATAGCAGTAGGCAGTATGTATGACATATGTATGAAGAGGAATGCAGAGGGAATGGCAGTGGGCAGTATGTACGGAGAAGAATGTAGAGGGTATGGCAGTGGGCAGTATGTATGAGGAGGAGTGCAGAGGGTATGGCAGTGGGCAGCATGTATGGAGAGGAATGCAGAGGGTATGGCAGTGGGCAGTATGTACGGAGAGGAGTGCAGAGGGTATGGCAGTGGGCAGCATGTATGGAGAGGAATGCAGAGGGTATGGCAGTGGGCAGTATGTACGGAGAGGAGTGCAGAGGGTATGGCAGTGGGCAGTATGTATGGAGAGGAATGCAGAGGGTATGGTAGTGGGCAGTATGTACGGAGAGCAGTGCAGAGGGTATGACAGTGGGCAGTATGTACAAAGAGGAGTGCACAGGGTATGGCAGTGGGCAGTATGTACGGAGAGGAGTGCAGAGGGTATGGCAGTAGGCAGTATGTATAAAATATGTATGAAGAGGAATGCAGAGGGAATGGCAATGGGCAGTATTAACAAAAAGGAATGCAGAGGGTTTGGCAGTGGGCAGTATGTATGGAGAGGAATGCAGAGGGTATGGCAGTGGGCAGCATGTATGGAGAGGAATGCAGAGGGTATGGCAGTGGGCAGTATGTACGGAGAGGAGTGCAGAGGGTATGGCAGTGGGCAGTATGTACGGAGAGGAGTGCAGAGGGTATGGCAGTGGGCAGTATGTACGGAGAGGAGTGCAGAGGGTATGGCAGTGGGCAGTATGTACAGAGAGGAGTGCAGAGGGTATGACAGTGGGCAGTATGTATGGAGAGGAGTGCAGAGGGTATGGCAGTGGGCAGTATTTGTAGGACAGAGGTGTGGCAGTGGGCTGTGAGCAGAAACATCAACCTAGTCCTGGAACAAGACTTGTGCCCACCATCAGGTCACAGATAAATCAAACATACCTGTCTTTCTCCTTTTACATATGAGTTGCCTACTGTTTTCTTTAATAAGCTTGTGTTTTAATATTGCACCTAGTTGATTCTCACTTGTATTATTTTTCCTTTTTAAAAGGTATAACTGGCAAGGATGGCACCTCTCATAATCCTGTAAGCCAGTTGCTTTTGATAGTCCTTACAATAGCTTCTAGGGTAGGGTTAACAGACATCACCGGTTTCCCCCGGACAGTCCCCGGATTGAGGACACTGTCCCCGGACCAAGTCTGTCCCCGATTTGTCCCTGGATTGGATTTGAACAGGGGCTGGGGAAATTTCAAAGACAGTCAGTGCAGAATTAAAAAAAATATATATGTGAATTACTGCTCCTACTAGCTTAGGGGGGGGGGGGTGTATTTTTTCATTATCTGTGCCCCTTTCTGATGAGCATGTGCTGGTCGGAGTGGAGTGAATATTTATTCAGTCTCGGGCGCATGCCCATTCAACTCTGCTCGCATGTTCTTCTGCCTTGGCCAGCCGTCTGCCTGCTCATCTCCTTGCCTTCTCTGGCGGCAGGGCCGTCTTAATAGCATTATGAGCCCCTGGGCTAAGTAATGCGATGGGGCCCCCTACTAGCTTGCCCCCATTTACACACCTGCTTTCAAGAAATAAAGTATAAATTGTTGATAGAAGATAGAATTAAACACATGGGGGTAGATTAACGTAGAGCGGCGTAGCATATCTCAGATACGCTACGCCCCGTAAATTAGAGAGGCAAGTGCTGTATTCACAAAGCTAAGTTACGGCGGCGTAGCGTAAATGGGCCGGCGTAAGCCCGCCAAATTCAAATGTGTTTGATTTAAATTAAGTGTGACCCCACGTAAATTACGTTTTTTGTACGGCGCATGCGCCGTCTGTGGACGTATCCCGGTGCGCATGCTCCAAATTACGCAGCTAAGACTCATTGGGTTCGACATGAACATAATTTGAAGACATTACTGCTAGGCAATTCACTTACCTTGTCATCAGGCTCAATACTGCTGTTAAAGAAGCAGGCTTTCAGATATGGAGGTGAGTGAAGACTCCAACCATTACTAGTGCAGTTCCTGCTGATGGCAACTGTCAATAGCAGAAAGAAAAGTGGTTGAGTTAACATATGTATATCATTATCTTCTCTTATATACTGTATCCTATTATGTACAATATGGGTTATGGCCAAGGCTTTTTTTTCTCAAAGAATAGGTGCAGGCAGGGCTGTTTGAAGGAATTTGGGGGCCCCAAGCAAAATGGGGGCCCCCAAGCACCCCCCCGCACGCAAAGCCAACGTTAGCGCTACACTTGCACCCATCTTCTTACTCCTCCCCCTCCCTATGTTTTTCTATTCTCACCTCCCCTTCTTCCCTGTAGGCTGCCGCTGTAGCGTGGCCGAGCTCCTCTTCCTCCTGTCAGTCTGGTGTTCTATGATTATGGGTTCCCAGTTCTCTATCAGATAGTGCCCGGACGGGGCCAGGTATAGCGCGGTACAGAAGATTCAGTTTCCTGTGTTCCCGGCCGGACGGACAGGAAGTGAGCACTCAGTGTGCACTTCCTGTCAGTCCGGCCGGGAACAGGAAACTGAATGTCCTGTACCACGCACAGTACCCGACCGGACTGACAGGACTCCAGGAGGAAGGAAGAGGGAGTTTGGCCACACTACAGCCTGGGAAGGGGAAGTTGGGGGGCCCCAGGCCAGCTCGGGGCCCCAAGCAATTGTTTGTTTTGCCTGTCCTGTAGCGACAGGCCTGGGTGCAGGAACTCCCACTTTCTGAGTCACACCTTTTCTCCACCCCTACCTACCTCTGAGCATTGTTCCTTGGTTCCATCCCCTACCCACCTCCCAGTATTGACCTTTATTGAGAATACAGAATACAGAACCAAGTATCTTTTTTTTTGGTGCCAAGTAATTTGTATGGAATTTGTTAATGATAAACAACAAAAAGCAGTGAAAAAGATCTGTGATGGGAGTAACCTTGGGCGGGGGGGGGGGCATAGAACCCATCTTACCTTAGAGAGCTTCCCAGGCCCCTCTTATGTGTAAGTTACCCTGTGTCTATAAGGGGCACAGGGTGACCTGAGAAGCCCAGTCTGGTTTGCCCAACTAGACTCCAAGCAAAACCACACCAGACTTTTTCACTTGGCACAGTAACATTTATGAACAATATGATCAATATCTCGACAAGTGACTGGGTGGGCTAAGGGATCTTGGAACGTGCTGGTACCAGGCAAGGGAAGCTTATATGGCAGACATACTCCTCTTGAGTACAGGGTCCATCACAGGATCCCCTGCAGCCAGCAAAAATAGACCCTCAGCAACAATAGACCCCCCCCCAAAGACAATGGGCCACCAACAACAAAATACCCCCAGCACAACAAAAGAACTCCCTAGTAACAACAGATCTTCCTACAGCCAGCATTAGCAGACCCTCCAGAAGCCATCAATAATCAGTAGATCTCTCCCAGCATCAACTGACTCCCAGCAACATAAGACCCACCCCTGGTAACAATAGTTCCCTCACTAGCACCAATATACTTCCCAGCAACAATAGACACCCCCTCTAGAAAAATAGGTCCCCTGCAGCTACAATAGATCCCCCAGCAGTCAGCCTCAGTAGACACTTCAGCACACCCCAGCACCTCTGGCCAATACATTCATTCAGTGCTAAAGGTGCCGGCACTGAAAAAATATCCCTGGTTACGGCCAACATACCTACATTACAAATAAAAGTGCAATTTTCTTTTCTTCAACAATGGGTTGAAGGAAAGAAATTGCTTAATTCCTCCATCAACACAGTAAAAAAATCTTTCTCACTCATAAATCTGTATGTGCATTGGCAGACATATAGGGGCTGATTTACTAAAACTGGAAAGTGCCATATCTGGTGCAGTTGCGCATTGTAGCCAATCAGCTTCTAACTTCAGCTTGTTCAATTAAAGGAGTTGTAAAGGAAAAAAAAAAATTGCCTAAAATTAATGTCTGCAAGGTAGACAGACAGAATAGTGTAATGATTTTGTTAACAAACGAGTAAATACCTATTCAATTCCTTCATCTATATCACCTCCGGCGTTCTAGTTTCTGTTCTCTCATTCACTTCCTGGTTTGCATCACTTGTTCATGTAAGAACTACATTTCCCAGTATGCATTGCGGCACGCCCAGTAATTCACACCTCCTTGAAGTCTTTAACACGTAGAGAGCGTCCTGCCACACAGATGTAGTTCTCAGGAGGGGGCGAGCACGTTACTGATCACCGCAGTAAAGCCTCCCTTCACGGTGGTGTCCTCCGTTCTGCTCTCCCCCTCTGTGCCACTGCCGTTCTGCTCTCCCCCTCCGTGCCACTGCTGTTCTGCTCTCCCCCTCCGTGCCACTGCCGTTCTGCTCTCCCCCTCCGTGCCACTGCTGTCCTCCGTTCTGCTCTCCCCCTCCATGCTCCGTGTCCCCCCTCCGTGCTGCTGCTTTCCCCCTCCGTGCTCTGTGTTCTGCTTCATGTCCTCCCTAAACCCGGCTCCTACCTTTTCTGAATAAACAGAGTCAGTGATCACTGACTCTGTCCATTCATATAACTGAGCATTGTAAACTGTGTTTACAATGCTTCAGTTTATGTATAGAGGAACCTCTGTCTCCTGTCCATTCATTTCCAGTGCAGCAGAAAAAGGGACTGGGGAATCTGTGTCCTTAGTCCTTTGCTCTGTCTCAAAGGGGAGATGTCAGAGGTCTGTTAAGACCCCTGATATCTCACCAAAACCCCCCAACAGGGCTAAGGAAAAAAATAGCAATAAATAATAAAAATAATTGTAAAAAAAAAAAAAAAAAAAAGTGAAAAATTCTAATTGTAAAATAAAAAAAATACTGACACATGACATAAAAAAAAAAAGTATCGGTAATCAGTATCGGCAAGTACTTGCAGGGCCGTCTTAATAGCATCATGGGCCCCTGGGCAAGGTAATGCTCTGGGGCCCCTACAATAATGACAGTGCAGGTAAACAGACATCAAGTAGGTAGGAAGCAGACTGCCTCCCCTGTGTATTTATCACTCTCAGTGCCATCATGGGGCCCCCAATTTCGGGGCAATGTTGGCTCAAGGACCAGCTGCTTTGGGGAAAGTGCAGGAGCCCCCCATGCAGCTGGGGCCCCTGGGCAGTGCCCAGGTGTGCCCTCTCATTAAGACAGCCCTGCATCTCTGAAGCACTAGGAAGCAGAGGATAAAAAAAGTAAAAGTGTTTTATCTCTCCCCTGGGCTAAAGAGGTAGTTTACCTCTGCAGTGCAGACACAGCCCTGCTGCAAGGGACTTTTTTTTTACGTTTCCCAGAGTTGAGCTTTAAATACTTCTGACATTTATATGATCTAGGCTGTCAGTCAATACACTCTAATACATATTAGTGTTTTTACTTCACCAGAAGTTGAATGGGGGGGGGGGGTACCTAAGTTTGGTCTCACACAATGGCCCATTGGTGGCTCTGCCTGTGTGTAGTTTCTAGTCAATCACTCTAATAAATTATATACTGAACAAGGTCCTTAAGTGGTTAATTATTTGTCATTCAATGTAAGGCTGATCTCTCCAACATTTCAGTTTTTTTGGTTGTCACATTTTGCTAAGCAACCGCTAAGAACAGTAACTGTACTGGTACATGGAACAATGACAGATAGACCTGACAATTATCTCTATGCATTTAATATATTATGTTACTCTGGCATTTAGAAATGGCTCCAAATGGAACTTATAAACTATCAAATTGTCACTCACTATTATATACCAAGAAGCTGAAATATCAAACACTGTCCTCCAAGTGAGCTCTCCACACTAGGGTGACCACATTTCCAAACTGCTATTCAGGGACCCCCTCCCAAAAAAAACAGCCGGTGCAGTGGGTGTATATATATGTGTGTGTGTGTATATATATATATATATATATATATATATATATATATATATATATATATATATATATATAAAAAAAAGAAAAAAAAAAAAAAAAATAATATATTTTTTAAAAAAAGGGGGGGGGTTGCCATCCGGGCCCCTTACAGGTGTACTGCCTGTACCCCCCTGACGACGGCCCTGTCTGCCATCAATGAAAGGGTTAATGAAAGTTTCATTGCTAGAAGATCCCTGGTGACTGGTCACAATCAACCCTTTCATTGTTGGCAGATGCTATTTTTTAGGGGCGTGGGTCAGGGGGACCCTTCATAGTCTCTTGCACCAGGGCCCTGAAGGTTCTTTTTAAGTCTCTGACATCTAGTACACATTCGTAAGAAATAATGCACCATGATATATATCAGGGCTAAAATTTTCAAGTCCTGAGCTACTAGAAAGGCCTCAAGAGTTACTTGCCACCAGTTGCCCCACCTAATTCATACACAGCCTTGCGCCTAATTGCACCCATAAACACGCCCTCGTAGATTATCTCATGTAATGACACTGTTAAATGTTTTATGCAGAATCAAGTTACAAAATTAAATATTACCAACAACAACTTTAACAAAATAGGACAGGGCACTGGGGGCAGACCAGAGGGACAGGGCACTGGGGGCAGACCAGAGGGACAGGGCACTGGGGGCAGACCAGAGGGACAGGGCATTGGGGGCAGACCAGAGGGACAGGGCATTGGGGGCAGACCAGAGGGACAGGGCACTGGGGGCAGACCAGAGGGACAGGGCTCTAGAACTGGGTCTCTTCCCCATTCTCTTGCTGTCACCTCTGCAACTCTCTCTCTCTCTCTCTCTCCTATTCATCTCATCATCAGGAGCCTGTGTGTGCGGCTCCACGCTTGCATGTCCCCACTTCCCCCTTTTATTCAGGCTGGCAGTGAGGAGAGGAGGTCCCATGGCTTAATGAGAATTGTAAGGAGAGCACCTGTGTACTGCTCTGCCTGTGCGCGGCACACCAGACTACTTTTCCAGAGCATGCACCTTTCCTCTTCGGCCGCCAATCTCATTGGGACTCTAAGTGTAGGCACAGATTGGAGGGAGATTGGTCATGCAGCCTTGTCATCACTCGCCCCCAACCTAAATCCACTCGCCAAATGCTAGTAGGCGAGTGGAAATTTTGAGGGCTGGTATATATAATATTATTAGTAAAATTGTAACAAAACTCTAATCTTAAAAGATTGACCCTTACCTTCTGTCTTAAGAAAGATCTGAAGGCTCTCCGGACAATATGCAATAACAGTTTGTCCCACCATGGCTGCATTCCAGCAATTGACACCATCCCACTCTGTGGGACACCCTGCAATAAAATAAAAAAATCGATAGTAAAAGAGAAAGATAATTAAGCATTTCTTTAAAAGGTTGTCAACCTCTGTATGTTTCTAACTTATATACGTTAAAAAAAAAAAAATACAGGAATTACAGGATCAATAACCAATTTACCCCAATGCCATGTAATTCAACTGTAATTTATCGGGTCTTTGGCCACCACTCAATGTGCAACTAACGCAAGAAGGCATTTAACAGAATAGGGTGAGAGAACAGAGAGTAACTGTAACTTGCTATTTATTTAAAAGAAAAATAATGGCCAAAGCTCTTTTGGCCATGCTTCTTCTGTGGGCCTAAATGATGCACTCCTGTGACTTATGCCACGGACGGAATTTCCGTCAACAAATGTTCGATGTGAGCTTTTGGTCAGATATTCTGACCGTGTTTAGGCTCCATCGGACATTTGCTGTCGGAATTTCCGACAAACAAATGTTTGAGAGCTGGTTCTCAATTTTTCTGACAACAAAAGTTCTTGTTGGAATTTCCGATTGTGCGTATGCAATTCCGACGCACAAAAATCCTACGCATGCTTGGAATCATTAAACTTAATTTTCCTCGGCTTGTTGTAGTGTTGTACGTCACCGCGTTCTTGATGCTCGGGATTTCCAACAACATTTGTGTGACCGTGTGCATGCAACACACGTTTGAGCCAACATTCCGACGAAAAAAAAAAATCCACAGTTTTGTTGTCGGAATGTCCGATCGTGTGTACGCGACATTAGATTCAACCGACAGCAGGCTAAAGCCAGACGTCACAGAGCAAGTCCAGGCCCAGCAGGCATTCAGAATTGACATTCAGAATAATTTATTAATACCAAAGAAAAATAATTAAATCCCAAAGGGGAAATTATTACAGGATCTGCCCAGCCTAACCATCAGCTGGCTTAGTCTCTAAGCCTGTCGCTGGGGGACTCAGCCAGGCTACACAGAAATACTAAATATATGGCTGCTGATGATGATAAAACTAAAAACAAAAGCAAAAAAAAATTAAAATATATTCTGTTTCTTCCCCCTCACCTTCATTAAGAGAATTCAGTAATGTCTGATTTTCTTTTTTTATCTTATGGAAACATTCCGCCTCTTCTTCCAGAACCTGAAGAACAAGAGCACACTCTGGATGGATGCAGCGGACCTGGGATGGGGATAGAAGAAAAAAAAAAGAGATAAGCTTGCTATCTTCTTTACTAGGGATGAGCCGAACACCCCTGGGTTCGGTTCGCACCAGAACCTGCGAACACACCAAAAGTTTGTGTGAACTTTGGAACCCTGTTAAAGTCTATGGGACTCGAACGTTTGAAATCTAAAGTGCTAATTTTAAAGTTATTGTCCTAAAAAGTGTTTGGGGACCCGGGTCCTGCCCCAGGGGACATGTATCAATGCAAAAAAAGTTTAAAAAAACTGCAGTTTTTTCAGGAGCAGTGATTTTAATAATGCTTAAAGTGAAACAATAAAATTGAAATATTCCATTAAATTTCGTACCTAGGGGGTGTATAGTATGCCTGTAAAGTAGCGCTTGTTTCCTGTGCTTAGAACTGTCCAATCACAAAATGTAATTTCTGAAGGAAAAAAGTCATTTAAAATCACTCACCTTCGAGTCTGGTATGGATATTAAGGGGAACCCTGCATCAAATTAAAAAAAAATTATGTGTGGTTCCCCCCAAATATCCATTCCAGACCCTTCAGGTCTGGTATGGATTTTAAGGGGAACTCCACCCCAAATTTAAAAAAAAAATGCCGTGGACCCCCCATTTTTATGAATGACTTTTCTCTGTATTGCCGGGAGGCGACATTTCATTATAGCCGCGAGTGATTTTAAATTACAGAAAAGACACTTTGTGCAGGGACAGTTCTAAGCATGGGAAACAAGTGCTACTTTACAGGCATACTATACACCCCCCCCCCCCCCCAGGTACGAAATTTAAAGGAATATTTCACTTTTATTGTTTCACTTAAAGGAATTATTAAAATCACTGCTCCCACAAAAACTGCAGTTTTTAAAACTTTTTGTTGCAATAACTTGCATATTAGCCTTTAAAATTAGCACTTTAAATTTTAAAGTTTCGAGTCCCATAGACTTTAACAGGGTTCTAAAGTTCACACGAACTTTCCGCAAACACCCCAAAAAGTTCGCTGTTCGGCGAACAGGCAATGTTCGAGTCGAACATGAGTTCTACTCGAACTCAAAGCTCATCCCTATTCTTTACAGTGGAACCTTCAACTTTTGCTAAAGATGAATTAGGACAATCTTTCTTTACTGATATCCCAAACAAACTTTGCTCCGTTTAGCTTCCATGTACAAACACCTAGGCTATAGAAGAATTCGGATGTTGGTTGACTAGTAGTAATCATTTATAAATATACTGGGCCAGATTCTTGTAGATGGGCGCGGGGCGTAGCGTATCCTATTTACGCTACGCCGCCGCAACTTAGAGACGCAAGTGCTGTGTTCTCAAAGCACTCGCGTCCAGAGTTGCGGCGGCGTAGCGTAAATGGCCCGGGTAATTCAAATGTGGATGAGGTGGGCGTGTTTCATGTAAATCAATCATGACCCCAAGTTTTTGACGTTTTTTTTTGGACTGCGCATGTGCCGTCCGTGGACGTATCCCAGTGCGCATGCTCCAAATTACTCCGCAAATACATTGGTTTAGACGTGAACGTAACTTACGCAAAGCCCTATTCGTGAACGAGTTACAGAAACAACGGAAAAAAACGACGCTGTGCCGACGTCCATCCCTAACATTGCATACGCCGGACCTACGCAACGTTACCCCTCATATAGCAAGGGTAAGTTTACGCTTACGCAAACAACGTAAACTATGACGAGCGGGCGCAAATATGTTCGGCAATAGGCATATGTAGCTCATTTGCATATTCAACTCGGAAATCGACAGAAACGCCACCTTGCGGCAAATCTATGCGTAACTGATTCTAAGAATCAGGCGCATAGATCCGACGCCGCAAAAACAGAGATACGACGTTGTATCTGGAGATACGACGTCGTATCTGGACATACGCCGTCGTATCCCCTTTGAGAGGAGATACCCGTCGCTCAGCATGGCCCCGGAACCAGGAACACTGTGTGGCACGCACGCCCCCGGCCAGGTAGGTCATAACGCAGGGGCGCCGTGATGTGGCCAACCTAAAGGTGGGTGCCACACTGGACAAAGAAGACCCAGAACCAATGGCGTCTGCCTCATAAATATCCCCTCCCCAGCATGCACAGCAAGGTCAAACCCTCCTGATTGGCTGCTGGGAAAGAGCACCAAAACCTTGACTCCACTGCTGCCACCTGCAGCACTGGGGATGGAAGAACACCCCAGTACAGTAGGCTCACAGCACAGCCAAGCTGAGAAAGAGACCACATTTTGCTACTAACAATCAGGATCAGAGCTTACACATAAATTTAACTAGCACCGGTACTATATAGTACATAGGCGCTACATATAAATGAAAATAGTTTCACATTTTCTCTTTAGAAACATGACATGTGATAGAATAAAGAAACAAAAGCAACCTTCCCCTCCTTTCAAATTATACTGCCCAGACCTTTTCTGAGGATGTTTTATCTGCAAATGGCGGATTTGGACGATTAAATGAAAAGAACCGCTAGCTTGTCAGACTGCCACCGCTGTCCTGTGTGGGCGGCATATCGTACAGAGTATACTTATATGATATATGGTATTGTCATATAAATAAGTCAAGATGCACAAATTGCAGGATCTAACCACGCTGTCAAGAGCACGATGATCGTAATTAGCGTATGTAACGGCTGCAGTTAGATTTCTAGCATGAGGTCATAGAAAACTCTTTTCACTGATCAGGAGATGTTCTATTTTTGAAGAGATTATCATTAAAGAACAGAACTCTGCAGGCAAGTGACTGACAGGTGATTGATACCCAACCTGCATTATAATAATAGGTCTGCCCTGATTTTTTTTAAATCAAATTAATAAAGAACTGCGGGCAAATGAAAAGGCTCCAGGAGGTAACCCCGGCACGCCAGTGGAACTACAGATGTGGCAATTAACAAAGACGAACAGGCTGAACATTAACCACTTCAATACCAGGCACTTACACCCCCTTCCTGCCCAAATCAATTTTCAGCTTTCAGCGCTGTCGCTGTTTAAATGACAATTACGTGGTCAACAGAATTTTTATCTTTTTATTCCCACAAATAGAGCTTTCTTTTGGTGGTATTTGATCACCTCTGCGGTTTTTATAAAACAATTTTGAAAAAAAGTTTTTCTTTTGTTTCTGTTATAATTTTTTTTTAAGTAAGTACGTTTCTCCTTCATTGATGGGCACTGATAAGGTGGCACTGATGAGGTCGCACCAATGAGGTAGCACTGGTGGGCACTGACAGGCAATGACGATGGGCACTAATGGTCAATGCTGGACGTCATATGATGCCCAGTCAGGATAACGGCACTGATATGCAGCACCGATGGGCATTGATAAGTGGCACTGATGGGCACTCATGGATGGCACTGATGGGCACTGATAGGTGACACTATTGGACACTGAAATGCTGCACTGATGGGTACTTATGAGTGGCACTGATAGGCGGAACTGCTGGGCACTGATAGGCGGCACTGCTGGGCACTGTTATGCGGTACTGATAGATGGCACTGATGGGCATCACTGATGGCACTGGCAGGCTTTGGGGATGGGCACTGAATGGCATTTCCCTGGTGGTCTAGGGTGGCATACCTGGTGGTTCAGTATGATGGCCATCCCTAGTGGTCCTGGTGGCATCCTGGTGGTCCTGGGCAGGCACCCAAGGGGAGGCGCTCCTCTACTCGCGTCTATCAGACGCAAGTGAGGAAAATCCAATCAACGGCTCTTCCGGTTTACATTGTGATCAGCCATGATTGGACATGGCTGATCACATGGTAAAGAGCCTCTGTCCGAGGCTCTTTACCGAGATCGGTGTAACAGTGTGTCAGACTGACATGCCGCACCACCGATCACTGCGATGTGCGCGCCCACCGTCGCCGCAGTGGCTGTTATCCTGCTGGACATAATATGACGCCCAGTCAGGATAACTGAACCCCCGCCCAGCCGTCATTCTGCTATAGGCCGGACGGGAAGTGGTTAAAAAATATGATTACTTGGGTCTGCTCTTTATTGTTTTCTTGTGTTCTGTATCAGATTGCTGCTTTTAATAAAACCCAGGGGGCTTCAGGATTCACACGGATTTCATAATATACTTTGGATAGCAGTAGCTATTGCAGAGTGCGTGATCTGAGATAAAAGATAAATGGAAACTTACTTTAAATATGAGAAACAATGTCATTGCTAAAAAAAAAAAAATAGTCCTCTATACCTGAATTATATTATTATACATCACAAGGCTTTTCATTTTGTATTGACTCCTAATTGCTTCAGCTCTATATATACACATATGCTTTAATAAACAGTAAGGCCACGTACACACGGTCGGTTAAACCTGTTTCATCGGACCAAACCGATCATGTGTGGGCACCATCGGTTAAAAAAAAGGGAACTTGTTTTAAATTTAACTGATGGATACCTAACCAATATAAAAAAAATGAATGTTAGTAGGCACAACCATCGGTTAAAAATCCATGCATGCTCAGAATCAAGTCGACTCATGCTTGGAAGCATTCAACTTCATTTTTTTCAGCACGTTGTTGTGTTTTACGTCACCGCGTTCTAACACAATCGTTTTTTTAACTGATGGTGTGTAGGCACAACTGACCATCAGTCAAAATCCATCAGACCGTTCTCATTGGATGGACCGATCGTGTGTACGCGGCCTAAGAGCCGATTCACACTGGGGCGACCTGGGATCCGACTTGAAGTTGCCCCAAGTCGTGTGGTTGAGAAAATCAATGGAAATGAATGGAGCCCTCTTAATTAACTACTGAAGTCGCTCCGACTTCAGAAAAGGTTCCTGTACTACTTCAATCTGACTTATAGGCAACTTGTACCCATTGATTTCAATGGAAGTTGCCTCAGAAGTCGGATCACTGTCTTAACTGAAGCAACAATACAGGAAGAGAACATACATTTCTCAGGCAAACCCCTCCCTCCCCCCTCCCTCCCAAAGAGCTGATTGATTGTTGTTTGATGGGCCTCCTGTCCTGGCGGCGACTTGAAGTTGCCTTGTAAGTTGCCGGATGATTCATACTCAAGTCGTGTCCAAGGTGCCTCCCAAAGTCGTGCTGGAAGTCGTGTTGCCCCTGTGTGAATGGGCTCTTACAAAAAAAAAAAGAAAGAAAACTGCAGTCAGTTGCAACTGTTTTTGCAGATGAAGCAGAGGAAAAAAATATGGAATCACTCAATTCTGAAGAAAATATTATGGAATCACTTTTGCAGTTCTAAAACTAACATCTTCATCAGATTACATCCTGAAAAATGATGTTATCATCACCAAACATCCTTTTAATTGATGGAATAAGAAAAGTGTCCAAAATCTCAATATAAACTTGTGAATTTATTGAAGATTTAATTACTTTCATCTCCCCTGTACCTTTACCTGACATGCAACCCCATATGATCAATGACTGTGGAAATTTGCATGTTTTCTTCAGTCAGTTGTCTTCATATATTTCATTGGAACGGCACCAAACAGAAGGTCCAGCATCATCACCCTGCCCAATGCAGATTGGTGATTCATCACTGAATATCACTTCATCCACAGTCCATGATTGCTTTTCTTTGCCCGCTGTAACCTTGTTTATTTCTGTTTAGGTGTAAATTATGTTTTTTTTTAGTACAAGTCAAATGGGAAGTTTGTTAACCACTTAAGCCCCGGGCCATTTGGCTGCTTAACGACCAGGACATTTTTTGTGATTCGGCACTGCATTGCTTTAACTGACAATTGCGTGGTCGTGCGACGTGGCTCCCAAACAAAATTGACGTCCTTTTCTTCCCACAAATAGAGCTTTCTTTTGGTGGCATTTGATCACCTCTGCGGTTTTTATTTTTTGCGCTATAAACAAAAATAGAGCGACCATTTTGAAAAAAAAAATATATTTTTTATTATAATAAATATCCCCCAAAAATATATATAAAAAAAATATTACATTTTATATACAGTACAGAAAAGCCAAACAAAAACCATCATTAACACCTAAACAGAAAAAAACAAGGTTACATCGGGCTAAATAAAAGCAATCATGGACTGTGGATGAAAGTGATGTCCGGTGATGAATAGACATGTGCACAACAAAAATTTTCGTTTATTTCTGTTTCGTTTCTGTTCGTTTATCGTGATTCGTAACGAGTCGTAATTTCGTAAGACCTTAGTTATCGTATTCGTACTCTTTAGTATTTTCGTAACACTTTTTTTTCCGTTTCCGTTTTTTTATGTTAGTTTATTTTTCATTGATTCGAGATTAGTATTTTCGTTAAATGTTGTATTTTGCCTCGTTCGTATTTTTACAATGAATTTATTCGTTCATTCGTTCTTACGTTGGATTATTTTTCGTTGTTTTGATATTCGTATTTACATTATATTTTTCATCATGCCGCCTTTGTATTTTCGTAAGAAATAAATCTTCGTTGCTTTATGATCATTCGTATTTTCGTGTCTAATTTCATTTGATTGTAACAACGTTCTTTTGTAGATTTTATTGCATTCGTAATTCTGTTAAAATACATTTTACGTTTATTCGACACACTACTCGTCGTAATTTTGTAAAACATCGTAATTTACTGCGATTGACTTGACAGATCCACAAAACCGGTGCAACCTAACCAAACACACCCTATCTGGACTCTGGATGGAATGCACTGCAGTCTAACACAGATAAAGATACAAGGTCAAGGAGCCACTAGGTAATAAGAAAGAAGCTCATTGGGGGAAGGAACAAACCTCTTCAGGGGAAGGGACAGCGCTGAGTGGCTATTGGTAACAGTACTAATGAAAGTGAATTTACGTTATTTCGTATATT
This sequence comes from Rana kukunoris, assembly GCA_029574335.1. Lineage (NCBI taxonomy): Eukaryota > Metazoa > Chordata > Amphibia > Anura > Ranidae > Rana > Rana kukunoris. The sequence goes on from CM056060.1 coordinate 32,028,266, forward strand.
CGTTGTTTTCATTTCCGTTTTCCAAAGATTCGTAATGGATTTTTCGTTAGTTTTGCTTTTCGTTTTTTATTCTTTGTTCGGCATTTCGGTTGTTTTCTTTTCGTTCTTCGATTTATCTTTTTTGTGTTCGGTATTTTCGTTATTTCTATGTTTTCGTTTTTTTTTCTTTCGTTGTGTTGTTCTTTTACATTTAGTAGTTTCGTATCTTCGTAGTTTTCCAAATTCGTTAATTTTGGAAATATCGTTATTCATTATTATTTGCGCTAAATCGTAGGTTAACGAATCAACGAAAATAACGAATAATGACAGAAAACGTATTCGTAACTAAAAAAATTGCATATATCTAGTGATGAATCACCAATCTGCATTGGGCAGGGTGATGACGCTGGATCTTTTGTTTGGTGCCATTCCAATAAAATGTATGAAGACAACTGACTGAAGAAAACATGCAAATTTCCACAGTCATTGATGATATGGGGTTACATGTCAGGTAAAGGTACGGGGAGATGACAGTCATTAAATCTTCAATAAATGCACAAGTTTATATTGAGATTTTGGACACTTTTCTTATTATATCAATTGAAAGGATGTTTGGTGATGATGACATCATTTTTCACGATGTGATTTTATGCAGATGTTAGTTTTAGAACTGCAAAGTACATGGTGATTCCATAATATTTTCCTCAGAATTGAGTGATCCCATTTTTTTTTTCTGCTTGATCTGCAGTTGCAACTGACTACAGTTTTCTTTCTTTTTTTATGTTTTTAAATGTTTCTTAAAGCGGAGTTCCACCCAAAATTGGAACTTCCGCTTAATCCACTCCTCGTCCCCTTACATGCCACATTTGGCATGTCATTTTTTGGGGGGGGGGAGTGGGGGCTTCAGGAGTAGTGGGACATCCTGTCCCACTTCGTGCTTCCGCCGAGGGGCTGCTAAGGCGATACGTCATATTGCCTTTTGGCAGCCCCTCCCTGTAGGCGATCGCTTGGGACACGTGACAGGTCCAATGCGATCGCCTGTCCAATGAGATGGCACCGCGCCGCTCACGCATGCGCAGTGGGTAACCGGCCGTGAAGCCGAAAGCTGTCACGGCCCGGGTGCCCACACTTAGGATGAAGACGCCGGCCGGGGAGGGGGGGAGAGGAGCGGAGCCCCCGGCCGGCGCGTCACTGGAATGTGGAGCAGATGGGTGTGTGTTTATTAAAAGCCAGCAGCTACACTTTTTGTAGCTGCTGACTTTGAATAAACACTAAAAACACTCTTTAAAGCCAGAAGCTTAGGTAGGTAAATAAAAATAGTTTTGAGGCATGTCTGTAATTGTTTTTTTTTTTTTTTACACAATTAAACAATTCAATGAATATTTTTCGTGATTCTATACTTTTTGTATTAGGATAGGGGTTGTACTAGGATAGGTTATTCAATTCTTTTTACAAACTGAAGGATGGGTAGAGTTCTGAATGGGAAGGTCTGCATGATTTGATCGCACAGTCAATCTCATTGCTACAGTAAGAGAAAACCATTGGAAAAAGCCAATTACATACACAGGAAATGGGTTTTTCTGCGTATTCTGTATATGATGCGGTGTATTGGACCTCTTCAGTGTTTGCATGGGGAAATGATTTGAATTACTTGCTGCAGAAAATTGTACCTGGCTTCATTTCAAAATAGAAAAGTAATTTTTGTCATATATATACTGTGTGTGTGTGTGTATATATATATATATATTTACACACACACAACTGCTCAAAAAATGAAAGGAACACTTTGAAAACACATCAGCTCTCAATGGGGAAAATCTCATGCTGGATATACAGTATATACTGATATGGACTGGGTAATGTGTTAGTAACAAAATTTATTGTATTGTATGTATGTATTGAATGTCCCCCCCCAAGTGCTTGTATGCATGCATGACAACATCAGGGCATGCTCTTAATGAGACTACGGATGGTGTCCTGGATTATTTCCTTCCAGATCAGGACCAGAGCATCACTGAGCTCCGGAACTGTCTAAGGTGAAACCTGGCGGCACCTGATGGACCAAAACATAAAGTTCCAGAGGTGTTCTATTGGATTTAAGTCAGGGGGTCATTCCATGAAATCAATTCTCTCATCTTCCAGAAACTGCATGCTCTCGCCACATGAGGCCGGGCATTGTCGTACACCAGGAGGTACCCAGGACCCACTGCACCAGCGTAGGGTCTGACAATGGGTCCAAGGATTTAATCCCGATACCCTAATGCCAGTCAGGGTGCCATTGTGTACCCTGTAGAGGTCTGTGGGTCCCTCCATGGATATGCCTCCCCAGACCATCACTGACCTGCCACCAAACCGGTCATGCTGAACAATGTTACAGGCAGCATAAAGTTCGCTGCGGCTTCCCCAGGCCCTTTCACGTCCGTCACATGTGCTCAGGGTGAACCTGCTCTCATTTTTAAAAAGCACAAGGTGCCAGTGGTGGACCTGACAATTCTGGTGTTCAATGGCAAATGCCAATCAAGCTCCATGGTGCCGGGCATTAAGCACAGGGCCCACAAGAGGATGTCGGCCCTCCAGACACCCCAATGAAGTCTGTTTCTGATTGTTTGGTTAGAGACATAGGGCTAGATTCACGTAGAATTGCCTATCTTTAGGCGTGCCTAGCATCTCGTATTTACACTACGCCGCCGCAACTTTATCAGGCAAGTGCTTTATTCTCAAAGCACTTGCCTGTAAAGTTGAGGCGGAGTAGCGTAAAAGACCCGGCTGAATTCAAATTTGGCGGGTAGGGGTCGTGTATTATTTAAATGAAGCGCGTCCCCGCGCCAGTCTGTCCCTGAATTTTTCCCCGGATTGCAGTGGTGTGGAGGGGGGCATCTGGTACTCTCGCCCCGGTTGTAACATTTGGGGGGGGGGCACTCCTGTAGTCCAGCCTGTCCCCCATGAACCCTCTGGTGCAGGCGGCCCATATGTGTGTGAGGCCAGGGGTGGTGCAGAGCATACGGCATCTATTGGAGAAGCTCTTAGCAGGGGATACTGAGGGGTGGCTGGGTATCGCTAACAGTACCTGACTATCATGGAGGCCATGAAGAGGTGAGCAAAATCAAATTATGTTCACTGATCATGAAGGGGGGGTGTAAGTAGTGCAGGAATCAGGTAGATCTGTGTAGTGGTCAGTATAGGAATAAGGTAGGTCAGTATAGGAATTGGGTAGGTCAGTGTAGTGGTCAGTGTAGTGGTCAGTGTAGGAATCAGGTAGGTCAGTGTAGTGGTCAGTATAGGAATCAGGTAGGTCAGTGTAGTGGTCAGTATAGGAATCAGGTAGGTCAGTGTAGTGGTCAGTATAGGAATCAGGTAGGTCAGTGTAGTGGTCAGTATAGAACTCAGGTTGGTCAGTGTAGGGATCAGGTAGATCAGAGTAGGAATCAGGTAGGTCAGTGTAGGAATCAGGTAGGTCAGTGTAGTGGTCAGTATAGAACTCAGGTAGGTCAATGTAGGGATCAGGTAGATCAGAGTAGGAATCAGGTAGGTCAGTGTAGAAATCAGGTAGGTCAGTGTAGTGGTCAGTATAGAACTCAGGTAGGTCAATGTAGGGATCAGGTAGATCAGAGTAGGAATCAGGTAGGTCAGTGTAGAAATCAGGTAGGTTAGTGTAGTGGTCAGTACAGGAATCAGGTAAGTCAGTGTAGTGGTCAGTGTAGGAATCAGGTAGATCAGAGTAGGAATCAGGTAGGTCAGTGTAGGAATCAGGTAGGTCAGTGTAGTGGTCAGTATAGAACTCAGGTAGGTCAATGTAGGGCTTAGGTAGATCAGAGTAGGAATCAGGTAGGTCAGTGTAGAAATCAGGTAGGTTAGTGTAGTGGTCAGTACAGGAATCAGGTAAGTCAGTGTAGGGATCAGGTAGATCAGAGTAGGAATCAGGTAGGTCAGGGTAGTGGTCAGTGTGGGAATCAGGTAGGTCAGTGTAGTGGTCAGTGTAGGAATCAGGTAGCTCAGTGCAGTGGTCAGGTAGATCAGAGTAGGAATCAGGGAGGTCAGTGTAGGAATCAGGTAGGTCAGTGTAGGAATCAGGTAGGTCAGTGTAGTGGTCAGTGTAGGAATCAGGGAGGTCAGTGTAGGAATCAGGTAGATCATAGTAGGAATCAGGTAGGTCAGTGTAGTGGTCAGTGTAGGAATCAGGTAGGTCAGTGTAGTGGTCAGGTAGATCAGAGTAGGAATCAGGGAGGTCAGTGTAGGAATCAGGTAGGTCAGTGCAGTGGTCAGGAAGGACTGTGTTGGAATCAAGTTGGTCACTACTGTACTCGCGAAAGGAACTCTGAGTGCTAAAATTCTGGCGGGGGGTGCAAATTTCTTGCCTTGTCCCGGGCGCTGATAACCCACACTACACCACTGACTGCATATATAATTTGAGGAAAATATGTCTATAAAATAGTTTACCATTTGCCAACAAACAAAATATGTCCCCGTGTGCCTTCAAAGTCCACAAATCACTAGTCCTTGGCCAGAATTCATACAATATTGGGACGGTGGCACACTGGTACCAGTGTATCCTCAGTATCACCCTGAAGGGATACACGTTAAATGTACTCCTTGTTTATAAATTCCAACACTTATTAATTGCATCTCTATCTATCTCTCTTTTTCTTGACGTTTGCTGGATATCATCCCTGGAGAAACCCTAATTAAATATCATTGAAAGTGAAGTGTCCGTTCCCTGGCTGTTTGACCCTCTGGTTTCACTACTTTCTGACTTACTGGTCTGGAACAAGTTTGCAGAGGAAAAAGTCACCCCTGGCTCTGTATCAGGGGTCTGTTAAGACCCCTGATATCTCACCAAAAGCCCAACAGGGCTGATTAAAAATAAAATATTGAAATAAATAATAAAGAAAATTGTAAAAAATAATAAAAATTAAAATAAAAAAAACACACAGACACCACCCACCCCCTCTTTCCCCCTTAAAAAGAAAAGCATTGTAAAAGAATAAAAAAATTGTAAATAATATAAATAAAATTGTAAACACAGTCATGTGACATTAAAAAAAAGTATTGGTATCGGTGAGTACTTGAAAAAAAGTATCGGTACTTGTACTGGGTCTTAAAAAAGTGGTATCGGGACAACCCTACTTAAAATGCTGAAGCCATGACAGTGAGTGAGTGAGCAGCCAGAACAAAATCCCTCTTATGTTTCTTTCGGGGAAGTTTTCCAGGCATGATGTCCTTTCCTTACTGACGCAAAGCACCTACACACTCAATACACAGACACAAGACAAAGGTAAAATAGAAGGAAACTTACCATCCCATGAGAAAACCAAAAAAGAACAAATAGCATTTCCTTCTGTATATTCCTCATAATTTCCTATGCCTTGTTGGTATAGTCCTCAGTGTTGGACCCCTCAGTCCCTGATTTTTTTTTTTATATATAGAGGTTCTTAAAAGTAATTCCAAATACCTGGATGAGTTAATAGAATAAAGCGTATGCGTATCTTTCCAATCCTGAATTGTTCGAAATAAGTCAATAGCTTGTGATGAACAGGAGGAGTCTATAGTTTTGGTGAGTTTCTACTCTCACGGAGTCAAGCTTTTACATTTCCATTTCTTGCCCCTGTCCTCTATTGTCTATTATACCTTCATCCCTTCTTGTGGTTCTTCCTACTGAACGCTGTGTTTGCCATTCAGAAAGCTGAGGTGCCGTTTCTCCTCCTCCCCGTCCCTGTGTGCAAGCATCTTCTGCTGCGTCCTAATCTCTCTATATTAATGTATGTGTTCCCTGCCTTCAGCTTCATCACTAAACTCTGACTGCTGCTTATCTGAGCATGGCACTACTGAGCTGAGAAATGGAAGCGAAAGATCCTACTTTAATAGGATATGCATACTAAGAAATAGAAAAGCTCTTTCCACACATCTGTAAAATCCTTATGACCCTCATATATTAGGATTGCCCTTCTTAACCACTTAAGCCCCGGACCATTTGGCTAGCCGAAGACCAGAGCACTTTTAGCGTTTCGGCACTGCGCCGCTTTAACTGACAATTGCGCTGACGTGCCGCGTGATTCCCAAACAAAATTGACGTCCTTTTTCCCCCACAAATAGAGCTTTCTTTTGGTGGTATTTGACCACCTCTGCGGTTTTTATTTTTTGCGCTATAAACAAAAAAAGAGCGACAATTTTGAAAAAAAAGCAATATTTTTTCATTTTTGCTATAATAAATATCCCCAAAAAATATATAAAAAACGTTTTTTTTTCCTCATTTTAGGCCGATACGTATTCTACATATTTTTGGTAGAAAGAAAAAAAATCGCAATAAGCGTATATTGATTGGTTTGTGCAAAAGTTATAGCATCTACAAAATGGGGGATAGTTTTATGGCATTTATTATTATTATTATTATACAGGATTTATATAGCGCCAACAGTTTGCGCAGCGCTTTACATCAGGGAAGACAGTACAGTCACAATATTGTGGAGGGATCAGAGGACCCTGCTCCTTAGAGCTTACAGTCTAAAAGGGAGGGTCAAGTGGAACAAAGGGTGGTAGCTGTTGGGGGATGATCAGATGGACAAAAACGAGCTAAGCTGAGCTCCTCCGTGCCTTTTTGTCAGTTTATTTGCCCTTCGCTGCACTTTCTCCAGTTCCCCAATATCCTTTTTGAGAACTGGTGCCCAAAACTTAACTGCATATTCCAGATGAGATCTTACTAAGGATTTGTACAGGGGCAAAATTCTCTCTCTCTCTCTCTCTCTCTCTCTCTCTGCTGTCCAACCTTTCCTAAAAATACTTAAAATACTGAAGCCATGGCAGTCGGGCATCTATACAGTCACAATACAATACAGGAGGGATCAGTGGGCCCTGCTCCTTAGAGCTTACAGTCTAGAAGGGAGGGTCAAGTGGAACAAAGGGTGGTAGCTGTGGGGGGATGATCAGATGGACAAAAACGAGCTAAGCTGAGCTCCTCCGTGCCTTTTTGTCAGTTTATTTGCCATTCGCTGCACTTTCTCCAGTTCCCCAATATCCTTTTTGAGAACTGGTGCCCAAAACTGAACTGCATATTCCAGATGAGATCTTACTAAGGATTTGTACAGGGGCAAAATTCTCTCTCTCTCTCTCTCTCTGCTGTCCAACCTCTCTTAAAAATTATTAAAATACTGAAGCCATGGCATTCGGGCATCTATACAGTCACAATACAATACAGGAGGGATCAGAGGGCCCTGCTCCTTAGAGCTTACAGTCTAGAAGGGAGGGTCAAGTGGAACAAAGGGTGGTAGCTGTGGGGGGATGATCAGATGGACAAAAATTAAAATACAGTTGTTAGGTGTGGGTAGGATAGGCTTCTCTGAAGAGGAGGGTTATCAGGGATCCTCTAAAAGCTAATAGAGAAGGAGAAAAATGAACAGATTGAGGTAAGGAGTTCCATAGGCTTGGAGAGGCTCTGGAGAAGTACCGGAGACAAGCATGGGAGGAGGTGATGTGGTCATGAGGAGGTGATGAAAGAGCATTTTTATTAATATTTTTTTTTTACTAGTAATGGCGGCAATTAGAGATTTTTATTGTGACTGCGACATTATGGCGGACACATCGGACACTTTTGACGCCATTTTTGGACCATTGTCATTGATACAGTGACCAGTGCTCTAAAAATGCACCGATTACTGTAAAAATGCCACCTGCAGTAAAGGGGTTAACCAGTAGGGGGCCCTGAAGGGATTAAGTGTGTCCCAGGGATGTGTTCTAACTGTAGGGGGGATGGGCTGTGTGTGATATGACACTGATCACCGCTCCCGATTACAGGGAGCAGTGATCAGTGTCCTGTCACTAGGAAGAATGGGGAAATGATTGTTTACATCTGCATTTCCTCGTTCTTCCTTTCTGTGGGACGATCGCCAGACAAGTACTTAAAATGAACTGCGCGTGCATCGAGACGTGGATGTATCCCTTTGCGCATGCTCACAATCACGTCGGAACAACTGCCTAAGATACGCCGGATCACTGTATACGCCGTTAACGTAACCTACGCCCAGCCAGACCCACATCCTACGTAAAATACGTAGGCTTGAGTTCGCTGGTGCATACCTTTGCATGTCTGGTGCTGACTTACACCTCCTTTATGGGGAACACATTTACGCCGGCCGGAAAACTTACGCGCGTTGCATAGAGCCTGCGCCGGGCGCACGTACGTTCGTGAATCGGCAGAAGAAAAATGCGCCCACGTTACGCCGGGGTAAGTAAGATACGTCGGCGTAGGGTGGCCAGCTTTTAGGCGTACATTGGTTTGTGACTCAGGCGCACAGATACTCCGGCGCACATTTGCACTTACGTCGGCGTAACTTGATTTACGGCGGCGCAAGTGCTTTGTGAATCCGGCCTATATGCGTAAGCCGGTCGTTAAGCGGTTAACCTTTCTACACCTGAGGAACCCTTGAAATAATTTTCAGGTTCTCGGGGAACCCTGCTGAAATTGATTATGCCTACAGCTCATGGTACATTTACTGTGATCAATAAGTCAAATATATATATATATAAGTAAGTTAAAAAATAGCAAAACGATACTCAATTACAAAAGACTATTTACAGAAATAAATCAAGTGACTACTTATATAGGCTTATCATAGTAGGTAATTAAGAGATATTTGCTTATATAGTAGATTAATATATGTAAGTGACACAGAGGATCTGTGACCGAAAGCAGCTCTCACAACAATATACACTTAAATCAAAAACGCGTAGCGCTGTCAAACCATGACTTTAATGATCAAAGTGCAAACATCTAAATATAATGAAAAAAGGAAAAGTTATTATTAACCACTTGCCGCCCACCATTAGGGGTGCAAAGAATCAAAAAACTCACGGTTCGAATCGTTCCTCGGATCAGGAGTCATGGATCGGATCATTTTTCGGATCAGCAAAAAAAATAAAAAGACTCCTCCACTGTAATATCCACATCTCCCTCCCCCACTGTAATATCCACATCTCCCTCCCCCAACTGTAATATCCACATCTCCCTCCCCCACTGTAATATCCACATCTCCCTCCCCCACTGTAATATCCACATCTCCCTCCCCCCACTGTAATATCCACATCTCCCTCCTCCCACTGTAATATCCACATCTCCCTCCCCCACTGTAATATCCACATCTCCCTCCCCCCACTGTAATTTCCACATCTCCCTCCCCCACTGTAATATCCACATCTCCCTCCCCCACTGTAATATCCACATCTCCCTCCCCCCACTGTAATATCCACATCTCCCTCCCCCACTGTAATATCCACATCTCCCTCCCCCACTGTAATATCCACATCTCCCTCCCCCCACTGTAATTTCCACATCTCCCTCCCCCACTGTAATATCCACATCCCCCCCCCCCCCCCCACTGTAACATCCACATCCCCCCCCACTGTAATATCCACATCTCCCTCCCCCCACTGTAATATCCACATCTCCCCCCCCCCACTGTAATATCCACATCTCCCCCCCCCCCCACTGTAATTTCCACATCTCCCTCCCCCACTGTAATATCCACATCTCCCTCCCCCACTGTAATATCCACATCTCCCTCCCCCACTGTAATATCCACATCTCCCTCCCCCACTGTAATATCCACATCTCCCTCCCCCCACTGTAATTTCCACATCTCCCTCCCCCACTGTAATATCAACATCTCCCCCCCCCACTGTAATATCCACATCTCCCTCCCCCCACTGTAATATCCACATCTCCCCCCCCCCCCACTGTAATTTCCACATCTCCCTCCCCCCACTGTAATATTCACATCTCCCTCCCCCACTGTAATATCCACATCTCCCTCCCCCACTGTAATATCCACATCTCCCTCCCCCCCCACTGTAATTTCCACATCTCCCTCCCCCCACTGTAATATCCACATCTCCCTCCCCCACTGTAATATCCACATCTCCCTCCCCCACTGTAATATCCACATCTCCCCCCCCCCCCCCACTGTAATTTCCACATCTCCCTCCCCCCACTGTAATATCCACATCTCCCCCACTGCAGTGGCATCACTACGGTTGGTGTCACCCGGTGCAAAAAAAATGGTGTTGCCCCCCCTAAATACAGACCCCCCTCAGTACAGACACCCCAGTAGTACACCCTCCCTCAGTACAGACACCCCCCTCAGTGCACCCCACAGTAGTAAAGACAGTAACCCCCCCCCCCTCAGTGCAGACACCCCCCACAGTAGTAAAAACGGTAACCCCCCTCAGTGCAGACACCCCCCAGTAGTACAATTAGACAGTGACCCCCCAGTAGTACAAGCAGACAGTGACCCCCCAGTAGTACAGGCAGACAGTGACTCCCCAGTTCAGACCCCTCATCAGTATGACTGCCAGTCCCCTTTACAGACCTCAGACAGCGGCTTATGTGTCCCTTGAGCGCGGGCTCCTCCTCCTCTGTGGGTGTAAACAGAGAGGAGGGCCGCCGCTGGGTGTACTAAGATGGGCACGGCTCCGGAGCTAGGCCGAAGCCGCTGCCTTTCCTAATGCTATGGCCGTGGCGGCAATCCGCGGATTGCATAGCGTGCCGATCCGAAGGGGGTGACCCGTTTGGATCACGGATCAACGGTGATCCGTTGCACCACTACCCACCATAGAGAAAAATGACGGCAGCAAAGTGCTTGCAATATCCTGACTGGACGATTCAGACCATTCTCATCGGTTTGCCCGATTGTGTGTACGCGACCTTATGGTGTCTGTCGAAAGTTCGAAGAAGATTCGACAAGCAGCTAAACTGCATGACGCCGCAATCGTACATTTCCGGTCAAATGCTCGGCCCATAGGCCCACATGCAGAGTGCAACTGCACTTTGCAAAGTGAACAGTCTATTAGCCTTTAGTAAATCAACCCCATAGTATTATTTTACTTCAACTTTCAGGTATGACCAGTAGAACGTGCTTTGGTTTTTTCATTGTTCAGCTTTCCCCGCTAAACATCATTATAGGCCATTTCAAGGACCTTCCAGCTGTACAGCTGGTGTTTTATAATCTTATCACACTTTCTTCCCTAGGATGACAATACTTCTCCTCCATACATACAGTATACTAATGCCTCGTACACACGGCCGGGTTTTCCGACGGGAAAACTGCGAGGAGAGCTTTTGGCTGGGAATCCCGGCCGTGTGTATGCTCCCTCGCAGTTTTTCCAACCGGAAAACTGACAAACCCGCTGGAAAAAGAGAACCAGCTCTCCCTTTTCCCGTCAGGATTCCCGATGGACTTTTTCCCGTCAGAAAACCTGGCCGTGTGTAGCAGAAACCCGCCATTTTTGGCAGTGGGGAAAAACTCAGATGAAGCATAAACACGGTTGGGATCCCCGAGGAAAAGCTCTCATCTGAGTTTTCCCGAAGGAAAAAACGATCGTCTGTACGGGGGAAAAGTAGAGAGCAGGTTCTCGGTTTTCTCCTCTAAATTTCCGACGGACCTTTTCCCGTCGTGTGTACTAGGCATAAGTGAGCGTTGTCATTATAGGAGAGGATATGTGTTACTGGCAGGATCATCAAGTTAAAGGGGTTGTAAAGGTAAAAAATGTTTTTCCTAAATGGCTTCCTTTACCTTACTGCAGTCCTCCTTCACTAACCTCATCCTTCAATTTTGCTTTTAAATATCCTCACTTCCTGTTCTTCTGTCTGTAACTCCACACAGTAATGCAAGGCTTTCTCCCTGGTGTCGTGCTTGCCCCCTCTCTTGAGGGGGCGAGCAGGAGAGTCAGGACCCGCTCTACGTTGCAGATAGGGAAAGGAGCTGTGTGTAAGTGAGCGTCCTGACTCTCCTGCTTGCATGACACTCCACACCAGGAAGAAAGCCTTGCATTACTGTGTGGAGTTACAGACAGAAGAACAGGAAGTGAGGATTTCTCAGAAGAAATAAGGACATTTAAAAGCAAAATGGAAGGATGAGGTAAGTGAAGGAGGACTGCACTAAGGTAAAGGAAGCTATTTAGGGAAAAAAAATTTTACCTTTACAACCTCTTTAATGAATAAAGCCTGTAAATTCCTGTAAAAAAAGAATTCAGCCCCTACATCTAAGGACTTGTAAGCTTCAAGTAAATTTACAACTTTCCATCCAAAATGCTTTGAGCATGCCAAATTGTAGAGTTCAATTGTTGGAGACAACACAGAGATTTAAAGGGGTTGTAAAGGTTCGTCTTTTATTTTCTGAATAGGGTTCTTTAAAGGAATTGTAAAGGAAAAACAGACAGAATAGTGTAATGATTCTGTTAACAAACAAGTAAATACCTATTAAATTCCTTTATCTATATCACCTCCGGCGTTCTAGTTTCTGTTCTCTCATTCACTTCCTGGTTTGCGGCGCTCGTTCATGTAAGAACTACATTTCCCATTACGAATTGTGGCACGCCCAGTATTTCACACCTCCTTGAAGTCTCTAACACGTAGAGAGCGTCCTGCCACACAGATGTAGTTCCCAGGAGGGGGCGAGCACGTCACTGACCACCGCAGTAAAGTCTCCCTTCACGGTGGTCAGTAAAATCAGACAAGCAGGAAGTGACTTCTGAGCAAAAACTAACAATGAGGAAGTGAAAAGAGGAATGTCTGCAGGTAAAGGATGTTTATTATGAAAAAAAAAATTCCCTTTACAACCCCTTTAAGCTAGTGCATTGTTGGTTCACTTACCTTTTCCTTCGATTTCCCTTCTAAATGTTTTTTCTCTTTGTTTGAATTTCTCACTTCCTGTTCCTCCTCAGTAAGCTTTCCACCATCTTCTGAGCGGTGGAAAGTCATTGGCCCGGATTCACATACATTGGCGTATCTTTGTGCGGGCGTAGCGTATCTTCTTTACGCTACGCCGCCACAACTTAGAGAGGCAAGTGCTGTATTCACAAAGCACTTGCTCCGTAAGTTGCGGCGGCGTAGCGTAAATTGGCCGGTGTAAGCCCGCCTAATTCAAAGTAGGAAGGAGGTGGGCGTCATCTATTTAAATTAAGCGTGACCACATGCAAATGAATGGCCGGTCAAACTGGGCATGCGCGCGCATTCTCAGAATCACGTCGCATATACTCCCTAAGATACGTTGGCGCAATGCCTACGACGTGAATGTAATCTACGCACTGCCCTATTCACGTAGTACTACGTAAACGGCGTACGCGATGTAAAATTCGACAGCGTCGTTCCCTGGCCCAAACCTTTGCATTAGCTGCGCCTGCTATAGCAGGAGTAACTTTACGCCGGACGTAAGTCTTGGGCAAATCGCGTATATGAAGCGGCTGGGCGCATCTACGTTTGTGAATCGGCGTATCTTACTCATTTGCATATTTATAATGGGAACGCCGAATGCATCCAGCGTAACTATGCGCATCCAGTAAAGTCAAGTTGTGGCTGCTGTCATGGCACCTTTCAGGGGGGAGGGGGGAGCAGATAGCTATCTAATACAGGTATTTGCTCCCACTTCCTGGCATAGATCACCTCAGTGATCTACACCACTTCCGGCACCTTCTCTGTACCCCCAACTGTCTTCTGGGAGACACACAGCTCCCACAACACAGTGGGGACCAGTGAAGGCGCGCAGTGCGGCTCGCGCATGCGCAGTAGGGAATCCGGAAGTGAAGCCGCAATGCTTCATTTCCTGATTCCCTCACTGAGGATGGCGACGGGAGCAGCCGGGAGCCAAAAGATTTCTCGGCTTTGGTTTCCGACATCACGGGAACCATGGACAGGTAAGTGTCCATTCATTAAATGTCAGAAGCTGCTGTATTTGTAGCTGCTGGCTTTTAATATTTTTTTTTAAGTGGAACCTCCGCTTTAAGATGAAAAAACACCTTGCAGTGTCTGGCCCCTCAGCTCCCCCCGTCTTACTTAACTGAGCCCAAATTTCCGTGGGCGCAATCCTGAGTCACTCTCTCCACGGCTTCTCGGCTCTTCATTGGATAGATTGATAGCAGCGTAGCCATTGGCTCTTACTGCTGTTAATCAGATCCAATGATGTGGCAGTCGGGGGGGGGGGGTGGGGCTGAGTCATACACTCGGCGTCCATAGACACCGAGTGTATGACCCAGAAGCGCGCTCTCAAGGTAACCATCTCGGGAGAGAGCTTCCCAGAGGGGGCTATCTATTGCGGGGAGGAGCTGCGAGAGCCGCAGAGGGACCGCAGAACAGGAGGATCGGAGTCACTCAAACTGCACAGTGGAGGTAAGTATGATAGGGTGACCAGACATCCCCGGTTTCAGGGGATAGTCCCTGGATTAATGACAATGTCCCCGAACCAAGTCTGTCCCCGGTTTGTCCCCAGATTGGATTTGAACAGGGGCTGGGGAAATTTCAGACAGTTGGTGCACAATTAAAAAAAAATCTGAATTACACACCCCCGCTCTGCCGCTCTTACTAGCTATTTTTATCCATTATCTGAGCCCCTTTCTGATGACCATGTGCTGGTTGGAGCGGAGGGAATATTTCTTACGTTTTGGGCGCATGTGCGTTCATCTCCACTCGCATGTCCTTCTACCTTGGCTCAAGTCCCAGCCAGCCGCCTGCCTGCTTATATCCTTGCCTTCCTTGGTGGAATGATTTTCCTCCGCACCCCACCCAGTAGTAGCCGGGGGATGGAGAGTAAGACTTGGCAGGATGGTGGCGGCGACGGGCAGAGAGTTGCTGATTCCCGACATTACTAGTAAAAAAATAATAATATGTCCCCGGATTTCATTTTAAAAATCTGGTCACCTTAAAGTATGACATGTTTTTTATTTAACCACTTAACCCCCGTCGCATGTATATGTACGTCCACAGAATGGCACGTACAGGCATATGGGAGTACATGTACGTCCCTGCCTTCTTGCGGGTCGGGGGTCCGATGGGGACCCCTCCCGCTACATGCGGCGGGCGTCTTACCTCTGGGGTGCTCTACTGATCACTGTCATCGAGAGCAGTGATCACTGTCATATCACTTGTAGCCCAGCCCCCACACAGTTAGAATGACTCCCTAGGACACACTTAACCTCTTCATCGCCCCCTAGTGTTTAACCCCTTCAATGTCAGTGTCATTTACACAGTCATCAATGCATTTTTATAGCACTGATCGCTGTATAAATGACCATGATCCCAAAATAGCGTCAATGTGTCTGCCACAATGTCACAATAAAAATCGCAGATCACCGCCATTACTAATGTAGTGCCTGGCTATTTTCATGTTAAATTTAGGGGGAACTTCAGAGAAATAGTTACTTCTGAACTAGTTTGACTGTTTAAATTTGGGTCTCTGCTCTATCTTTGCTGTACTGTGGGCTATCCTTTTGTCTGGGAACTCCCGTCACCCCCGGGCGGCAGGTGGCAGCAGTGGGGTCAAGTGTGTCTGAGTATCACTCCTTAGCAGCCAATCGGGAGGTTGGGCCGACTCTCTCTGTGCATGCTGGGGAGGGCTATAAATGGGCAGACGCCATTCACACATGGTTTTTCTTTTTCCTTGTGTGGTGCCCACCATTGGGGTAGCCACTCCACGACACCCCCGCATATGGCCCTCCTGGCCGGGGTGTGCGTGGTTAGCGGTGTTCCTGGTTCCGGGACCACGTTGGCCCGGAGCAATTGATCTGCTGTGCGGGCCCAGTGATCGACTGGGTCCCCAATCTGGAGGGGGTCCCGAGCTGTCCGTCCAATTGGAGGAAGCTGACCGACAAGGAGTCTGTCCGAAGGATACCGGGCACGAGGCTGGTGTTCCAGAAGGGGCCTGTCCATTCATTGGGGGACAACCTGGGTTCTGACAGGCTGGATGTTGGTCATTTGTCAGTTGCTAATTTTGCAAAACTACCTGAAGGAGATCCGGGTGCTGAATCTACTGAAAGAGAATTCCGGACCATAATTATCTTTAGTCTTTTGGGAGGGTCTGTGGCAGAGACTTAATCCTAAGTTCGAGTGACACTCTGGCTGCCAGGCTTGTGTGAGAGGCCCCGTCCAGGTGCGCTACACCCACTCCGGCTGGAGTGGCGAAGTAAAGTGTCGTTGGAAGCAGGACTGTTTCCCGTATTCAGTTACACCTGAATCTGCTGTCTCCTATTTGCTATCCCTTCACCTTTCTACTGTTTAATCGTTTTTACCCGGCTGGGAAATATAAGGTACAGAAAAGACATTCCCTTTACTACAACTCTCATCAAGTACCCTAAACAGTAGAGATACAGAGGTAACATGCCACCCAAAACAAACCAGTAGCTCCTTCAGGGGTAGTGCTATACAAATAAAATAAAAAATATATAAAAAAAATGCCATAAATCTACCACCTAAACTTTAAAAGAAAGAATTTAGTTTTTTTATATATTTTTGGGGGATAATTATTATAGCAAAAAAGTAAAAAATCTGGCTTTTTTTTTTCAAAATTGTCGCTCTATTTTTGTTTATAGCGCAAAAAATTAAAACCGTAGAGGAGATCAAATACCACCAAAATAAAGCTCTATTTGTTTAAAAAAAAGGACGTCAATTTTGTTTGGATGCAACGTCACACGGGCGCGCAATTGTCAGTTAAATCGACGCGGTCGCAAAAAATGGCCCGGTCATTGGGCAGTCAATTCTTCCAGGGCTGAAGTGGTTACTGAAAGACAAGAACAGTCTGAGGCCACGTACACACGATCGAACATGTGTCTCCAGACCAGTTTCAGCGGACATGTTCAATTGTGTGTACGGCCTATCGGACCGTTTTCCAGCGGACCAAAGTTTTAAAACATGCTTTAAAACCTGTCCGATGGAAACCTGTCCGTCGGACAGATTCGATGGTTAGTACACAAAATCATCGGACCAAAAACCCGCGCATGCTCAGAATCAAGTCGACGCATGCTTGGAAGCATTGAACTTCGTTTTTTCATCACGTCGTTGTGTTCTATGTGACCGCGTACTGACACGATCAGTTTTTGAACTGATGAACTGATGGTCTGTACGCACATCAGACCATCAGACCATCAGTAACTCTAGCTCCACCAAAGATACTGAACCCAATTCTACTGACTGCAGGGACTGTCGGCCCACCTGGCTTCTTCACTAGCCCATCTGGCTGCTACTGAAGATCTCCCAGGGCAAGGAAAGGGAAGATATAAGCCCAATGCTGTCTCCCAGAAAGGATTGCTACATGTGACAGTCTTTCCCTTTCCGAGTTCCTGACCATGCTGATATACTCACACTGTCCTCCTTGCTCTTGCTGCCTCTAAGGCGGCGTACACACGACCAAGGTTCTTGCTAGAAACCAGCGAGAACCTCGCTGGGAGCTGCATTCCAGCGAGAACCTTGGCCGTGTGTACGCTCCTGGCTCGCCCCGCCCGTCGGGAATCCCGTCCAGCGAATAGAGAGCACGCTCTCTATTTGCTCGACGGCCCGCCTGGATGAATGGCCGGTTGCCATTCCCGACGGGCAGGTCGCCGATTTCGTTGGCCGGCCAAGAGCCTCGACGGGCGGAACGATGTGTTCCACCCGTCGAGGTTCTCGTACGTGTGTACGCCGCCTAAGCATAAGATTCCTTTCAAACCATGATGCTGCCAGAATCCTCCAAGGTCAGCCCCAGCGCGAGGCAAAGCGCATTTTTTGCTGTGAAAATGACAATGGTCCCAAAAATGTGACAAAATTGTCCGAAGTGTCCGCCACAATGTCGCAGTCACAGTCACGAAAAAACTCACTGATCGCCGCCATTAATAGTAAAAAAAAAAAATAATGAATAAAATGAATAAAACTATGCCCTATTTTGTAAACGCTATAAATTTTGCGCAAACCAACCGACAAACGCTTATTGCGATTTTTTTTACCAAAAATAGGTAGAAGAATACGTATCGGCCTCCTAAACTGAGGGGATTTTTTTTATATATATATATATATTTTTGGAGGATATTTATTATAGCAAAAAGTAAAAAATATTGCATTTTTTCAAAATTGTCGCTCTATTTTTGTTTATAACGCAAAAAATAAAAACCGCAGAGGTGATCAAATACCACTAAAAGAAGGCGGGAAAAAAAGGACGCCAATTCTGTTTGGAAGCCACGTCGCACGACCGCGCAAATAGCTGCCTAAAGGTCCGGGTCTTAAGTGGTTAAAACTTCACAACCAACTTAGAAAAACCTGTCCCCTGCCAGCATAGTGCAGATTTAGACCTTTGCTTTCTGGATGCAAGGGGGAGTCTCTCTGAACAGGGGCCGACAGACCTGCTGCTAAATCAAAGGCAGAATTCTAAAATTGAATTCTAAAGGCAAAGCAATACTGTAGGTCTGACTAGAAAGGGGTTGGACCAACTGTTGCAGAGAGACCACTGCTTCCAGATGACAGGCTTTATTTTACAAAGCTGATTTACACACTTTCTGCCAGCTCCTATTGTCCCTTTAAAAGGATCTTCACGTGAAGACTTCCTAATCACATGATCATGTGATCAGGAGCCCATCCTACTGTGCGCATGCTCAGTTTGGTGTGTATTGCTAGGGAGTTTTTTCATTTTCTTGGGAGAGTACATGTGATCAGCACAGGGCCAATCAACACTGTCCAGACAGAGGATCAGGGGTCCTGCAGTCTTATAGGACAGTGAGAGCAGAACTCCTCCTACAAACTTTGACCATAAACTGATATAATTATCAAGACGAGAAGAGGTATTTAGTTTGTATTTACTAAAACTATTGCATTTCTGTGTACTGTGGGATACCAGATATAGTGAATAAAAAGGTCCGGGGTTTAGTAAGACTTTAACCTTCTGACACCTTTGGTTAAGGTATCAAATCTGTAATTATAATATACAAATAAAATCTGTACCTAGGGCATGCGTTTTTAGAGGGTGCAAAAAATGGGCAAATGCCTACACCCCTCTCAAGTTCCTAAGAGCCCCCACATGGAGTTCCACCAAACCTCCAGACCACCCTCTGGCTGTACTATACCGATGGTATGAACCAGAACACCTCATAATGAAGAATTAATATTGGGGGATTTTGATGATCACGGTGATTTAAAGCGGACCTTCAGTAATTTTTTCATCTTTCCATCTATTAAATCTTCTGCTCTTGTTGTTTTAACTTTGGATAGTAAAACATTTTTTTTTTGCCAGTAAATACCTCATACAGCCTACTTCCTGTTTCTTGTCTGGTCATTAGCCTAGGCTTATGACATCGTGCACAGCTCTCTCTCTCTCATGAGAATTTGCCAGGAAGGGAGGATGAGTCATAAGAGGGCCAATGAGAGCTGCAGGTGTGCCGCTGTCATGTACCTGGGTGTATTTGAACCAGGATCTTCCCACAGCTGCAGTTTTACTTGTGGTGCCACGGAGGAGCTTTGGAATTATGGTAATGTCCTCTCAGTTTGAAGCATTACCTTGGACCCACTAGCCCCACCTGCTGCCAGCTGTGGACAATCTACAATCAAAGCAGCCCAAAAATAGCAGCACTTCTTGTCTCTCAGTGACTGTTTGTGTAGGTATTGTTATAAGCTTTGTGACTCTGATTGCCGTGTGTGAACTTCTGTCTGAATTCCTAACTACTCTCTAGCCCAGGGCCGATCCTAGGTATGGTGCACAGGGTGCATTGCACCCAGGCGCCTGCAGAGGTGAATGAATGAATGAAGAACTTATATAGCGCAGCACATGCGAAATAAATCGCCTCTGGGCGCTTGTTGTTCCTGTCTCCTTTGAGATCAAAAGAGATGAGTCTTAATCTTTCTCCTGAAGACTAAGTAGTTCTCCTCCAGCCGAATGCTGGCTGGTAAGGCGTTCCATAGTCTGGGACCTTGGACAGCGAATCTCCTGTCTCCTTTGGACTTGTATCTGGCTTTCGGTATCTGAAGCCGATTTTGATTGGTGGATCGAAGAATACGATTGGGATTGTGAACTTTAAATTTTTCGCATAGATAATGGGGAGCATTCCCATGGATACATCTATGCGTTAGACAGAGAGCTTTAAAGGTGATTCTGTCTTTAACAGGTAGCCAGTGAAGGGATCTCAGTGAAGGTGAGATTGATTCCCAGGGTTTTTTCCCAGTCACAAGTCTGGCGGCCGTATTTTGAACGACTTGAAGACGAGCGATTTGGTACTTGGGGAGTCCGAGGTAAAGGGCATTTGCATAGTCCAGTCTGGAGTTTACAATCGCTCCCACCACGACCGCTATGTCTTTCTTGGGAATAAAAGGACGTGAGTCTGCGTAGTAGGCGTAGTAGGTGGGGGCGCCAAACATCTAACAGACTCTCTAACAGAAGCCCTCTCTGTGACTATCAGAGGCCCCCCTCCAGGGCCCAAATAAGTACTCATTGGGGACTTTATTGGGGAGCATCTCTGTGGTTGAGTCATTGCCATAGAAACATTTGTAAAGGGGAGGAGTAAAATGACGACGCCCATGTGGGGGCGCAAAAAATATTTCTGCACCCAGGCGCCTGTGACCCTAGGATCGGCCCTGCTCTAGCCTGCTGATTTTGTACTTCAACACCAGTTCGTGTATGACCTCTGCCTGCCTGACCACTCTCTGGATTTCGATCGTGTACCGCTTTGCCTGATCCGTTGCCGACCTGACCTGCCTAAGTTTTCTCCTGAATCCTCAGCTCCACTTCGGGCATTACCTACCACAGGTACCTTACAGCCTCTGTGTGTCTGTGTAAATCCAGGAAGTGAACAGGCAGCAGCTTCAGCTGCCCACAGTTAAAATGGCTGAAGCCAGACTCAATGGAGGGAGATTTCTGCAGCATATTTGGCAAGTACAGAATCACAGTATATATAAAATAATGTGCAAAGTGGTTGGAAGGAAGCTCCAGAATGGTGAAGATGTTTTTATTACAAATTATGTGAGCAGACTGCAGTTCCTCTTTAAATACAATCTGCTTGAAGAAGCCAATTCTGCACTTTGCATATTAATTAGCAAAGGGCTTTTTGGTTCCTTCTAATCCCCCCTACCCATAATCTGACCGATTATCCTGCCTATTAAAATCAAAGAAAACGCCACGGGAACTACAAAATTCTGTAATATGGTATGTGATTAGCTATATAGCTAACTTTGCTCGTTCTTTTTTTGGAAGCACTGTTTCTAAGGAAATGTAATGTGCAATGAAGGTTTTGGGCCTGCAGTAGGAAATCCAGCCTGCTTCTGGGGAGCAAAACAACTAACCATCACAAACAATGCACTTGTATTCAGCAACTGCTCATCCCCCCAGCCACACAGAAAAAAACACTCACATTGTTTTTTTCTCATAAAATCTAATTTCTTCATAAATTTAGCCCAATACGTATTCTGCTACATGTTTTTGGTAAAAAATAAAAAATAAATCACAATAAGCATATATTGATTGTTTTGCGCAAACGTTAATGCGTCTATAAACTATGGTGTGTATATATACTGACATTTTTGTTTATTCTTATACAAGTAATGGCAGCGATCAGCGACTGCGATATTGCGACGACCAATTGGGCACTAACTGACACTTTGTAGGAACCAGTGACACTAATATAGTGATGCTATAAATGCACTGTCACTGTACTAATGACACTGGCTGGGAAGGGGTAAAATATTTAGGGCGATCAAAGAGTTAACTGTGTGCCTAGCCAGTGTTTATGCGTACTGTGTGAGATGCTTTTACTAAAGGAAGTGATGGGTTGTATTCCCTGCGTTGTAGGGACACAACATCTATCACCTTCCCACTGTCAGAAGGAAGCTCTGCTTTGTTCATATAGGCAGAGCTTCATTTGGTGTC
Source organism: Rana kukunoris (assembly GCA_029574335.1). Classification (NCBI taxonomy): domain Eukaryota; kingdom Metazoa; phylum Chordata; class Amphibia; order Anura; family Ranidae; genus Rana; species Rana kukunoris. The sequence continues at coordinate 32,049,874 of CM056060.1, forward strand.
TCTGCCTGATGATCAGCGGGTGCCAGCAGACATCCAGTGTCCGGCACCCGCAGATCGGCTTCTGCTGTGAGTAATCAAGGCAATGGCAGCCCACTGGTGGCGCAAAAGCAGAAGTGCAGAACCACATATATATGCATGATTCTGTGTCATACCATTTACGCAAACTGAAGGATAAACCATAAAGGGAACAATTAAAAATGCTGAGTATGGCTGACACCCCTGGGTTGGAGGCCCATTGGGGACTGAGGGTTGGTAGTGGTGGGAGTATGGCTGACACCCCTGCGTGGGAGGCCCATTGTGGACTGAGGGTTGGTAGTGGTGGGAGTATGGATGACACCCCTGGGTGGGAGGCCCATTGGGGACTGAGGGTTGGTAGTGGTGGGAGTATGGCTAACACCCCTGGGTTGGAGGCCCATTGGGGACTGAGGGTTGGTAGTGGTGGGAGTATGGCTGACACCCCTGCGTGGGAGGCCCATTGTGGACTGAGGGTTGGTAGTGGTGGGAGTATGGATGACACCCCTGGGTGGGAGGCCCATTGGGGACTGAGGGTTGGTAGTGGTGGGAGTATGGCTAACACCCCTGGGTTGGAGGCCCATTGGGGACTGAGGGCTGGTAGTGGTGGGAATATGGCTGACACCCCTGGGTTGGAGGGCCATTGAGGACTGAGGGTTGGTAGTGGTGGGAGAATGGCTGACACCCCTGGATTGGGAGGCCCATTGGGGACTGAGGGTTGGTAGTGGTGGGAGTATGGCTGACACCCATGGGTGGGATCCCATTGGGGACTGAGAGTTGGTAGTGATGGGAGTATGGCCGACACCCCTGGGTTGGAGGCCCATTGGAGACTGAGGGTTGGTAGTGGTGGGAGTATGGCTGACACCCCTGGGTTGGAGGCCCATTGGGGACTGAGGGATGGTAGTGGTGGGAGAATGGCTGACACCCCTGGGTTGGAGGCCCATTGGGGACTGAGGGTTGGTAGTGGTGGGAGTATGGCTGACACCCCTGCGTGGGAGGCCCATTGTGGACTGAGGGTTGGTAGTGGTGGGAGTATGGATGACACCCCTGGGTGGGAGGCCCATTGGGGACTGAGGGTTGGTAGTGGTGGGAGTATGGCTAACACCCCTTGGTTGGAGGCCCATTGGGGACTGAGGGTTGGTAGTGGTGGGAGTATGGCTGACACCCCTGGGTTGGAGGCCCATTGGAGACTGAGGGTTGATAGTGGTGGGAGTATGGCTGACACCCCTGGGTTGGAGGCCCATTGGAGACTGAGGGTTGATAGTGGTGGGAGTATGGCTGACACCCCTGCGTGGGAGGCCCATTGTGGACTGAGGGTTGGTAGTGGTGGGAGTATGGCTGACACCCCTGGGTTGGAGGCCCATTGGGGACTGAGGGTTGGTAGTGATGGGAGTATGGCTGACACCCCTGGGTTGGAGGCCCATTGGAGACTGAGGGTTGGTAGTGGTGGGAGTATGGCTGACACCCCTGGGTGGGATCCTATTGGGGACTGAGGGTTGGTAGTGATGGGAGTATGGCTGACACCCCTGGGTTGGAGGCCCATTGGGGACTGAGGGTTGGTAGTGGTGGGAGTATGGCTGACACCCCTGCGTGGGAGGCCCATTGTGGACTGAGGGTTGGTAGTGGTGGGAGTATGGATGACACCCCTGGGTGGGAGGCCCATTGGGGACTGAGGGTTGGTAGTGGTGGGAGTATGGCTAACACCCCTGGGTTGGAGGCCCATTGGGGACTGAGGGTTGGTAGTGGTGGGAGTATGGCTGACACCCCTGGGTTGGAGGCCCATTGGAGACTGAGGGTTGATAGTGGTGGGAGTATGGCTGACACCCCTGGGTTGGAGGCCCATTGGAGACTGAGGGTTGATAGTGGTGGGAGTATGGCTGACACCCCTGGGTTGGAGGCCCATTGGGGACTCAGGGTTGGTAGTGGTGGGAGTATGGCTGACACCCCTGGGTGGGAGGCCTATTGGGGACTGAGGGTTGGTAGTGGTGGGAGTATGGCTGACACCCCTGGTTGGGTTTTAAATAATAAAGCGAGAATAAGTACGACAACCTCATTCCTGACAGGTTGTCTTCAATACGATGTTGATGAACCAGCTGTATTCATTATTCTTTTGTTCTTCACATTTTGTATCATACCATTTACGCGAACTGAAGGGGAAACAATAAAAGGGAACAATTAAAATTGCATGCATTCTTTCATTAAATGCCTGAGTGGGCTATTCATTTCCATTGAGAATTGACAACATTTCATAATACTCTTCCCCTTTTACATCCTTTAGTCATTGTGTCCCCGAAGAATAACAGAACGCTGAATTATTAATTTAGTTGCCGAGTGGCTGACAAGGTAATCTTCACAATAAATTGTATTCTTTATAGTTTTAGGGAGGATTACAGTGAATGGGAGCAGACAACATCAAGAAATTCAATTGTATGTTCATGGCATGCCCCCTATTATAGACCCAAGGGAGTAGCATGACCCTAAGGATATTGGGATTTTCTACCAGATCACATAAGACATCTTCATAGCCTGGAGATTCTAGAATCCTGAAATGATTGCTTGTCGATATCTAGACATCTTCATGGAATTAAAGTCTTTATACCATCTCAGCACTTGCTGAATTTGCTGCCATTTCATTCTTACTGGAACTCGTGCATGCCAACAATCTCATTCACTTTTGAAAGTGACAAAACATTTTCTTGATATTGCAATTCGTCAGCAGGATAACGGTTTGATAATGGACAAACAGATTGCAAGGAATCATTTTTTCAGGAGACAATTTTCATCCTGTTCCTCTGAAGAAAGTTTTACCATATAGGAAATGTATCCACACTAGGAGAATTACGAGGAGGTATGAACATTTTGTGAATAGGGTTCTTAAGTTGAAAACACTTTTTTTAGCCAAGGGTTGTCCTAGGCCAGTGGTCTTCAAACTGCGGCCCAGGGGCCAGATGTGGCACTTTGCTTGCTTTTACCTGGTCCTTGGGGCCATAATTGCTCCCCACTGACGCCAATGAAGGGACACAATTCCTCCCACTAATACCAATGCTGGGGCACAATTTTTCCCAATGGTGCCAACAATGGGGCTCAATGGCACCCAATGATGGGGCACTATTCCTCTTAATGGGACCAACAACGGGTCTTCGCCGAGCGTCCCGTCGAGAAAGCCGTCGAGCCAAAATAGAGAGCAGGTTCTCTATTTGCTCGATGGCCCATCGAGAACCATGGCTCGGCGCCTTTCTCGACGGCTTGGTCGACGATTTCGACGGCCGGACGAGAACCTCGACGGGCGGAACGATGTGTTTGGCCCGTCGAGGTTCTCGTACGTGTGTACGGGGCCTGAAAGACGGTAAGCTGGCCCTTTGTTTATAAAGTTTGGAGACCCCTGTCCTAGGCAATTGTTGAATGAAGCTGCCAAAAGTGTTGGGACCGGGGCTTTTTTTCAGCTGGCACTTCCAGCACCTCTGGCTCAGGCTCTCTGCCTACCACTAAACACAGAAGTCACCTACCGTGGAGGTACTAGGGCCGGCTGGGTGCTTCAACTTAATACAGCAACAAAAGTAAGATATGTGGACCATGGTGGAGCTTTTAAGGAAGGGGGGTTGCATGGAGAGGTCAGAGCTGAAGATGGGTGAAAGTGGGATTCAGAGGTAAGCGGCCGTGGAAGAAGGCTGAACTCTGCACTCTCTTTGTAGTGCCCCCCCCCCAAACTCTGCACTCTGTATGTAATGCACTTCCTGCACCTATTTCTAAGAAAAAAATCCCTGGTTAGGAGACAAGGTAGGGAATCTAACCATATGGTTGTCATCCTTACCTGTTTGTCACGGTCAAGGTATATAGGGCCGGATTCACAAAAGACTTACGCCGACTTATCTCCAGATACGCCGACGTAAGTCCAAATGTGCGCTGTCGTATCTTTACGCCGATTCCCGATGCTAGATACGTAGAAAAATAGGCTTCCTCCGCCCGACGTTACTTGCCTACGCCGGCGTATCGTGGGCGCATATTTACGCTTGCCGCAAGGGGCGCTTCCATTGATTTACGTGTCGAATATGTAAATGACCGAGATACGCCGATTCACGAACGTGCTTGCGCCCGTCGCTGTAATATAAGCCGTTTACGTAAGGCGTATGTCCGGCGTAAAGTTATTCCACCTAAAGGTGGCGCAACCCATGCAAAGGTATGGACGTCGGAACAGCCGCCGTATGTTGCGTCGTTTACGTAGTACTACGTGAATACGGCTCGGCGTAGGTTACGTTCACGTCATAGGCAGTGTTCGACGTAACTGTGAGCATGCGCACTGGGATGCGTCCAAGAGACGACGCATGCGCAGTTAGTTTTTTGAAGCTCAGCCCATCATTTGCATGGGGTCATGCTTCATTATTATATATCACGCCCACTTCCACCTACTTTGACTTACGTCGGCTTCAGTGGCGGCCCGTCCATAGGGGGCGCCGGGCGCCGTCCCCCTCCTGTAGTCATAAAAAAACGGGCCCTTTAAGGCTTTTAAACATTCGTTTTGCAGGGCCGTGCAAATAACATACACTCACGCATTGCCTGAGTGTATATTATTGTGGCCAACCTAGTCAGATAACCGGACATAGGGCGCCGATTATCTGACTAAGGACAGCTGGTTGGCTGTGGGGAAGTGCCTGTCAGAACCAGTGGCTCTGATAGGCTTTCCCAGTACAGTCCTTCAGCTCCCGGATGTCTTATCTCGGAACGTAGTGGGCTACGTCCCTTGAATAAGACTGACATGTCTCAGCCAATCAGGTTTCAGTGATTCTGTTTATCCATAACCTGATTGGCTGGAGCGTCATCGAGGGTGCCAGAAGACATCGAGGGACAGTGGAAGGAGGATGGCGAACCCCAGAAAGGTAAGTGCCAGGCGGGGGGAGCAATCTGACTGGCAGCATTTTATAGGGCACAGTGGGGACAATTGATGTGGGGACAATTGATGTGGAGACAATTGATGTGGGAACCAGTGGGGGACAATTAATGTAGGCACAGTGGGGACAATGGATGTGGGCACAGTGGCAACAATTGATGTGGGCACAGTGGCAATTGATGTGGGCACAGTAGCAACAATTGTTGTGGCCACAGTTGTAACAATTGATGGCATGGCACAGTGGCTGAGTTTGGCATGGCACAGTGGTGACAATTGATGGCATGGCACAGTGGCTGCCTTTGATGGGCACAGTGAGGCTGCAATTGTGTTTTTTTTTTTCATTTATTTGCACCCCCCAAAAAAAATTGAGCACCAGCCGCCACTGGTCGGCTTAAGCCGACAACTATACGCTACGCTGGCGCAACGTTGAGCGCATATTCTTTGTGAATAGCATGCTTGCCTCTCAACATGGCGCCGGCGTAGCGTAAAGTAGATACGCTACACCAGGGGTGGGCAACTTCGGCCCTCTAGCTGTGGTGAAACTACAAGTCCCATGAGACATTGCAGGACCCTGACAATCACAGACATGACTCCTAAAAGCAGAGGCATGATGGGATTTGTAGTTTCATCACAGCTGGAGGGCCGAGGTTGCCCACCCCTGCGCTACACCCACACAAAGATGCGCCTCTCTACGTGAATCCGGCCCAAAGACTTTAATTCCATGAAGATGTCTGGATATCGACAAGCAATCATTTTGGGATTCTAGAATCTCCAGCACTGGTGTCACAGGAGGCACAGTGATGTGGAAGGCCAGATAATGTGCAAGATATCGCCATTCGTTGCTCATCCTTGGAGAATGACCAGCACTTGGTCACAGATTGAGTTTCAGGAAATAACCACAAAACAACACACACATGCTAATATCCAAACTACCACCACTCTAAGTGTACAGGCTCGTGATAAACGTTGCTCCTGACACCTCCAGTCAGTACATTCTGCTTTTTAACTTTCACAAACCACATTGAGCAGCCACGGGTTAACTAATCCATTCAATATAACTTGGGGGGCTTTTCACAAACTGTGTGAATGTCTCAGCATTCACACAACAAACGCAAATAATCCCCATTATGTTTATTTCTTATTATCATCAGCTCCATCTAGTGGGCATAATTTGGTAGATTCCTGTAATAATTCAATCAGGAAAATATTGCATTATGGCCACTAGATGGAGCTGATATTCACTGTAAATAAAACTATTAGCTATATTGTAAGAATTCTTTGTGATGCCTGTGGTGAATGGCAGTGTCCAAATGCCAATTTGTAAAAACAAACAGCAATTTGTCAAAATCTGCAATTCATGTGATGCAGGTTGCTCATTCTGCCAGGTTCGACATTTCGTCAGAACACCTGCTGTGCTAATGTCAACACAGCATGCTGCCACTGTCTGTGTGCCCACTAAAGTCTCTATTTTGTGGTATTCTCATTTACGCATTGAGTTTGGGGATTAGATCAGGTCTGGGGAGAGCAGAAACTGTGCTGAATAAGTATTGATGCAAATGCCAAGTCACTGCTTGTTTTATAAATGGCATTTTGCATAAGCAGCTGGTAAAATTAGCGGTTGTTTGTGTTAGAACTGATCCCTGGGAGACTTTTCCTGAATATTGCTGTTATTTGTGACCCCATCATTATCAACCTCTCGTTCAAAAAATGTTTTTAAAACCCAAAGTCAACTTTTTTGTGCATGTTCACGCCAACAATTACCTTCCCTTATAGCAACTATGAGAGAATTACATTTCACCCGCATGAAAAACTCCTGCACTGCATACTCAATGTGAAAGCCCGAGGGCTTTCACACTGAGGCGTTGCGCTGGCGGGAGAGAAAAAAATCTCCTGCCAGCAGCATCTTTGGAGCGGTGAGAGGAGCGGCGTGTATAACGCTTCTTCACCGCTCCTTCCCATTTAAAACAATGGGAAACCGCGGCAATACCACCTGCAATGCGCCTCTGCAGAGGTGCATTGCGGGCGGTATTAACCCTTTATCGGCCGCTAGCGGGGGTTAATACCGCACCGCTGGCGGCTGAATCCTTAGGCAAATCCGACGTTATAGCTGTGCTATACCGACACCGCGCCTCCCGCCCCAGTGTGAAAGGGGCCTAAAGTTTAGGTGCCAGATCTGAATCCCATTAAAGTCAATAGAAGCCACATGTTTAAAAAGAGTTTTCCTAGTTTTCTGGGCTAATAGGCAATTCAATTCATCTATACTAGACCCTTATTCTAGATGAGGGTCTAATATAGATGTTAATAGGGGACCCTCACACAAAAATAAAAAGTAAACTACATGGGATCCACCCCTCTAAATTCATACCAGGCCCTTTAAGAATTTGGAGATGCATCATAGTTACATAGTTAGTTACATAGTTAGTCAGGTTGAAAAAAGACACAAGTCCATCCAGTTCAACCATAAAAAAATAAATAAAAATAAAACAAAGTAAAACACAGTACATCGTCCCATACACCCAACTCCATACCCACAGTTGATCCAGAGGAAGGCAAAAAACCCCAGCAGAGCGATGATCCAATTTGCTACCGGAGGGGAAAAAATTCCTTCCTGATCCCCCGAAAGGCAATCGGATTTACCCCGGATCAACTTTACCTACAAAACTTAGTACTCAGTTATATTATGTGCATTTAGGAAAGAATCCAGGCCTCTCTTAAAGCAATCTACTGAGCTGGCCAGAACCACCTCTGGAGGGAGTCTGTTCCACATTTTCACAGCTCTTACTGTGAAGAAACCTTTCCGTATTTGGAGGTGAAATCTCTTTTCCTCCAGACGTAAAGAGTGCCCCCTTGTCCTCAGTGTTGACCTTAAAGTGAATAACTCAACACCAAGTTCACTATATGGACCTCTTATGTATTTGTACATGACTATATTAAGCTATGATGATGTTGACCCTTATCCTTGTTCCTTTGCTTAAAGGGTCACTGAAGGATTTTTTTTTTAGCCAAATAGCTTCCTTTACCCTACTGCAGCCCTGGTTTCATGTCTTCATTGTTCGTTTTTTTTTTGCTCTGATGTTGCTGTAATTCTCCTCTGTTCTGGACACTTCCTGGTTGTCTGTTTCCTGAGGACCACAGTACTGGGAGCTTCTAGTTTAGTTTTCCAAACCATCACTGCTCTATGGCTCTGTTTAAGCACAGATATAGGATAACATGCAAAAATGAACCTAGATGCAAAAACGAAACTAAAAACTACAGGTACATTATTTTTTACATTGATTTTTATCTATTTTTAATCGTTTTTAAAAGCAATCAGTTAACTATTATGTCTCTATACCCTGTAAACAGTCATTTCAGCAAAAAAAAAAATTCTTTACAACTCCTTTAAGTGTCTGGGACTTCCTGGCCATGTAAGTTAATGATCCGAGCGACATCAGTGGTTGGTAATGACTAGGCGGGTGCAAGCACCCACTGCTTACTTAGCAACCATTGTCAGCAGGAAGCGGTCACATCCGCCAATGATGGATATCCTACTCTCAGCATAGATCGCCTAAGTGAGGATGGGCCGGTAACAGCTCTCCAATGTCATCATATGGAATACAGGACTAGTATTCTACACTCCCGGAAATTTGAACAGCGCAGGAGAGAGCCAGCAAAGAATAAGGTGTTTGTACAATTTGTTTTCCCCCCTAGCCAAACAAGCTTTGAACCCATGTTGTGGTGGGGATGCCTCTGAATATTTAATGCAGTGGGGTTCCCCATAGCAACCCAGGTTTTTTTTTTTTTTAATTAGTATTAATTAGTGTTTTAGGTAGGAAAATAAAGAAAAATGAGCACTCTGGGCTGTACGAACAACAACTAATATACACATATGTGGTATCTCTCATCGTCAGGAGAAGGACATTTTATTTTATGTTGTTCTTTAGTGGAAGGTTATGGTAGTAGCAAGAAAATACAGCTAAATCCAAAGAAATATATTTTTTTTTTACTGTAGCGCCCTGCTCCTGTTGAACACATTAAGTGGGGGCTGAGCTGTCATTTGGCTGTGGCTGTGACTAGTGATTAATGGCAAATTTAGTCTCTGTTCCAGCCATGGTGGTGCTGAGAGTTCCACCATTGTTCGCCTGGGGGTGTCAATACCACCCCAGGCCAAGGGTGGCAGTAGCAAAGTCAGGGTGCATGCTGGGGGGGTACTTAAGTGCCTAGTGGCCCGCCTAGCCTGGGGTGTGTGTCTTGAATCCTGGCTCCGGGACCACGTTGGTCTGGGGTCGCGGCTTTGCTTGGTAGGCCCAGTAGTCAGACTGGGGCCTGCCTTTTTCAGAGGTGATCCTGTGCTGTCCGTCGCGTGGGAGGAAGCCACTTGATGAAGGAAGCCAGGGGAGGACCTATCCTGGAGACGACCATGCAAGAGGCTGGCATCTTGGGAGAAGGCATGGAAACTTCATCGAAGGATGCACCATGCACTGAGAGGCTTGAGAGTTCCGGGTGCTGAATCCTGTGGCAGGGGATTCTGGACCAAAAGTGTCTCCTCATAAGGGAAGGTCTGTGGCAGAGACTGTACTTTATTCCATGCACCATTCCGGCTGCTAGGCCAGTGGGAGGGACCTATCCGGGTGAGCAATGCCCACTCTGGCTGGAGTGGCGACGAGAACTGTTTGCTGGAAGCCGGAGTGTTTCCTATTTGTGACTATACACCTTAACCCATCTACCTTTCTACCCCTTCCCACTTCTTTCTGTTGAAGTTCTACAAATAAATCCCTGAATAAAAAGGTGCATTGTGTGGACATTGAAATTCTTCAGACTCTCACTCCACCCTGGCCGGTGAGAAGATAGAGGTAACATGCCACCCAAAATAATCAGCAGCTCTTTCGGATAATCCACCTGTATGCACAAAGCAGTTGTGGTGATATGTACGTTTTTACTAACACGTCAAAGTTGCAAAATTGTACTTAGGCATTAAGATTTGTTTCATCCTTGGGCTCAAAGAGGTTAAAATCCTTGCATATACATTGATTACCTAGAAGGGAATGTTTTTTTTTCTCAACAAAAGTGGAATTCCTATTTAACAGGTTACTATAATGATGAACACTGCTCAACACATAATTCAAAATATACTCAATACAAATACAGCATACTTTTCCTTTATTAACCCCTTCCCGCCAGCGCTATAGTCGAATGATGGCTACAGCGTGCACTGACTTATTTTACCAGGAGGGCATCTATTGACGTCCTCCCGTGATTGCACTTTTCAAATCCTTCAGACTCAGCTGATTACAGATTGAGGTAAAGGGTCAATCAAGGCGGCCCTTTACTATGTGATCAGCTGTCAGCCAATGACAGCTGATCACGGATGTCAACACAAGCTGGTTATCTAATTTTCTTTCCATCAGCGCCACCTATCAGTGCTGCCTATCATTCCCCGTCGGTGTCACTTATCGGTGTCGCCTATCAGTGCTAATCTGGGCATACTAAGCACAGGTGTACCTTGCATAGCACACCCACCGGGAGCCGGACTGAGACCACCAAACTCAATTCACATGTAGCCGAGACCGGGATCCGAACCCTTGGCTGCAGAGGTGAACGACTTGTCAGTGCAGTGCCAATCACGTTGAGCCACCACAGCTCCCACCTGAAGATGTATTTAATATGTATTGTCACAGTGTCTCCCGTTAGTACTCCTGCAGACCACTCTAAAGAGCTGACTGGGGCAGACTGACGCTGGTTGAGTCATGTCTGCTAGTGGAAAGCATCCTGAGGTTGCAGGCAGGTGTTTGCAGAGTGGGGATACGTCTGCCAGCAGAGTGGGGATATGTCTGCACAGATGTCCGTCTGGGGGGATGTGTTCACTCTGCAAAGACATTATTGGTTATGAGGGGGATGCACGGTCGTATCACCCCGGTGTGCCTCATCAACACATTTGGGGGGGGCATGGCGTGCCTCTGCAGACAATCTTCAATCCACAGGAACAGTAGTATAATACAGGTAGGCGCTGTTCTCTGAACAATGCAGAATAAGGATTCACACCAATGGTAATAACGGGAGCCTTTGAATTGTTATGGTCGCGGAGCCACCAAGCTCTATTGTTAGATAAATAAAGATTGCTCTTCCAGGCTCGAGGCAGTTGAGCAAGCTGAGAATGTAAGCATGTAAGCATGTTGGTCATGGCTGTTTACTTGGGGATATGCGGGAAACAAAGTGATACTAAGATGCATTATACCATTAGTCTGAAAGGGCGCTTAAAGCGCAGGAGATATGGATTATGCATGGTGTATAGAAAAATATCCATGACACTATAAAAAATGTTTTTTTATTTTACTTTTTTATTTAGTATTTTTTTTTTTTTATTTGGTTAGCAAAAAAATTAAAACCCAGTAGGGATTTCCAGTAAATACCACCAAAAGAAAGCACTAATTGTGTGATAAAAATTTAATTTGTGTACAGTGTTGCATGACTACGCAATTGTCATTCAAAGTGCAACAACAGCGCTGAAAGCTGAAAATTGACCTGGGCACGAAGGGGGTGAAAGTGCCCAGTAGGCAAGTGGTTAAAGGTAAGCAGTGATGTGTGTGTATACATTAGTTCTGTAGCAAAACTATTACAGGCACTGCATGGCCACCCAACCTCATAGGGGATCAGTGCCATTCCGAAACATTGGAGAATAAGTGCATGTTTCACATAACTAAGCTCCTATAATTATAGCCAAGCAAAGAAAGTGAGTTTGTAAATATAACCTTCTGCTTTTTCCTTCATCCTGCTGTTCGTTAAAAGCTTTACCTGAAGTCTCAGTGCCCCTGCTCCTCCAAAGCCCCCATCTAATAGCTGGAAAAGACATTTCTTGATGGAATAGTTATACAAAATGAAGCATCCATACAATCCCTATAAATATCATTGGCCTGGCTCCAATCTTCTAGATGGAAAGAGTGATAAGCAAGCCCATCTAAAAAGGTTTTCCTGGGATTTCATCTGATAACTGATGTGGAGGATGGGTTTCCCTCCCCGGATTGCTTTATTTATAGCTGACACTGCTGGTTCTTGGTCAAGTCTTGTATATGGAGAACACAAGTGATTTAACACTGAATGTATTTCAAATTTGGGATTCGATTTACAGACAAGCAAAATGGGTATTTAACTCACCGCTAATACCACTTACTGAAACAAATTATTTCTTGCCAGGAAAGGAAACACTATTTGGAGATTGGATTGAAGAGAATAAGGCACAATTAAAAGTAGGGTTGTCCCGATACCGATACTAGTATCGGTATCGGGACCGATGCCGAGTATTTGTGGGAGTACTTGTACTCCCGCAAATATCCCCGATACCAAAATAGAATACTTCCCCCCCCATATTGCAGCCATGTCCTGTCCCTCATACTTGTAGATATGATGCCGCCGCTGCCGCATACCGCCGTTAATCCCCCTGCATTATAGCGCAGCGCGCATTACAAGCTTACATTTTGAATACTTGTAATGCCTGCGCCGCCATGTATAGACACTCCCCTTCTCGGGATTGGACGGATCCGTTTAATCCCGAGCAAGGGGGAGTGTCTATGCACGAATCCGCGTATAGACACTCCCCCTTGCTCGGGATTGGACGGATCCCTCCAATCCCGAGAAGGGGAGTGTCTATACATGGCGGTGCGGACATTACAAGTATTCAGAACGAAAGCTTGTAATGCGCGCTACGCTATAATGCAGGGGGATTAACGGCGGTATGCGGCAGCGGCGGCGGCATCATCTACAGGTATGAGGGACAGGACATGAAAATAATGAACGATAGAGGGCGCCACTGGGACTACATGGGAAACCTCACTCACAATTCCTATTGTGAATACCCATATACCAAATGTGAATAAAGACAACAACTACGATGAATAGCAACAATAATAATAAAACCTCAGTGTCGTGAGAACAATTGATGTTGGTATAATAAAAATCAAACAAGCAATTATAGATGTGGTAAAAATCAAACAAGCAATTATAAGTCCACCTAAAGTCCCAAGGATAGGATAAATAAAAGATGTGAAAAATGTATATAGAAATGTCAAGATGATCTTCCTGTTGCAGAATGCAATCTTGTTTGGACAGAGTCTGTGAACAAATCTGTGATAGGATTGTGATGTGCTGGTTCTGGGGTGTGAGAAAAACCTTCACCAAAATGGATTGTTCGTGTTCCACCACAAGTGCTGGGGAAATACTATGTTCTTACCAGATGATATGACCTCTCTGTTAAAAGTAGGTCAAATGAGCAGGGCAGGATCAGTGCCTGTACACTTAGGGCATGCTGGATCACGCTGAACCACAGTAGTACCAAGTATGCTCATAGGTAGATGGAAAAATAGATGGAAAGGATCATGGTGCAATACCGTTTATTAAAAACAATTAAAAAATGCACATAAACAGCCAAATGGCCTCCTACCCCAGCTGGTGCCTGCCTGGCACTGGGAAAAAAGCGTGTCAAAGCTCCTCTATTCCGATGTCTCACCGATGGTTCGGGATGGCAGATTAGTCAGGGTTTGGTAGGCTCAATAAGGGCTTGTTTAATAAGCAGGAAGCCAGATAGAGCCGCCGACATATGTTTCGCACGTTGTGCGTCTTCAGGGGGGCGTGTCTGGCTGCTGGGGTTTGTGGGATTTGTAGGCTAGAATGGGCACTGCGTGCCGCGTGTATCCGGAGCGGGGCGTGACTGACGCTGGCAATCCCAGGGCCACGCATGTACACATACATAATGCCATATTAATACACTCCACAAAAACTTTCAAAAACATGACACAGCTCAAATGTAGACTGACATGCCAGCATCTAACTAATGGATCCATAACAATATTGCAATGGTTCACTTATTCTTCTATTTAAACGATATGGTATATAAATAGAAGAATAAGTGAACCATTGCAATTGTCTAGTAAAAAAAAAATCGCAATAAAAAAAAACTAGCTACCTAGTGGCAACAGCGACACTAATACAGCGATCAGAAAAACGATCGCTTAGTGACGCTGGCAATAGGGGGTGAAAGGGTTAACTAGGGCGGCGATCAAGGGGCTAAACCTTTATTAGGGGGGTACGGGGGCTACCCTGAACCTAACACTAACTGCCTGTCACACTGACACTAAATGCAGTGATCAGTAAATATATGATCACTGCTATTAGTGACACTGTGACAGGGGGCTGGGGTGATCTGAAAGGGTTAAGTGTGCCTATGTGTGTGGTGTCAGTGTAGTGTTGGTGTGACTTACTTATGATGTCTTCTCTCCTCTCGTCAGATTGAAAATACCGCCGAGAGGAGAGGTGACATCACTTCCTCTGCCAGTGTTTACATTACACAGGCAGAGGAAGTGCAGGGCGCAGGCTCTGCGGATTGGCTGGGAGCGATTGCGAGGGGCGGACAAAAACGAACAGCCGCCCCCACATCCCGGATCACTCCCACAGCAAACCGGACCGCCGCATGTACCGGGGGGGGTCCCAATCGGACCCCCGACCCACGTCTAGGCAGGGACGTACAGATAAGTCCATCTGCCTGTACGTGCCATTCTGCCGACGTATATGTAAATGCGGCGGTCGTGAAGTGGTTAATGGAGATCAGATATACACTATGCAGTATTTTAAAGATACGTTTCTAATGCCTCATAGTGAAATATTCCGATAAAACCAAATTGTATCCTTCAACAGATCTAAACTTAATTTACGGGTGGGACCCCTTACACTCACATTTGAGTTGTCATGTCAAGCCAGAGGTTTACAAAGGGGACGGATATCTGCGATCTACTGTTCTCTTACCGAGCCAGATTTGAAACTTGCTTATAAGAACCAGTGGAAGAGGGACTTGAACCTTACCTTTGATCTGAATGAATGGCAGGACATTGCGTAAAAGCTATCCAAAATTTCTATCAATACTACCCTTATAGAGGCTAACTATAAAATGCTCCTACTTTGGTACTTGGTACCAACTAGGGTAGCTAAAATGTATCCTTCTACCTCACCGAATTGCTTCCGACGATGCGGACAGTTGGGGACAATGCTCCATATTTGGTGGCAGTGTCCCCTCGTAACTCGGTTCTGGATTAGGGTTTTCAACCTCATAAATTCAGTAACGGGGGTAAACATTCGCAGATCCCCAGAAGTTGCTCTTTTCCACAGACTACCTGACCAAACAGCCAAAAAATCAGTAAAGTTGATTACTTATATTTTGCTGGCGGCGAGACTTCCGATTGCTAGGCATTGGAGACAGTCGATAATCCTTCTTGATCAGGTTAAAAGTAAATTTAACTGGATTATGATTAACGATAAACTTACCTATATGCTTTGTAACAACTCCAAGAAATTTAATACGGTGTAGGACCCATGGATCGATTATCTTTCGACTCCGTAGGGAACTCCAGGTTGACCCTCTCTTTCTTTATCCCCCCCCCCCCCCTTTTTTCCTCTCCCTCTTTCTCTTTGCTATTTTAATTCCTTCTTTTTCTGGTATTTATCTGAACTACTCAGGTGATCACTTATGGGGCCTAAGTGGTAGTGAGCCCTGAGATAATCTCGGGGTCTGTCTGCTGCTGGGATTCCTTGTGGCTTCGGGTCTCCTTCACTCTCTGTACATGGTGGGATCCTGGCTCAGGGGGAGAATATATTATTCAGTCCCATTGGTGTTTGGATACATATTACAAATGTTGCACTCTGCTGTAATGATAGATATGTTCAGTGATCATACTTTTTGTATTTCTGTATTGTTACATTGATTATCTGATGACTTTGTTCTATTAATGTGCATTTCGAGACCTGTTTCTTTTAAATAAAAATATTGAAATCCAAAAATCATGCCATACACTATACAGTATTACCAAAAGTATTGGGATGCCTGCATTTACACGCACATGAACTTTAATGGCATCACAAGTCCTAGTCCGTAAGGTTCAATATTGAGTTGGCCCACCCTTTGCAACCATAACAGCTTCAACTCTTCTGGAAAGACTGTCCACAAAGTTTAGGAGTGTGCTTATGGGGATTTTTTGACCATTCTTCCAGAAGCACTGATGTTGGACAAGAAGGCCTGGCTCACAGTCTCCGCTCTAATTAATCCCAAAGGTGTTTTATCGGGTTGAGATCAGAATTCTGTGCAGGCCAGTCAAGCTCCTCCACCCAAAACTCGCTCATCCATGTCTTTATGGACCTTGCTTTCTGCAGTAGTCAAAATCATTTTGTATAGGGGGGGATTATGGTGTGGGGTTGTCTTTCAGGGGTTGGGCTCGTTCCCTTAGTTCCAGTGAAGGGAGGTGTCAGCATGCCAAGACATTTTGGACAATGTTATGCTCCCAACTTTGTGGGAACAGTTTTGGGGATGTCCCCTTCCTGTTCAAACATGGTAACACCCCAGTGCACACAGCAAGTTCCATAAAGACATGGATGAGTGAGTTTGGGGTGGAGGAACTTGACTGGCCTGCATAGAGTCCAAACCTCAACCCAATAGTACACCTTTGGGATTAATTAAAGCGGAAACTGCAAGCCAGGTCTTCTAATCCAACAATAATGCCTGACCTCACAAATGCTCTTCTGGCAGAATGATCAAACATTCCCTTAGACACACTCCTAAACCTTGTGAATAGCCTACCCAGAAGAGTTGAAGCTGTTATAGCTGCAAAGGGTGGACCAACTCAAAATCACAAAAATGTCCCATAAATCAATATAATTCAATACTGTATAAATGTTGATAGTAGTGCTCCAGTGTTATATTCAAATCACGTGTTTCTCATTACTTTTTATTACCTGTGCACACCACCACCAGCTATTAAATCTGCTCACCTCAAGGATGAACTCTTTATTATCACTCCCCAGGCATCTTTCTTTTCTATCTGGGCTCAGCTGTTCAATTTCTCCCTTTCACGATCTCCACTCCACCCAATGTGTCTCACAAATAGGGGTTTGATCTCCAGGATCATTCAGCCTGACTCCTTAGATGTTCCTCTGTTTCAAAGGAATCCTATGTCATGTAATCACAAACACAGCCAACATAGTGCTCTCTGCTATAAAACTTTTATTCAAAGTTTATTTAAAGAGGGGAGGATCTGAGCCTGTGACGTCACGCAGCCATGGTGGTGATCAAGCGGACGCTCTCAATACATATAAGAAGCTGTTTTTGTTTTTATATCTAGTAAGCATCCTCCTTTTTTTTTTTGTGGGATTCTAAATACAAGTTTTATAGCAGAGAGCACTATGTTGGCTGTGTTTGTGATTACATGACATACGAGTCCTTTAAAGCGGAGGTACATCTTAAGCCCCGTACACATGATCGGAATTTCCGATGGAAAGGTGGAGATCGTGAAAGGGAGAAATTGAACAGCTGAGCCCTGATAGAAAAGAAAGACGCCTGGGGAGTGATAATAAAGAGTTCATTTGCGTCTTCCTGACTCATCCTTGAGGTGAGCAGATTAAAGAGCTGGTGGTGGTGTGCACAATTAATGAGAAGCACAGTGATTTGATTATAACACCGGAGCACTACTATCAAGATTTATATTGAATTATATTGATTTATGGGACATTTTTATGATTTTTTAATTTTTTTTATGATTTTGAATATTGCATTTGTATTGCATGTTTAATAAACACTAAGTATAGCATTGAATTATCACAGTAGTAGCACTGCACTGTGTGTATAGGTGTGCTCTTTGGCACACACATCACTAATATGCCGCGTACACACGTCGGAATAAACTCTGATGGTTTTTCCGACGGAATTACCCTTAAGCTATCTTGTATACACACAGTCACACCAAATTCCGACCGTCAAGAACGTGGTGACATACAACACTACGATGAGCCGAGAAAAATTAAGTTCAATGCTTCTGAGCATGCGTGGACATGTTCTCTAATGCCGCGTACACACGATCAGTTCGTCTGATGAAAACGGTCTGATGGAAGCAGGATTGTTTCTGTTGTTCTTAGGCAGTCTACGAATTCTCCTTTTCACCCATCTTTAATCTATCTACTCCAGCTTCACTGTTTGCCGTGTTGGGCAAGAATAAAAGTACAAAAAGACACCGGCTGTTTGGACATTCCTTCATTGTCCTCATCATCATCATCATCATCATCATCATCATCATCATCATCATCATCATATCCCTAGACATTCATACAGGTAACACGCCATCCCAAATCTATCCAGCGGCTCCTGAGGGGGTAGCGCTACACTCCCTTATCAAATTTAACTAATTGTTTGCTGAGTTCTTCCGTGGCTGGTGCTTGAAGTCCAATTTTTTTTATATCAGAAAAGTCATTAGGCTCTAAGCAAGCTAAGTCAGTCCCACAGGAGAGAAAGTGGCGATTCATGCTCTCTATGACTGTATCCAAGATTGCATTGTGTACATGTATTTTATATTATAAAATAACATGACAAACTGATTCATCAACATCAGTCTCATCTGCCATTTGCTTTTGTTTTCTTATTCAAGGCAGAGTGGTCTGTACTGCTAGGTGGTAGCTTTCTTGATCTTGAATCTTGTCATTTGCCCACTTGACAAACGTATTTGCAGTCATTTGTATGGAATCAAAATCTCTCGCAATTGTTTTAATGTATTATTTTTTTTTTCTATTTTTCTTTCAAACATGTTTTATTGAAGATATACAGTATATGATACAATATAAAGAAACATCATTTGCATTATAGTATTATGAGTTTTTCATATCAGACATATAAAAAAAAAATAATGGGGAAAAGCACGTAATACACATTGCGTATCTGATAGGAGAGGGTATAAGAAGAACAGTAAAGAAAAAAAAATGGATTTCAATGGTTGTGGGCTAATGGTGCAATTGAAGCCCCAGGTACTCTGCATTTACAGTGTTTCGGCTGTGAGCTACTACTATAAAGTGGATTTGTATGCAGCAGCCTATTGTAGAGGAAAGAGCATTTTGTGGGCGTGAAGGGAGGATGGGGGTCTGATATGCTGGTAGGGGAGAAAAAATAGACATACTGTTGCTTATGTCATCCACCTAATATGTAGCTTTTCCAGGAGTAGAGCAGAATGTTTGATTATGTTTGAATGAAGGAAAAAAAATAAAAAAGTATAAAAAGGAGCAGCGGTTTTGGGTTCACTGATGATATCTCAAGTTTCGAACAAGTTTCTCCAAAGCAGGAATTCAATTCTGCTCAAAGTGTTTAGTAGACTAAGAAACAAAGCAGAGTCAGAATTTAAAAATTCCCCAAAAACTTTTCTTAAAGGGGAGTTCCACCCACAATTTCACTTTTTAAATATAAATGCCCCTGTAATACACAAGCTTAATGTATTCTAGTAAAGTTAGTCTGTAAACTAAGGTCCGTTTTGTTAGGTTGTTACAGCATTTAGATAGTTTATAATCTAGAAATAGACCGTGGCCATCTTAAGTGTGGGCATCATGAAGCCAGACTGTATAACTTCCTGGATTTCAGGTTTGCATATCTCGCACATGCTCAGTGCTGCACAAGCAATGTAATAGGTTTCAGTTGGGTTTGCAAGGACTACTGGGAAACTTGATGCCTATCCCAGAAACCCTTGCAAATAGCCTTGTGACTTAATAGCCTAGGCTAATAAGGAGGAGGAAGTAATGAAGGACTACAAAATAAAGGTATTTACAAGCACCAAAATAAATAAAAATTGTCCATTCTGAACACTATGAGATTAGGGCGTGCAGCACAGACAAACATAAAAAAATGGGTGGAACTCCACTTTAAAGCGGAGGTTCACCCTAAATTTTCACTTTGGCTGAAGTCAACTACTAGCCATAGACAAGAAATAATCTGCTGTTTGTTTGTTTGTTTTTAATCGCCATTCTTACCTTTCTATTGCTGCAGTTTGTGTCCTGTCAATCAACATTCCCCGCGGGGAGTGGGCGTGTATGGTCCTTTTCCCCCGACCAGCGCAATGTCTCCTGGGAGTGAGTCCTGAGAATCCCAGAAGACGCGCTGTGCTCTAATCCCGCTATATCTCACGGGTCACGTGACTCAGCAAGCGAGTCATGTGACTCGGCAAGCGGGTCATGTGATGTGGGCGGCGACGAATTCTCCATTTTAGGTATGGGAACACAGGTGTAAAACACCATTACACACTTGTATTTGCCTCAGGAAGGAAGCCATCGGACGGTACTGTTATATTTCGGTCCTTGCTGGCTATTGATGTATGTATGTCTGGAGATTATATATATAATCTACAGACATACATACTTCAATATCAACTAATTTACATTGTTTGGATGTAAATAATCATTTTTTTCGAAAATGTATTTATTGATTGATTAATATAATAGGAGTAGCAATTTCATTAAAAAAAAAATGTGTTTAACATTATTTTGCAAAAAAAATATTGTTTAAAATGATATTAGTTTAGTACATTTATTTTGCCAATTTTTATTAAATCATTTCTTTTTTTAAAAAACATGGTAGTACATACTAAATTGAGGGCACAGTGGAAACTCTATCTACTTACCTTTCCTATCAGCTGCTCAGTGACCGTTCTGAGCTATAGCTGATAGGACAGCTGGAAAGGTAGAAGACTTCACAACGGGGCGTGAGCTTATTACGCCGGCCGTTGTTATGGAAACTGTGTGGTGTTTTGACGGCGACGCTCGCCGTCAACACTGCACATGCGCGCGATAGAGCGGTGAATGCTGGGAGGTCAGCATTCACCGTATCCCGGAAAACTACCCTGTGGGCTTCACAGTGCCCGCAGTTAAAATGAAAACGTCCATCGCTCGTTTTTATAAAATATCGTTTCCTCGAGAAGACAGAATTCGGCGGCTAAAGGAGTAGGACACACTGGTGGAGGGGTGCTAAAGGTAAGAGCGCAAGAAGAATATAAAAAAATAAAATTGATAACCCGCAGAACCCCCGCTTTAAGAGGAGTAGATTAAGGGGGATATATGATTAACAATAAAATGTGTTTTATTGGGATTTTATGTGATAGACCAACACAAAGTGGACGTAATTACATACTGTAATTGTGAAGTGGAAGGAAAATGATCAATGGTTTTCATTTTTTTTTTTTACAAATAAATATCTGAAAAGTGTGTCCTGCATTTATATTCAGCCCCCCGGAGTCAATACTTTGTAGAACCGCCTTTCGCTGCAATTTCTCTACCAGCTTTGTACATCTAGAGAGAAATTTTTGGCCATTCTTTTTTCTAAAATAGCTCAATCTCTTTCAGATTGGACAGAGAGCATCTGTAAACGAAATTTTAAAGCCTTGTTACAGATTGTCAATTGCATTTATGTCTGGACTTTGACTGGGCCATTCTAACACATGAATATGCTTTGATCTAAACCATTCCACTGTAGCTCTGGCTGTACCTTTAGTACTCAAGTCAAGTCTTTTTCAGACTCTAACCTTTTCTTCTAAGATTGCCCTGTGTTTGGCTCCAACCATCTTCCCATCAACTCTGACCAGCTTCCCAGTCCCTGCTGAAGAAAAACATCCCCACAACATGATGCTGCCACCACCATGTTTCAAAGTGGGGATGGTGTGTTCAGGGTAATGTGCAATGTTAGTTTTACGTCACACATAGCGTTTTGCTTTGTGTAAAATTTTGTGACTAAGCACTGAATTAGTGTGAAACGCGTCAGTTGTCCCTTTTCTGGCTGTATTTTGTGATGCATGTCCTTCGATTTACAAATAAAGACAATTTTTGAAGTTCCTTTGGAGTGCGGCTGTCCATCCCTTTTGAAAATTTTACATATGCCTAGTGCATTGCCAGCACCTTGGTTTCCTGGGAGGTTCCCTAATTGCTCACAAGACCCACCTGGAGCGGTGATTCCCTTTCCTTGTTCGTTTTAGACAATCAATGACACTGCCACTGTGAAGAACGGGGAAGGTGTGTTTACACACACCTTCCCCGTTCTTCAGCTCCTGTGACCGATCGCGGGACACTGGCGGCGATCGGGTCCGCGGGTCCCGCGGCTGCGGTCACGGAGCTTCAGACCGGGTTGCAGGAGCGCGCCACCTTCGGCTGGGCTCTAAAAGACGACGTACCTGTACGTTCCTGTGCCCAGCAGTGCCATTCTGCCAATGTATATGTGCAGGAGCCGGTCCTTAAGTGTTTAAAACAAGTCCTGGATTTTTCCCTCTACCTTCTCTTCCCTTCTTTACTCTGCCCCCTCACATTTACACTATGGCCCTCTACTACAATTGAAATGACCTTGTAGACTAAGTGCCTCTAGGTCCTTCAGGGCATATAGGCTAGGTACCTAGTCTACCCTACCATATGCAAACCTCATTGCCGATACATGGTAACGGTCACACTCCGGGGGGTCAAGGGAGGTTTTCCAGGCACAGTATGCTCCCTTTCAGGGTGCCAGAGAGCCTCTCCAGGATCCTGGAACTGGTGTCCTAGCTGCATGAGTGATCTGTGGAGTTTGCAGTTCCGTCTTAGAAAGACTAATGCACACGATTGTATTTTCCAACAAGAAAAATCCGATGTGAGCTTTTGGTCGGAAATTCCGACCGTGTGTAGGGTCCACCTGACTTTTCCTGTTGGAATTTCGAGCAGCAAAAATTTGAGAGCTGATTCTTACATTTTCCGATCGTCTGTGGCAATTAAAAAGCGCAAAATTCCAACGCATGCTCGGAAACGATTCAATGCATGCTCGGAAGCATTGAACTTCATTTTCTCAGCTCGTTGTAGTGTTGTACGTCACCACGTTCTTGACGATCATAAGTTCAGAGAACTTTTGTGTGACCGTGTGTATGCAAGCCAAGCATGAACGGAATGCTGTCGGAAAAACCATCCAAGGTTTTTCCGACGGAAAATCCGATCGTGTGTACGTGGCATCAGCCTCACCAAACTTTTATGTTTTTTCTTACCCTGTAACAATGTAGGCTCTTTCAATGCCTCGTAAGAATTTTTTATTCCATGTTTGTCTGTTTTTAAACAAATAAAAATCTTTGAAAAGTAAAAAAGCCTGTATACTTTCCTAAATGTACATAATATAACTGAATACTAACATTTATAGGTAAGGTTGATCTGGGGAATATCTGATTGCCTCTCGGGATCAGGAAGGAATTTTTTCCCCTGCTGTAGCAAATTGGATCATGCTTTATTGTGTGCATTTAATTATTATTATTTTTTCCTCTGAACCAACTGTGGGTATAGGAATGTGCGCATAGCACCAGATGTGAATTTGTCCTGGTGTTTAACCACTTGCTTACTGGGCACATATACCCCCCTCCTGCCCAGGTGAAATTTCAGCTTCCGGCACTGCATCGCTTTAACTGACAATTGCGCGGTCGTGCGACGTGGCTCCCAAACAAAATTGACGTCCTTTTTTCCCTACAAGTACTAGAAATGGCGGCGATCTGCGATTTTTATTGGGACTGCGACATTATGGCGGACACATCGGACACTTTTGACACATTTTTGGCGCCATTCACATTTATACTGCAATCAGTGCTATAAAAATGCACTAATTACTGTATAAATGTGACTGACATTGAAGGGGTTAACACTAGGTGGTGAGGAAGGGGTTAAATGTATTCCCTACATAGTGTTCTAACTCTGGGGGGAGAGGGAATGACTGGGGGAGGTGACCGATATGTGTCCCTATGTAGAAGGGACACAGATCGGTCTCCTCTCCAGAGACAGGACGCTGTCTCTGTGTAAAACGGCAATGAGAGATGATCTCATATGTTTACATATGAGATCATCTCTCATTGGCCGCACAGATCGCATTGCAAACGGCCACTCTGATTGGCCATTCGCGGCGATCTGTGATTGGCTGTGTCCAAGGGACATGGCCAACAAAGAATTTCCCCGCGCCGCGCTCTGGAGCGCGCGCGGGGAACGTGCTAGTGACAGGCCGTCAACTGACGGCCTGTTGGATATTTAGATCCGCGCTGAAGCCGTCATTCGGCTATAGCGCAGATCTCAACAGGTTAAAGTGGTAGTAAACTCTGTACTACCACTTTCACTTACAGGTAAGCCTATAATAAGGCTTACCTGTAAGTATAAAGAATATCTCCTAAACCTGTACGGTTTAGGAGATATTCCCCTCGCAATGTGCATGCACAGCAGGGATCTTCGGTTAAAGGCCCGGCTGCCGCCGGACCTTGCCGGACAGAAGTCTCGCCGCTCCAGCCAATCACAGTGCTGGAGCGGCGATACCCGGAAGACACGCGAGGCAAGATGACATCTCCCTCGGTGTGGACCAGGTAAGTTCCCCTAACCTCATTCCAAGGTAAGTATTTCATAATGAGCTAGTATGCGGTGCATACTAGCTCATTATGGCTTTTGCTTTACAGGTATGGAAAAAGAAAAAAATAGCAGCGGCTTTACTATCGCTTTAGGTTGACAGCCATGAAGAAAAACCATTGTATTGGCCTTACATTTTTGCTGCTCCATCCATTGAATTGCCAATGCAATTTGTAAAATGAATTTTGCATGATTTTAAGAATTCCATTAGCAATTTAAATAGTTTTTATCTTGTTGAAGATGCACATTCAACAACCGCAGAAGCTTTTCTTGAACGCAATCAGTCACATAGCGAACAATTATAGAGCATTGAACTTTGGAAGTGATGTCTTGAGTTGTATCAATCTGAATTGTAAACACCCTGACTTTCCTTACTACTTTGGAGATATTTTCCTGGATGAGCACCTGAATAGCTTGTATTACCGTATTTATCGGCGTATACCGCACACTTTTTTGGCCTTAAAATCAGGGCAAAATCGCTTCCTGCGCTGTGTTTGAATCTGCCGCCGACATATACCGAGTGCAGTACACTCGGGTACACTCGGCCAGGCTCGGCTCCTCTTGCGGCTATGCGAGAGAAGCCAAGAGGATACGAGCGTGGCCGAGCGTGCCCGAGTGTACTGCGCTCGGTATATGTCAGCGGCGGACTCATAGGACCCCCGACCCGCAAGAAGGAAGGGATGTACTAGTAAGCCCATCTGCCTGTACGTGCCATTCTATGGACGTACATATACATGTGGCGGGCGTTAAGTGGTTAAATGGGTCACAACCCAAACAGCTGGGGAATAAACCTGGTGTCCAAGACGCATTATCAGCAACCTGTACAGTGATTACAGTATATTCACAAAACCAAGTGTAGCGCCTGGTTACTTCTAAGTACCGGTGCTATTAAAATTTAGAGGGTGATCAGAGTACTAATGACTCTGATCCAACCCAATGTTCAAATAGGGTCTCTGTTTCAGCTTGACTGTGCTGTGGGCTCATTCTGTTCATACTGGGGTGCTATCCTACTGCAGGGCGACAGGTGGCAGCAGCAGAGTCGAGACTTGGGTGTTCTTTTCCAGCAGCCAATCAGGAGGGAGTGTCCTCGCTGGGCATGCTGGGAGAGGGTACTTATGGGACAGACGCCATTGAGTCTGGGTCTTCTACCAGTGTGGCACCCACCTTTAGGGTGTCAAATAACGGCGGCCCAGCGTTATGGCCTACCTGGCCGGTGCGTGCATGCCACGCCATGTTCCTGGTTTCGGGACCATGTTGGTCTGGAACGTTTGAGCAACGGCGGGGACCCAGTAATCGACTGGGTTCCCACTTTTGAAGATCCCATGCGGTAGAGCTGTTCGGTGGGGAGTCCGTCTGAGAAGCTCCATTGAGAGGCTGGCGATCCAAAAGTATTTTGACAAACTACTGGGAATCAAGGTAGCAGAGACTGAAGGATTGATCACCTGTCAGTCGGTACCTGGGCAACGTTAAGAAGGAGATCCAGGCGTAATTCCTCCGAGGAGGATTGCCTCCGCATTTGCAATCAGAGAGGGCCTGTGGCAGAGGTGTCTGGAAGTTCATTCCAAGGAGGGTCTGTGGCAGAGACTTTTCCCTAAAAAGGGTCAAGTGATACTCCGGCTGCCAGGTCAGTGAGAGAGGCCTGTCCGGATACGCTAAGCCCACTCAGGTAGAAGTGGTGCAGACAGTGTTACATACGGGAGCAGGACTGTTCCAAATACTACTCCTGAATCTGCTGTTCTCCATCTTCTTACAAACTCTATCCTTTCATCACCAGTTTATTGTTTTTACTTGGGCTGGGTAATAAAGAGCACAGAAAACACACTTGTTGCGGACATTCCTTTACTTCTGCTGTATGCTCCATTCACCCCTAGGAATTTGGAGAGCCACAAGGTAAATGTGCCACCCAAAACAACCAGCAGCTCCTCCGTGGGTAGTGCTGTGCTACACAAGCATAGATTTTTAGAGGCATTGTATCTTGAGATCTGACAGAGAAAATGTACGAACAATATTTTAAAGACATTTATTTCAGTTTTGCAAAAAACATACCAATTGTAAGTATTGTGCATGCTATAATTGTACATTTTGTAGAGCCTAATACAAAATAAATGTACAACAGTTGACTTTTATGTGCAATTTTCATCTTTTATATGTACTGCAATTTCGACTATTTGTGAAACTGCTTGAATTCTTTCCAATAAAATGTATTGTTCAAAAAAAAAAAAACATTTTTAAAGGCAGAAAACACATTTCTCAAAGATACTAAGTCAAAGGGGGATTGCCTGTAGAAGCCACATTGTAAGATTGTACAATTTGAATAGAGAATAATTAACTCGCAAGTCCCTTTGTTCCAAAAAAAAAAAAAAAAAGTATAATTATAGAACAGGGAAAAAGAAAAAGGGAAAGCATCCAAGGGTTGGATAAATCAAGGCACCAGAAAAAAAAAAAAACTTGATTGTTTATGTCAATCGTAAATAGTCTTGTATTCCAAGAAGCAGGTATTCTACTCAGTAAAGCCAGGTGCATCAAAACGTTTCTTCCCGATAATTCAGGGATCTCTAGTGTATTTTAAATTTTTTGGGGAAAACCACAAAGCAAGACTTGGGGAGAGAGCCTGATCCCAAGAGGGCAGGGATACAGGTTCTGGCAGTGCCCCTGGAAGTGCCATCCCTGGGGGGTTCCGGAGTAGGACTATGGACTTGAGACCCCACTGTGTGAGGCAGTGCTAGACTACAACACCTAAGCTTTTTCTTCACTTCATCTCATGGGCTAGGCTATTTGGCCAAGCTTGGGACAACTTTTGTTACCAGGCTGCAAGGTATGGGGTACAAATTGGCACTTTAGGCCAGATTCAGGTAGAATTAGATTGCCGCAGAGTATCAGAGATACTCTACGCCGCCGTATTTTACCTGGCTCTACGAGGAATTCAGAGAGATTTTGGCCTGTAAGGTACGGCGGCGGCAGAATCAAACTACGCGATTAGGGGGCGTGAGGCATTTAAATTAGGCGCGTTCCCGCGGCGATTGAACTGCGCATGCTCCGTTCAGAAATTTCCCGCCGTGCATTGCGCGAAATCACGTTGTTACGTCATTTTTTGTTTGAGTAGCGTAGTTTACGTACATTCCTATTCCCGAACGACTTACGTAAAAAAAATAAATAAATGAAAGTCGATGCGGGAACTACGCGATTAGGGGGCGTGAGGCATTTAAATTAGGCGCGTTCCCGCGGCGATTGAACTGCGCATGCTCCGTTCAGAAATTTCCCGCCGTGCATTGCGCGAAATCACGTTGTTACGTCATTTTTTGTTTGAGTAGCGTAGTTTACGTACATTCCTATTCCCGAACGACTTACGTAAAAAAAAAAAAAAAATGAAAGTCCATGCGGGAACGACGGCCATACTTAACATGGGCTGCGTAACGTTACACCAGCTAATAGCTGGTTTAACTTTACGCAGCAAAAAAATGACGTCGTGGATCGCCGGAAAAAGCTCATTTGCATACCCCGACGCTGAAAACGACGCGAACTCCACCCAGCGGCCGCAAAAGGATTGCAGCGTAGATCCGAAGGCGTACGAAGACGTAAGCCTGTCAGATCGAAGCCCAACGCCACCGTATCATGGTTTGAGGTTTCAAACTAGTGATACGGCGCACGTAATTCGAAAGTACTCCAGTCTAACAGGAGTTAGACAGGAGTTACAGGTCTCTGAATCTGGCCCTTTATTTTTTTAATTATACACTCTCCACATGTGTCTTTGCATTTTGTGTGTCTTTCTTTCACTGACAAGATAGTAGGGTGTGGATCTTCTGGCTTTAGAAGTTGTAGACTAGGGTGAGGATGTGTGGCCATCCGGTTCCTTCCTTCCCTTCCTTAGCGGTCTCTCTAATAATCAGTGGTCGCCTTAGGCCCTGTACACATGATCAGACATGTCTGATGAGACTTGTCTGACGGACCGTTTTCATCAGACCACTCTGAACTTGTCTGTTGGTCTGATGTGCGTACACACCATCGGACCAAAATCCGATCAGGCCAGAACGCGGTGACGTAGGACACAACGACGTGATGAAAAAACAAAGTTCAATGCTTCCAAGCATGCTTCGACTTGATTTTGAGCATGCACAGGTTTTGGTCCGATGCTTTTGTGTACTAACCATCGAATCTGTCCGACGGACAGGTTTCCATCAGACATGTTTTAAAGCAAGTTTTAAAACTTTGGTCCAACGAACAACGGTCTGATGGGCCGTACACACCATCGAACTGGTCCGATGAAACTGGTCTGCAGACCAGTTTCATCGGACATGTCCGATCGTGTGTACGCGGCTGGCCTGAACCTTATTATGAGGAGTGGGTTCTGCTGGGCCCTTTGACTAGGTGGATTAGAGTGTGCCTTGCCCCGAACAGGAGCCTTGAGCTCTGGGGGGAAGAGAGGGCTTCTTCTTCGAGAAGGGACCAACGCACATCCTACACAGTTTGGTGTTTTGTTTTTGTGAACCGCTGCTTGGAAAGGTAGAGAGATACACAAGAGAGCACTTATATATGTTCCTGGGAAGACTTGAATGGTGAAGAGGGAAACCCCGCGAATGTTCGCAAGATCTCTTTTAATTAATTTCCGAAGAGTCTAAGCACAGGACCAGATGATATGAAGTAGATGGTCATTAGTAAACTCTATTTTATAGTGTAAGGCGGCGTACACACAACCGAGAAACTCGTCGGGCGAAACATATCGTTTTCCCCGTCGAGTTCCTTGTTCGGCAGTCAAAAAAATTGTCGAGCCAAATTTTCCCATTGCCCATCGAGGAAATAGAGAACATGCTCTCTTTTTGGCTCGGCGAGTTCCTCAAAGGGGTTTCTCGGCAAAAAGTGTACACACGACCGGTTTCCTCGGCAGAATACGTCTCCCATCGAGTTTCTTGCTGAATTCTGCCGAGGAAACCGGTCGTGTGTACGCCGCCTCAGCCTCTTTTGTGTAAAGCATGCCCTAAAATAATTAACATTTAGTTCAGCAGGGACTGGACACATTTCATTCAGTGTGGCAGGGCCCCTGTTTGACAGAAGTCAATCTAATGACTACTGTTTAACAGACAAGTAGGAAAGTATTGTTGACCAGTATCTACAGCCTTAAAAGGTGTGTTTTTGACAGTGCCAGGTCTCGCTGTCCAAATACAATGCTTTAGCAAAGCCGATTCCTCCATCCACCTCATTTGTGTGGATTGAGTCTGTTAGACGAAAATATGCCAGCAACCAAGGGGAGCACTGATATCGCAGTGCTGGTGGGTGTTGCTTTGGTAGGTGCATTTGCCATAATGTGCTACTATGCTATGGAATACGGCTAATGCCTCATACACACGATCAGAATTTCACATGGAAAAAGTCAGGCGGATTTTTTTTCATTGGATATTCCGACCCTGTGTATGCCCCATCGGACGTTTTCCGACGTGTTTATAAAGAGAAAATTGTGTTCATCTGTATGGAACTCTCATGGAGAAAAAAACATGCATGCTCAGAAACAATTTGACGCATGCTTGGAAGCATTGAACTTCATTTTTCTAGGCTCGTCGTAGTGTTGTACGTCAACCGCTCTTTGGAGGGTCGGAATTTGGTGTGTCGGTGTGTATGCAAGACAGCTTGAACAGAATTCCGTTGTAAAAACCTGTTGGAGTTTATTCCGACAAACTCTGATTGTGTGTACAGGGCATAAAAGTTAATGAGGGGGGGGGGGAGGTCAATGTGTTTTTTTTCTTTTAGCAGTTTACTTCCATTAAAAAAAAAAAACATTTGATAGCTTAAGTTTTAGGGAATGTAAAGCCTTGTGCAAACTGTAACTTTCGAAACCACAAGACTAGGGCTGATCTAGTGACTTTTGTAGGGTACATTGAATCAAACATACAGTACAGATGTTCTTGAATGGAAAAAAAAACGAAAAGCTAAAAACAGCCAAACATTTAGAATTACAAAAAAGATCTACATAATACTATATTCGGTTTTCGTCTACTTCTGGTAGGTCCTGGTAGTGTCACTGTGCCTTACTGAAGCTTCTTTAGAGAGCCAAGTTCTTTAAATGTTCTCCTGTAGAGCCCCTATCTTCCCATATTGCCCAAACAGTGCCCTCCAGACTCCCACAGTGCCCCTGCAAAGCCTCAAGGCTCATAGGGAGACCCAAATTCCCCTTCCAGGGTCACTAAGTCTGCTGCAATCTCCAAACCCCCAAGTTTTCAGCAATGGAACAACAATGAATGGTGTGGGCAGCAGGAATGATAAATATACAGTGGAACCTTGGATGGCGAGTAAGGCGGTTAACGAGTGTTTCACAATACGAGCAATATTATTTTTTTAAATCCTGACTCGGCTTGCGAGTGTTGTCTCACAAAACAAGAAGGATTCAAGCCTCTGCGGTGTGCAGTACCACATTTGGCCAGAGGTGTGGAGGTGCCATTCCCAAGCCTTTCCGGTGGTTTCCGGGGGCAGCCGAATGATCTCCAAGTATTTCCGAGTCTCTCTGGTGGCCCCCCACCTCTGGCCACATGCGGTATTGCATGCCATAGAAGTCAATGTGGAACAAATAATTTTAGTTTCCATTGACTTCTATGGGAAAACTCGCTTTGATATGTGAGTGCTTTGGATTACAAGCATTCTCCTGGAACTGATTATGCTCATAATCCAAGGTTCCACTGTATAACCCTCTTTTTTACAGGTATGACCTTGAATCCAAAAATATTGTAATATGACAAGATCTTTAAAGTATAGCTAAATTACCAGTTCTTAGATGTGGAAGCTACATTAAAGTAATGCAAGGGGGGAATGATAAGCGCTAACACATGAGTGATGGATAGATGAGTGCCCGAATAGTGAGGGGGTATCCACTAATAGTCTCCCAGAACTCTCACCTTCACGGTGGGGAAAATGCATGAAGCTCAAATCAATGTATCTCCTGGGCTCAGCCTCATCTCCTTCCACACTCCAATGTTCTCCCAGTCTCCCTTTTTATAGATCAATGCCCTCAGAGTGGAGTGAGGGGGGCTATAGGAATGCTCGTTGATCAAGGGCAAATAGAAAACAAAGAGGAGTGCCCCAATGGTGAAGTACGTAAATGTAAAAAATATTTATTGAAACCATAAAAGTGGACTCTTACATAAAAATAAAAACAATGCGCATAAGAAGTTTGGCGTGAAAGCGCTGTCTTACTTCTACTCTGAGGACCTTCGGTGGTGATGGACGCTCGATTGCCTCAAACAAGCTCTACGGCGTTACGTCACAGAACATGTGACTTCTTCAGGAGTGTCTGATTGGTCGTGAGGTCTCTCTATGCATTAAGGTAAAAATCTTTCTTCCTTTAGAACTACTTTAATTTGCTTTATTTTAGATCCTGCCAGTTACCCCCTTGCCAAAGTTTACTAACTGTACTGTATGGAAAATCAGCATTGCCCCCCTAGAATAGGAAGTATGTTGGTACTACACAGCACCTAGCTAAGTTAAAGTGGAGTTCCACCCATTTTTTTATGTTTGTCTGTGCTGCATGCCCTAATCTCAGTGTTCAGAATGGACAATTTTTATTTATTTTGTTGCTTGTAAATACCTTTATTTTGTAGTCCTTCATTACTTCCTCCTCCTTATTAGCCTAGGCTAGTAAGTCACAAGGCTATTTGAAAGGGTTTCTGGGATAGGCATCATGTTTCCCAGTAGTCCTTGCAAACCTGACTGAAACCTATTACATTGCTTGTGCAGCACTGAGCATGTGCGAGATATGCAAAGCTGAAATCCAGGAAGTCATACAGTCTGGCTTCATGATGCCCACACTTAAGATGGCCACGGTCTATTTTTATAATCTAAATGCTGTAACAACCTAACAAAATGGACCTTAGTTTACAGACTAACTTTACTAGAATACATTAAGCTTGTGTATTACAGGGGTATTTATATTTAAAAAGTGAAATTGTGGGTGGAACTCCCCTTTAACCACTTGCCCACCGGGCTTGTTTTTCAGATTCGGTGTTTACGAGACTAAAACAGTTTTTTTTGCTAGAAAATTACTTAAACCCCCCAAACATTATATATATTTTTTTTCTAACACCCTAGAGAATAAAATGGCAGTCATTGCAATACTTTTTGTCACACCGTATTTGCGCAGCGGTCTTACAAGCGCACTTTTTTTGAAAAAAAAACACTTTTTTGAATAAAAAAATAAGACAACAATAAATTTGGCCCAATTTTTTTATATATTGTGATAGATAATGTTACACCGAGTAAAATGATACCCAACATGTCACATTTGAAAATTGCGCCCGCTCGTGGCATGGCGTCAAACTTTTATCCTTAAAAATCTCGATAGGCAACGTTTAAAAAATTCTACAGGTTGCATTTTTTGAGATACAGAGGAGGTCTAGGGCTAGAATTATTGCTCTCACTCTAACGATTGCGGCGATACCTCACTTGTGTGGTTTGAACACCGTTTTCATATGCGGGCGCTACTCGCGTATGCGTTCGCTTCTGTGCGCGAGCTCGTCGGGACGGGGCGTTTTACATTTTTTTTTTTTTGTTTTCTTATTTATTTTTAATTAGTTTATAATTTTATACATCGAAATAAATTAAAAAAAAAAAATTATCACTTTTATTCCTATTACAA
Source organism: Rana kukunoris (assembly GCA_029574335.1). Taxonomy (NCBI): domain Eukaryota; kingdom Metazoa; phylum Chordata; class Amphibia; order Anura; family Ranidae; genus Rana; species Rana kukunoris. The sequence goes on from CM056060.1 coordinate 32,082,579, forward strand.
GGAATGTAAACATCCCTTGTAATAGAAAAAAGCATGACAGGTCCTCTTAAATATGAGATCTGGGGTCAAAAAGATCTCATATTTAGACTTAAATGCAAAAAAAGAAAAAAAAAAATGTCATTTTTCAAATTTCAGAAAAAAAAATGTTTCTTTAAGACCCTGGGCGGGACTGACGTTTTGACGTCACTTCCGCCCAGCAGAGCTGTGGGGGACGGGTGGGGGCGATTTTTCCCTCACTCGTATCCCAACACAGCCAGCAAGAGGACCCGATCGCCTCCGCCGTTACCAACGGCTCCGGTAAGCGGCGGAGAGCGCGGGAGAGCGGCGGGAGGGGGGGGGCCTCTCCCACCACCGATAACGGCGATCTTGTGGCGAATCCACCGCTGGGACCGCCATTATCGTGTACAGCACTGCCCACGGAAAAGATGGATATCTCGGTTGTGGCAGCAGCTGCTGCCGTTACCGAGATATCCATCTTTAAAGTCATGACGTCTTTTTACTATGACACCGTGGGCAAGTGGTTAAAGGGTCACTAAAGGAAAAAAATCGTGGGCTGAAATGACTGTTTACAGGGTATAGAGACATAAAAGTTAACTGATTCTTTTTAAAAATGATTAAAAACAGATAAAAATCAATCATATAATCAACCTACAGTTCTAGTTTCGTTTTTGCTGTTATTTCTTGTCTCTCTGATGTACAGAGCCAGAGAGCCAATAGAGGGCAGTGATGGTTTGTCTAAAACCCCTCAGCACCAACCCAGTTTCAGTTTACACACAGTAATCACACCTCCTTGATTAGTGACCACAGTGAGAAAGCTCCCAGCACTGTGGTTATCAGGAAACAGACAACCAGGAAGTGTGGAGAACAGAGCAGAATTACAGCAACATCAAAGCAAAAAACAAACAATGAGGACATGAAAACAGCACTGCAGTATGGTAAAGGAAGCTATTTTGCTAAAAAAATAAAATAAAAATCCTTTAGTGACCCTTTAATCTTGCAGGGGTGGTTAGGAGTTCACTGTGATTTTGGAAAGATCAATTAATATAATTTATTCATGTATCTTTACATCAGATATAACAAAATGATTGGTATATTTATGGGACTAAATGGAGACGTTAACATGTAACCCCCTAACTTTCCTATCCTGGTTCTCTGCAGCAAAATGACAAGTCTTCTATGATAAACATGAATGTTAATTCAACAGCCTTTCATACCTCTGAACAGCAGTACTTACTGAATGGCAGAACAAGAGCGTTTATAATGAGGGTTTAGTTAATACTCTGTACACTGCTTATTAAGGTAAGACTGGCACACCTGATAATGTCTGTGCTTCTATTTCAAGATCTTCATCATCAATGCCGTCATTTAATATGCTTCCAAATCTTCTTATACCCTGGGGAAGCCATGCAATGGCAATTGTACAGCGACACGCAGAGAATACAAAATGAATAAAGAGGGACGGAGGACCTCAGAAGTGAAGTACAGTGGAGGATTATGTGAAGGAGTCAGGAATTCATTTATACAGCGCAGTCTTATTAGGATACAGAGCTGTAAAATGAACATAAAAAATATGCTCTACATACTCTAAAAAAATACTTTCTTTACAAAAAGACTGAACGAGAAACAAAAAACTGAACAAAAAGTAATATTCAAGTCCAAATAGTACAGTGCCTTGAAAAAGTATTCATACCCCTTCAAGTTTTTCACATTTTGGCATGTTACAACCAAGGACGTAAATGTATTTTATTGGGATTTTATGTGATAGACCAACACAAAGTGGCACATAAGGAAGCTGATCAGTGGTGGCTGGTGCTCAAACTTTTTGGGGGGACGCAAAGGAAAAAAAAAATTGCCGTCTCACTGTGCCCAAACGCAGCCACCGTTCCATACCATCAAATGTAGCCACTGTGCCATCAATTTGCACCACTGTGCCATGCCATCAAATGCAGCCACTGTGCCATCAATTTGCACCACTGTGCCATGCCATTAAACGCAGTCACTGTGCCATGCCATCAAATGCAGTCACTGTGCCATCAATTCGCACCACTGTGCCATGCCATTAAACGCAGCCACTGTGCCATCAATTTGCACCACTATGCCATTCCTATTAAACGCAGCCACTGTCATATCTGTAATGCCAGGGGGGGAGGATCCAGACTAATAAACTCCCCCAACACCCCACTGTGGCACAACCCCCAGTTGCACGAAATTGTGAAAGTCCCGGAGGGATCATGCTGGGCGGCTTATGGGCTCAGGTACGCCCGTCAATTGTTCAAGGACGGGATATTTAAGACCTTTTTGGACTTCCAGAGTGAGTTTGGAGTCCCCAATACGTTTTTCTTTCGTTACCTCCAGCTGCGCCATGCAGTGACGGCCCAGTATGGTGGGGGAGTGGTGGCGCTCTCCCCTTCCAATATGGAGGTAGTAATTACTGATGGAGATCACTCAAAACTGATATCTAGATATTACTTCATGATATTGTCATCCTCCTCCCCCAGAATGGAGAAGGTGGCGATGCAGTGGCGGACTGACATACCGTCTCTGTCGGAAGAGACTTGGTCGGAGGCTTTAGACACGTTAGTAACATCGGTGATTTCAGCTAGGGATAAACTGACTCAATTTAATTTCTTGCACAGAATATACTATACTCCCTTGAGATTACATCGAATGGGCAGAGGGAACTCGGCAGAATGCCCTCGCTGCTACGCTGTTGAAGCTAACTTTTTCCATATGGTGTGGCAGTGTCCCCGGATGGAGGGCTTTTGGAGAGAGATTTTGACATTTCTTGAAAACACGCTGGACCTCCCAAATATATACTCCCCAGCCAGATGCCTATTGGGAGATCTGGAGGAGGAAGATATATCCAATTGATAGAAAACACTACTTAGGATCCTGTTCTGTTATGCTAAAAAGGCCTTGGCTCTCAAATGGCGGAATCCATCGCCCCCGACTCTACAGGGTTGGTTGAAGTTAGTGAATAATGCTTTACCGCTGTACAAACTGACCTATATAGCTAGAGGATGTCCTAATAAATTTGAGAGGGTGTGGGCGGAGTGGCTGGAGAAGGTGTCGGGTGAGGTGTCGGTGTGATGGGAGTAATGTGTAATGAGAGGAATGGGTTTTACTGGTTGATATGTTGGGTGGTGGTTAGCTTTCGGGTATTGAACCATGGTGAATGTAAATGGAGGATCTGGAGGCTGTTTCAATATGACTGTTTTTTGTTATTTGACTATGTTCATGTGATTGGTTGTACGTACTGTGACTGTTTCATACTGATCTTAACTGCTAATGTTGCTTGGTTATAGTGTATACTAATGTGTACTGTACTACTCCTTTGTGTAATGTTGCTGATATGTACAATAAAATGTACCCTTTTAAAAGCCACTGTGCCATCCATTGTCACCACTGTGCCATGCCATTAAACGCAGCCACTGTGCCATCCATTGTCACAACTGTGCCATGCCATTAAACGCAGTCGCTGTGCCATCAATTGTCACCACTGTGCCCTTTAACCACTTAAGACCCGGACCAATACGCTGGTAAATGACCCAAGGTGTTTTTGCGATTCGGCACTGCGTCGCTTTAACAGACAATTGCGCGGTCGTGCGACGTGGCTCCCAAACAAAATTTGCGTCCTTTTCTTCCCACAAATAGAGCTTTCTTTTGGTGGTATTTGATCACCTCTGCGATTTTTATTTTTTGCGCTATATACAAAAATAGAGCGACATTTTTGAAAAAAAAACACTATTTTTTACTTTTTGTTAAAAAAAAATCAAATAAACTAAATTTTAGTCAAACATTTAGGCCAAAATTTATTTAGCCACATGTCTTTAGTAAAAAAAAAAAATCGCAATAAAAAAAAATAGCTACCTAGCGGGAACAGCGACACTAATACAGCGATCAGAAAAATGATCGCTTAGTGACGCTGGCAATAGGGAGTGAAAGGGTTAACTAGGGCGGTGATCAGGGGGTTAAAACTTTATTAGGGGGGTGGGGGGGCTATCCTGAACCTAACACTAACTGTTTTTTACAGTGCCTGTCACACTGACACTAAATGCAGTGATTAAATCACTGCATTCAGTGACACTGTGACAGGGGGGTGGGGGGGGGGGGGCGATCACAAGGGGTTAATATGCCTATGTGAGTGTGTGTCAGTGTTGTGTTGGTGCACACTTACTTGTCATGTCTTCTCTCATCAGCAGCGCTGGGAAACAGCGCTGCGATGAGAGAATACATCATTTCCTCCTTCCTGTGTAAACACAGGAGAAGGAAGTGACAGGCTGGGAGCGCGCTCCCATTGGCTGGGAGCGATCGCGGGGGGGCGGATATTCGCCGACATCCGCCCGCAGATCCCGGATCGCTCCCGGAGGTAGGGAGACCCCCGCACGCCGCGGAGGGGGTCCCGATGGGACCCCCGAACCGCACTCAGGCGGGGACGTAAATTTACGCCCTTGTGCCTGTACGAGCCATGTTGTGGCCGTATATGTGCGTGCGGGGGTCCTTAAGTGGTTAATGGGTGCCGCTGCGCCAATGGTCGCCGCTGTGCCAATTGTCCCCACTGTGCCCTGTAAATTGTTTTCTCTCCCCCCCCCACCCGGCACTTACCTTTACTGGAGTCAGGCATCCACATCCCACGATGGCTTCTCCCGCCCTCGATGACTGACAGGCGTCTCAGCCAATCAGGTTACAGGTAGCAGCACCATCTAGTGACCACAATATGGTATTTTCCACTTTCACACATTAGAGTTGTGGAGAGTATAGCTAGAGAACATTCCATTTTGCCCCATTAGCATTTTTGTTATCGTGTACATTTTACTCCACTGTTCATCATGCTGTTGTGTCTTAAATTTTCATTCGAAATGAGTTATATTGAATAGCTGCAGTATCTTATTTTTTTATTGTTGGAAAATAATTTCTGTTTCAATTTTGGGTGGAAGGCAGAGTTTAATCACTAGTTCACGGCAATGCATTTATATTGCAGAATTAAAACCCTTGACGCTCAAAGACATGGAATAATGTGCCAATCAATCTAAAGGACAGCTGCATGAATCATTTCCTCTGTACTCGGTATATTAGTTACATTTGAAACAGAAGGATCATCAATGACTTGCAAGGTTTAATGTAGTGTTTCTTCAACACAATTATATCGTTCTAAAAAAAATGCTTCAGATCTTAGACGTGTAGCACTGACTCCCTAAAGAGCTGTCCAATTGTTGGGTTCTCCTGCCGTTCCCAGTGGTGACCTGGCCTATCTGGCCCCTTGCAACTCACAGACACACAAGTAATAATGAAGCTGAAACAAGCCTTTAAAAAGGGAACTACTGGTTAGGAGGATTAAGTAATGTAACTAAAGTAAAGTAAGGGTCATCTGTTGCCCTAGCTGCCTCTTAAATTGCCCTGCCAGAATGTGTGTATGGGGCCCGCTTGCCCTGCATGTGGAGGATACCTCTTCTCCAGGGGCGGACTGACAACTCATGGGGCCCTCGGGCAATAGGAGATTGTGGGGCCCCCGGGCAATAGGAGATTATGGGATCCCTGGGCAATAGATTATGGGGCCACACAGTACTGTATATACACTTACAGTATAGATACACAGTATACACACACAGACACACAGTATACACACACACACACACACTGAAAGGTACTGGAGAGGCAGGGCAGCTATAATTTGGGGAATTTTAGACCAAAGGATGTCGGTAGGGGACATTTCAGGAACAGATGTAAAAAAAAACACAGATTTTTACATACTGTCTCTGGTTTTATTGAGGCTGGCAAACCTGATGGGACCCCCTAGTGGCATGGGGCCCGACTGCCCGAATGGTCAGTCCGCCCCTGCTCTTCTCATGTACATGCTCACCGCGGTCATGTGAAAGTCAACATTGAAGCAGAATCTGGGATTAGTAGTGAGACGTACACCTTGCACAGCTGTCTAACACCACACAGATAGGGAGGGGGAAAGAGACGCCCACAACTCGCATTCGGCGCCCTATAAGTATTTATTCCAATCCAATCCAAGAGCACCAACCCCCTCACTACCGGAGGACCTGCCAACCATGCCTGGTACAACTCTTCACTGTCTGGCTGCTATTACATTCCCACCAGTCTATGATTACCCATAGCAGCTATACACTTCCCACCAACTCTTCTGCTGAGTTAACCCTTCGTAATGGTCTTCTGTTCCTTCCTCTTCACTCCCTGTTCTTCCAGATATGCACCATCATGCACCTCTTTGAATAACTTCAGACCAGGCATGAAACAGTTGATAAGACTTTACTGGACCACTTGACAATACGGTCCAACAGTGCAATACAAGTTAATTCCTGATTAGCTAGACCCCCGCTACCCAGTGCATACTTTCCCCAAAGGTTAGAGTCCATAAATGGAGGAATCCCGGCTCAGGCAGAATTCCTAAAGTACACTCTATAAGCTGCTACTGGTTACATCTTAGGCCCCGTACACATGACCAAGTTTCTTGGCAGAATCCAGCGAGAACCTCAATGGGAGACGTATTCTGCCGAGAAAATCGGTCGTGTGTACACTTTTCGCCGAGCATCCCGTCGGGAAGCTCGTCGAGCCAAAAAGAGAGCATGCTCTCTATTTCCTCGTTGTTCTATGGGGAAATTTGGCTCGACGAGCTTTTCGACAGCTGAACGGGAACCTCGACGGGCTTGGTCTCTCAATTCCATCACACGCAGGCCACAGACCCCCAAGCTCAGCCACCCCCCTGTTTATATAACAACACAGAGTGGAGGGCTGAGCCCAAAAATGCTAGGAAAATGTAGAGATAGATTTAACCCCTTCCCTTCCGGGCAGCCTGGAAAACTAACTAAGAAACATGTAAGAACCTGCTTACAAACGCACTAGGGCAGCATGAGGAGAACAACTTTTACACAAGGAAAACAGCAGTAAATAAAGTAAACTCCCATAGCACAACAGCTGCATACCTTGTGTAGTCATTGGTCTTTGAAATAAAAAAAACAAGTCTTCCGGTGATGGGGCCCTCAAACTCGCGTTGGTGCGCTCACCCTCAAAGTGAGGGTATTTGTAATGCAAGGGCTATGGAGTGAATACTCCCAAAGTGTTCTGGGCAGAGCTCTACTGAAAACAGCAAAGTGTCACGCTGAGGCCTTGTACACACAATCAGTTCAAACCAATGAAAACGGACTGAAGTTCATTTTCATTGGTTCAAAGACTAATGGTCTGATGTGCGTACACATCATTAGTTCAAAAACCAATCATGTCAGAACGTGTGACGTAAAACACAACGACGTGCTGAAAAAAACGAAGTTCAATGCTTCCAAGCATGCGTCGACTTGATTCTGAGCATGCGTGGGTTTTGAACCGATGCTTTTGCGTACTAACCATCGGTTTTGACCGATGGTCAAGCGTCCATCAGTTTGATTTTGAAACAAGTTTTAAAACTTTGGACTGAAGGACAAAAGACTGATGGGCCATACACACGGTCGGTTTGGACCGATGAAACTGAACTTCAGTCCGTTTTCATCGGTTCGGACTGATCGTGTGTACCTGGCCTAAGAAGTCAGTTGTTATATCAGTAGTGGAACTACCACTTACCAGCAGGATAGGTACACAGGCAGTCATCCTGATGAATAACGTGGGCTCATCTGAGGTGCAGAGTCTAAGTACTAACTGGTGTTCACCAGAGCTCCTGGTGGTGAAGATGGATTTTGCTGTGTGTTAATACCAGGTCAAGGCTCTCAGGATCACCCCACTAGGAGGTGAGCAAGTTAGGGTCCAGTAGCGGATAACTAAGGTAGAGATCAAAGAAGAGCACAGTCAGTAAACAAGCCAAAGGTCAATAATGAGTAGTTGCAGGTTGGGATCAGGCAAAAGCGTAGTCAAGGAACAAGCCAAAGGTTGATAACGAGGGGTAGCAAAATATGGACGGCAGCAGAGAAGACAAGAGCTAGATACTGGCTGGGGAGAGCACAATAATATGGCAAACAGGAAGTGCAGCTACAAGGCATAAATCAGGAAGTCCATGGGAGGAGCAAAGAGTTCAGGGCCCAAGACAAACAAGGTTCAAGACCGGATCATTCAAGGTATTGAATGAACTAGGAAAATGTCTAGTATTCCAGGTAGGTCAGCAAGAAAATACATTGCCTGACACAGCAGGTTCCGGGTTCAAATCCAGGCTCTGACACAAAGTTCCAAAAAGAACAAGTGAGCTTATTACAAATAACGATGGCCAACAGTCTTGGTAGGTGTACTCTAGGCAGCAGAATATACCCCCAAAGTGCACTTTTTGGATGGGTCAGGACAATCTATCTCTGTCTTCAACTTTTGCTTTTTTGTCAGCACAGCTCACAAAATAGAAGCTGACCCCACTGGTAAAGCTAAGATCACTAGAAAATACAATGTAGCAGCTATGTAATGGACACTATCAGTGACATCCCTTCCTAAGTATGTTCTAATGTGCCATCCGTGACATCAGTTTCTAAGTATGTCCCAATGCTGAGTAATATTGTGAAAACATGGACACTGTTGAAGATGAAAGAGGATGAAGCTGTATCACTACCTACCGACGATTGTACAATGATAACTATCATTTCTATTTCTAGGTATTGTATGCTTCACTTCTAAATATGGAAAAAGCTTTTATATGGATGCAGTTCTATCTCTTCCTATGAAGAGCGTCATTTATTTTCTATTATTTGTCTCTAACAGTAAGACTTTTGATACTCAGTGGCTTGGCAACTGGACAATATGGCCCTTACCAAGATTCAAAAAAGCTTTTTAGTGAACTAAAAAACAATGTGCAAATGGCTTTGATTGGTAAGGAAAAGGGTAAATACTGTGCAATGGTGAGGCTGCATTCATGGCAATGGTGAGGCTGTATTCATGGCAATGGTGAGACTGCAGATGGGCACTGATTAGGCTGCATTGATGGGCACTGACCCTGAAGGTGGGTGTTATAAGCCTGTGCGTGTTATATGCTGATAAATACGATGGGCCAGATTCTCAGCTGAAATACGACGGTGTATCTTCAGATACACCGTCGTATCTCTGTATCTGGCCCTGGGTATCTATGCGACTGATTCTTAGAATCAGTTACGCATAGATTTTGCTTAGATCCGACTTGAGTAAGTCACTTACACCGTCGGATCTAAGTTGTAATGTTATGCTGGCCGCTAGGTGGCGTTCTCACCGATTTCTGCGTCGAATATGCAAATGAGCGTGATACGCCGATTCCCGAATGTATTTGCGCGCTGTCGTCGTAGTTTATGTAGTTTGCGTAAGCGTAAGCTTACCCCTGCTATATAACCTTGCGTAACCTTGCGTAGGTCCGGCGTACACCATATTAGGTATGAACGTCGGGACAGCGTTGTGTTTTTCCGTCGTTTACGTTGTTTTCGTAACTCATCGCGAATAGGCCTGTACGTTAATTACATTGCCGTCGAAATCAATGTATTTGCGGCGTACTATGGAGCATGCGCAGTGGGCTACGTTTAGGGCCAGTGCATGTGCAGTTCGTTTGGCGTGGGGCACGCTTAATTTAAATACAGCACGCCCCCTCCTTCCCTATTTGAATTATGCGGCCTTACGCCGTCCCATTTACACTACGCCAACGCAAATTACGGAGTAAGTGCTTTGAGAATACAACACTTGCCCGTAAATAGTGCAGAGGCGTAGCGTAAAGGGGATATGCTACGCTACGCTAACAAAGGGCAGATCTACGAGAATCTGGCCCGATATATCCAAATAAAAATCCTGAGCTCGTCCTTATGCCCCGTACACTTGATCGGACCTTTGTCCGACCAAATTCACATCAGAATTCCAACAGAATTCCATCAGGGGAAAAGATAACATGTTCTCGATGTAAACTTCGATCGAATTCATCGGAATTTCCGATGGGGCATACACACGGTCGAAAATTCCGAGGGAGTATACACACGGTCAGAATTTCCGATGGAAAAAGTCAGTCAGACTTTTTTTATCAGAAATTCCGATCGTGTGTACGGGGCTTTAGACTTTTCACCACACACAGCCACAAAGGCAAGAGAATTCTTGTTGGGCAGTGTATTAGTTCATTTGCATTTAAAGTGGATGTAAACCCCCCCAAAAAAAATTATGTCACAATGTAGAGTATAAGATTTCCTATCATCTGTGCCCAGTCTTGCCACACAGAGTTAATCCAGCTCTGAGCAATCCTATTTTATTGTTAAGTGAAATACAACAGACTTCCAGATAAAAACCCTTGCTTCTGAAAAAAGTGCACAATTCACACCCCCTCCCCTGTGTTTTGATTAAATGTTTTCAAAATATGGGGTGAGTCACAGTTCAGTGCCATGAGAAAATGCAACAGCCATCAGAATATACATAGAGCTGGAGGGAAGAGGAGAGGGGGATGTGAATTGAGCACTTTTTACAGAAGCTGTGTATGTCTGCAAGCAGTGCACGAGATATGTAAATAACCTGTCACTCAAAGCAAGGACTTTGGTTTTTATCTGGAAGTCTGTTTTATTTCCCTGAACAATAAAAAAGAGGATTGCTCAGAGCTGGATTAACTCTGTGTGGCAAGACTGGGCACAGATGATAGGAAATCTTATTCTCTACATTGTGACATTAAAAAAAAAAAATGGTCGGCCCTCACGCATGTTCACTTCATCAAATCTGGCCCTCTTTGAAAAAAGTTTGGACACCCCTGGCTTACAACCTTTTGTGCTCTGAGAAGAAAGGGAAGAAGTCTGTAGTTTAGCAAAAATTACAACTAGCCATGGCTGAAGAAAATTCTCACAATATCAGTCCAGAAAAAGAATGGGGTTGTCAGCCCACAAATGAAAATTAGAAGTTGTGTGCCTTTCTGTCAGATCAACAGGAATTTTGCTGTTATTATATATGAACATACCGTATTTATCTGTGTATTGCGCGCTCCTTCGTATAGCGCGCACCCCTAATGTCAACCTGTAAAAAAAACTTTTAGTATTTTTAGTACTTACAGTTTTGGTGTCTTGCGCGGCGTCCATCGTCCGGTCCGGCGTCCGTCTTCGGCTCCAGTGGTGTCCTCCCGGGTTCTCCAGCGCTGTCTCGAGTCAAATCCCTGCTTCCCGCGCTCAGTTTGAACGCCTCCGCTGACATATACCGAGTGCAGTACACTCGGGTACATTCGGCCAGGCTCGGCTTCGCTCGTGCTCACGCTCTGTGACGTTTATGCATGAGCACGAGCGAAGCCGAGCCTAGCCGAATGTACCCGAGTGTACTGCACTCGGTATATGTCGGCGGCTCAATTCAAACTGAGCGCGGGAAGCGGGTATCGGCGTATATCGCGCACCCACAATTTTCCCCTTATTTTAAGGGGAAAAAAGTGCGCGGTATATGCCGATAAATACGGTATATAAAGAAATATACAAGGGCACCTTTATAATAGAGTATTTCTTCGCGTCAGCGGCTTCCCATATAATGCCTTATAGTACAATCATCCCACACAGGCAACATAGTAGCTGGAAGCAATCACCTACACCACTTATCTAATCAAGTCACATCAATACAGTGTCTTTTTCCGTCTTGTACTTCCCCTACTTGTTACACATATTTAATATTCCTAATTCATTGATTATATAGTTTGTCCGGTATCCATATTATTATAATAGAAAAGTGCCATCTTATATTGGGAGCGCAGGGCATATAATAAATGGATTTGAAAAAAACTAAATGGCAGAAAGGGGATTCTTTTGATTTTGAGTGACATGACTCCATTAACTAATTATCATAACATATAACATAAAAAGCGATAGAAGCATTAAGACAATTCCTGGAACGAGGTATAAATATGCAAAAACTTTTTTTTTAAATTGTGTGGGATTTACCTTGAATAATAATTATTTTCGGCTTGATGGAAATTTCTAAATACAGAAAAGAGGATCGGTTATGGGGTGCAAATTTGCACCAGTGTATGCTAATTTGTTCATAGGATTGTAGGAGAATAGTTTATACAACCGGATAAGGAGAGGAACAAAATCTAATATTTTGGGGTCACTACGTAGAAAATTGATTGTGACGCTTTTTCTAGGCAAATTAAATAACTTTCAGACTTAAAGGGTTTGTAAAGGTTTGTTTTTTTATTTTCTAAATAGGTTCCTTTTAAGCTAGTGCATTGTTGGTTCACTTACCTTTTCCTTCCATTTCCCTTCTATGGGCCAGATTCAGGTAGAGTTAGGCTGGAGTATCTGTGATACTCCAGCCTAACTGTCACTTTAAGCCGGCGTTTCTGTTTTCTGTAACCAGAAAACAAGAAACGCCGGGTTGGAGTTCCGATGCGATCAGCGCAATTGAATTTCGCCATCGCATCGCAACTTTAATTTAAAAGTGGCGCCGGGGGCGTTCCCGCTGATTTACGCTGAAAAAATATGTTAATCAGCGGGAATCGGCAATTCACGATCGTATTCGGGCGCGACGCAGTGACTTTCCGACGTTTCCGGAAGCGACACGCGGCGTAAAGATAAAGCAGCCCCCTAGTGGAGTATCCTATGTTAAGTATAAGCCTTCGTCATCGCGACGGAAAAAAAAAAAACGCGTCGCTTGCGTAAAAATTTCATGAATGGGGATGTGACGTCATTGACGTTTACTGACAGAATTTGGAGCATGCGCACTGGGATGCATTGACAGTCGACGCATGCGCAGTACGTTCGCCGCGGGATCGCGCTTAGTTTAAATAATACACGCCCCGTACCCGCCCAATTTGAATTCCACCGGCTCATTTGCGATGCGCTGCCGCAACTTTAGGAGCAAATGCTTCATGAATAACAGCACTTGCTCCTACAATTTCGGCAGCGTAACGTAAATGAGAAGCGTTACTCCAGAGCAAAGATGCTCCCATCTACCTGAATCTGGCCCTAAATGTTTTTTTTCTTTGTCTGAATTTCTCACTTTCTGTTTCTCCCTAGTAAGCTTGCCACCATCATCCGAGCGGTGGTTAGTCAGCCAGAACAGCTTCCTGAACAGCTCACTGAGGAGGAACAGGAAGTGAGAAATTCAGACAAAGAAAACAAAGAAAAAAAACATTTAGAAGGGAAATCGAAGGAAAAGGTAAGTATGTGTGGCATTGGCAGGGATTTTTCTTCTTTTCCTTCCAGTGACTACAGGAGCTGGGATGAGCTTCACCCCTCGCTGGGACCCCTGCAATGGACGCGGCATCATCCACACTGCTTCCCACAGAGATCAAGACTGAGCAGCACACACACAAACCATAGGTCACAATTGGAGCTGAGAGAGTGGAGGAGGCTCCCGGTTTGTCCCACCTTCCATGACCTGATAGGAGAAGGGTCAGACCAGGAGTCCCTGAGCTATCATTCCAATGACATGGCATCAGTGGGCAGTGGTCTCAGACTCCCGGGTCATGGAATTGTGTCACCGCTCGCTGTAAAGAACTACAGCAGGACAAGGATAAGACAGGTAGCCAGGGAAATACATGGGATAGCGGCCACTGATATTATTTAAATGATGCACATATGGACTGGGAACACAAATGGACAACATGCTAGCTAAATATATAGAACCACAAGCAATTACACAGAAAAACATTAGCATACTAGAACATTATGCAATTGTCTTACAGGGGAATTTTTTTTATAATTTTTTTTTTTTTTTTTTTTTTTTACTGCTGCAGGTTACAACAGCTTTAATATGGCATTTCTCCCTTTTACGTGGGTATCTGTTTTATTGTTTTCCCTTTTTCTGTGTATGTTTGAAGATTTATTGCCATGCTTTTTCACTGCCAGATCTACCTGTATCATTCTTGATTGGTAACCTCAAAGAGAGGAAACATGTTTACATTATGCTTACATACATCATGTTATATTGCGAGGAATGCATCCTCAAAGCTGCGTTGTACAAATGTGGAAAAAATATCTTTTAAAAATGTAATAAAAATGTAATAAAAATGTAATTTTAATAAGAAAGCATTTAAAGAGGCGGAAAATTTTAATAAATGAATTATTCAAGATAAATAAAAAGATATTAAATAGAAAACATTCCCTTTGTCACGGATGTTCGGATGGTAATTACTGGGGTTAATACGATATTAAAAATAAAATTTGCATATTTTGCTGGGAGCTGAGATTCTAAACAATATCCTGACCAAACGACCTACATTTTTATGTAGAAGGAAACAGAGGAATATTCACTTCACCTTTGAAAGGTTTTACCCACTTCATGACCAGGTAATTTTTTGCAATTCAGCACTGTGCTAATTTAACTGGTAATTGCTTGATCATGCAACGCTGCGCCCATCTAAATTTAGATTATTTTTTTCCCCAAAAATAGAGCTTTCTTTTGGTAGTATTTTTATCACCTTTGTTTTTTTTTTTGTGATATAAACAAAAAAATACGAACTATTTTGATAAAAAAAATATAGATTTTTCACTTTCTGCGGCAAAACATATGCAATAAAAAAAAATAAAAAAAATAGAATTTCTTCATAAACGTCAGCCAAAATGTATTCTGCTACATGTCTTTGATTAAAAAAAAGTGTATAATGATTAGTTTGCGTGAAAGTTATAGCGTCTACAAAGTATGGTGTACTGTATACACTGGAATTTTAGTTTATTTTATACTACTAATGGCAACGATCGGTAACTTATAATGGGACTCCGACAGGCGGGCAATCTAAAACTGACGCTGGGGTGGGGAGGAACTGACTGACTGCCACTGACATCACCAGTGACCCTAATACAGTGATACTGTAAGTGCTAATACTATACACTGTTACTGTACTAATGACACTGGCTGGGAAGGGGTCAAGGGCGATCAAGAGATTAAATATGTGCCTAACAATGTGTAATGTCTGCTGCTTTTACTACAGATCTTGTGGTTTCTTTTACCTTCTTGCAGGCAAGCTCCCGTGATACAGCCGGCGGCCATAGCCTCCGACTCTATCACACGGCCCCGCCCCCGGCGCCCTGCGCCATTGCATGTGGCTGCACTGCTGTCAATCCAGCAAATCTGGCCAATCGACTGCAAGACTGAGGAGAAGCGGATGTCGTGGGAAGAGAACAGCAGATTCGGGGCTCAGGTAAGTAAAACAGAGGGGCTGTTATTGCCTGGTTTTTTTTGCACCTTTATGCATAGGATACAACCCCTTTAAGGACACTGTCCACTCACCAAACTTGCAACGAAAGGTTTTCTGCCCATGTTTATTTAACAGAATTTTTTTTATTAACAGCAGAATCTGACCACGCAGGAGTTTTCTTCATATCGCGGTCAAGGTAAAAATATAGCCTCCTGGCCATAAAACAGCCCAACTCAGGCTACACTGGCTCCCAGCCTTTAAGAACATGACCTCTCGGTCCAAAAAATGATGGTGTCCACATGCTACTCTTGGAGTAACTGTACCTTTAGGTGTCAACTTGGTTAGTGAAGACAAACGCACATCCCTAGTGTGTACGAGCATCTGCTGCTCCCTGGCAGCACAACAGTATCTTTGGAAGGGAGGAGCTCTACATAGTTTCCAGAACATAAGACTTGTGCACACCTACACAATCAGCAGACATTGGTCACCATTAAAACTTTGCCCTGAGTTGGAGGCTTCATTATTATTATTATTATTATTATTATACAGGATTTATATAGTGCTGTGCTTTGCAACTTGAGGGTAGACAGTAAAAATACAATACACTTTAATACAGTAGGAATTAGAGGACCCTGCTCCTTAGAGCTTACAATCTAAGAGGGAGGGTGAAGTGAGACACAAGTTAATAACTGTGGGGGATGTGCTGATGGAGAGGTAGGGTGGTGGTCAGATAGGCTTCTGAGGATCGTCAGGGATCGTCTAAAAATGGGCAAAGTAGGAGATAGTCGGACAGATTGGGGTAGAGCATTCCAGAGGATAGGAAAGGCTCGGGAGAAGTCCTGGAGGTGACCATGGGATGAGGTGACAAGGGAGCTAGAAAGCAGGAGGTCTTGGGAAGAGCAAAGAGAACGATTTGGTTGGTATTTAAAAACTAGGTTATTGATGAAGCGGGGGGGGGGGCAGGTTGTGGATGGCTTTATAAGTTAATGTTAGCATCTTGAATTTAATTTGTTGGTTGAGTGGCAGCCAATGGTGGGATTGGCACAGACTTCATCCTACCCAATACTCTGCCAAACCTCCAGGCTCCAGGACCAATACTAGGCTTTACTAATCTTAAGGAAGACTGCAAAGTCATTTTTTTCAACATAGAACAAACTTCCCAGAGCCCCAGCTGTCCTCCATACATATATCGCTTTTCATTGTGGGAACTGATAGTAGAGATTCTATGAATGACAGGGGGCACAGATGGAACTTTTGATTAGTGTATGTGACAGATGGAGCCACTGTGAATATGGGGTATTCTTGTTTCTTAACCTAATAGCTTACACAAATGATGGCTTAATGTTTGTTGAGCTTTACATTAACCTTATTGAAAGCTTACCCCAATAGTGGCTCCATGTTTATTGAGAAGAACATTTTGATTACCCTTGTACTTCTCAATACTTAACCTCTTTTAGACCCCATTCACACCTGAGCATAGCGTTTTCAGGCAGAAATTTGCGTAAATTTACTGCAATTTTGCCACGATCTTTGCAGCTTTTTTTACCACGTTTTGCCGCGATTTTGTACAGGTCAAAAGGTCACCAATGTAAAAAGAAGAAAAACGCTCAGATCTGCCAAAAAAAAAAGTCCCAGAACTTGTTTGAGCTTCAGACGTTTTATAGCTTCTGGCTTTAGGCGTTTTGGAGTGGAGATGTAAACCATCTTCATAGAGAATAATAGATTTTTTCCCCTCTAGTGTTTTGTAGCTTCAGGCTTCAAGCTACAAAACGCTCAGGTGTGAATGGGGTCTTACAGTGATCAGACAAGTCAAGAAGCAGGGCCGATCCTAGGGTCACAGAAATATTTATGACGCCCCACATGGGCGTGGTCATCTTACTAACTCCTCCCCTTTACAAATGATTCTATGGCTACAACGCCAACACAGAGATGCTCCCCTAAGAAGTCTTCATTATCTTGGGATCCTCCCATGATCTTTTAACAATAAAGAGAATTAGTGCACTAATGGGACCTGAAGGGGGGCCTCTCTAATGCACACAATTAGAGAGTCTGTTAGAAAGAGTCCCCAGACATTACTAGGAGGGTGGCACTCGGAGAGCATTTCTGGGAGTGCACGGAATGATTGGCAGCAGCTTCGGCCAACCCTGAAGCCTCTCATCACACTGCCTATGGAAGAAGAGCTGACACACGCAGAGGGGGCGGGGCAAACAAGAGACTGCTCCACGCGCACCGGACAGAATAATTAGTGGAGCCTAGTGCCGTGTTTCGGTACTAGGCTCCGCTGCGGTACCCAGCCCGAATTCCGGGGAGAGCGGGAGGTATGCGCTCTTGTCAGTTGCCAGCGGAGAGAGCAAGCAGGATGGGGAACCACAGCACCCACTACATGTGCTCTGCCTCTGGACACTGACGAGAAGGAGGGAGGGGAGCACTCTGGAGCTTCAGGGCCCTCACCTCTGCGGCACCTGGGTGCGGAGCACCCTGCGCACCCTGCCTAGGATCGGCCCTGTCAAGAAGAACAAAAAAGTTTTGCCACTGTTCCTTCTTTTTCTGTTGCCAGAAGTTAAATACAGCTCCACCCCTGAGGATCACCTCTAACTTCAACAACATGTACATTGACAAAAAGTAAACTCAATAAACCCAAGTGATTATACAAGTGTGGGTTTGATTAGTACTAGTAGCCTTCAGCAATCAACCACAGCAGGATCTGAATGCTATTGACGGTCCACAGAGAATTTAAAGGGTACTTGTGGCTTAAGTTCCTAAAACAGCAGCTTCCACTGTGTGCAAATGATGATTATTCTTTAAGTTTGCACTTCGATTGTTTAATCCACAGGATTCTGCTATCAAGCTAACTCTCAGGGTAGAGGCTCTGTGACATTTCACTGTGTTTGCTCATTCTGCGAGAGCTAAAAAAAGACACAATTGACCTGTCCATGTCAATACACACCAGAAAATATTTCTTCAGTAAGTTTGTTAAGTTGAAACTTTCAAAAGTCTGTTTCTCGTTTACTACAGCTACAGCACAACTCAAGCTATTTCTCAGTCTTCTCTATAAAATGAAAATTGGCACATTATTATGATAATTGTACTATATAGCATTTGCCGGCTTACAAATGTCTTTTATACTATAGCATGCGCGTCTATGCAGTAACTACGGTATGTCATTTACATTACAATACTCAGTCATGATAATAAAATATGGATTTAGTCTGTTTCATGCCTGTGTATGCAATTCCTGCATCTTGAGTATTTTTCTTATTTCCCATTTGAATTCAAATGCGGTCTATAATAAAATGTTTGGTTTATTAATTCTGATCCTATTCCTATACATTATACAAATAATAAAGCCCATCTGCTATATATTCTATATTCAGGACTACAAATTCATTTTTACTCAAATCAAAATGAAATTCTCGATATGATTATTTTTATATTAACAATTTACGGCCAACAGGCGGTGCTTTAAGCTCTTTTTCACATGGGCTAATCTGGACCATTTTGCTGAAAAAAAGCCTCATATACAAAGCTCAATAGCTAATGCTAAGATTACACTCGGAAAGTAATTCATGCCCCTAATTTTCTCACTGCTCTGTAGCTCCCTAAAGACATCAAACCCTACAGACATCAAATTAGAGAAAGGTTTTCTGAAGTCAAACATATTCTGCTGTGCTCTCTCTATAAGGGTATAACCCTAATTAAAAACATATTTGCAAATTAAAGATATTATTTGAAGAACATTGAAAAAGCTTACAGCTTAAAGTGAAGTTACATATCCCCCCCCCCCCCCCTCCAAAGTTTTTTTTACTATTAGGGCACTTACCTGTCCAGGCATCCAGTGGTGTCCTCACCCAAGCCGATTCTTGAGTTGGTTCTCGGGTGCTGGCCGCTGCCATCTCAGTTAAAGGGTCACTAAAGGAAAAAAAATGTTTTGCTGAAATGACTGTTTACAGGATATAGAGACATAAAAGTTAACTGATTCCTTTTCAAAATGATTAAAAATAGATAAAAATCAATCATATAATGTGCCTGCAGGTTAGTTTTACTTTTGAACTGGCTTCATGTTTCTGTGAAGTAGAAATAGACACACAGAACAAAAACAAACAAATCCAGGGCAGTGTTTTGTTTTTAAAATGAATCTGATTGGTTCTAGGAAGTTTTAGACACACAGTAATGACAGCTCAGACCACCGTGAGAAAGCTCCCAGCACTGTGGTTATAAGGAAACAGACAAGCAGGAAGTGTGGAGAATAGAGCAGGATTACAGCAACTTCAAAGCAAAAACGAACAATAAGGACATGAAACCAGTACTGCAGTAAGGTAAAGGAAGCTATTTAGCTAAAAAAAAAAAAATTCCTTTAGTGATCCTTTAAGGGAAGCCGGCAGTGATACAGTGAATCGCGCTGCCCTCTGTAAATGGGCCCGGCTGCAGAAGGAAGTACGGTGGGTCGAACTTCGCCACCGCAAAATGAGCCAGAAGTGGGAGCAGGTACCTGTCAAAACCAGGTACTCGTCCCCCTCCCAAAAAAAAGGTGCTAAATGTAGCAGCGGAGGGGAGGAGGAGGCAAACAAGCAGAACTTCCCCTTCTGGGTGGAGCTCCGCTTTAAATGCTTTTAAAAACTTGAAATTTTAATAAAATTACAGTAAACTTCACTGTATTGTTTGTACCTATAGTTAAGCCTATAATAAGGCTTACCTATACTGTAGGTACTGAAAATATCTCCTAAACTTGCACCGGTTAGGAGATATTTACTGTATACGCCGCCGATTACGTCATCGGCACATTCGCTCTAAAGAAACGGCTGCCCGTGCCCTTTCCTCAGAGCCCTGTGCCATGACCGGTAGCTCCCGGGCGCGTCTTGTCACGCGTCTCCGGACAGTCACACAGCCAGAGTCTGAGGACCCGGAAAGGAAGATGGGCAAAGATGGATGTAGTCTCCAGCGGTGACAACAAGGGCTTCGTTTGCAGGTAAGATAGCATACTAGCACATTATGTGTTTAATTTGCAGGTCGGCAAAAGGGGAAAAAAAGGAGGCACTTTTTACTTCCTCTTTGACCTAAAGCCATTTTTTTTTGTAATGACTGCTTTTTTTTTTTTTATTGATCTTGTTTTTCCATTTGTGATGCAGATACATGCTCAAGTGTACTTCACACTGGTATAGTGGGGGCTTTTAATTTCCTTTCCACCATCTCACCATAAGCTGCCTGGTTGTACTTTATCTTCAAGTCTATTTATGGCTGCCAATGATCCAAAGAAGCCGGTTAAAGCAAGTATTATTTCCTATCTTTGCATTTTTATCAAGCAAATTTCCAGAAGTAATTATTTCTGTGTGTATGCTTTGTAGATTCTCTCAGTGGCTTCATGTATTTCTTTGGGCCTCCAATTAGATCTTTCCACTGGAACTTGGCACTCTTCCATCAGAGACTCTCACTCCTGCTACTTTATTATCAATACATTAAAATAACTGAAACATCCAATCTCATATTATTAGCTATGACCAGAAACTAGCATAAATTGACACATCACTTCTAGGTGGCTTATGGTGTGATTTTTCATTTACACTTCATACACTACCATAGTGTGACATTTACATTATATGACCACAGATTTGGACACTCCCCCAAATGATTGAGTTGAGGTGTTTTCAGTGAAGGGTAATGATAATGATACAGTATACCAGGGGCTGAATGGCAACTTTTGGCCCAAGGGGCAAATACAACCCAAAGGTCCATGGTGCACGACTCGGCTGCCCTCCCGCTCTCCCTTTTCCCTGCCTCCTCCAGACCTACCTCCATCCTATGCTAAAGCTCTGCTCCAAGTACTCTCTGCTCACTGGGTGGGTCGGACTAGACAGCACTTGCTGCACCAACTCTGGGTTTCCGAGCCGGCTGGTAGGGGGCAGCTGGGGGATGCAGAGGGGAGCTGGGGCGGGTCAGTCTGTGCTGGTCTGGGAGGAGAGTCTCTAGTGAGGCATGGAGCCGCTCTCTGCTTAGACATGGCCTACACCATCCATCTCAGGGATGGGGGGCAGGCTATGCTCTTGGTAGGACACCAGCTGGGACTTTTGATTCCTCTTTACCAGGAAACCTTTGGGCAAGTCTGCGGTGGAATGAGGGCTGCCTTTTACGGGACATCAGGGGGTATTTGCCCCCCCCCCCGGCCCAGTCCACCCCTGCAATATACCAAGAGATTTTGAAAATTGTGCACTTCCAACTTTGTTACAACAGTTTAGGGGAGGAACTTTTCCTGTTCCACCATTACTGTGCCCCAAGCCAGATGAGGAGAGGTTAACCTCAGTCCGTCGGCATGTAGATGTCCCGTGAAGGGAACTATCACAACTCCCTGTGGATGGCTGTAGAATCCCAGGTTGTTAGAGGGAAGTTATAGAGGGAAGTGTAACAGCCCTTGTGTGTGACAGATAGTAAGGTCCCGCCGGCATGGAAATATGAAGGCACAGCACATTCAAGTAAGCTATGAGCCACGGAGTTCCTTTATGTTTTGATGCCTGTTTGTTCCTGTAAGTACCATACAATAAACTGTGTGTTGTTTTACCTACGGGCTTCACTATTGTTGCTTTCCTCTCTGCATTTTTGGTCATACTCCTGTTGATGATTGCAATATACACCTTTGGGTCTTTGTGAGTTCTGGACGTTCCTTACCATTGATGCTTTTTTGTGGACATCCGTTTCATCTATCCATCGAGTTAGAGAGGGGGACTGTTATTGAACTTATGCATTATTTGATTTCAATGCCCATATTGATGTCTTTCTGGTAAGCAGATTGATTGCACAGGTGGTGTGATGTGTTTCCTTTGTCTGCACACTGAGGTGTCCGTTTATGAAGCAGTGAATTCTATTCACTGCTTCGTTCTCCGGCATTCACAGTGAAGATTTTTTCTTCTATCCGGGTCTCCTACCCGCAGCGGGTCGCAGGTGCGGCACTCACCTTCAGGGTGCGTGCACACCACGAGGCCGCCACTATGGCCTAACTGGCCGGGGCCTACACTACCCGGAGCTACGAACTTTGGGCCTCATGGCTCAAGGCAATTGATGCTGTCAGGGACCACAGTGACTTACTGGGTTCCCCCTTCTGAGAAGATCCCAAGCTGGGTGCTGTTCGTGGGGGATCGGTCTGAGGAGAACCGGGAGGCAGGTGATCCAACAGGGCTTGAACAAACCACCGGGGGTCTGGTTACCAGACTGTTAGCTGATGGACGCTACTAAAAGACCTACTGGGAGGATTTGCTCTACAACTTTACTTTGCTAACATTGGCCCTGTGAGAGAGGTTTCCATCTTAAAATCCTAATTTAATTAGAGCCAAGTCGGTGGCAGAGACTTGTTACTTCCCAGAAGCTTTAAGTGACACTTCGGCTGCCAGGCCTGTGAGATGGATCTGCCCGGGGGCACTTCACCCACTCTGGCTAGAGTGGCGACTTGATAGATACTACTGTTGAAGGCAGGACTGCTTTCCTTATCTAAAGCCTGATGCTGCAAGGTTCATCTTCTTTCCTTCATTAACCTAACCTGTCTACCTCAAGTTGATGTTGGTCGTGTTTGACCGAAAATAAAGCACTTAGAAAACGTCAACCCTTGGCTTGGACATTCCGTTACTGCTCTCACAGGTTGCTACCATCAATTTCCCTAGACACATCAAAGGTAACTTAACTTATGCCGATCCCAAATCCAATCAGCGGCTCCTGAGGGGGATAGCGCTACATATATATATAAGTATACACATAAATATGACAGGGGGACATGGTTACAGTGTTGGGGGGTCAGAATGAGGTAGAAGAAAGTTAAAAATCTTCCTCCTTAGAACCCCGGGATTCCCTCTTCACTCCCCGCTTCACCACCTCTGAGATGGTGAATCGAGGAGTGTGAATTCTGACACAGGTTACCAGTGAAGCTCTCAGATCACAGCTTCATAAACTGTCCGTTTTTGTGTCAGTCTATGAGGATTCTCTGTGTGTGGAGATAATCTGCGGGAGAACAAATTCAAACACTTCTCCCCCCGATTATCTCTGTTTCATAAACTGTTTATGGGCTGTGATCAGTGGTGATCCTTGGGATCACCGCTGTTCACTGCTTCTTAAACAGACACCAAAGTAAGTGAGTGAATGACTTGTATAGCGCTACAAATGCGAACTGAATCGCCTCAAGGCGCTTATGTCCTTCAAGTGTCGTCCTTATCCTTCAGAAGAGATAAGTCCTAAGTTTTTTCCTGAAGGCCCGATGGTTTTCTTCCATGCAGATGTCAGTTGGCAGAGCATTCCATAGCCGTGGTCCTTGGACTGCAAATCGTTGTCCTCCCTTTGATTTGTAGCGGGACTTGGAGATGTGGAGGAGGTTTTGGTTAGTTGATCGGAGAGTGCGATTGGGGGTGTAATGCTTTATTTTCTCACCCAAGTATTAAGGAGCGTTTCCTTGTGTGCACTTGTGGGTAATGTGATATAATTATTTTAAAATTCTCTATTTAATAAGTTGAAGCTAATTCTTTTATTAGAACCACTAATATGTTTCTCCATTATAATCCTTTAAGGCCTCGTACACACGATCAAATCTGTCTGCTGGAAACGGTCTGTTAGATCGTTTCAGCAGACAGATTCGATCGTGTGTATGGGCGAGCCGACGGATTTGGCCACCCGACAGATTTCAAAGCATGCTTTGAAATCTATCGGGTGGGAACCGTCCGCCCGACATGTCTGCTGGTTAGTACACTTACCAGCAGACATGTCGTCTCGCACCGGCGCCGAATGGTTTCGGTGCATGCGCGGAAGTGTTTTACTTCCTGGTGCGGTGACGTGGCGGCGTCAACGTCACCGCCACGTCAGCGTGCTGTCTGCTGGCGGGGATTTTGGTTTGCTCGTGTGTACACGCGAGCAAACCAAAATGACAGCAGACAGATTTGTTCAAATCGGTCGGACAGACCGTTTTGAACAAATCTATTGCCTCGTGTGTACGAGGCCTAAGTGTTTATATATTCTTTTATATATATTCTTTTTATACCTTTTTTATATATACATCATATATATGTACATGTATGAAATCACATTAGTGCTTTATTTTCCTTGATGATGTTACATAAGATATGTGTTAAAAAAGATTTGCTGGAACTTGAGTATAAAGGACTGTATTTTAAAGTTTATTTTGAAAACCTGGACTTTGCAAGAGGAAGCCAAAAACCATCCCCCTACATCCTGTCTGCCATCACTGAAGGAATGTTGATCTTGTGACTGTTCGTACCTTATATGGCAGACCCTTGGAGAATTGAATAAGGATCCCTTTTTATGAACTTTAAACAAAGGACTAGACATGTGCTTTTTGAGTAGGCGTTGATGAGGGCGTATATGGGGCGGGTCAATAGCTGGATGGGAGGGAACTGGGTGTGTTTTTATCATGTGAAGGTGTGTACTTTTTATGTGAACCTATCAACATGCCTGTGTCTTGTGATGTCATCTAGCAAATAAAATCCAAGGGGCTGGCTGAATTCAGTCTCTTCCCTACTGGCAATCATTCTGTTCATTTCCTTTGCTGCAGTAACCCACCACCAGCCCTCCTGAAATTGTGTCAGGATAGTTTCTCTTTCAGTAAGACAGAGGGTCTTGAATGTGATCCTATTCTGTACAGTTAGCCAATGAAGGGTCCTTAGTGATGGGCTGATGGGTTCCCAGTTTTTTTTTCCCCGTTACCAGTCTGGCTGCTGTGTTCTGGCTGAAGCCTTGGTGGAGGACCCTTTATTTCTACTTCATTGATGATCATACTTACTCATTTGGACTATATAATTTTATATTATTATTAATTTTATTCACTGAAGCGCTGCACTATTGGACTTCACAGCAAAGAAGCGCTTCAGATGGACATGGCAAGGCCCGCTGGTGTCCGTGATGTAACCGGATTTCAGACGAACGCCCTGAAGACCCGGAAGCCGGCGGAGAGGTGAATACCGATCAAAAGAATTTTGATTGATCAAAAAAAAATTTGATTGATAAAAAAAGTTAACGATTAATCGAGGAATTAATAATTAATTTCCACAGCCCTAGTAATTTGTTATTAAGCAATTGAACAGGTTTACCCAATAAAGTGGCCAGTGAGTGTATATTGTGGTTTGTACAGAACTTATTCTCATTAATAGCTTTTGGCAAACTTAAAGGGTCACTAAAGGAAAATATTTTTTTAGCTAAATAGCTTCCTTTACCTTACTGCAGTGCTGTTTTCATGTTCTCATTGTTAATTTTTTGCTTTGAAGTTTCTGTAATTCTGCTCTGATCTCCACACTTCCTGCTTGTCTGGCTCCTTGTGAAAAATCTCATGGCAGTTTTTCACTGTGGTACAAGCTGTGTGTCTAAAACTCATCCAATCAGATTAATTTTAAAAACAAAACACTGCCATTGATTTGTTTGTTTTTGTTCTGTGTGTCTTATGTACTTCACAGAAACATGAAACCAGTTTAAAAACGAAAGTGAAACTAGAGGCACATTATATGATTGATTTTTATCTATTTTTAATCATTTTTAAAAGGAATCAGTTAACTTTTATGTCTCTATACCCTGTAAACAGTCATTTCAGCAAACATTTTTTTTCATTTAGTGACCCTTTAAGCTATTTAGACACTGGTGTATATTCCATAAACAAGAACTCTGTTATCATCAGTTCCCCCAAGCCACCATTATCACCCATTGGGCAGTACCATACCGTACCATTGTGCAGTACTACTAAGGCCTCATACACACGATAGGTTAACCAGTGGACAACGGTCTAATGAACCGTTTTCATCGGTCAAAACCGATCGTGTGTGGGCCGCATAGGTTTTTTTAACCATTGGTTAAAAAAAAGCCAACTTGCTTTAAATTTAACCGATGGATTCCTAACCGATAGGTCAAAACCGATCGTTAGTAGGCACGAACCATCGGTTAAAAATCCACGCATGCTCAGAATCAAGTCGACGCATGCTTGGAAGCATTGAACTTCATTTTTTTCAGCACGTCGTTGTGTTTTACGTCACCGTGTTCTGACCCAATCGGTTATTTAACCAATGGTGTGTGGGCGCGACGGACCATCAGTCAGCTTCATCGGTTAACCGATGACAGCGGTCCTTCAGACCGTTCTCATCGGATGGACTGATCGTGTGTACGCGGCTTTACACAAACAGAGAAGAAAATGTCTGCTTATTATTCACGGCTTGAACATCAAATAACGGCCACCTTTTTTGACAGCTGGCAGAAAACATAGCTCAATTGTAGGGGGAATAGTAAGAGATGGAGAGGCTGTCAACTTTTCACAAAAACAATCAAAGTTGCATATCAGTAGCAGTGCTGTTTAGTCAACCCAAACTGCACTTTTGCAGAAAGAACATTTGAAACAGTAGTTGGAAAAGAATATGACGATAACATTATGTTTATGCTTGGGGAATGGAAAGGTTCACTTTAACCACTTCAGCCCCGGACCATATTGCTGTCCAAAGACCAGAGCACTTTTTGAGATTCGGCGCTGCGTCGCTTTAACTGACAATTGCGCGGTCGTGCGACGTGGCTCCCAAACAAAATTGGCGTCCTTTTTTTCCCACAAATAGAGCTTTCTTTTGGTGGTATTTGATCATCTCTGCGGTTTTTATTTTTTGCGCTATAAACAAAAACAGAGCGACTATTTTGAAAAAAAATCAATATTTTTTACTTTTTTCTATAATAAATATCCCCAAAAATATATAAAAAAAAATATTTTTTCCTCAGTTTAGGCCGATACGTATTCTTCTACATATTTTTCGTAAAAAAAATCGCAATTAGCGTTTATTGATTGGTTTGTGCAAAAGTTATAGCGTTTACAAAATAGGGGGTAGTTTTATGGCATTTTTATTATTATTTTTTTTTTTACTAGTAATGGCGGCGATCAGCGTTTTTTTTCGGTACTGCGATATTATGGTGGACACTTCGGACACTTTTGACACATTTTTGGGACCATTGGCATTTTTTTAGCGATCAATGCTATAAAAATGCATTGGATTACTATAAAAATGCCATTGGCAGTGAAGGGGTTAACACTAGGGGGCGGGGAAGGGGTTAAGTGTGTTCCTATTTGTGTTCTAACTGTATGGGGGGGTGGCCTCACTAGGGGGAATCATTGATCTTCTGTTCATACATTGTATGAACAGAAAATCAGCGTTTCCCCCGCTGACAGGAACGAGCGCTGTGTGTTTTCACACACAGCTCCCGTTCCCCGCTCTGTAACGAGCGATCGCGTGTGCCCGGCGGCGATCGCGCCCGCCGGGCACACGCACGGGACTCGGGGGCGAGCGGGGGGCGCGTGCGCGGGCCGCCGGCGGCGCGCACGCGCCCCCTAGTGGCCGCAAAAAGCGCGACGTAGAGCTACGGGCTCTCGCGCACCCGTGCCGACCTGCCGCCGTATAACTGCGGCGGCTGGTCGGCAAGTGGTTAAATCGGGATAGTGTAGCCTGAATATTCTTCATAACATATGCTCTTGTGGTCTGGAGCGTGCTGTCAATCCCTGATAAAGATAAAAGGTTTACATCTTTCTATTTGCTAAGCGAAATATTGCCTGCCTTTCGATTTGTACCATAAATCTTCATTATGATGACTTTACAACCAGTAATCTTATTTAAAATACTGCTTATATCTTCCTGCTATGGTGTTTTCCAATATTTTTCATACTATGACATCATATTAGGATTATGGATATATGTGTGCATTTCATTACGGAAGAACAGCCAGTTTAAATGTATGCAGGATATATGACGCAGGTAAGAAAGATATATGTAAAATATCCTGTGGAAGCAGGATCAGGGAAATAGTGATCTGATTTATGTTACATCGTCTAGCATAGGGCTGCATAGGGCTGCATAATGTTATAAACTGGCATGCCAGCTCAGAATGGCAATTCTGGCCTTTGCTTGAAATGCTTAGCTGTGTATGCTGCCATTTTAACCACTTCAGCCCCGGAAGGATTTGCCCCTTTTCTGACCAGGCTATTTTTTGCGATACGGCACTGTGTCGCTTTAACTGACAATTGCGCGGTAGTGCGATGTTGTATCCAAATAGAGCTTTCTTTTGGTGGTATTTGATTACCTCTGCGGTTTTTACTTTTGTTGTGCTATAAACAAAAAAAAACAGACAATTTTGAAAAAAAATATATTTTACTTTTGCTATAATAAATATCCTCAAAAACTATATATATATATATATATATATATATATATATATATATATATATATATATATAAATTCCTCAGTTTAGACCAATATGTATTCTTCTTCTACATATTTTTGGTAAAAAAAATCACAATAAGCGTATATTGATTGGTTTGTGCAAAAGTTATAGCATCTACAAAATAGGGGATAGATTTATGGCATTTTTATTACAATTTTTTTTTTTTACTAGTAATGGAGGCGATCTGCGATTTTTATCGGGACTGCGAGATTGTGGCGAACAGATTGAACCCTTTTGACACTATTTTGGGACCATTGATATTTATACAGCGATCAGAGCTAAAAATAGCCTCTGATTATTGTATAAATGTCAGTGGCAGGGAAGAGGTTAACACTAAGGGGCGATCATGGGGTTAAATGTATTTTGGCCGATCTGTATCATGGCTTCTTGTGCAAGGTAAGCACTGAAGTTCTTATATTCCTGACTCTACTACAGGTTAAATGTGTTCTCTCAGTGTGTTTCTAACTATGGGGCGATGAGACTGCCTGGGGGAGGAGACCAAATGCTGCTCCTAAGTACTAGTGCCCCCTATACTCCTTAAGCGGCGCCGTACAGCTATGACGATTTGGGCAAAAGATTTGCACCCACTTCTAGGAATAGACTGCCACGAGAGTCACGCCCCTTCGCGTCATCCCCCTGTTGTCTTCTGGTAAACACACTGGTCCCAGGAGACAGCGGGGACCAGTAAGGGTACACCGTACGGCTCGCCCATGCGCAGTAGGGAACCGGGCAGTGAAGCCGCAACGCTTCACTTCCTGATTCCCTCACCGAGGATGGCGGCGGGGGCAGCCAAGAGACGATCGATTGCTCGGCCTCGGCTGCCGACATCGCAGGCGCGCTGGACAGTTAAGTGTTCATTTTCTAAAAGTCAGCAACTGCAGTATTTGTAGCTGCTGGCTTTTAAAAACAAAATTTGGGTTGGACCTTCGCTTTAACTTCCGTAGACTGTCTGGACGTCCTTTAACAAAGAAAACCCCTTCCTTTTTCATGCTATCAGCAATGGCACCACATGGAAGAGAAATGTCACCAGGCCTGAGAAAGAAAATCATTTCTTTACACAAGAAAGGTGAAGACTACAAGAAGATGGAACTGCAAATATCTCAGAGAGACATCCAGACAGTCTATGGAAGTTAAAGCGAAGGTCCAACCCAAATTTTGTTTTTAAAAGCCAGCAGCTACAAATACTGCAGTTGCTGACTTTTAGAAAATGGACACTTAACTGTCCAGCGCGCCTGCGATGTTGGCAGCCGAGGCCGAGCAATCGATCGTCTCTCGGCTACCCATGTTAAATATGCAAATGAGTAAGATACGCCGATTCACAAACGTAGATGTGCCAGGCGGAAAAGATATGCAGTTTGCATAAGGCTTACGTCCGGCGTAAAGTTATTCCACCATATAGGTGGCGCAACCCATTCAAACGTATGGACCAGGGAATAGCCGTCGTATGTTACGTCGTTTACGT
The DNA here is from genome assembly GCA_029574335.1 of Rana kukunoris. Lineage (NCBI taxonomy): Eukaryota > Metazoa > Chordata > Amphibia > Anura > Ranidae > Rana > Rana kukunoris. The sequence goes on from CM056060.1 coordinate 32,112,288, forward strand.
AGTACTACGTGAATAGGGCTGTGCGTAGGTTACGTTCACATCGTAGGCAGTGTATTGACGTATCTTAGGCAGCTATTTCGACGTGACTTTGAGCATGCGCACTGGGATGCGTCCAAGAGCCGACGCATGCGCAGTTTGTTTTTTGAAGCTCAGCCCATCATTTGCATGGGGTCACGCTTCATTTAATTGTTACACGCCCACTTCCACCTACTTTGACTTACGTCGGCTTATGCCGACAACTATACGCTACGCCACTGCAACGTTGAGCGCATTTTCCTGGTGAATACCATGCTTGCCTCTCAACGTTGCGGCAGCGTGGCGTAAACAAGATAAGCTACGCCAGATTAAAGATGCACCCAGGTACGTGAATCCGGGTCTATATATTTATATACAGTAGATAGTACAGATTTCGAGAGTTTTTGGTTCCATTTGAATGGTCAGAAGTTTGTATTTACTTTGGCAGGTAAACCAATCAAGCATGGTAGCAATACAAAACTTAAAACTCAAACATGGAAGAAAACCAGGCAACTAAGGCCGCGTACACACAACCGAGAAACTCGACGGGCGAAACACATCGTTTTCCCCGTCAAGTTCCTTGTTCGGCTGTCAAAAAACTCGTCGAGCCAAATTTTCCCATTGCCCGTCGAGGAAATAGAGAACCTGCTCTCTTTTTGGCTCGACGAGTTCCCCGACAGTTTTCTCGGCGAAAAGTGTACACTCGACCGGTTTCCTCGGCAGAATACGTCTCCCATCGAGTTTCTTGCTGAATTCTGCCAAGGAAACCGGTCGTGTGTACGCGGCCTAAGGGTGCTGCATTACAGCCCTGGGTCTGTGCAACTCACATATTCCACCCTAGTTCTGGTGCAGTAGAGCTGGGATTAATATTTAAACCCCAGGACCCCAGAACAAGAAGAACAAGTGGTCCACAGGGGGCAACTTTTTATGAGACAGGACTTTCGAAAAAGTGATATTTTATGTCTGCCAGTCACTCTTTTACCTCCAGCTTAACACATGGACCATGTCATCAGTCAAAAACAGTTATGGTAATTTTAGTAAATGAGTGTGGGATAGCGCCAGGGTTCTCCACAGTTGTTTTTATAATATACCGCTTTTTGTTTTATGTGTTACCAAGGTAGGGTGCCCACGTGTCCCGGATTGCCCGGAACATTCCCGCAATTAGCGGATCGGTCCCGGGCACCCTCATTGCGGGATAATACAGCGTCCCGGGCCGGATAGAAACTGATGCAGGCAGCCGTTCACAATTTTCCACTGTCATCCGGCCGGGCCAGCCCAGTAGTGTAGCGTGGGGGTGGGCAGCCAGTGCTCTTTCCCCTGTGAGTAAGCTCATTCCAAACCTGTCCTCTGCCTCTGTGCTGCTGTGATTGTCATTGCTGTCCCATCCCAAGAGTGACTTTCTCCAGGAGTCCAGCAGTCTCTATTATCACTGTGCACGATCAATAAAGCATCAATAAAGCAGTGATAGGCAGAACACTAATAGTGATAGGCTGGGAAACCGAGTCCGAGGATGAGAAGATGTCTGTAATAGGCTGCTGCGAAATGCCTATCACGGAACGAACCAGGAGGAGACCGTGACTTTTAAACAATGAATGGACGTCCACAATCAAGCTAGAAGGCCATTCTGGTCGAAGGAGTGTACAGCCAACTACTCTGTAAATATTTCTTATCATTTTTTTTTCTCTATGAAAAGTAATTTTTGTAATGATAAAGCTGCTTTCATCTATTATATTTTTCACAATGGAGTTTGCCTCTTTGGCCAGGACTACCTTCACCTAAGTGTGTGAAGATTCCAGGTTAAAGGCAATAGCAGGTATGGTTAATGATCAAAATATTGCTCAAAAGAGAGGAGATTGTAAAGGAAATTTGTAAGTTCTGTATATTATTGTATTCTATTTTGTATGTATTACACACTGCACTTACATTGTGCACACTAATAATGTTTCCATTACATGTATGCATTCTCTCGAGTCCTGATTAGAATTAGCCTGCCTATGTTACGCCCATTGTTACCATAAGAGTACATCTGTAATATTATGTAATACCTACAGAAAAAAAGTATTTGATCCCCTGCTAACTTTGTAAATTTTCCCACTGACAAAGAAATCATAAGTCTATAATTTTAATGGTAGGTTTATTTTAACAGCCTGCCTATGTTACGCCCATTGTTACCATAATGCTCGGAATTTCCAAACAAATGTTCGATGGGAGCTTGTTGTCGGAAATTCTGACCGTGTGTAGGCTCCATCGGAATTTCCGACAACAAAAATTTGAGAAGTGGTTCTGATCGTGTGTACACAATTCCGACGCATGCTCAGAATCAAGCAGAAGAGCAGCACTCGCTATTGAACTTAATTTTGCTTGGCTGGTCGTACGCGTTGTACCTCACCGCGTTCTTGACGTTTGGAATTTCCAACAACATTTGTGTGAACGTGTGTATGCAAGTTTAAGCCAACATCCGTCGTAGAAAATTCCACGGTTCTGCGGTCGGAATGTCCGATCTTGTGTAAGAGTAAATCTGTAATATTATGTGATACCTACAGAAAAAAAGTATTTAATCTCCTGCCGATTTTGTACATTTTCCCACTGACAAAGAAATGATCAGTCTATAACAGCGAGAGACAGAATAAAATCGAAAATATCTAGAAAAACACATTTCAAAAAAGTTTAAGTGATTTGCATTTTAATGAGTAAAATAAGTATTTGATCCCATATCAATTAGCAAGCTTTCTGGCTCACATATGTCTTCTATACCCCAAATGGGACAGGGGTTAAATCTGTTAAAGATATTCCATTCCGAGCCCAAGACAGCTTATCGACACTCCACAATCCGGCGACACGACCCATACGGATTTCCCCCCCAGAAACGAGACACACTGCTCTGTTTTCTGGTTCAACAGGAATATACAATCTTTATTGAGGAAGCAGGCTCTTATATACACCAAAAAGAATGCCATAGTAATCAAATGGACAATGACACACTCCACCCACAACATCATACAATGGTTACTAACGAGCCTCCAATACACATCTTTTAGTCAGACATTCTGACTCCATAATCTACATGAGCTAATTAACTATAGCCGACAAGTCAGACATTTAGACTGTGCTAACTCACAACACACATCTATCATCAATAGAACTTTCACACAATACAGTGTCAATTAGCATAACACAATGAAAGGTTCTTGGGAGCCATACTAAGGTAATTTACATCACAGTAGCAGGCGACATTAACACCTTAACAGTCTATGTTCCCACATTGAATTAAGTCACTCTTTCAATTGAACTGTTGGGTTCAGAATCAACAACCTGTAATTAGTTCTTGCAGACATTCTTGAATATATTGTGGATTACAGACAATCCAACATATGTCCCTTACTTCCTGGCTCAATCTGTGTAAAAGCTTCTGGGTCCCACGGCCCTTCCGTTACAACAGGTAACAAACTGAGATTAGGAGCAGTCTCCTAAAAGGAGAGCTCCTAATCTCAGCTTGTTGCCTCTATAAAAAAAAGACACCTGTCCACAGAAGCAATTAATCAGATTCCAATCTCTCCACCATAGCCAAGACCAAAGAGCTGTCCAAGGATGTCAGGGATTGTAGACCTACACAAGGCTGGAATGGACTACAAGACCATTGCCAAGCAGCTAATCGAGAGGGTGAAAACAGTTGGTGCAATTATTCGCAAATGGAAGAAACTCAAAATAACTGTCAATCTCCCTCGGTCTGGGGCTCCATGCAAGATCTCACCTCGTGGAGTTTCAAAGATCATGAGAACGGTGAGGAATCGTCCCAGAATTACACGGGAGAATCTTGTCAATGATCTCAAGGCAGCTGGGATCATAGTCACCAAGAAAACAATTGGTAACACAATGCACCATGAAGGACTGAAATCCTGCAGTGCCCGGAAGGTGACCTTGCCAGTCTCCAGACCTTAATCTCATAGAAAATATGTGGCGGGAGCTGAAGGTTCAAGTTACCAAATGTCATTCTCAAAACCTAAATGACTTGAAGAGCATCTACTAAAAAGAAGGAGTGGGACAAAATCCCTCCTGAGATGTGTGCAAACCTGGTGGCCAACTAAAATAAACTCTGTAATTGCCAACAAGGGTTTTGCCACCAAGTACTAAGTCATGTTTTGTGAAGGAGCCAAATACTTATTTCACTCATTACCATGCAAATCAATTTATAACTTTTTTGAAATGCGTTTTTCTGGATATTTTTGTTGTTCTGTCTCTCACTGTTAAAATAAACCTACCATTAAAATTATAGAATGATCATTTCTTTGTCAGTGGGCAAACGTACAAAATCAACAGAGGACCAAATATTTTTTCCCTCACTGTACGTAATCATGTGTATAAAAAACCTTCAATTGTGTTAAATAAAGCAGAACAGTTATTTTGGAAAGATGCTGCTGAGTGTATCTTTTGTGTCTGTTCCCTACTGCAGTAGTTATTATTAATTTGGAACCACTAATCAATATGAGGATAGGCGTTGCCTATCTATAATAATTGCCTATCTATGAAATTTCCAGAACATAAATAATGCCCTTTTATAATCAACTGTCTGATGAAAAGTTTGACTCACCTGTAGTTGAATTCATGTTAGGGCTCTTTCACACGGGTGGACCATATGTCCGCTTTTTTATCCATTCGTGTGCGGATGAAAAAGGGACATACATTGGTCGCTATGAGATCACAGGTGTCAGAGGATGAATATCCGCTGAGACCCGATCTCGCCCGGTTCCGCAATCCTCTGATTCTGCAGACGAAGGAAAACCCTATTTCTCCACCCGTCTGCGGATCAGATCAGGTGAACACGGACAGACGGTCCGTGTTCATCCGATCCCCCCATAGAGGAGAGCGGAGAAAAAAACAGGTGGTCCCTGCACAGTGTGCGGGGACCGCCCTGTCATTCGCCGGCTCATTCGAGCGATCTCCGCTGAGCAAGCGGAGGCTCACAGGGCGGATCATCGCTGATCCGCCCTGTGTGAAAGAGCCCTAAATTAGGATTTTGTTGTCTAAAATGTAGCTTTAGCTTTTATAGGGGTATATTAATTTTTGCAAAATGGTCTTGAATGAATTGGTTAGGAAAAATACTATGGGCTAGATTCACGTAGGAGTGCGTATATTTGTGCGGGCGTAACGTATCCTATTTACGCTACGCCTCCGCAACTTTTACAGGCAAGTGCTGTATTCACAAAGCACTTGCTCCGTAAGTTGCGTCGGGTTAGCGTAAATGGACCGGCGTATCCGCACGCAATTCAAATTGGGCAGGTAGGGGGCGTGTTGTATTTAAATTAACGGTGACCCCACGTAAATGACGCACCGAACGAACTGCGAATGCGCCGGCCGTGGACGTATCCCAGTGCGCATGCTCCAAATCACGTCGCAAATAGTCAATGAAAACGACGTGAACGTAACTTACACCCTCTGAATTGGCTTACGCAAACAACGTAAAATGTATAAATTTCGACGCGGTCCCGACGTCCATACTTAACATTGGCTGCGCCATCTTTTTGTTGGAATATCTTTACGCCTGAAATCGCCTTACGTAAACGGCGTATCAGTACTGCGACGGCCGGGCGTAAGTTCGTGAATCGGCGTATCTAGCTAATTTACATATGCAACGCATAAATCGACGGAAGCGCCACCTAGCGGCCAGCGTAAATGTGCAACTAAGATACGAAGGCGTAAGAGACTTACACCGCTTGTACCTTAGCTCAATCCCGGCGTATCTTGTTTTCTGAATACAGAAAAAAGATGCCCCGGGGCATCTAAGAAGTTACGCGGCGTATCTTGAGATACGCCGCGTAACTTCTTATTGAATCTGGCCCTTTGTGTGTGCAACTTAACAAATTTTGGTTGCAATCAGTGCCCCGCATTTGTGTGAGTATTTTATAGTATAGTGTCCCATAGAAAATATTGATTCTCAAAGGAAAGTTTTCTGACAAATCTGTTAGGGTGTACTCATTTATAAGCATGGGTCACTCTTTATCCCAGTCTAACATTGCTGTCGGTGAAACACATCCAGTGACACATTACAGACACAGCTATAGATCAAAATGATACATGTGTATTATTAGAAAAAATGCTCCATCTTTCTATAAAATGAGAAAACCATTAGATATCACATAGTAAAAACAGCCTACAGCTTTTCATGTAGTCATTTATCTCCACTGTTAGATTAGAATATCCATTACCCTTTACTTATTCCATACCTTTATATATCACTGAGGCACAGTACACATTATAGAGAACGCTGAACCACTCATACCAGATGCTGACCCTAAAGCAATTCACAATGTAATTTATGTCATGCAGACACACATCATAGCATTAACGAAACCTAACCCAGTCTGGCTTAGAATATGTGACAGTTGGTAATTACAGTATCTAAAGCCAAAATTGTTGTTCTAGTTTTGGATACGGTGGGTCAGAACCTCCCTCCGTTTTATTAATTTTTTTGTTCAGAACATCATTCTCAAAGAGACGTTGGAAACTTTTATACTTGCAAGCGTAGTCAGATGAAGGAAAACTTCAAACAAGCTCAATAGTAGGGATGAGCCGAACACCCACGTTCGGTTCGCACCATTCGCGCGAACATTTAGAACCCCATTGAAGTCTATGAGACTCGAACATTCGAATTCAAAAGTGCTCATTTTAAAGCCTAATATGCAAGTCATTGTCGTAAAACGTCTTTGAGAACCCTGGTCTTGCCCCAGGGAACATGTATCAATGGAGAAAAGTTTTAAAACGGTTGTTTTTTTGGGAGCAGGACTCCTGAAAAAACAAACATTTTTAAAACTTTTTTTCCATTGATACATGTTCCCTAGGGCAAGACCCGATTTTTCTAAGACGTTTTCACAGGCAAACTATAGAAACCCAGCAGGTACAATATTTAAAGGAATTTTTCTTTTTCTTTTTTTTTTTAATTTAAGCATGCTTATATTTAAAAAAAATGAAAAATTCCTTTAAGTATTGTACCTGCTGGGTGTCTATACCTGTGATAATAGATAAATAGCACAATCACCTGCCTGCCAGTAAATTAGGAAGAACTGATCTAGCTAAGCTATACAGTGTATAAATATATGCACAATTCCTGGGATGTATATATATCCTCTACACACTGTAAATTTAACTAAACTGACTAGCCTGCCTGCTCTATCTATCTAGTAATAAAGACACTGTCTCTCTCTCTCTCTCTCTCTCTCTGTAGGACTGATCTCTTTAACAACGCCGCAACACACTACACGAGGCCGCCTTGCAGGCAGCCTTTTATAGTGTGGGGCATGTACTAAACCCCCTGAGCCATAATTGGCCAAAGCCACCCAGGCTTTGGCCAATTATGGCTCTCTGTTTTTTGCGCGCTGTGATTTGCCAAGCATGCGGGTCATAGTGTATGCTTGGCGAATCATCAGCATGCAATGCTGCAGTGAATTATGGGCCGTGACGCGTCACTCGAATTTGGCGCGAACGACCCGTTTTGTTCGAATTTCAACGAACGTACGAACAGGCGATGTTCGAGTCGAACATACGTTCGAATCGAACGCGGAGCTCATCCCTACTCAATAGCTGTGGTGACTTAGCTCCTACACTGCGAGGAATGGGCACCCGACGGTAGCTCAAACCATAAAAATACAGAAAGGAGCACCAAATCAAAATTGGATGAGAGAGTGAAAAGTAATTTAATTGTTGGTAAAAAAAAAAGTCCTATCAAAGCATTAAACGTGTTTCAGGGGCAACACCACTTCTTCTTCATCAAGACCCAATACGGGATAAATCCGTGGTTTCCAAACTGAGAAAGTCCTTTCTTGTATTAAGAAAGGTCTGGACTGCAGAGAGAGAGAGAGATATAATTTTGCCCCCCTGTAGAAATCATTAGTAAGACCTCATCTGTAAAATGCAGTTCAGTTTCGGTCACCAGTTCTTAAAAAGGATATCCGAGAACTGGGGAAAGTGCAGGGAAGAGCAACCAAACTGGTAAGGGGCATGGAGAAGCTCAGCTATGAGGAAAGATTAGAAGAACTGAATTTATTCTCTCTGGAGAAGAGGAGATTTAGGGGGATGTGATCAACATGTACAAATACATAAGGGGTCCATAGAGTGAATTTGGTGTTGAGTAATTCACTTTTAGTACTTGCCGCCCACCCACTGTCAAATGACGGAGGGGCGGTGCGGCTCTCGTTATGGGTGGACGTCATAACATAGGACATTCAAACAGGACATGCGTGTGATGGGCGGAGGCGTCCCCCCAAAACACAGCTCATCACAGACAGGGGTAAACAGCCAATGGTCTTGGCTGTTTACCACATGATCACAGATGGTACTTCCCCCTTGGAAATTGCGTATCCGCGTGATCGGGAACGCACTGAGCGTGGATGTTGGTGGTAGCGTGTTCCCAGGAACACAGCTTGTCACCGACAATGATAAACAGCCAATAATTGATGGCTGTGTACCACGTGATCAAACGTGTTCCATTCACAGCCGACCACAAATGTAAACACAGACCGGTACCTGGCTGTTACTACTCTTCTCACCTTACACATCGTTTCAAGTGTATGGAGAGAAGAGCCGGGAGCAGCGAATTTACGGATCTGTGTGTTGTAGTGTACTGCACAAAGCACCACACGATAAAGAGAACCTGTCACCCAACATTCACCAAATCAGTGCCCATAAAGTGCACCTGTCACTCATCAGTGCCCATAAAGTGCACCTGTCACCATCAGAGACTGCCATCAGTGACCATCAGCTGTGCACCTGTTACCCATCAGTGACCATCGCCTGTTACCCATCAGTCACTCGTCAGTGAACATACTGTAGTACTGTAGTGATTAAATACCAGCAAAATAAATACATATTTGTGTGAAAAAATTATAAAAATGTTGTTTGGGTAGCATGACTGAGTAATTTTCATTCAAAGTGTGAGAGCACTAAAAGCTAAAAATTGGTCTGGGCAGGAAAGGGGTATACGTGTCCTGTATTGAAGTGGTTAAGGTCATCACAAAGGACAAGGGGGCACTCTTTACATCTGGAACTTCTGCTTCTCCTCCCCCACCTCCGGTGCCACATTTTGCACCTTTCAGGGGGGAGTGGGTATCTGTTTTTGACAGGTACCATTCCCCACCTCCGGGATACAGGGTTACGGCCCCTCCTCTTTCCTCTGCCACTGGAACAATTAGAAAGCACAGTGTGCTTCACGCATGGGCAGTAGAGAATCGGCTGAGAAGCCAAAAAAGCTTAAAGGGGTGGTTCCCCTAAAAATAAACTTTTAACATTGCATTTCTCTTCTTAATTACATGTAGAATCGGCTGGTATTTAAAAAAAAATCCGTCTGTACGTACCATTTTCGGCATGTAGTCTCACCGCCGCTTCCGGGTCTGACGGTCGGGGTAGGGCGTGCCTACTTGATTGACAGGCATCCGATCGACGCATACAGCGCGTCACGAGATGCCGAAAGAAGCAGAACGTTGGTGCGCATGCGCCGTATAGAGCCGCACCAACGTTCGGCTTCTTTCGGCATCTCGTGACGCGCTGTATGCGTCGATCGGATGCCTGTCCCCAAGCATATACCCGGAAGCAGCGGTGAGGCTGCATGAAGAAAATAGTATGTACGGACGGATTTTTTTTTAAATACCAGCCGATTCTACATGTAATTAAGAGGATAGATGCAATGTTAAAAGTTTATTTTTAGGGAAACCACCCCTTTAACTGCCAGGTTCCCTTACCAGAAATGGCGGCTGGTTTGCCGACATCGCGGGCTCCCTGGACAGGTAAGGCTCCTTACACACGGAGCGGTCCGTTTTTCGGTCTGCTCCGTGTGTCCGTCAGCTCAGCGGGGGGTCTCCGCTGAGTTGTCGGGCGGACAGGGCGGTCCCCGCACACTGTGCAGAGACCGCCCCGTTCTCTCCTCCGCTCTCCCCTATGGGGAGTCGGATGGAAACGGACCGTCTGTCCGTTTTCATCCGATCCGTTTGGCCGGACGGAAGAAAAATAGGACATTCTTCCGTCCGCAAAAACGGATGCGGATCTGGCGGACGTTAGCGGATGCATCATCCGCTAACGGATCCACTCCCATAGGGGTTCATTACAAGTCCGTAAACGGACTTGTAATGAACGGACAGGCGGCCCTAAGTGTTCATATATTAATAGTCAGCAGCTGCAGTATTTGTAGCTACTGACTTTTAATTTTTCTTTAAGGACTTTAAATCCGGGACCCAATACATCTAAGCCTCCAAGGCATCATACCACTTTGCTATTTGTAGTGTTATGTAATGCAGGGTGTTTTTTCACTGGTGCTGTCATTGAGACAAGATAAATGTTTTCTGATGCTGTGATTTTATTAATTGAGAACAACTGTGCTTGTTTTCCCTGGCTCCACTGATGTGTTTTAATGGAGTGCAGCACTGGATTGATTTAAGCTTGGGATAAGTGAAAGACTACACAAATGTCACAACGTGCATTACACAATATTAACTACTTGAGGCCCGCGCTATAGCCGAATGATGGCTACAGCGCGGACCTAAATATCCAACAGGACGTCAATTGACGTCCACCCCTTTCCTCGTTCCACCGCGCGCGCACTCGAGTGCGCAGCTGGGAAACTCTGTGTTGGCCGTGTCCCTTGGAAACAGCCAATTACAGATCGCCGTGAACGGCCAATCAGAGTGGTCGTTTGGGATGCGATCTGTGCTGCCAATGAGAGATGATCTCAAATGTAAACATATGAGATCATTTCTCATTGCCGGCTCACACAGAGACAGCGTCCTGTCATGGAGAGAGGAGACCGATCCCTTGTACATAGGGACATGGACATAGGGACATCGGTCACCTCCCCAGTCAGTCCCCCTCCCCCACAGTTAGAACACTATGCAGGGTACACATTTAACCCCTTCCTCACCCCCTAGTGTTAACCCCTTCAATGCCAGTCACATTTATACAGTAATTAGTGCATATTTATAGCACTGATCGCAGTATAAATGTGAATGGCGCTAAAAATGTGTCAAAAGTGTCCGATGTGTCCGCCATAATGTTGCAATCCCAATAAAAATCGCAGATTGCCACCATTTCTAGTAAAAAAAATAATAATAAAAAAATAATAATTGTGTCCCCTATTTTGTAGGTGCTATAACTTTTGCCCAAACCAGTCGCTTATTGCGATTTTTATATGTAGAAGAATACGTATCGGCCTAAACTAAGAAAAAAAATGTTTTTTTTTAAATTGGGATATATATTATAGCAACAAGTAAAAAATATTGTATTTTTTTCAAAATTGTCGCGCTTTTTTGTTTATAGCGCAAAAAATAAAAACTGCACAGGTGATCAAATACCACCAAAAGAAAGCTCTACTTGTGGGGAAAAAAAGGACATCAATTTTGTTTGGGAGCCATGTTGCATGACCGCGAAATTGTCAGTTAAAGCGACGCAGTGCCGGAAGCTGAAATTTCACCTGGGCAGGAGGGGGGTATACGTGCCCAGTAAGCAAGTGGTTAAAAGGAAAACCTGTGCTGAGCGATAGCCTCTGTATTTACCTAAAAAGTAAAGTGGAGCTCTAGCCAAAACCTTGGTTTTGTTTTTTAAGATTGGGGAAGGGTTAGTTGGTTTCAACCTTTGGTATGGTAGGCCTCAAGTGCAGCCCCCGACATCAAAGGCCGAAGATAAAATACAATGAATGTTCATTGGATATGTACGTCTCCATCTCTATATCAATATACAAAGAGAAAGAGTTGGGACTTTGAATGAGGCATGTACAGTATGGCTAGAATAGACGTACAGTGGAACCTCGGATTACGAGCATAACCAGTTCCAGGAGAATGCTCGTAATCCGAAGAACTTGCATATCAAAGCGAGTTTCCCCATAGAAGTCAATGGAAATGAAAATAATTTGTTCCGCATTGACTTCAATAGGATGCAATGCCGCATGCGGCCAGAGGTGGGGGGGTGCTGGGGAGCCTCGGAAATGGCCGGAAAGGCCCAGAGGACACGTCGGCTGACCTCGGCAAACATCGGAAAGGCTAGAAAGCTGAGTATTTCCGGCTGCGATCATCGCGGTTTGGCTCTGCTTGACTCCGGCGCCCCCATACCTCAGGACAAATGCAGCACTGCAGGCCCTATTAGGTTGAATTCTGCTTGTCCTGCGAGACAACACTCGCAAACAGAGTCAGATTTTTTTTTAAAGTTGCTCGCAAATCAAAACACTCATTAAACACGTTACTTTTAAACGGAGGTTCCACTGTATATATTGCAAAAATGTATATGTTTTATAGTCTAAACATTGGATAACAAAACATAATGGCATCTATACATACAGAGATATATGAATCATACAGATAACGTATGGCAGGCCATAAACATAGAAATGAGTCGTAGCATCATAACACATTGCTTTGTGTGGCATACGACATTGTCCTCCAAATTCTAAGATCACTAAAAAGGGATAGAAGAATAAAATCAGAATGGATAAAATACATGGGTCTGTCTATATGGAACAAGGTGCATCCAGATAAGGCTGACGCGTTTCGTTGTATAGACCACTCTTCAGGGGCAGGTGCATCCACATCTGCAAAGGCATAGAAATGCAAGTATGGTCTGATGATACCCATATAATGGGAAAAGTAGTTTGTAGGGGAAAGGAAAAACCTATCCCTTTGTACAAGTAAACCAAGTCTGGAATCGCTGATACTGGAACCTGGGTGGCTATCCTGGGAACTGTGGCAGGGACCCACAGAGGAACCGAGCGTACACATATAGTCCCCAATTAACCACTTCAATACCGGCACTTACGCACCTTCCTGCCCAAGCCAATTTTCAGCTTTCAGCGCTGTCGCACTTTGAATGACAATTGCGCGGTCATGCTACACTGTACCCAAACTATTTTTTTATCATTTTGTTCTCACAAATAGAGCTTTCTTTTGGTGGTATTTGATCATCTCTGCGATTTATATTTTTTGTGCAACAACTAAAAAAAGACCGAAAATGTTGGAAAAAAAATGTTTTTATTTTGTTCTGTAAATTTTTTTGCGAAATAAGTATGTTTTCTTCTTGAATTACGGCACTGATATGGCGGCACTGATGGGCACCGATGAGGTGGCACTGATGGGCACCAATGAGGTGGCACTGGTGGGCACCGATGAGGCGGCACTGATGGGCACTATGTGGCACTGATGGGCACTGATAGGCGGTGCTGGTATACGGCACTGATGGGCACTGATGGGCACTCATGGGCGGCACTTATGGGTGGCATTGATGGGTACTTATGGGTGGCACAGATGGGCACTGATAGGTGGGCACTGGGCATGGATGGGCACTGAGAGGTGGCACTGATGGACACTGAGGCCGCGTACACACGATCGAACATGTCCGCTGAAACTGGTCCGCAGACCAGTTTCAGCGGACATGTTCGATAGTGTGTACAGCCTATCGGACCGTTTTCCAGCGGACAAAAATTTCCAAACATGCTTGAAAACATGTCCGCTGGAAACCTGTCCGTCGGGCAGGTTCGATGGTTAGTACACAAACCATCGGACCAAAATCCCCCGCATGCGCAGAATCAAGTCGACGCATGCTTGGAAGCATTGAACTTTGTTTTTTCATGACGTCGCGGTGTTCTACGTCACCGCGTTCTGGTCTGAGGGGATTTTGGTCCGATGGTGTGTACGCACATCACACCAACAGACCACTTCAGCCTTGTCCGATGAAAACGGTCCGTCGGACATGTTTCCTCGGACATGTCTGATCGTGTGTACGCGGCCTGAGGGGTGGCACTGATGGACACTGAGGGTGGGACTGATGGTATTGCTGGGCATCACTTGTTTTTTTACTAATTTGTGCCAGTCAGTGCCAATGTTGCCAGTCAGTGCCCATTTGTGGGCACTGATTTGCATCTATTGTGCTTATTTTTTTTACATGTGGATGGCCATGGGGGATGTACCATCCACATGTTGCCCCCTTCCCTGGTGGTCCTGGCGGCTTCCCTGGTGGTCCAGTGTGGGCATCCGAGGGGGGGCTGCACTGATAAACAATCAGCGCGAACCCCCCCTGTCAGGAGAGCTGCCGATCGGCTCTCCTCTACTCGCGTCTGTCAGACGTGAGTGATGAAGAGCCAATCAACTGCTCTTCCAGTTTACATTGTGATCAGCCGTGATTGGACACGGCTGATCATGTGGTAAAGAGCCTCCGCCGGAGATGCAGGGTGTCAGGCTGGCATGTTATCCTGCTGGACGTCAATAGACATCCAGTCAGGATAACACAACCACTTCCCGGACATCAATTTACTATTGACCGGGCAGGAAGTGGTTAAAGAAAGGGATGAAGTCTCCAGGTAGTGATGTGAATGGGCTTCAATTCTAGTCCCAAAAATATTAATATTAAATGTGACTAATAATAAGTACTAATAATGCAGTCAGAGCAGACAAAAGGGACCCAAAACCAATATGACAGTATGTATTAGTGGATACAAATGTATCCACTAGGTCAGGGGTCTCCAAACATTCTAAACAAAGGGCCGGTTTATTGTCCTTCATGCTCTTGGAGGGCCGGACTTTGGCCAGCGGGAGTGGAAATTTTCCTAGCATCATTGTTGGTAAACATCTGGTATTAGGGGGAGGAATAGTGCCCCATTGCTGGTATCATAGGGAGGAATAGTGCCCCATTGCTGGTATCATAGGGAGGAATAGTGCTCTATTATTTGTGTCAGTGGGAGAAATGGTGCTTCATTGTCGGTGTCAGATGGCAGAATAGTGTCTCGTATCAGTGGGAGGGATAGTGCTTCAAGGGCCGGATAAAGGCACGCAAAGGGCCGCATCCGGCCCTCGGGCCGCAGTTTGGAGACCACTGCACTAGGTGAAAGGAGGAACAATGAAACAATTGTGAAAAGTGTGGCCTAGACAGCAGACACACAACAAGGTACAGTCAAAGTGGGTTATCCTCTCAGGGGTTTTCAGTATCTCTCTTCCATAGAAACATAATTCTTGACTTTAACCTCTTGGTTATCTTGGTCCACTTAAGGAGTTGTAAAGGAAAATGTTTTTTCACTTTAATGCAATCTATGCATTAAGGTGAAAAAACATCTGATGCTGCCGCCCCGCCCCCGCCCCCTGAGCCCTCGTTATACTTACCTGACCCCTCGAAAGTCCTGCGTGGTTCTGATATCCTCTTCGCCGCTCAGCCTAGCCGCTGATTGGCTAGAGCGGATGGATTGAGAGCAGTGCAGCCATTGGCTGGCGCTGCTCTCAATCACATCCAGTGACGCGGCGCGCCAAGGGGCGGTCGCTATGGCCGCTTGCTGTATCACGGGAGCGTGCCCGCAATTAGTGACCACCATGCAAGCTCTCTCGCATGAGTGTGGTGACTAATTGCGGGAAGGACCAGAGACAACCGCCGAGGGACCCCAGAAGACGTGGATTTTTATGTTTCCTTTAGAAACCCTTTAAATCCTTTATCTGTTTCCACACACACAGACTATCACATACCGTGTTTCCCCGAAAATAAGACCTACCCCGAAAATAAGACCTTGGGCCAGATTCCCGTAGAATTGCCGCTGGCGTAGCGTAAGCCATTTACACTACGCCACCGCAATTTAACAGAGCAAGTGCTGTATTCCCAAAGCACTTGCTCCGTAAATTGCAGCGGCGTAGTGTAAATGGCTCTACGTATCCCCGCGTAATTCAAAGGGGGCGGCTTGTATTTAAATTAAGCGCGCCCCCGCGTCGATCGACTCTGCGCATGCGCCGGCCTCAAAAATAGCACAGTGCGCATGCTCCAGCTCACGTCGGAAAAAGTGAATGAAACCGACGTGAGCGTCGTTTACGTAAATCCCTATTTGCGAACGACTTAGTAAAACAACGTAACCGACGGAAAAAGATGACGCTGACCCGACGCCATACTTAACATGGCATACGACGGAACTTCGTAAGGTTACCCCTCATATAGCAGGGGTAGCCTTACGCGTACAGAAACAACGTAAACTACGACGGGGCGGCGTAAAAACGTTCGGGAATCGTCGGATTAGGCTCATTTGCATAGGCAAATGAGAAATCAACGTACAGGCCACCTAGCGGCCAGCGATGTCATTACATCTCCGATCCGACGGTGTAATTGTTTTTACATCTGTCGGATCTTCACTGTATCTACAGGGAGTGCAGAATTATTAGGCAAGTTGTATTTTTGAGGATTAATTTTATTATTGTACAACAACCATGTTCTCAATGAACCCAAAAAACTCATTAATATCAAAGCTGAATATTTTTGGAAGTCGTTTTTAGTTTGTTTTTAGTTTTAGCTATTTTAGGGGGATATCTGTGTGTGTGCAGGTGACTATTACTGTGCATAATTATTAGGCAACTTAACAAAAAACAAATATATACCCATTTCAATTATTTATTTTTACCAGTGAAACCAATATAACATCTCAACATTCACAAATATACATTTCTGACATTCGAAAACAAAACAAAAACAAATCAGTGACCAATATAGCCACCTTTCTTTGCAAGGACACTCATGCAGCCTGCCATCCATGGATTCTGTCAGTGTTCTGATCTGTTCACCATCAACATTGCGTGCAGCAGCAACCACAGCCTCCCAGACACTGTTCAGAGAGGTGTACTGTTTTCCCTCCTTGTAAATCTCACATTTGATGATGGACCACAGGTTCTCAATGGGGTTCAGATCAGGTGAACAAGGAGGCCATGTCATTATTTTTTTTTCTTTTATACCCTTTCTTGCCAGCCACGCTGTGGAGTACTTGGACGCGTGTGATGGAGCATTGTCCTGCATGGAAATCATGTTTTTCTTGAAGGATGCAGACTTCTTCCTGTACCACTGCTTGAAGAAGGGGTCTTCCAGAAACTGGCAGTAGGACTGGGAGTTGAGCTCGATTCCATCCTTAACCCGAAAAGGCCCCACAAGCTCATCTTTGATGATACCAGCCCAAACCAGTACTCCACCTCCACCTTGCTGGCGTCTTGAGTCGGACTGGAGCTCTCTGCCCTTTACCAATCCAGCCACGGGCCCATCCATCTGGCCCATCAAGACTCACTCTCATTTCATCAGTCCATAAAACCTTAGAAAAATCAGTCTTGAGATATTTCTTGGCCCAGTCTTGACGTTTCAGCTTGTGTGTCTTGTTCAGTGGTGGTCGTCTTTCAGCCTTTCTTACCTTGGCCATGTCTCTGAGTATTGCACACCTTGTGCTTTTGGGCACTCCAGTGATGTTGCAGCTCTGAAATATGGCCAAACTGGTGGCAAGTGGCATCTTGGCAGCTGCACGCTTGACTTTTCTCAGTTCATGGGCAGTTATTTAGCGCCTTGGTTTTTCCACACGCTTCTTGCGACCCTGTTGACTATTTTGAATGAAACGCTTGATTGTTCGATGATCACGCTTCAGAAGCTTTGCAATTTTAAGAGTGCTGCATCCCTCTGCAAGATATCTCACTATTTTTGACTTTTCTGAGCCTGTCAAGTCCTTCCTTTGACCCATTTTGCCAAAGGAAAGGAAGTTGACTAATAATTATGCACACCTGATATAGGGTGTTGATGTCATTAGACCACACCCCTTCTCATTACAGAGTTGCACATAACCTAATATGCCTAATTGGTAGTAGGCTTTCGAGCCTACACAGCTTGGAGTAAGACAACATGCATAAAGAGGATGATGTGGTCAAAATACTAATTTGCCTAATAATTCTGCACTCCCTGTATGCGTAAGTGATTCTAGGAATCACACGCATAGATACCCAGTAAAAAAAAGAGAGATACGACGGTGTTTCCTACGAAACGCCGGCGTATCTCTTTTGAGAATCTGGCCCCTAGTGTGATTTTCAGGAAGGGTTGCAATATAAGCCCTATCCCGAAAATAAGCCCTAGTTTATAGTGCTGTTGAAATACTTTCTATTACAGTGTTATTAAGTGTAGACTGTGTGTGTGTGTTTATGCGATCTAGTTCTGCCGAATACCTTCGGCATAGTGCTGACCTCCCGCTGCTCTCAGCTGATCTCACGCTGCTCTCCTCTTCTCTCAGCTGTCAGTGGGGGATCTCAAGCCCCCCTCTGCAGTTCTCGGAACTGGGAAGAGGCTTCCGACGGGGCACAGAAGCGCCGAGTGATGCTCAGCTGATGTCACTCTGCTCTTCTGCAAGCTGTCAGAGGGGGATGTCAGGCCCCTGGGAGAGAAAAGACAGCACATGGCATGATAAGACCTACCCCGAAAATAAGCCCTAGTGTGTTTTTGGCTGCCAAAATTAATATAAGACCCGGGCTTATTTTCGGGGAAACACTGTACTGTATCTCTACAGTAGTGTGTGCATACTTACTGCTCCCTTGTAGCCAAATGGACTTTTTGGGGAGAGAGGAGCCCTGAGCTGTTACAAACACCCAACTCATAATAGCTGTGCACATCTGCCCAACCAGGGTACCAGATTCTGGCAAAACAAGCATCCAGGAATGGAGACTTCAGCCCTCGCAAGTCTATTTGAAGCCTGTGAGCTCCACATCCCCTAAAAAGACTTATTAAGGCGGAGGTTCACCCAAAGTCTATCGGATCACATTCCTTACTGTACAGACATGTTCAATAGCCACATCATTTTTATGTTGTAATTACCGTAGTACAGCTGGTTGAATTGCGACTTCCGGGATTTCACTCCCGCGGGAGTAAGCGTTGCTACTCCTTTCCCGGCACCGCAATGTGATCTGGGAGTTCTGGGAGCACAGCGTCATTCCTACATCGCTCTACGCCGTCCAGCAATATACCATCACAACGGGACGTGAACTATCAATGACGCCGCCCATCCAGTCGATTCTTCCCCTGAGCATGCCTTGCCTTTGGACATTGTCTGGAACAGGAGAACATGCTCTATTGTGTGCAAGCCCCTTCATGTCTAGTTTGACCCTGTGTATGGTGTATGCTGGGGTGAATGCTTCCAGGAAGTCATTGCTTGTGGGCTTCACAATGCCCACAAGCAAAATGGAAACTGCCAAACACATATTTTAAAAGGTCATGTTTTAGACGAAAACGGACAGGGGACATTTGAAAATACCGAAAAGGTGAGTAGTACTTTGTATTGGAAAACAACATTGAATGCTCAACAAAAAAAAAAGAAAGTTTGCCGCGGAACCCACGCTTTAAAGGGATTGTATGGGTTCATTTTATTTTTATTTTTTAAACAAACATGTCATACTTACCTCCACTGTGCAATTAGTTTTGCACAGAGTGGCCCCGATCATTTTCTTCTAGGGTCCCACGGCGGCTCTCGTGGCTCCTCCCCCTTGCTGGTGCGCTTCTGTGTCATACACTGTGTATGACTCAGCCCCGCCCCCCGACTTGGCACCTCATTGATTTGATTGACAGCAGCAGGAGCCAATGGCTGCGCTGCTATCAATCTAACCAATGAAGAGCCTTCAAGCCGCTTGGAAAACGATGCGGAAACAAGCCTATGGAAGTTCAGGGCTCAGGTAAGTAAAACAGGGGCGGGGGGGGGGGGCAGAGAGTGCTAGGTGTTTTTTTTTCAATTTAATGCATAGAATGCAGTAAAGGGGTTGTAAAGGTACAATTTTTGTTTTCCTAAATAGCTTCCTTTACCTTAGTGCAGAGCTCAGTGAGGAAAGCTTAGAGAGCTGATTGCAGGGAAGGGACATACCCCTTTTTCGAACAGTACACAGGAACAGAGCTGATGCTGTCAATCGCAGGCTGTGTGCAGGAGATCCTTCATCCATCACGTTTTATCTTTAATGTTTTAGAAGTGACTCATGCAGATAGCAGAGGAATTAGGTAGCAGATGGAAATGACACTTAGTGCTCTTGATTGAGAGCACACACTATAGAATGGTATACTTTGTTCATATTTCATGTCTAAGGTTTACAACCACTTTATAACTGGACTCACGGGAAACAGATAAATTCACATAAGGAAGATGTTTTGACTGCAACTTTGACATAGAGCACAGCCCCGTCTAACAGCAAAGTGACCTGATCTTTCCCTGTTGTAGCTTCACTTCCACGCTCAGGTTTCCTCACACTCCCCTGTGACTGGACAGTGAAAGAAGAAGTCACACTGATAAGGTCATCTGTCACTCTGCTCTCTCCTTTAATTAGCATGCTCCTTACACCGCAGTATACACGACTGAGTACCTCTGTTGCTTCATTCTCCCCCTATTTGGGTTGTACTGTACAAAATGAAGAGTTGACTGTAAAATGCCAATACTAGGAAAAATGTAGGTACTAACACTGCTTGCATTTAACCACTTAAGACATTATGCAGGTTAAGGACCTTGCCCCTTTTTGCAATTCGGCACTGCGTCGCTTTAACTGACAATTGTGCGGTCGTGTGGCATGGCTTCCAAACAAAATTGGCGTCTTTTTTTCCCCACAAATAGAGCTTTCTTTTGGTGGTATTTGATCACCTCTGCGGTTTTTATTTTTTGTGCTATAACCAAAAATAGAGCGACAATTTTGAAAAAAATGCAATATCTTTTACCTTTTGCTATAATAAATATCCCCAAAAAAGATATAAAAAAAAAAAACATTTATCGCGCACCCACGATTTTGCCCTGATTTTAAGGGCAAAAAAGTGTGCGGTATACAACGATAAATACGGTATATAAAATATTGCCAAGTTTTCACTTCATTTTTCTATATAGAGCAAAAAAAAACAAACTCAGAGGTGATCAAATACCACCAAAAGAAAGGTCTATTTGTGGGGAAAAAAGGACGCCAATTTTGTTTGGGAGCCACGCCGCACGACCGCGCAATTTTCAGTTAAATCGACGCAGTGCCGAGTGGCCCGGTCATTTGGCAGCCAAATTCTTCCGGGGCTGAAGCGGTTAAAGCTGAGCCAAAGGACATAAATGTCCAAAAAGTATAGCACACTTCACCATGATGGGTTCATAGAACCAACTAAAAATAACATGGAGATTAAATCATTAATGAGCCTAGAAGGCTACAAACAATGCTTACAGCTAAAATAGATACAAGGAAATTCTAATTCCAATTCTAACACATCACTTAGATTTAATAAGCTAAGTGGAAGTTCTCCTCCTCCAGCTAACCGCTTGTGTATAATTAAAAGAGCTTCTCGTTCTTTCCAGCGATGGATATTGACAAGCTGATGATCCACTATACATAGCCCCTTATCTAAGGCAGGAATGGGGTCTACCCTAGACCCACTGATTCTAGGAAAACAGCTCTTTGTATTTCCAAGCATGTAACATACCAAGCTCACACTGTGCTTGTCAATTAAGCCTGGAAGTGTGCAATTGGCTTGCTGTGTCGTTGGTAACATTGCCGGATTGTCACTGCTGTTATTGATAAGCACGGCTAGCTACAGGGTGCACTGCAGAGTAGCTGAAGGGAACTTTCCATTTAGAGTACAGCAG
This sequence comes from Rana kukunoris, assembly GCA_029574335.1. NCBI lineage: Eukaryota > Metazoa > Chordata > Amphibia > Anura > Ranidae > Rana > Rana kukunoris. Next base: position 32,133,670 of record CM056060.1, read on the forward strand.
GAGATGGTCTCACATACTTTCCCGTGAATCAGTTTGCCATGTTACATATAAACACTCTAACTCAAGCACACAGGAAAGAGCAAGAGCCAAGGGGAGACAATGCATCCCCAAAATTAAAAACCTTTTTTAGATTTGGATATTGTGGTGAAGTGTTAGAACTAGGGCTGTTACTGATTACAATTTTCGTGTTCGATTAATTTTTATTTTTTATTTTTAACTAATTTCGATTAATTATAACGCACATACAGATCCAACTACTTTTAGCTGATCTCCTTGCAGGCTGATTCCCAGTGCAGCTACCAACCACTGGAAAAATGGATAGCAGGATACACAAAACACACCAAGGCAGCGCTCGATGGGAAAAGCATCAAAACTTTTATAGTCTTCAAATAGGTAACAAAATAAATATTGCACTGGAGATAAAATCGATGTAGCTACATAAACTGTAAAAATGGTGCGAGTAATACCAAACGGTAGCAAAAGCAGTCATAAAAACATGTAGCTAAGTATGATACTGGTATAAAAATGTGTACAACGATACTACTGCTGAATCCAGATGAGGAGGGGTTAACATCAGTCCGTCGGCATGTAGATGTCCCGTGAAGGGAACTATCACAACTCCCAGTGGATGGTTGTAGAATCCCAGGTTGATAGTGGGAAGTGTAACAGCCCTTGTGTGTGGCAGATAGTAAGGTCCCGCCGGCATGCAGATATGAAGGCACAGCAAAGGAGCCTTTCAGATGGACACCGCAAGCCCCGCCGGTGTCCGTTTCCCGTTCGTACGAATGTTATTTTCGTACGAAAATGTTCATTTTCATACCCGCGGGATAATGTGTACATACGAAAAAATTAAAGCACCAAAATACGAAAACGACGGGATTACGAATGAGCCGCATAACCAACAACCGCAAATACGAACGAACGATCTGACGAAAAAAAACGACAAAACGAAAACGGCAAAAGAACGAAAATGACATCTGTAACAAAAGATTTGCATTCTGTATTTTGTTTGAATCCTTTTTCTGTTTGTTTTCAGTCGTATGTTCATTGTTCATATGACATCTTTAACAAAAGATTTGCATTCTGTATTTTGAATTCCTATTTTCTGTTCGTATTTTGTATTCAAAATACAGAATGCAAATCTTTTGTTATAGATGTCATATGAACATACGACTGAAAATAGCAAAAGAAATGGGTTTCAAGATACAGAATGCAAATCTTTTGTTATAGATGTCATTTTCGTTTTTTTGAATGGGCAGTGAGTAAGTGTAGTTAGTGAAGCAGCTTCTCTTTTGTGCTGAGTACACTAATGCAGTGAGTAGTACAGTAAAGCCAAATAAACTTTTCTGTGGATTTTCATCTAAAGGGAGATCAGTTGGCCAGACTTTTGAACCAAAAATGGTTTTCTGATGTAGTTTGAAAACGAACAAATTTTCTGAGAACGATCGGAAAACGATCGTTTTTATGTTTGTGGTTAAAAAAGTCTGACCAAGTGTATGGGGCTTAACAATAGTTAATATGGATGAGCCGCATGTTGAAAGTGCCGCGATTCCCGCAATATATTTACGAAAGTACAAAATGACGAAAATCCTTTTTCTGTTCATATTTTCAGTCGTATGTTCATATGACATCTATAACAAAAGATTTGCATTCTGTATTTTGAATCCAAAATACGAACAGAAAATAGGAATTCAAAATACAGAATGCAAATCTTTTGTTATAGATGTCATATGAACATACGACTGAAAATAGCAAAAGAAATGGGTTTCAAGATACAGAATGCAAATCATTGACGAAAATTCACGAAAATTATTATCTAACAAGTAACGAACATGAATTAAACAGAATAACGAACCATCCCGCATGTACGAAAATAAAACGGTAACGAAAATACGAAACGATCGGAATCCGAAAAAATCGCGTCATAGGTAAAACGAACGGGAATGGACAGGAAAACGGGCGTCTTACGAAAAACGAACGGAAACGAAAAAACGGAACGATACGAAATGGAACAAAAAAAAACATGTGCACATGTCTAGACGTCACCGGATCTCCGACGGAAGTCCCTGAAGACCCGGAAGCCTGCGGAGAGGTGAATACGATCAAAAGAATTTTGATCGATCAAAAAAATTAAAGATTAATCGAGGAATTAATAGTTAATTTCCACAGCCTTAGTTAGAACCACTGTCAGATTTTTATTGCTGTCTGCGTCCTTGTTGGTAAGATTCACTCTCTCTAAATGCCCTGATCACCATTGATGGGGCACCATTCCCCTGTTCACTTGTTCACTTTTGTGGGTGGTGGAAAGGGGTCCCACCCTCCTCCCGTCGCCACCTCTCCCAAGCTTTCCAGGCCCTTCACAGTGCCCGGAAGGGATGGGGCCAGCGGGGATGGCTGCCCTGCACAGTGAGAAAGAAAAGGACATTGTTTCCCTCTTTCTGTACTCCCAGAATTGGGAGCAACAAGTAGTTTGTCACTTCCGGTCCTGCCCCTTTGTTTACCTGGCCACCAGCGGCCAGGAAAGCAGCCGAACAGACCGATCTGTGTCTGATCCGCTGCATGGAAGGCCAGAGGAGATTTGGGGTGTATTAATCTCTCCATAAAGAGGACATGCTGTCAAAAAAGATGTTGTTCACCCCTTGTGATAGCAATAAAGTTGGTACAAAAAAGTGTAAAAAAAAAAAAAAAAAACATTAAAGCGTGACATGTTAGGCATCTATTTAGTCAGCTTAACATCATCTTTCACACAAAAAATTGGACTAACTTAAGCAGGTTTTTTTTTTTAAATCTGCTGCGCAAATATCGTATGACATAAAAAAATTGCAACACCCACCATGTTGTTCTATAGGGTCTCTGCTAAATGCTTAGAAACAAATACAATTATATATATATATATATATATATATATATATATATATATATATATATATATATAATTATGTTTGGGGGTTCCAAGTAATTTTCTAGGAATAAAAAGTGGATTTTTACATGTAGGAGCGAAGTGTCAGAAATTGCCAAGATGCAAAGTGGTTAACATAGTCCAAAATGTTCCTCCACCATGGTACTACATTATGATACTCATTTTAAAATATAATTTTACTCCATAGTTTTTCTTGTTTTATTTATCTTCATCTTCATATTATGAGGGTAGAAAAGAAAGAGTAACACCAGGCCTAGTGTCACCACTCAGCGCCTCAGTGCGTATTATCTTCTGTATATAAATAAAAACTGGTCACAAAAAAAACCTGTTAATTATGCAGCAAAATTAGATAGAAGAAAAATGCTAGAATCCAATTTATATCAAAAAGGAAACAGATTAGCAGCTATTTAAAACCTAACCAGTCAAAGCCAGTTAGATAGATATATAAAATAAAGATCATAAAAAGAACAAAAATGTCCAAAATGATAAACAGCGCTGGGATGTTGGTTTAAATGTCCAACTTCATGGATGGCAATTGTATGATGGCGGAAGATCTCATCAATAAGTGAAGATAAAAAAGGAGGATCCTACACCTCTTCCCAGAGAAAAGACACCACAAGTGGGACACACTCCCCTTCGGGGTACTCACTCACCAGAGGGTCTAATAATCAAGGCAATAATGGGTATCTTTCACTCGATCTCCCGTCTCTATAGCTGGGCTCAGTAGGTTTGGTGTTCCACACAGGGCCGGCCTTAGGTGTTCAGGCGCCCTGTGCGAGCCAATTCTTCGCCCCCCCCCCCCCCCACATCTTCACCCCTCACCCCCTGGTCACCTAAACATACACAGAGAGGCTTTCCGGGGCCCGTCTATCCTCTGCCAGGAGCCTGGGGAGAGACAATGAGGAGGAAGAGGTGAGGCAAGAAAGAGTCAGCGGCGCCCCTAGGTGGCAGTGCGTCCTAGGCGGCTGCCTACCTAATCCGCCTAGTGGTAGCGCTGGCCCTGCTACCTCTCACATTCTGCGAGCTGTGATGGCCGCATGGCGCCCCTGTTGCCCATGGCGCCCTGTGCGGCCGCACAGCTCGCACACCCCAAAGGCCGGCCCTGGTTCCACATATATTGGATAAAGCACAGAGAAAACTCCAAATAGTGCAATATCGTTTATTAATGTAACATAAAAACCCACATGTAATAATACTGCCCCCGCTCCAAATGCACGTACCAAATAGTAAATAAACACAGGCACTTAGTAGTGTAGCATTGCCTTCCTACCGGTTCCGATTCCCCAGGAGATAGCGTTTACAGCACGATGTGCAGATCTCCTTCCTCCTTCCTGGATGAACCACCCGTGGAACGCACGCGTCACTTCCGGATCGTCGTATAGATCCGCCCTGACCGGTTTTGTCCAATGACTTCAACTGAGCCCAGCTATAGAGACGGGAGATCGAGTGAAAGATACCCATTATTGCTTTGATTATTAGACCCTCTGGTGAGTGAGTACCCCGAAGGGGAGTGTGTCCCACTTGTGGTGTCTTTTCTCTGGGAAGAGGTGTAGGATCCTCCTTTTTTATCTTCACTTATTGATGAGATCTTCCGCCATCATACAATTGCCATCCATGAAGTTGGACATTTAAACCAACATCCCAGCGCTGTTTATCATTTTGGACATTTTTGTTCTTTTTATGATCTTTATTTTATATTATGAGGGTAGCCACCATATTAGGAGTCCACATACAGTGTCTGGCAAAAGTATTCAACCCCCTTGGCATTTTTTGTGTTTTGTTGCCTCACAACCTGGAATTACCATGATTGTTAGAGGATTTGCATCATTTATATTACAGAAAATGCCTACAACTTTGTAGAGTTACCTTTTGCGGCTATCACAGCTCCAAGTCGCTTTGAATAAGTCTCTATGAGCTTGCCCCATATTACCACTGGGATTTTTGCCCATTCCTCCTTACAAAACTGCTCCAGCTCCTTCAAGTTGGATTGTTTTGCGCTTGTGAACAGCAATCTTTAAGTCTGACCACAGATTTTCTATTGGATTGAGGTCTGGGCTTTGACCAGGCCATTCCAACACATTTACATGTTTCCCCTTAAACCATACAAGTTTTGCTTTAGCGGTGTGTTTGGGGTCATTGTCCTGCTGGAAGGTGAACCTCAGTCCTAGCCTCAAATTACACACAGAGTGGTACAGGTTTTGCTCAAGAATGTCCCTGTATTTAGCACCATCCATCTTTCCCTCAGCTCCAACCAGTTTCCCAGTCCCAACTACTGAACAACATCCTTACAGCATGATGCTGCCACCACCATGTTTCACAGTGGGGATGGTGCTGTTTGGGTGATGTGATGTGTTGGGTTTGCGCCAGACATAGCATTTTCTTTGATGGCAAAAAAGTAAAATTTTAGTTTCATCAGACCAGAGCACCTTCCTCCATACATTATGGAAGTCTCCCACATGCCTTTTCGCAAACTCAAAACGTGCCATTTAGTTTTTTGCTGAAAGTAATGACTTTCTTCTGGCCACTCTGCCATAAAACCCAACTCTATGGAGCGTACAGCTTATTGTCGTTCTATGTACAGATACTTCAGTCTTTGCTGTGGAACTCTTCAGCCCCTCCAGGGTTACCTTAGGTCTCCTCCAGGATTATCTTAGCCTCTCTGATTAATGCCCTCCTTGCCCGCTCCCTGAGTTTTGGTGTGCGGCTGTCTCTTGGCAGGTTTGCTGTCGTGCCATGTTCTTTCCATTTGGGAATGATACATTTGATGGCGCTCCTAGGGATCATCAAAGATTTGGATATTGTTTTATAACCTAACCCTGACTTGTACTTCACAACAACATTGACCCTTACTTGTTTGGAGAGCTCCTTGGTCTTCATGGCAGTGTTTGGTTAGTGGTGCCTCTTGCTTAGGTGTTGCAGCCTCTGGGGCCTTTCAAAAAGGTGTGTATATGTAATGACAGATCACGTGACACTTAGATTGCACACAGGTGGACATCATTTCACTAATTATGTGACTTCTGAATGTAATTGGTTGCACCAGAGCTTGTTATGGGCTTCATAACAAAGGGGGTGAATACATACGCACATGCCAATTATCAGTTTTTTATTTCTGAAAAATAGTTTTATGTATATACTTTTCTAATTTTACTTCACCAACTTAGACTATTGTGTTCTGAACCATCACTTATAATTCAGATAAAAAAAAACATTGAACTAAAGGCTGTAATGTAACAAAATAAGTAAAAAGCCAAGGGGGTGAATACTTTTGCAAGGCACTGTCGTTTGATCTGGGCTCTAAGGAATATGAAGCCCTGACCCAACCCTCCATTCTCCCAACCTTGTACTACATCTGTGTACAGTGGATACACACACATATAGTATGATAATCTACTAAACCAGTGGTTCTCAACCTGGGGGTCAAATGATGATTTTCCAGGGGTCACCAAATCCTGGGCTGTTCCTGAAGCTCGCAGCTCCCAGCCTTTTTACGGTCACAAAGCAGGGCTGTCCCTGGAGCCCGTGGGCACCCACTCAGCCTCTTTGCAGCCACCCATGGCTGGGGGGCAGAGACTAGAGGTCAGCTGACTGGTGAGGAATGTGAAGTGGGAGGGGCTGGAGGAGACCCTATCTCCAGATTTCTGTAGAGGTGTCACACCACAAAGTCAGAGACACAGTGAAGCTGGAGACACAGTGAGTAACACTACCTGTGATTATAGTTCCCATTAAAAGTCCACTGCAGTCAGTAGTATGTATAATCACATCAAATACTGTTCATGTATAGGATGTACCGTATTTATCTTCATATAGCGCACCCCGGCGTATAGCGCGCACCCCCAACCTGGAAGGGAAATTTCAGGGGAAAAAAGAATATACTGTATTTATTGGCGTATAACACTCACTTTTTTACCCTAAAAATAGAGGGTAAACTATGCCTGCGTGTTATACGCAGGGGGCTGTGGAAAGCTTTTCCAGAAAATTCCCTCTTAAAGTTAGGGTGCGTGCTATACGCCTGTGTGTGTTATACGTCGATAAATACGGTACCTACAGTTTGAATGCCCCTCGTCGGTGTCTTGCCTGGCGTCCAACGGCGCCCTTGTCTGGTCCGGCGTTCGTCTGAGGCCTTGGTGGTGTCCTCCCCGCTTCTCCCGCGCTGTTTTCGTGTCGATCCCCGCTTCCCGCTCTGTGTTTGAACGCCGGCACCGAATATACCGAGCGCAGTACACTCGGGCACGCTCGACCATGCTCGGCTTCTCTCGCATAAAGGCTAGGAGGCGGCAAAGAGCGTGACCGCAAGGGGAGCCGAGCCTGGCCGAGTGTACTGCGCTCGGTATATGTCGGAGGCGGCATACAAACACAGTGCGGGAAGCAGCGATCGGCATATATCGCGCACCCACAATTTTCCCCTGATTTTAAGGGGAAAAAAGTGTGTGGTATACACCGATAAATACGGTATATATAACTACAATGCGTAGGAACATTGCATTTCAACTATGCGGATATTACTGGATATTGAGAATTTCCTGGTATCCTGGACCAACGCCTTCTTCTGCTTTGGTATATATTTATTATCTCTCCTATGCTCCTATAAAGCATGCTGTTTAACTAAATGGTCCTTTACAGAGTGTTTGCTTCATCCTTACAGGTCCATATGACAATAAGGTCATGGTATATACATTCAATATCTATCCCAAAGTCAATATCACACTATTATCTCCTGCGGTGTATATAAAAGAAGAATTACTGGGTATGATAATGTTAATGTCGCATTGAAATTCAGGATTTATGCGTAGCGCATAGCTTTTGTTCCCGACAGGTCTGCTATCTCATCTCAGATCCCTGTAATAGAATCTCTATATCAAAAGAAAGGCTATTGAACTCTTATGCTCCTTTATGACAATGTACTATATAATGTTTATCCAGGATACTTGGAGCTTCTTAGATAATTTGCTTGTATTGCACCAAGAAATAAATAAGGTTTTATAAGAGTGATACCCAAAGGCAGCTTATGATTAGCAGACTAAAACACTTATCCAAGTCAATATTTTATGTATTGCCTTATTGAATAAACTACAGGATGGATTAAGAAGGTTCAATAAACTTTTATTACTTAAAAACCTTATGGAATATTTATGAAGTTAAAGTTTAACCACTTAAGGACCGGAAAGGATTTACCCCCTTAAAGTGGTTGTAAACCCTTTACAACCACTTTAATCTACAGGTAAGCCTAGATTAAGGCTTACCTGTAGGTGCTTGAAATATCTCCCAGACCTGCACGGTCTATGAGATATTTTCAAATTATGATTATGGGGATGCGATCTACAGCAGAACCCTTGGGGACCTTTTATGGAACATAGGGTTTTGTGGAACACCAGTTGTGAAATTCTGATCTATGTAATAAATGCAAAAAATACCTGTTGGTCCTGCCATAAATCCAATACATTTGCAGTGTCACCTCAAGCAATGTTATCAGCCTTGCCAGTTTTCAGTACCATGACAGTTTGACTGACAATTACTCTATCATGCAACACTGGACCCTAAGGAATTTTACACTATATCCTTTTTTTAGACAGAGCTTTCCTTTGGTGGTCTTTATTAACCACTTTTAGGGCCGGATTCAGGTAGACTTATGACGGCGTATCAGTAGATACGCCGTCATAACTTAGAATCTGCTCCGTCGTATCTTTTAGCGTATGCTCAAAGTGAAATACGCTTAAATGTTGCTAAGATAAGACCGGCGTAAGTCTCCTACGCCGTCGTATCTTAGCTGCCTATTTACACTGGCCGCTAGGGGCGTGTACGCTGATTTACGCCTATAATATTTAAATCAGCAAAATACGCCTATTCACGAACGTACGCCTGGCCGCCGCAGTAAAGATACGCCGTTTACGTAAGACGTTTTCAGGCGTAAAGATAAACCACCAAAACGATGGCGCAGCCAATGTTAAGTATGGACGTCGGGACCACATAGAATTTTTCACGTTTTACGTCATTTGCGTAACTTGTCCGTGAATGGGGCTGGACGTAAATTACGTTCACGTCGAAACCAAAAAGTCTTAGCGGCGTAATTTGGAGCATGAGCACTGGGATACGTCCACGGACGGCGCATGCGCCGTTAGTAAAAAACGTCATTTACGTGGGGTCACACTTAATTTAAATAAAACACGCCCACATCAAGCACATTCGGCGGGATTACGCCGGCACATTTACGCTACGCCGACGTAACTTAGGGAGCAATTGCTTTGTGAATACAGCACTTGCCTCTCTAATTTACGTCGCTCTACTAGTTTTTAGTCTATATAAAAAGGGACAAAAAGGCAAAATGTTCCCCTTTCTAGTATGAAAACCATCAAATAAAAATGCCAATACAGTATGGACACCCCCAAAATTACCCCTTTTTTAAAGCGGACACCCCATGCTGAAAGGAAAGGAAGAAACATGCTGATATTGAGATTGTTATAAAATAAAGTAAGCTGTGCTTAGCTTTTAAAAGTTGCCCACTGAAGCCACGTGGAAGTCATTTATTATTAGTTCCTTGTAGGATGGCATTGCCTTGCGCTGAATTTAAATTGTGTGCATGGCTCGATATCAAGGATAAGCCCAAAACATTTGACACCACCCCAAAACAATTTCACAATTATCGGTGATCAGTGACATTTTAAACCCCCAAAAAAATCATTAGTAGTAAGTGGCATTTCCCCCCCCCCCCCCACACACTAAAAACACACACGCCTATTGTTGGTGGTCAGTTACCCTTTAACCTACCAACACCATCTCCTAATCATAGGTCAGTGGCCCTTTAAAACCTTTATAAAAAAAATCCAACAATGTTGGTGGTCAGTGGCCTTTTAAAATCTCCCCAAAACATTACCACGATGTTGGTGATCAACAGCCCTATAACCCCACCACCACCAATGGAGGTTCATTAGTCTACAGTACTATATTGTTTACACTGCTGATCGCTTTGATTGGCCATCACAGGATCACATGGCACAGAGCCGCCCTAATTGGTTCTGTTTACAACTGTAGCACAGCCTCCTAGAGGACTGCTAAGAATTACCTGCTCATCTGCATGGCCATGACCTGGCACTCTGGGTTCAGACATCCTTGTATCACTGTGCGGCAATAATCAAACAACTCAATGTATTTAGGTTATATGAATATTTTACTTGAACCAATACAATTGGAAGTTGTCACAAGAGGAAATAAATCTGCGGAGTTCTAGGCAACAGCGCCAACTCACTACACTTTCTTTAGATGTAATGTTACCCCCTAGTGGATGTTTCATTTAGCTGCATATACTGCCACATTATAGACGATGGAACCTGGCCAGCCTACACACTATCTAAGGAAGGGAGAGCGGGTCTAGAGAACGGTTATAGGGTCCTCTCTATGAATAATGCCAATAAAGTCTACGTTGCAGATCTGATGTCATTCACCGGCTAGTCAGAGCTTGTTAACTGTAATCCATTTGCGTGTGGGGGGAACAGTAGATTCCTTTTAGTGAAAAAAACAAAAGATGTCTAAGCCCAGTTCCAGTGTTAAAATAATCCAGTAAAGTGTTTTTGGAGTAAAGATGTCTGTGCAAAGTGTCTCAATGTAACGGTTGCAAAGAATGGATATGGGTCAAGCAATTTGCCCTCTCACCAACGACCAGACCGTCCTGATGTCCTCCAAACAGGAACTTCTGTAGTGACACTCGTGCAGCGGATCAGCTGTCTCGATTTCCCGGCGTGAAACTTGCAACACACACATACAAGCAGGCGACCGGAAGGGTGCTGTAAAGGATGTCTGACAGCGAACACTAGAGCTAGGCTCCTCAGGCCACGGGTTGGAAGTAAGACTCTGCGTGGTAGGCTGTGACCTTGCTCTCCCTGTTGCACAGAGAGGTCCGTCATGCGTCAGGCCCAGGAGGAAGAGGTTCCCCGCCGGGGCTTCTGCTGCTCTTATAGCTACTCCCAGCAATATTCAGATGGCAGCAAGGCTCCCTGGGATATGTAATCCTGGCACATAATTGTGCAAAGCAATTATCCGACGGGGAACTTTTCGTCCCACAATCCTTTTATTTGGCACACAGATATGATGTCACTGGATACATTGATCACTAAAGGGACAGGCAATACCTCGAAATGCAGATACGGTGCTTTAGCTTTGTAGTCCATATTGCTACACGATGTAAGCAAGTAAGGATTTACCCCAATAAGAGTGCCATCCAGACATTTGTTTACAGAAGCTGGTTGTCAGATTGTTAAAGTTAACTTTTTCATTCTCCAAGCATGTAACCATAGTGGCACATTTGTAATCAGCTCCATCTGTTTTGAATGCACTTATTTTTTCCCTAAAACTTTCTGTTGCCTAGGAAAATGGATATGCAGATTTTGATATTTGTTTTTCCAAAAGTCAACAGCTAAACCCTCATCTTCGATTCTAATTACTCCCCCTGGACTCCGAGGTATATAGAGCGCAAGGACCCATGACTGTCATAGAAAGGAGGGGCAGAGGTGTCTTTAATGTTCAGGCTGTGATTGACAGCTTGGCTTCAACTTCTCTATGCCAGGCAAGATAGGGGCATTTGATGAGACAACTGGGGCCTCTAGAGACAGACAAAAACAATGTTTTTGTTCACTAATTATGCATCAGGAAATTATTTATAAGCTGAATAATCCATATTTGGCAGCAGCTTCTATAAACTTTGGTGAAAGAATAGGTTGTTTTATTAACTTCAAAGAGCCGTGCTTGTTACTGTAAAAAAAAATACAATATGAAGGGTTAGTACGCCATTCAAAAAATAAAAAGGACAACTAACTTCAAAAATCCTGGCCCCCCCTCCAGACCCCATTGCACATACCGGCCGTCATGCCCTGTGCTGCCAATGTAGCAGTCGGTACACTAAACTGCCTTGGAGTGAGTATCCCTCATAATCCTTGCAATGTCAAATGCTTATTAGTAGGGTTGTCCCGATACCGATACTAGTATCGGTATCGGGACCGATACAGAGCATATGCGCAAGTACTTGTACTCGCACAAATGCTCCCGATGCCTGACTCGATACTTGGTCAGCGGGCAGAGGTTTTGAGCAGAGAGGGCAGGCAGAGTTTGCGAGCGGATAGGGCGGGTGTATGCTGCTCTCCCCTTCGCGTGCCGCGTCCCCCTCCGTGCTCCTGCTGTCCTCCTCCATGCTGTGTCCCATGTCCTGTGTCCTCTTCTGTGATGCTTCTCTCCCAACGAGTGATGCTGCTGTCCGTGCTCCATGTCCCCCTCCGTGGTCCCGCTGTCCTCCTCCATGCTCTGTGTTCCTTGCCCCCTTCCATGATGGTGCTCTCCCCCCGGTTAATGCTGCTGTCCTAGCTCCGTGTCCCCCTCCGTTTTCATGCTGTCCTCCATGCTATGTGTCCCGTGTCCTCCTCCATGATGCTGCTCTCCCCCTCCTGCTGCTGTCCTCCTCTGTGCTCTGTTTCCCCTACCTCTGTCCTCATCAGGATGGAGAGCGGAGGTAGGAGCCACTAAATCTGGCTCCTACCTGTTCTGAATGAACAGAATCAGTGATCACTGACTCTGTCCATTCACATAACTGAGGATCGTAACCTGTGATTACGATGCTTCAGTTTATGAATGGAGAGGAGCCTCTGTCTCCTCTCCATTCATTTTAGCTGAGGCTGCAGAGAAAGGGACTGGGGAATCTGTGTCCTTAGTCCCTTTCTCTGTTTCAAAGGAGAGATGTCAGGGGTCAAAAAAAATAATCGCAATAAAT